>LR738715.1:772916333-773061094 GCA_902687465.1 Secale cereale
AGAAGAAGAGAAGAGGAGGAGGAGGAGGAGAAGAAGAAGAAGAAGAATTAGAAGAAGAAGAAGAAGAAGAAGAGGAGGAGGATGAGAAGAAATAAGAAGAAGAAGAAGAAGAGAAGAGGCGAAGAAGAAGATGATGAGAAGAGGAGAAGAAGAAGAGGGAAAACAGAAGATGGTCCGAGGAACAAGAAAAAGAGGATAAGAATAAGGAATAGAGGAGAAGAAAGAAATATAATAGTACTTATATGTGCATATTTGTGTTGATCGTGTGGATTTAAATGTGTAGTTGTTTTGTCGCTGCGAGGGTCTGTTGTTCGAAGACCTGCCCGTGCGTTCGACGAGGTCTGCCCATGCATTCGTGGGTGAGCACAAATGATATCTCCTCCTCCCCTCTTCATTTGCTCTATTCCGGTCTTCGTGTCGATGAAACTTGCTAGCTATAGGTAGATTGAATCATCAGTATGCGTGACCACTATGCGTCTCCCATTCGAAAGGGTTATAGTTATAAATATGCATGCATTTGCATATTAGTAATCACGATTCTTTCGAATTGTCTAACATTATCATGGACAGCCCGAGTATGTGTAGATTGGGTTCATTTTCTCATATGCTCTGCTCCGGATCCGATGCACAATTTCGTCAGTGCCTCCCTGATACGTCCAAAACGTATCTATAATTTCTGCTTGCTCCATGCCACTTTTGGGTGATATTGCTATGATATTCATACACTTCCATACACTTTTGATCATATTTGGACTAACTTACTAATCCAGTGCACCCCAGTGCCAATTTCTGTTTTCGGCTGTTTTTGTATTTCAGGTTTTCATGTTTCAAGAACTGCCCAGAAAAATCCAGAAAAATTATATAAAAAAATCAGCGTATCGGAAACAACACTGCGTCCGAAGGGCAGCCTGGGGGGGGCACAGGGGCTCCAGGCGCCCTGTGGGCGCGCCCCCCCGGGGCCGCGCCGGGGGGGGGGGGGGGCTGGGCCCCCCGAGGCTCCCACGGTGCCCTACTTTGGCATATATTTAAAGGGTTCCCCGTAACCCTCAGAACATGACTTCTTTTCGCGATCCCATCTCTGTTCCGCCGCCGCCGCCGCTTCCAAGATCGGGAGCACCAGGAGAACTCTTCCCGGCACCCTGCCGGAGGGGAGGATCACCACCGGGAGCTTCTCCACCACCATGGACGCCTCCCGGATGACTCGTGAGTAGTCTCCCTTGGACCATGAGTCCATGACCAGTAGCTATGTGATGTTCTCCTCCCGTTCTTGTGCTTCACTAATTAGTCCTCGTGAGCTGCCCTACATGATCGAGGCACCTATGTAATCCTTATGCTGTTGCTATGTTGAGTTTGCTGGGATCCGATGGATATGAGATTATGTTCAGATTGATCTTGAGTAATATATTTGATTCACCTCTTTTATATTTTAGTTCATAAGTAATTCTTGCATGTTCTCCGTTGTTATTTATTGCTTTGGCCGAGTAATAGGTAGTGACTCCAAGAGGGAACGTTATGCTCGATTGTGGGTTCATGCCCCTCGATGACTATCTTGAGTGACAGAAACATGAGTCTAGGGGATGTGCTGTTGCCACAAGGGGGAAAACAACGGTGCTTGTGCCCGCGGGTGCAAGGATTGTTTACTTTACGCAAAGTTCTTTTAATGCAGTAGTCTGTTGCATTGAGTTTACACTATGGGTGGGACTCGCAACTTAATACCAGCGAGATGTTCTGGATAGATATCTCAAGGTGGATGATTAGTAGTAGATATTGATGGATTTCGGTCTACTTACTTTGGCGTACCTCCCATGCTTTGAACCTTAACCTTTCTTGCAATGTAGTCAGCATTGGTTTGCGTTCGTGGTCCTGTCAATTGCCCAACTGTAATTTGTTACCTCACATAGCTGTTTTATCGTCTTTTGGGAGAGAGACATCACTAGTGAACATCATGAGACTCCGGTCCATATTACCATCATTGATCACATCCACTATTTACTTTTTGCTATTTTACTTACTATTGCAAAACACTATCTATCACTACTATCATATTGCTTTTAACCCTTTGTGAACTACAAGGCCGGAGAGATTGACAACCTCTCTGTACTCGTTGGGAGCAAAGTTATTTATATCTATGTGCAGGTCCACGTTGATTGCTAATTGCGCCGTTAGCAGTTGACACCTACCTGTTGAACCTAGGAGTCTCTGGGGATTCGATCCTTGGCATCTTTGCTAGGGGAAAACACTTCTACTTACTGCATCTTACACCTTCCACTTGGGGTAACCAACGAGGGGTTCGAGGCCCATCAAGGAGTATTTTCTGGCGCCGTTGCCGGGGACTCCACTCTTCAGGATAGGGGAGTTGCATGCTATCTTTTACCTTTGCTTTTTAGTCTTGTTAGTTTACCTTTCACCTTTTTTTTGCTTTAGTTCCTTTTATCGAAAATCACAAAAATAGTTATCTTGCTTGCTTGCTACTATGGGTTCTACCAAAAACACTAAATGGGAGGAGTACACCCCTACTTCCATTGCCCCACTTATCTCTGACGGGGTTTTCAAAAAAGATAAACCTTGTGATTACACTAGTTATGACGGAGAGTTATGCCATGGCATGGTCTTCCAGGAAAAAAGTATGAGCCTCAGTTTAAAATTGCTCCTAAGCTTCCCGAAACTTGGGAAGATGTTCAAACTCTTATAATAGAGAGCGAATTAAACAAAGAGGATGACACTACAATTCTGCCCACTAATGATAAAATTGATTTTGATAATTGTAGTATTTCAGAAGTTGTCGCCTTTCTACAAGGAATGGCTAAGGATCCCAACACTAGCACGCTTAATCTTGCCTTCACAGAGCATATCACTAATGCTCTTATCAAAGCTAGGGAGGAGAAACTCAGAGTAGAAGCCTCCATACCTAGAAAGCTAGCCTCCATACCTAGAAAGCTAGGAGATGGTTGGGATTCTATGATTAAAATTAAGATAAACAATTTCTCATGCTTTGCTTTATGTGATATTGTAGCTAGTACTTCTATTATGCCCAAAAGACTATATGATATGCTTAAATTGAAACCTTTTGATTCTTGTTCTTTTGGTAATGTTCTCGTTGATTCTTCCATAAAGAAACCTTTGGGGAGGATCGACGATGTTCTTATTGTTGTCAATGATAATTATGTGCCCGTTGATTTCACTATTATGGATATTGAATGTGATCCTTCGTGTCCAATTATTTTGGGACGTCCCTTTTTGCGCACCGCTGGTGCTGTCATTGACATGAAAGAGGGTAATATAAAATTTCAGTTTCCTCTCAAGAAAGGGATGGAACACTTCCCTCGTAAGAAGGTCAAGTTACCTTTTGAGTCCGTTGTACGGGCTAGCTATTCTTTTACTCTTGATAAAACTTGATCTATGCATTATGCCTAGCTTAAAGGCATAAAAGAAAGCGCTTTTGGGAGGCAGCCCACATGAATAAAATTTTTGCTTTTGTTGTGTCTTGATGTTGTTTACTGCTGTAGCATCATCATTGTATCTTTGCTTTTCATATTTGTGCCAAGTATAGCCTCTGATTGCTAGAAAGTTCAAAAGTTGTGAGGTGCTGTCCAGGAAACAGATTCTGTCATTGGATAGAAAAATTCGTATAAAATCACCAGATCATGTTTTTGGTCTGAATTTTTTCGACAGCGTTCTCTATATAATTGTCTTTCGTGCGTCAGTTCTGAGTTTTTTTATTTGAGTTGCAGAAGTATCCCTAACAGGTCAATTACTGCCTGCTGTTCTGTTTTTCACAGATTCTGTCCTGTTTTGCTTTACCTTCACTTTGCAAATTAAGAACTTGCTTTTTCTTTGCAAAAACCCTTTGGCAATCTTCAGAAACAGTAGAACTTCAAGAATATCCTTATTTCCAGCAAGGTATAATTATTTTATTAAGGGTACTAACCTCGCTAATCAGATTATGATGAGTTATGTATGAAGGGAGTTTTCAAGTGTGCGAGGGAAGATGATAAAAAGATTTAGGAGTGTCAAGCGCTCAAGCTTGGGGATGCCCCCGTGCACCCCCAAGAAATATTCAAGGAGACTCAAGCGTCTAAGCTTGGGGATCCCCCCCGTGCATCCCCTTCTCCATCAACATTATCAGTTCGTCTTTCGTTTCGCTATATTTTTATCACTTCATGTGTTATGTGCTATGCTTGGAGCGTCTTGCTTTTAGTTTTCTTTTTAGTTTTTCATAACGAGTCAGAACCCAGCATTCCTTTATGTGGGAGAGAAACACGCTCCACCTCTACGTAGAACATTACATAGAATTTTCATGTCTATCTATGCTGTGTGTGTTCTTTGTCTTTTAAATAGCTACTATCGTGCTTTGCTCTTAGTATTCATGCTTATCTTTTCAAGAGCTTTTATTTAGTTGGTTGCTTGAACTCTCTTTAATTACCATGCTCACCTTATTAAGAGAGTTTGCTTCCGTTGCATGGGTTAATGTGTCTATGATAAAGATTCTACTTTCATGATGGTACATAGTAGTTCAGGTTTTCTTATGGTTAATCTCGAATAGCTGGGGGGTTCCCAATGTGTTATTGGAGTACCAACTTGGTTTGTTTGCCTATGATATGGTATGGTTTAGTAATATCTTCCTTCGAGAATTTATTTTGATTGACTTGGCGTATGCTCACGCATATTCAAGACTGTAAAGAAAGTCTGTCAAGCCTTGATGATCTTTTGTTTCCGAGTAGCGATATAACTACCATGCCTGATTCAATATTGCTTTGTCGCTCTGCATGATTATGGCCGTCATTGCTCTCTTAGTTGGTCGCTCCCAGTCTTTTGCTAACCTACACCTGCACTAAGCAAATTAACCATGCAATACATAGCTCATGGGAAAGTAGCCTAAAAACTATTGTGGTAAAGAATATGTTGCCTATGTATCTTATTTCTTATGAGTTGCTTGCTGAGCGGTAACCATGTTTCTGGGGACGCCATCAACTGTCACACTTTTGTTGAATATCATGTGAGTTGCTATGCATGTTCGTCTTGTCTGAAGTAAGGGTGATTTACCGTGGGTTGAATTAATATGCATATTGTTAGAGAAGAACATTGGGCCGCCAACCAAAGCCATGCATCATGGTGGAAGTTTTAGCTTGGACCTTAATCCTCAATCTCTCATGAGAATATGCTTATGCATTAAAGAGGAGTCCATCATCTATTTTCTATGTTGTCCCGGTATGGATGTCCTCAAGTTGAGATCTATCAAAAACGAGAAATCAAATGCGATCTATCTCCTTGGACCTTTGTACAGGTGGCATAGAGGTACCCCTTTGTGACACTTGGTTAAAACATATGCAATGCAATGATAACCCATGGGGATCCGAGCTAATTAGGACAAGGAGCGAGCACTATTAGTATTCGATGCATGAGGCTTGCAACTTATAAGATGTTTTATACATGACACATATGAAGTACTACTACCGTTGACACAATTGCTTCCATGTTTCAAAATAAAAAGCTTTAGCACTTCAAGCACCAACTACTGAGAGCATGATTGTCATTCTGAGTGTAATGTGCATTGTCCCAAAGTAGCATTGTCTTTTGCACGATTGTGATATCGTTTATTCTGAAATGATTGTATCTAGTCGTCACTTAAACCTTGAAGGTGACCTTGCATTTATGTTTTGCATCACTAAAGGGGGCAAGCTAGATATCACTTGATCATATTTGCACATCATGTTCATTGCAAATCTTTTTGATGTTTCAGTTTCATGTTGTAAAACTTTCAGTCATTTGTGATTTTCTCTTGAGACAACTTAATTACTTTAGAATCATTGTCTCAGTAAGGTTTTGTCATATGACTATGAGAAAGTCCTATATGGTTAATAGCATGTCACCACAGAAATTATTCTTGTTATCATTTACCTACTCGAGGACGAGCAGGAATTAAGCTTGGGAATGTTGATACGTCCAAAACGTATCTATAATTTCTGCTTGCTCCATGCCACTTTTGGGTGATATTGCTATGATATTCATACACTTCCATACACTTTTGATCATATTTGGACTAACTTACTAATCCAGTGCACCCAAGTGCCAGTTTCTGTTTTCGGCTGTTTTTGTATTTTAGGTTTTCACGTTTCGAGAACTGCCCAGAAAAATCCAGAAAAATCATATAAAAAAAAATCAGCGTACCGGAAACAACACTGCGTCCGAAGGGCAGCCTGGGGGGGCCACAGGGGTTCCAGGCGCCCTGTGGGCGCGCCCCCCTGGGCCGCGCCGGGGGGGGGGGGGGCGCCTAGGCCCCCCGAGGCTCCCCCGGTGCCCTACTTTGGCATATATTTAAAGGGTTCCCCGTAACCCTCAGAACATGACTTCTTTTCGCGATCCCATCTCTGTTCCGCCGCCGCCGCCGCTTCCAAGATCGGGAGCACCAGGAGAACTCTTCCCGGCACCCTGCCGGAGGGGAGGATCACCACCGGGAGCTTCTCCACCACCATGGACGCCTCCCGGATGACTCGTGAGTAGTCTCCCTTGGACCATGAGTCCATGACCAGTAGCTATGTGATGTTCTCCTCCCGTTCTTGTGCTTCACTAATTAGTCCTCGTGAGCTGCCCTACATGATCGAGGCACCTATGTAATCCTTATGCTGTTGCTAGGTTGAGTTTGCTGGGATCCGATGGATTATGAGATTATGTTCAGATTGATCTTGAGTAATATATTTGATTCACCTCTTTTATATTTTAGTTCATAAGTAATTCTTGCATGTTCTCCGTTGTTATTTATTGCTTTGGCCGAGTAATAGGTAGTGACTCCAAGAGGGAACGTTATGCTCGATTGTGGGTTCATGCCCCTCGATGACTAGCTTGAGTGACAGAAACATGAGCCTAGGGGATGTGCTGTTGCCACAAGGGGGAAAACAACGGTGCTTGTGCCCGCGGGTGCAAGGATTGTTTACTTTACGCAAAGTTCTTTTAATGCAGTTGTCTGTTGCATTGAGTTGACACTATGGGTGGGACTCGCAACTTAATACCAGCGAGATGTTCTGGATAGATATCTCAAGGTGGATGATTAATAGTAGATATTGATGGATTTCGGTCTACTTACTTTGGCGTACCGCCCATGCTTTGAACCTCAACCTTTCTTGCAATGTAGTCAGCATTGGTTTGCGTACGTGGTCCTGTCAATTGCCCAGCTGTAATTTGTTACCTCACATAGCTGTTTTATCGTCTTTTGGGAGAGAGACATCACTAGTGAACATCATGAGACTCCGGTCCATATTACCATCATTGATCACATCCACTATTTACTTTTCGCTATTTTACTTACTATTGCAAAACACTATCTATCACTACTATCATATTTCTTTTAACCCTTTGTGAACTACAAGCCAGAGAGATTGACAACCTCTCTGTACTCATTGGGAGCAAAGTTATTTGTATCTGTGTGCAGGTCCACGTTGATTGCTAATTGCGCCGTTAGCAGTTGACACCTACCTGTTGAACCTAGGAGTCTCTGGGGATTCGATCCTTGGCATCTTTGCTAGGGGAAAACACTTCTACTTACTGCATCTTACACCTTCCACTTGGGGTAACCAACGAGGGGTTCGAGGCCCATCACTCCCCGTTGTTCTCCGGGTACAAATCCTCTCTGTTTATTGCTGAGACGTGTATCAGGAGAACACCGGGGAGGTGCTGCCGAAATTTTGTGTCAGATCTGGAGCAGAGCATGGGAAAACGAACCCAATCTACACATACTCAGGTGGGATTAGGACCTATCTTTACCTATTAACGTGTAGGTTGCATGGACGTAATAAAACTGACAAACTTGATTAACTGATGAATATATATGTTGAATTATATATATATATATATATATATATATATATATATATATATATATATATATATTTCTTGTGTGTCCAGTAGCTAAGCAAGATGAGTGATCGTGCGTGGATGTACACCGGTCACACTAGTCAGAAAGACATGACCAATGAATGGTTAAAAAAACTAAGGGGCTTGTGAGATCCGCATTTGCAAATGCCCAGAAAAACCTGGTGCCCGTGTGTCTGGTGCGACAACTTTTAGAAGAGGAGATAGGGTGAAATGGGTAAACACCTGTAGAAGTGGGGGTTTACACCTGATTATACGGTGTGGACATTTCACTGTGAGTCTTCCCAACGTGCCAGAGCTAAGGTGGTTTGTCGTCGCACCAATGAGCATGGTACCGGGATCGAAGATATGGAGGAAGACTTTGATGATGCTCGGGATTCGAACGATGAGATGGAGGAATCTGCAAAGGACTTCAATGAAATGTTGGAGTCTTCAAAACGTCCTTTCCACAAGCACACTGAGCTTCGTCAGCTGGATGCCATCGCACAAGTAATGGCTCTGAAGGCTCAATCCAACTTGGGCAGAGAATGCTGCGACGCGATGATGACAGTATTTGGACGCTTTCTACCCAAAGGCCATGTAATGCCTGCAAACCTGTACCAGTCAGACAAACTCCTCCGTGCACTTAAGATGCCATATGAGAAGATAGATGCCTGTGAGAAATGATGTGCCTTATTTGGGCTTGAGTATGAACACTTGAAATGTTGTCCCATTTGCAAGTCTTCCAGGTATATTGTGGTAGACAACGGTATGGGTGAGAAGATGCAAACCAAAATCCCCATTAATGTTCTTCGGTATATGCCAATCGTACCAAGACTTCATCGTATTTTCTTGGTCGAAGAGATGGCCAGACAGATGACATGGCACAAAATGGGCAAAAGAACTGAATTAGATGCAGATGGGAATGAGATGATGGTACAAACATCAGATGGTTTTGCGTGGAAGCACTTTGATGCATTACATGAACAAAAAGCAGCAGATCCAAGGCATCCCCAAGTTGCCATCATCACGAATGGGTTCAATGTGTTTGGTCTGACGACAACCCAATACAATGGACTGCTAGGGTGGACCCATATGAAGAGGAGGCTACGTGGACTCCAGTCCACGAGCCTCGGGTCCACGGGCCTCTGGCCCACGAGACTCCGGACCAGGCTACGTCCCAGGAGACATCAAGATGGGGTACCTGGACGGATCCGCTTGAGGGGCCGAGCGGCCATGCTGATGGTGGCGGGGATTGATACGTCTCCAACGTATCTATAATTTTTGATTGTTCCATGCTATTATATTATCCATCTTGGATGTTTTATATGCATTTATATGCTATTTTATATGATTTTTGGGACTAACGTATTAACCTAGAGCCCAGTGCCAGTTTCTATTTTTTCCTTGTTTTTGAGTTTTACAGAAAAGGAATACCAAACAGAGTCCAATTGATGTGCCAATTTTTGATGATTTTTTATGGACCAAAAGAAGCCCCCGGAGTAAAATAGTTGGGCCAGAAGAGCCCCAGGCCTTCCACGAGGGTGGAGGGTGCGCACTACCCCCTGGACGCGTCCCCTATCTCGTGGACAACTCGGAGACCCCCCTGACGTGAGACCGATGCCAAAAATTCCTATAAATACAGAACCCCCCCAAAAGAAACCAAGATCGGTAGTTCCACCGCCGCAAGACTCTGTAGCCACCAAAAACCGATCGGGACCCTATTCCAGCACCCTGCCGGAGGGGGGCTGTAATGCCCCGGATGTAAAACTTCCTTATATGGCAATATATGCATCGTCGACTTAATCAATTCCATTCTGGGCTCATCCTTCATTTTGGGTATTTTGTGTTTTTGCGTGGGGCGTGTGTGCATTTCATCCGTGTCATGTCATCATGAGCATTGCATTGCATTCGTGTTGTCACTTGCACCCGGTCATATCTGTTTCCCTCCGTTGTCCGTTTCGAGTTCCGACTCTCACACACATGCCCGTCGCACCTCTCAAGCCTTTGTTTCGTGAGTGGGTTAAAAACATCCTCAGAATGGGCCGAGAGTTGTCATGTGGTCCTGGTATATCACCGGTAGACCGCCTGTCAAGTTTCGTCTCGTTTGGAGGTCGTTTGATACTCCAATGGTTAACCACGTGGGCTGAAAAACCCTTTCTCTTTTGGCCCAGCACCCCTCCATAACAGCCCACTAGCCCAACACAACCACCTCCATCCTCTCGGTCGTTGGATCGTGATCGTGTGGGCGAAAACCGCACCTCATTTGGACACTCCTAGCTCCCTCTACATATATATATGCCCATCTCCCTCGAAATCCAGATCAAACCCTAGTTTTCGTCCTCCTCGTGCAGCCGGACGCGTCCTACCCGGTCGGACGCGTCCGACCGCGCCTCCCCGTCCAATCCGGAGCCACCACATGGCCCGCTGCCGCCGGCCTCCCACCTCCCGCGCCGCGGCCCGCCGGGCCCGAGGCCGGCCCCCGCGGCCTGTAGCGCCGCCGCCCGGGCGCCCTCTCCCCGCCACCGGTCTTCCTCGCCTCCGACCCGCGCGTCGGGCACCGTGCCGCCGCGGGCCGCGAGCCGGGTCGCCGCCGGCCGCTCGACCCGCTGCCGCTGGTCTTCTCGCCCCGCCGCCGCCGGTCTTCTCGCCCCGCCGCCGCCGGTCTTCTCGCCCCGCCGCCAGCTCGCGCCACCATCACCGGCGGGCCGCGCCTCCGCGCCGCCGCACTCCGCCACCCTCCGGCTCGCTCCGCCGCCGACCTAGTTTTCTCCGGCGCCCCTCGCCGCCATCTGCCACCCGCCGGCGCCCCAACTCCGGCGAGCTCCGTCGCCGTCGTCGTTGTCAGGCCCCGCTCCGGTCAGATCTGGTCAGGTGGACCAGATCCACCCGTCCCTCCAAGCAAACGCCATCCCCATCCCGGATCCCTCTGTCCCGCTCCACTCCGTCCACGTTTACTTTTTTGGAGGGGTAATTTTCCACTAAGTCCCTGATCTGTGTAATTTTCATGCCCTCTTCATCATGCCGTAACTCCGTGCTCGTAGCTCTGTTTTGCATGTATAATATATCGAGATGTTCGTCTCGAAGTGCTCTACATGTTGGCATCAGTTTTGTGCATGATAGAGTTCATCTGGATGTCTTAATCTTCATTGCAAGACTGCTTCATGATGTTACTGTTTCAGCACTAGTTGTCTGTTAACAATATGTTGGCATGTTTGTGAGGTCGTAACTTTGTGCATGTTGGTCCAAATGGAGTGTATGATATGTCAAAATGTTAGTCTTGTGATGCTCTTCATGATGGATGCATTTGCATGCATGTTAAGTTGCATTATGCCATGTTGAAACCTGTTGCAAAAGTGCATGTGGCTAATAAGTTTCTGAAATTGTTATGAGATGATGTTTTGTCTTGTTCGTGTGTATTGATTCGTGTGTAATATGAGCTAGGTGTCAACATAAGTTTTGCTCATTGGAATGTGCTCTACATGATAGATTTATTTTCATGCCATGATATGTCTTGAGATGAGTGCATCAAGCTTGTTAACATGCCATCGTGATGTTAAATTTCTGCTAAGGCTGAATCTGTTAATTTTTATGCCATGTTTCCATGAGGCTACCGTCATTGTTGTGCATGGTTAGAGTTGTCCAGTGCGTGTTCCTTGATGTATATGGTATGCTCTAGCTATCCATGCTCTTGTTTGCCATGATGCCTTGCTGTAGCTTGTTGTTTTCATGCTCTCAAGTTGCTATAAAATGTTTCTATCAGCCTGTTATCAGCAAGTTCAGTTTTGCCATGTGAATAGCTAGTTTTCTATGCATCCTATGACCATGTTCTTGCCATGAGTAGCTTCATAAACATGTATTCTTGCTTTTGGGGTATATTCACATGCCATGATATTCTTTGAGATGAGTTGCACAAGCTTGCAAACATGCCTACTTCTCGTTGTTGCTGCCATGTCTGAGAAATCTGTTAACTTATTGAATCTTGCCATGTTTGTTTAATTGTGTTCTAGTAAGTTTTTGGGTGTGCTCTGAGTTCATGCTTGTTAAGAATCATGTCTATTTCACATCCATGCCTTTTGTCTTCATCTTTGGGTGCTGTAGGATAATTATACCTTGCTCCAAAGATGCCACGTTGCTGTTAACTGCAGTTTTGCATTGCATCTTGTTTTGCTTGCCATTTGCAAACGGTGCATCCGTCTCCCATGATCTTTATATCGTTTTCGACTGAAATTTCCCCCTCTATCCAGTGGTTTCTTGGTTGCCCAAGATGAAGCCATTTCCATCATCTTCTCTTTTAGGCTCGAGAGCATCCTCATGCATACGCGCATCATACTTGCATCCCATGACATGTCTTGCATCATGTTGTTTGTGCATTGCACCGTGATTGATCTTGTGCCGTTGTTGTGCTCTTGTGTTGGGTAGATCCGGGAGCTGATACCGAGTTTGAGGATCTTGTCGAGACTGAGTTTGAGGAGCCGTCTTACCATTCCACCGATGACTTACCAGGCAAGATGACCATTCCCCGACATCACCTCTATCTTTTCCTAGCTAGTTGTCTCGCTCTATAGTTATGCCTCGATGCCTATTCTTGTCTTGTCAGCCTCCTATGTTGCCATGAAACATGCTAACCGCCTTCCTAGCAAACCGTTGATTGGCTAAGTACGCTTTTGCTCAGCCCCTCTTATAGCGTTGTTAGTTGCAGGTGAAGTTTGAAGATTGCTCCATGTTTGGATTTGTTTATCGGGATATCACAATATTTTATCTTAATTAAATTAATGCACATATATATTGGTAATGGGTGGAAGGCTTGGCCTTCTACTTGGTGTTTTGTTCCACTCATGCCACCTTAGGACCCGATAAACTGGTGTTATGTTCCTTGATTTTGCGTTCCTAACATGGTTGGGGTTTATGGGGCCCCCTTGATAATTCGCTCTGCTTAAAGCTTTTCCAGCAAGACCCAACTTTTGTACTACATTTGCCTAATGACAAAAACTTGCATAGGGAGTTATAAACCCGAGTTCTTAATCAACAACCCAGGCCAGTGCTCCTCATGAGTGTTGGTCCAAACTAGGCAACCTGCGGGGCCGCCTTGGGGAAACCCGAGGTATCTGGTATATACCTGTAGCTTGGCCCATCCGGTCGTGGCCTGAGATGAGATACGCACGGCTACTATCAGGGTGTCGACACGCCGGAAGGTCTTGCTGGATTAGTTTTACCTTTGTCGAAATATCTTGAGCACGGGATTCCGAGAATAATCGGGTCTTCCCGATTTGGAGTTGCGACTCCGCAGATCGTCAGCTTGTGATGGGCTAAGTTGGGACACCCTTGCAGGGTTTTGAACTTTCGAAAGCCATGCCTGCAGTTATGTGGCAGATGGGAATTTGTTAATATCCGGTTGTAGATAACTTCACACCATATCCTTAAGAGTACACTACCCGTGTGAGTACTGTGATGGTCTCTTTTCGAAGGGGTTTCGGAAAGTGAACTCGGTGGGATTATGCATGAACGTGAGTAGCTAGGATCACTTCTTGATCAACTTTGGCGACCGTTGGCACATATTCTCATCTCACTCTGAATTCGTAAGCTAGTTGCTTAGTGCTTGCTGCAAACACTTTATTACCTCTCCACACATATTAGGCTTTGTTAGTTTTGATACCCAGGAATGGGATTGCTGAGTCCTTGTGGCTCAAAGATTACAACACACACCAGATGCAAGTACAGCCGAGAACGATGCAGGAGATGGATCAGAACTTCATTGGGAGTTCGATGAAGAGAGTGGTCGTTTCTATGTTACGTATCCCGATGATCAGTAGTGGTTCCTACCAGGGGCGATCAGGACTTGTGTTTGTGGTATCTTTTCTCGTTTGGATTTCGTCCATAGTCGGACCCTGTGTTATTTGTATGAATGTATGCTATTGTATTCATTGTGAGACGTGGCGAGTGTAGGCCAACTATTTTTCTCTTTCATCCTCGTTCTTTTACATGAGTTGTGCAAAGATACCACGCTTGCGATCATTCCAGAATGCGCTTATGTCTCTAAGTCGTACCTCGACATGTAGGAGATATAGTCACATCCTGGGCATTACAAGTTGGTATTCAGAGCCTTCTCCGACCTAGGAGCCCCCTGATTGATCGAACCGCTGACGGTTGAGTCTAGGCACACACACAAAATGTTTTGAGTCCTACGTGTCTGGTGGTGAGATAACCCCGATGTCACCCAGTACTGGGGGGATAGTCCGGGAGTATTGCCACAACTAGTATAGCGGATGCGTTTCGAAGGTCCGAGGTAAACAATTTCCGAAGGTGCCTGGTTATGTGTTGACGGATGGATACGGCTGGATGTAGGATTTATTAGTTGAGTGATATGCGGTGCTTCCCCTGTATCGCCAACACCAGATTGCATAACCGGAAAGCTTCGGGAATTAATAGGTGGGTTTCAAGTAGCTCTTAGGTAATCTTCCAACGGGTGCATGATATGAGGTTGGGGTTCAACATCTAGTGAAGAGGCTATCATGGGCGTTGTTGCACTAGGGGTTGCATCTTAAAGGATCCTTGGCTATGCTGTTCCGAGGATTGCAAGGCCCTTTGTAACACGTCCCATGGGGCATTCATCACAAACATGTGGGACAAAACCTCTATTATGTATCTGCTCCATCTGTACCTTTTTGTTTTTATTTTATCATTTTGTTCTCCCAAGTGGCTTCTCGACAAGTTGATGTACCATTAAGCTATGGAATTCATTCGTTCATTTTGTCCGGATGTTCTTTGTGAAGACTATATGTTGCAAATATCTAGCCATTGATTCAGCTTATCTATTATTTGCTTCAATGGCTAACGGTTGTCATCATCTTCAAGATGGCACCTAAGAAAGTTCCCAGCCGGAACCCAGAGGGTGAAGAAGAGCATCCTCCATCGCCCCCTCCTCCGTCCGAGGCATGGAGAGCGATTATGCAGGCAACCAATCAAAACACTCAGATGCTCATGCAAATGATGCAGAGTTTCCAAGCAAATCAGGCAAATCAAGGCAATCAAGGGAACCAAGGCCAAGGAAATCTATTCAATCAACCTCACTTTGCGACTCTGAACCAATTCCTGGCAAATCAGCCCAAGTCTTTCAGTTACTGTGTTGATCCGCTAGATGTTGAAGATTGGATCACAGACATCAAGAAGCATTTCGAGTGCTGTAACGTCAGACCTGAGGATTATGTCAAGTTTGCCGCTTTCCAACTCAAAGATCAAGCTGTAGATGGGTGGCAACAGTACAAAGACACCAGAGCGGGTCATGAGATCTCGTGGACTGACTTCTGCCGTGATTTTCGTTCTCATCATCCCTACCAGTGTCATTGAAGGCATGCGCGAGCAATTCCGCAATCTGAAGCAAGGCACCATGTCTGTCTACCAATACAATGTCAAATTCCAGAATCTTGCCCGTTATGCGAAGCAACACATCACCGATGCCAAGAGCAAAATCTACCAGTTCTGAGGTGGTCTGAAAGATGAACTCCAACTTGCACTCACTCTGTTCGAGCCAAATGAATTTGATCAATTCTACAACATGACTCTCAAGCAAGAGGCAGCTCAGCTCAAGTGTCAAGCTTCCAAGAAGAGGATAAGAGATGCTGTTCACTCCTCCTCTTCCTCTCAAGTGGTCACCAAGTAGCAGAAGTTCTGGCTCCCGCCTCCTCCAGTGCTCCGTCCTCCAAGTCAGAACAAGCACTCAGGTGGTCATGGATTTTCCCACCCACCGAACCCAAGCAACCAGTCCAAGTCTCATTTCCAAGCTCCAAGACCAAGCGGTCCTTATCATCGGCCACTTTCAGAGGTTACATGCAACAAGTGTGGTCAGAAGGGTCACTATGCAAACAAGTGTACTCAAAGGCGCCTTCCGCCTCCTCCACCTGTCAGCAATGCTATTGTCAAGCACAATCCCAAGCATGGAAGAGTAAACCTGATGAATGCAGCTCAAGCAGAGAATTCTTCCGATGTGATTATGGGTAACCTCTCAGTTAACTCAATTCCTGCAAATGTCTTGTTTGATTCGGCTGCATTATGTTCTTTCATATCTCACCCATTTGCATCGAAGCACAATTTTCACACTGAAGAGTTGCCAAGAGCTTTGAGTATTGTTTCTCCTACTAAGAGATTGATTCTAATTTGATGGTTCGGGACATATCTATTCACATGGGCGACTATAGTTTTCTGGTGTCCCTAGTTGTTCTCGGTAGCTCAGACATTGATCTTATTCTTGGGATGGATTGGCTCTCTAAGCATGATGCTCTTATTGATTGTGCAAACAAGGAGGTCAATCTAACTCATCCTTCCGAAGACGTGATTATCTTCGTAGCTCAAGATAACACAATCAGGCTATTCTCTGTCAATGACAAGGGCGAGATTAATGCCATATCCTAGATTCCGGTGGTTTGTGAATATGAGGATGTATTCCCTGAAGAGCTTCCAGGCATGCCTCCCAACCGTCCAGTTGAATTCGTCATTGAACTTGAACCTAGTACCGAGCCAGCCTGTCGGCGTCCGTACAAGCTTTCTCCTGAAGAGTTGAAGGAGCTGAAGAAGCAACTCGACGAGCATGAACGAATGGGTCTGATAAGACCAAGTACTTCTCCTTGGGGCCGCGGTGTTCTTTTTGTCAAGAAGAAGGATGGTACAGAACGGCTTTGTGTTGATTACCGGCCATTGAACAAGAAGACAATTAAGAATAAGTAACCGCTCCCCAACATTAATGAATTGTTCGAGCAGCTCAAAGGAGCCAAGGTTTTCTCGAAGCTTGATCTCCGGATGGGCTATTATCAGATTCGTATCTGTAAGTGCATCTAGTGCCCCTTAGAGCAAGTCTAGTAGAGCCCTCAAACCCTCAAACCCCTAAAAATAACTCTTTTTTTTACAGTTTTCGCCGAAAAAAAGCCGTAGACTAGAACCTCTAAACCCTCAAACCCGTAAAAAAATTTAGAGGTCCAACCCTCAAACTGTTTCCCACCCTTTAGAAGTGAGGGTTGGAAGGAAAAACTCCCCCCAACCCGCACTCCTCTTTCCTCTCGCGCGGGAGGGAAATTTCATCCCCGCCTCCCCGACTCCTCCTGCCACCTCGCCCCGCGCCGGCCATGGAGGCCTCCGCCGCCGTCGCGCCTGCCGCGCCCGCCCCCGCCCCCGCCCCCGCACCCGCCCGACACCCGACCGTGGCCGACGTGGTGGCGACGACCCACGTCGGGGCCAAGCGGCGGCGGGCGGGCCTCGCACTGCCTCCTCCCGCCTCCCCGGCTCCCGCCCCGACCCTCGTCCCCGCCCCGGCGCCAGCCCCCGCCGCCGCGCCCGCCCCCAAGAAGAGCCGGCCGAAGGCGGCCTCCCGTGGGCCGCGAGGGGATTCCTCCAAGGTTGCCGGCTCGTCCCCGACCGTGAAGAAGCCGCGGAAGAAGCCCGCGGCCCCGCCCGCCGCCATCGCCGAACCTCCTCCCGCCGCACACGAGGTGTTCGAGGAAATGGCAAACCCATCCTCGTTCATGGACCTCCTCCAAAACGCGGAGGTGGACCTCGGGGATCCACCTCTAGAACTCTTTAGGGTTGGTGACGACTTGGAGGAAGATGAGGAGGATGAAGTGGATGACAAGGAGGAGGTGGCCGAGATAGGGGATGAGGCATTCACCGCCGCTTCCCGTTCACACGCGCTGTTGACAAACTACACCGAGGCGGAAGATATCCTCTTGGTTTGTGCTCGGGCAGCTGTGGGGATGGATGCAAGCACTGGCACCGATCAAACCGATAAACGGTATTGGCAAAGGATCGACGATAACTATTGTAGGATCAAGCCGAAGAATAGTGGGTTCATCTCTCGCACTTACCGGTCGCTTCAAGGCCGGTGGGAGTTGATGAAGCCCGCTTGTGCTCGTTGGAGTGCGGCCATGGACCAAGTGAGGGATGCACCACCTAGTGGAACCGTGGAGAGTGACTATGTGAGTACATATCTCTTCACTATTTTGATTATGTGTGTGTACTATGCTATTGGTGGGTTCTTATGTGATTATGTGTGGTTGATAGGAGACAATTGCTGGCATGAGGTACAAGGAGATGGCTGCTTCCAAGGGCAAGCCATTCCCATTTAAGCATGCTTGGGCAATTCTTCAAACCTTTGACAAGTGGAAGTTGAGGGATCAAGAGACCGCACCCAAGAAGTCGGCAATGCTTAGGATGGATGATAGTGAAGATGAAGAGGAGAGGAACTTGGGCAAGCCTGAGGGAACCAGGAAGGGCAAGCTAAGGGTGAAGATGGAAGGTGAGGCGTCAAGCCTAAGGGAGAAGATGGAGCACATGATGAAGGCAAGAGAGGAATTGACAACGAAGACATTGGAGACAAAGCTTCTTATCACCGATAAGAAGAAAGAGGTCAAGCTTGCACAAGTTGAAGCAAAGCGTGAAGAAGCAAAGTGCAAGGCTGACATGGAGGAGAGGATGATCAAGCTCAAAGAGGCAAAGGTATGGAAAGAACTCATGGTGCAAGATAAGGAGCACATGATGATGTCCAAGAAGGACATGGATGAAGACCAATTGCAATGGTGGAAGTACTACAAGGAGGACATCGCAGAGAGGAAGAGGATGTTCTGTGGTGCATCCTCTACTTTTCGAGGTGACACTCCGATGAGTAGTTGTGGCGGTGGCGGTGTGGACGACTCCACCGGCGCCTATGGAGATGCTTGATGGAGCTGGCAAGTGGTCTAGGAGATGGCGCCGATGAGCAACTTTTTGGTGATGGTGCCGATGAGAGGGGGAAGATGATGATTTTGTGATGTAAATTATTAAACCATTGATACGTCCAAAACGTATCTATAATTTTTGCTTGCTCCATGCTTCTCTTGTGTGATATTGCTATGATATTTATGCACTTCCATACACTTTTGATCATATTTGGACTAACCTATTAACTCAGTGCACCCCAGTGCCAGTTTCAGTTTTCTGCTGTTTTTGTATTTCAGGTTTTCCCATTACTTAAATTGCCAGAAAAATTCCGGGAAAAATATATAAAAAATCAGCGCTCCAGAAGCTTCCACGCGCCAGAAGTGGGGCCAGAGGGGGCGCCTGGGCCCCCCTCTCCGCTTCTGGTGACCCCTTTGGCATATATTTACCTCCCGTCGCGGAAACCCTGATTCCAGAACCCTTTTCTCCAGAAGCTATTCCGATCTCCGCCGCCATCGCCACCAAGTTTCGGGGGACCAGAATTCCTGTGCCGGCATCCTACCGGGACGGGGAAGTGCCCCCGGATTCATCTCCATCGACGTTGCTTCCTCCCTCCATGATGCGGGAGTAGTTCCTCCTCGGGGCTGAGGTTTCTACCAGTAGCTATGTGGTCAATTCTCTCTCCCATGATGTGATCTTCGTTGTGATCATAGGCTATGTTAATCTAGGGTGATCCCATGATATTTCCCCTTCCTCTATGTATTGGATTGATGTACTCACTTGTATTTATCTAGTATAATCTCCGAGACCAAGGTGACAACGGTCTATTGGACATGGATTAGAAGAATATTTTCATGAGTGATTTCCTCTTTTGTGTGTTGATTGAAGATTGAGAGTCTCTTGGTGCTTGTCTTTGACTATCCTTGAGATATGTTGTGGTGATTGTGGTACTCTCTTTGGATGGCCGCGGTGACATTGGGAAATCCATAGATTGAGAACTACGAACTTCGAGGTGTGCTTTTGTAGCCCTACATAATTCTCGTCCTCTCTTGACCACAAAGGAATGACCTCCGGGTGTGTCTCCATTGCATGTTTTATGGGAAATATCATGTGATTAGATTATGTAAATGTTGTTGGGAGTTGCCACTAGTGAAAGTATGATCCCTAGGCCTTGTTTTCATCAGTTGAACACCGTTTACTTTCAGTTTTGTTACATGTTTGCTTGCTGCCATTTTTATTTCAGATTTACAAATACATCTTTTGCCATCCATATCACTTGCCATTTAACATCTCTTCGCCGAACTAGTGCACCTATACATCTGACAAGTGTATTAGGTGTGTTGGGGACACAAGAGACTTCTTGTATCTTGATTGCAGGGTTGCTTGAAAGGGGTACGTTCAACCTCCACTTCCCTGAGTTCGATAAACCTTGGGTTACTCACTTAAGGGAAATTTGCTGCTGTCCTACAACCTTTGCTCTTGGAGGCCCAACACTGTCTACAGGAATAGAAGCGTGTAGTAGACATCAAGCTATTTCTGGCGCCGTTGCCGGGGAAGTGAGGTAAGTGAAGGTACCTTCTCTAGATCTTGCAATTAAATCTTTTTGTTTCTTGTTTTTATTTCACTAGTTTTGCTTAATGGAAAACAACAAAAATATGAGAGAGCTTTATAAGCTCTACCTTGAACTTGGACATGATGTGTTTGAAGAGAAAATTAAAAAACCTTTGGAACTTTATTATTTGCATAACAATCATGATGGTGGTGATGTTATTAGTATGTTTTTTTTAATATCAATATTGCTAATAACATGGAAAGCTCTCAGCTTGGGGATGACACGTTTGATGAACATGATATTTTTAGTCCCCCAACTTTTGAAGAGAAAATTTACTTTGATGATACTTTGCTTCCTATATATGATGATTACAATGATAAATGTGAGCTTTTTAGTCCACCTACTATTGAGGATAAAATTTATTATGATTATGATATGCCTCCTAAATATGATGATTACCATGATGGTTATGATTGCTTTACTCTCACTATTCCTAATAAGAAAGATTTTGCTTATATGAAGAGTAATGATACTTTTATGCTTTTGGATCATGGAAATAATGCCTTATGTGATAGTTATATTGTTGAGTTCATCCATGATGCCACTGAAATTTATAATGAGAGAGGGAGACATGGTTCTAAATATCTTAATAATAAGAAGTTTCCTCTCTTTATTATGAAGGTTTTGAAGCTGCACTTGTTTTATCTTCCTATGCTTATTGCTTTGTGCTTCAATGAATTATTCTATTGCAATATTCCTATGCATAGGAAGCATGTTAGGCTTAAATGTGTTTGGTATTTGCTTCTTGATGCTCTCTTTTGTTCTTCAACTCTTATTCCTACGAGAGCATCATTACAGTCTTAAGCCTATCTTTATGGCTATAAAGAAAGAGCTCTAGGGAGACAACCCTTGTTATCTTTGCTTTCAGTTTGTTCTTTCAGTTTTTAGTGGTCTTGATGTTTGTTACTACTGTAGCAACATCATTGTATCTTTATTTTTCAGCTTTGTGCCAAGTTTAGCCTCCGGTTGCAAGAAAGTTCAAAAGTTGTGACGTGCTGTCCAGAAAACAGATTTAGTCCTTGGACTGAAAAATTCGTATAAAATCACGATATCATCTTTTTGATCTGAATTTTTTTGACAGCGTTCTTTATACAATTGGCTTTCGGGCATCTGTTCTGAGTTTTTTGATTTGAGTTGCAGAAGTGCCCCGAAAAAATTATTTACTACCTGCTGGTCTGTTTTTCACAGATTCTGTCCTGTTTTGCCTTTTCTTTGTTTTGCAAACCTTGAGCTTGCTTTTTCTTTGCAAAAACCTTTTGGAAATCTTGAGAAACAGTAGCTCTTCAAGATTATCCTTATTTCCAGTAGGGAAAAATTATTTTATTGTGGGTACTAACCTCGCTAATCAGATTATGATGAGTTATGTATGAAGGGAGTTTTCAAGTGTGCGAGGGAAGATGATAAAAGAAGATTCAGGAGGGTCAAACGCTCAAGCTTGGGGATGCCCCCGTGCACCCCCAAGAAATATTCAAGAAGACTCAAGCGTCTAAGCCCGGGGATGCCCCCATGCATCCCCTTCTCCATCAACAATTATCAGTTCGTCTTTTGTTCCACTATATTTTAATCACTTCATGCGTTATGTGCTATGCTTGGAGCGTCTTGCTCTTAGTTTCCTTTTTAGTTTTCTTTATCTTTGCTTGCTGTTCATAACAAGTTGGATCCTAGCCTTCATTGTTTGGGAGATAAACACGCTCCACTCCACTGTAGAACACAACATAGGCTTGCATGCGTATCGTCTTGTGTGTGTTCTTTATCTTTTCATAGCTGCTGTCGTGCTTAGCTCTTAGTTTTCATGCTTATCTTTTTAAGAGCTTTTGTTTAGGTTGTTGCTTCTGGAACTCTCTTGAGTTATCATGCTTATCTTGTTAAGAAAGTTGGCTTCTGTGGCACTGGTTGATATGTCTATGATAAAAACGCTATGTGCATAATGGTGCTTAGTAGTTCATGTTTTCTTATGGTTAGTCTCAAATAGCTGGGGGTTCTTAATGTGTTATTGAAGTACCAGCATGATTTGTTTGCCTATGATGTGGTATGGTTTAGTGATATCTTCCTCCAAGAATTTATTTTGATTGACTTGGCATATGCTCACGCATATTTAAGACTGTAAAGAAAGTCTATCAAGCCTTGATGGTCTTTAATTTCTTAGTAGTGATATAACTTCCATGCCCGATTCAATGTTGCTTAGTCGATCTGCATGATTATGGCCGTCATTGCTCTCTTAGTTGGTCGCTCCCAGTCTTTTGCTAGCCTTCACCTGTACTAAGCGGACTGACTGCTTGTGCATCCAAAATCCTTGAAACCAGTTATGCCATATGAGTCCACCATACCTTCCTATATATGGTATTTACTTGCCATTCCTAACGAAGACTTTCTTGTACCATCTCAAAATTATTCAAAAGCATTTCTCTTTTGTGCCTCTGTTTTAGCTCATGAAGAAGTAGTAGGTAATTCATGATCTTCTTATGATTGGACAAAATTTTACCCCGGGATTGCATGTCTAATCTGCAAACCCCTAATACGAGGAGGGACTGGCATGAGTGCGCCCAGCTCACAAAAGATAATAGCAACAAACAAACCCTCCTTCACGCTTTGTTCATGAGAAATCAGAAAACTCTGGCAGTGATAAACAAAGGAGATTACGGGGATGTGATTTTCCCCGCGTGGGAGCCGTTCCTCGAAACTTGTCCAGCATAAGAAGTAATTGGGTTATCTACTAGCATTCGTTGACGAATTATGCATCTCCCAAAAGCTTTTTATCTCTGTTTTTAAAACCACGAGCTCTGGTACTTGTTTAGTCTTTGCTTCCAGCCATGGGTTTTCAACCTTGCCATCAAAATCCGCGGTTCGAGAGTCTCCACTTTCTTTCTTCAAAGCACCAACTATTGAGAGCATGATTGTCATTCTGAGTGTAATGTGCATTGTCCCAAAGTACCATTGTCTTCTGCATGATTGAGATATCGCTTATTCTGAAATCATTGTATCTAGTCGTCACTTAAACTTCGGAGGTGCTCTTGCATTTATGTTTTGCTTCGCTAAAGGGGGCAAGCGAGGTATCACTTTGTCATGTTTGCACACCATGTTCACTACAAATCTATTGGGTGTTTCAGTATCATATTGTAAACTTTCAGTTCTTTGTGATATTCTCATGAGGTAACTTAATTACTATTGATTCATTATCTCAATAAGCATTTGTCATGTGATTATGAAAGACTCTTTGGTAGCATGTCACCACAGAAATTATGCTTGTTATCATTTACCTACTCGAGGACGAGCAGGAATTAAGCTTGGGGATGTTGATACGTCCAAAACGTATCTATAAATTCTGCTTGCTCCATGATTCTTTTGTGTGATATTGCTATGATATTTATGCACTTCCATACACTTTTGATCATATTTGGACTAACCTATTAACTCAGTGCACCCCAGTGCCAGTTTCTGTTTTCTGCTGTTTTTGTATTTCAGGTTTTCCCATTACTTAAATTGCCAAAAAAATTCCGGGAAAAATATATAAAAAATCAGCACTCCAGAAGCTTTCGCGCGCCAGAAGTGGGGCCAGAGGGGGCGCCTGGGCCCCCCTCTCCGCTTCTGGTGACCCCCTTTGGCATATATTTACCTCCCGTCGCGGAAACCCTGATTCCAGAACCCTTTTCTCCAGAAGCTATTCCGATCTCCGCCGCCATCGCCACCAAGTTTTGGGGGACCAGAATTCCTGTGCCGGCATCCTGCCGGGACGGGGAAGTGCCCCCGGATTCATCTCCATCGACGTTGCTTCCTCCCTCCATGATGCGGGAGTAGTTCCTCCTCGGGGCTGAGGTTTCTACCAGTAGCTATGTGGTCAATTCTCTCTCCCATGATGTGATCTTCGTTGTGATCATAGGCTATGTTAATCTAGGGTGATCCCATGATATTTCCCCTTCCTCTATGTATTGGATTGATGTACTCACTTGTATTTATCTAGTATAATCTCCGAAACCAAGGTGACAACGGTCTATTGGACATGGATTAGAAGAATATTTTCATGAGTGATTTCCTCTTTTGTGTGTTGATTGAAGATTGAGAGTCTCTTGGTGCTTGTCTTTGACTATCCTTGAGATATGTTGTGGTGATTGTGGTACTCTCTTTGGATGGCCGCGGTGACATTGGGAAATCCATAGATTGAGAACTACGAACTTTGAGGTGTGCTTTTGTAGCCCTACATAATTCTCGCCCTCTCTTGACCACAAAGGAATGACCTCCGGGTGCGTCTCCATTGCATGTTTTATGGGAAATATCATGTGATTAGATTATGTAAATGTTGTTGGGAGTTGCCACTAGTGAAAGTATGATCCCTAGGCCTTGTTTTCATCAATTGAACACCGTTTACTTTCAGTTTTGTTACATGTTTGCTTGCTGCCATTTTTATTTCAGATTTACAAATACATATTTTGCCATCCATATCACTTGCCATTTAACATCTCTTCGCCGAACTAGTGCACCTATACATCTGACAAGTGTATTAGGTGTGTTGGGGACACAAGAGACTTCTTGTATCTTGATTGCAGGGTTGCTTGAAAGGGGTACGTTCAACCTCCACTTCCCTGAGTTCGATAAACCTTGGGTTACTCACTTAAGGGAAATTTGCTGCTGTCCTACAAACCTCTGCTCTTGGAGAATAGTGTCTATAGGAATAGAAGCGTGTAGTAGACATCAACCATGCATCAATGATTGCCATTTGGTAGTTTGTTTAGAAGTTGATTGTGTTCTTGTAGTCATAAATTGTGATATGTCAAATGATATATTTAAAGGTTGGGGTTGAGGCAAAGACTAGAACCCTCAAACCCAACCCTTAAAGCAGTTTTAGGGTTGGATTTGAGGGTTCTAGTCTTTGCCCCTGTTTTTCAACCCTTAAAAGTGCCAAAAACTGGCACTTCTCAACCCTTAAAACTGTTTTAAGGATTTGAGGGTTTGAGGGTTCTACTAGACATGCTCTTAGCGATTTTGGTGTATTGAAGACTTATAGGTTAAGGGACTAATGTGTTTATGAGTGTACACAGGTCTATAAGTCTATGAGGAGTTTGATATTTATAGTGAAAGTCGACGCCTAAAAAGGAAGTTCTTCGACTGAAGACTTTGGATTTCTGAAGACTTTCTGAAGACTTTGAAAGTGAAGAAATTGGTGTGACCTTGAAGACTTGGTAATCATTTGAGGAACATGAAGCGTGAAGACTTTTGTTTTCGTATTTTCATTTTCTCTTTCTTGAGTCACAGGAAACACCGTACTGTTAAAGGGGGTCGAGGAAATACTAAGAAAAAATTTCCATGTGATGCTCAACTCAAAATCCTACACCTACCAATCCCTTTGAGTGAAGCCATTGGAAATCTCATACAGTTCAGTCATATTCTTCAGTGATAGAGACAAAGTTCTTCTATTCTCCGAGGAATTTGTTCCGACTGAGGAGTTAGGAATTCTCCAGTGCGGATTGCCTACACAGTGAGGAACATGATAGCCCTGAGGAATTTGATACTCAAATTTCTGACCGTTTCTGTGCTATGCGCCAGCTGTCCCAAAATATCTACCTACCTAACGGTCATATCATTGAAGGGCACTTATGTCTTATCATGTCGGGCTGCTCCCTAGGCTATAAATAGCCACCCCCTACAACCACTAGTTGGTTGGCTGCTCCGAGAGAAACTGACACTTGTCATTAGAGCAACCCATTCTCCGAGGACTTTGAGCGAAAATCATCAAGTGAGGAAAAACCCAAAACCAAACCCAAACACCTACAAACCCAAAAGTGACTGATCATCACTCAAGAGATTGATCCTGCGTGGATCCCACGCTTGTTACCTTTGAAGACTGTGCTTCTTCTAGACGGTTAGGTGTCATGGTCTAGAGCATCCAAGAGGAATTGTGGATTGCCGAGTGACCGAGTTTGTGAAGGTTCAAAAGTCACCTGTGAAGACTTACCACGAGTGATTGGGCGAGGTCTGTGTGACCTTAGCTCAAGGGGAATACGGTGAGGACTTAGTGTCTTGTACTGGGTGTCCGAGACTGTGTGTCCTCAGGTTTAAATACCTAGCCGCCCTAACCAGATGTACAACTGAGACAACAGTTGGAATTGGTCTAACAAATCATTGTCTTCACCAAGCTTACTGGTTCTATTTCCTCAACTATTTCATTTCCTCATATCTGTGTTGTGTGCTTATTCATATCTGTTTGAAGACTTTGACTGAAGACTTTCTCAATTTCCTCAGTTCAATTTCTTCAGTCTGCTTGTCTTCATCCTGTGTCATCCCGTGTTTACACTTTCTGTACTCTGTGCTTGTCTTCATTTCATCATGATGACCATGCTTGTGTTATGTTATGTTTACTTCTGAGTACTTATTCCGCTGCAAGTAGTTCTTCGCTAAGGAATTTCCTCACCCGCAAATTCCTCACTGAAGAATTCATAAAAATCGCCTATTCACCCCCCTCTAGTCGATATAACGCACTTTCATTTGGTATCAGAGCAAGGTACTCCCTTGTTCTGTGTGATTTTGGTTTAACCGCCTGGAGTTTTTGTTTTGTCGACCGCATGTATGATCAAGGTCTCTGTTGGGTGTCCTACCTTCAATGGGACGGACTACCCCTACTGGAAGAATAAGATGCGAATGCATCTTGAGGCAATTGATAACGATCTCTGTTATGTTGTGGAAAATGGTGTTCCCTCAGTCTCACCTTCTCTGAATGCTACTGATGTGAAGAGATTCAAGAAACTCGATTCTCAAGCGAAGAATATCATTTGTGGCCATCTGAGCAAAGGACAGTATGGAAGAGTGAGTGCTTTGGAAACTGCTAAGCTTATCTGGGATAGGCTGTCCAAAGTCAATGAAGGAGTCTCAACACAGCGTGACTCTCGGGTTGATGTTCTTCGCAATCTCTTCAATCGCTTCAAAGGACTTGACAATGAAAATGTTCAGCAAACCTTCGATCGCCTCACTGACATCTCAAATGAGCTTCAAGCACTTGGTGCCACTGACATCACCGACCATGAGGTGGTGAAGAAATTGCTGAGATCGCTTGATTCCTCATTTGATACTCTGGCGTTGATGATACAAGAGCGTGGTGATTACAAGTCACTTGATCCCGCCAATATCCTAGAAAGGCTAAATACTCATGAGTTCCAGCTTGCTGAGAAGAGAGATCTCTATGGTCCGAGCTATGGCAGATCACGTGCCCTGCAGGCCAAGGTCGTCTATGAATCTGAAGGTGAAGATTCTGGTAGTAGCCTTGGAGATCCCAAAGAACTGAGCGAGGAGCTAGCACTACTCGTGAAGAAATTCCAATGGTTCTCAAGACGTGGTCGCTTTGGAAAATTCTTAAGGAGAAATGATTCCTCATCCAGTGACTACAATAAGAGGCTACGCCACAAATGCAAGAAGCCTGGTCACTACATTCAAGATTGTCCTCAGTGGGAAAAGGAATCTAAGAAGAAGAAATACAAGGATTACAGTTCAGATGACACGAAGAAGAAGAAAAAATCGTCAAAATCTTCATCATCAAAATCCTTGAAGTCTTCATCTCACAAGAAGAGCAGCTCCAAGAAAGCCCATGCATTCATTGGCAAGGAAATGGACCCTGAGGCTGAATCTGAGGACCATGAGGAAGAGGAGGAATCTGAGGAGTCCGAGTCTGGTGTGGCAAGTCTAGCTCTCGCTACTGCATTCATCAGCAAGTCTATCTTCAACCCTGAAGAAAATGGCTTCACCAACAAGGCTGATGAAGGCAATGATGACTATGCTCCCACCTATTGCTTCATGGCAAAGGGTGCCAAGGTACTCAAATATACCTCCTCTGAATCTAGTGAGAATGAATCTGATGAATACCTCAAGCCCAGCTATTCTAAACTTGCTAAGATTGCTGTGCAACAACAAAAGGCTATTGAAAAGGTTCAAAACATGCTAGATAAAAGTGATGATATGTTGGGTGAAGAAATGGATCGCACTGAAATCTTGACTGAAAATCTTCAGAGACTTCAGTCTAGGTTTGACAATCTTCAAGGTCATCATAACACTCTCTTATCTGATCATGAGAAGCTTTCTTATGAATTTCTTCAATGAAAGCAAGATCTTGAAAAGCTAAGAGTAAGTTATGAAGATCTTTAGAAGGAGCGCGATTCATTACTTGCTCAACAAATCAGTGCTTCTCAGGAAGAATTTGTTCCTCCATGCTTGAAATGCATTGAACATGAAACTGCAAATTCTTCACCTGAATGTTCAAATGCTTCTAATGCTACAAATTCTTCAACTGTCTTTGCTATCACTAATTCCTCATCGGAGGACATTGCTAGTATCACTGATGATGCAGGGCTGAAGGAATTGTACATGAAAGGCACGTACAAAAGCCTCAAAGGGCATCAGACTCTTTGTGATGTGCTTAAAAAATAGATCCTCAACATGAACCCTAGGAAAGAGGGTATTGCCTTTGAGAGGAGACTTAATGCTGATGGTACATATTGGAAGCCTGAGCAGTACCCCAAAACCTCACGGGTTGCTGCAAAAGGACCTCCATTTGATCCATCCAATTTATCTGGCTTTACATGTGAATCTCCTCATTCTTCTGATGAGTCATTTGACTCCAACTATAAACTATTCAAAAATCAGAATGGTGAAGTATTTGCTAGATATGTTGGAACTAACTGCAGGAATGGTCCCCTATGAAGAAAATCTGGGTCCCTAAGAGGCACCTTGAGAATCTTCAAGTGAATGTCCTCATGACACCTCGTGTGAGGAATAGGAACCCCAGATCCAATTCTTCATATGGATCAAAATCTTCAAATGGATTCAAATCCTCATACTGACTAAATTCCTCATATGGATCAAATTCCTCAAAAGGATCAAAGTCCTCATATGAATATCGTCATGCTAACAACTCTATTTCGTAGGGAAGTGCTAAGGGCTATGAATATGAGCATTATTCTTCTAACCATTATGTTCATAAGTCCTTGAAGAATTTCTCTACTTACTCATATGCTTATCCTAACTCCTCTTATGTGAAACGAAATGGGCTGGCGTCTATGCCATCTTTCTCGTATGGAGCTCGCAGAGTGATGAATCTTTGCCACCCCTTCAGATGTGGGTGGTGAAGAAAAAGAACTAATCTCTTCTGCAGGGTCAGGTCTCCAGACATGCTCTAACGTCTGAAGAATTTGCTGGAGACCTGAAAAGTGCCTGAAAGGACGCAGGCTAATCATGAAGAAATGAACTTTCATTTCTCACGTCCTCATACTGCTTTATCTGTTGCATTGCTTGATGAAATTGATCAGATGAATTGATGTCATATTCTTCACTGATGAAGTATATGAGTTTGTAAGCTGCACTAATTCATCTGCAGGATGATCAACCCAAAGCCTCTGAGTGGGTCCTCAATAGTGGATGTACAAATCACATGACTGGTGACAAGAATCTATTGATGGATGCTCCTTTATCTCCATCTCATCTGAAGCATATCATCTTCGCTGACAAAGGCAAAAGTTAGGTATTGGGTCTAGGTAAGGTTGCTATCTCAAAGGATCGACACATGGACAAAGTCATGCTTGTCGAGTCCTTAGGATACAACCTCATGTCTGTCTCAATGCTTTGCGATCTTGATATGGTTGTAGTATTTCGCAAGTATCGTTGTGTTGTGATCATGGAATCTGACAATTCCAAAGTCTTCGAAGGCTTTAGGAGAGGAGACTTGTATATTGTTGATTTCTCTATAGGACCTCAACCAGCTGTGTGTCTACTTGCAAAAGCTTCAGAAGGCTGGCTATGGCATCAATGACTTGGTCATGCAGGCATGAGGAATTTGCACACGCTTGCGAAGAAGAAGCACGTCATTGGCATTGAGAATGTCAAATTCCTCAAGGATTACTTATGCGGAGCCTGTGAAGCTGGAAAGGTGACCAAGGCAAAGCATCCAGCGAAGACTATCATGACTACTACTTGACCATTTGAATGGCTTCACAGGGATCTCTTCGGTCCTAACCATTATTCTGCAGTTTCAAATGATGCATCTGAATATGGCTTTGTTATTGTTGATGATTACTCTCGATACACATGGGTACACATTGTTACTTACAAACATGAAGTGCTAGAAGTCTTCAAACAATTTTCCTCGAGGGCTTCAACCAACTTTGGTGTGAAGATCAAGGACATCAGAAGTGACAATGGAACTGAGTTCAAGAATTCTGGTCTTGATGACTATCTTGATGAACTTGGTATTACTCATGAGTTATCTGCTCCTTATACTCCTCAGCAGAATGGCACAGTGGAGCGCAAGAACAGGAGTCTTGCTGAGATGGCTCGCACTATGCTTGATGAATACAAAACGCCTCGTCGTTTCTGGATTGATGCAATTGATACTGCGTGCCACATCATCAACAGAGTATATCTTCACAAATTCTTGAAGAAGGCTGCCTATGAACTCCTCACTGACAAGAAACCCAATGTGAGTTATTTCAAAGTCTTCGGTGCTAAATGTTGGATTAGAGATCCTCATCACAACCCAGAATTTGCATCGAAAGCACATGAAGGGTTTATGCTTGGTTACGGAAAGGACTCGCACACCTAAAGAGTCTTCAACAACGTTCTTCACAAGGTTGTCGAAACTATAGATGTGTGGTTCGATAAAACTAATGGCTCACAAAGAGAACACCTACCTTCTGTGATAGATGAACCAACACCTGAGGAAACTATCAAGTTCAAGGCTACTGAGGATGTCATTCTGACCAAAGAATCTGCTGAAGAATTCATTCCAGAATGTGAAGAACGTCGAGCTAATGCACCTGAAGAAAATGCTGAAGAAAATGGTGCTAAAGAAAATGCTGATCAAATTCCTCGACGACAACCAGCTCATCCTCGCGTTGCAAAAGAAGTGCAGATTGAGAAAATCATCGATGACATTGAAGCACTAGGTCCTCTCACACGCTCAAGAGCTTCACATTTATCTAACTTTTGTGGGCACTTTGCTTTTGTCTCTATCACAGAGCCCACTAAGGTAGATGAAGCATTTATGGAGCCTGAGTGGATTCAAGCTATGCAAGAAGAATTACATCAATTCGAGCTCAACAACATCTGGGAACTGGTCAAACGTCCAGATCCTCGCACGCCGAATATCATTGGCACAAAGTGGATCTACCGCAACAAGCAAGATGAAAATGGCCTTGTGGTAAGGAATAAGGCACGACTTGTAGCTCAAGGCTACACACAGGTTGAAGGAATTGATTTTGATGGAACTTTTGCACCTGTTCTAGACTTGAGGCTATTCGCATATTACTTGCTTATGCTAACCATCATGATATCACTTTATATCAAATGGATGTGAAAAGTGCATTCCTCAATGGTAGGCTTGAGGAAGAATTATATGTTGCTCAACCCCCAGGTTTTGAAGATCCAAAGAATCCTAACAAAGTCTTCAGACTCAATAAGGCCCTCTATGGCCTCAAGCAGGCCCCTTGGGCATGGTATGATACTTTGAAGGAATTCCTCATGAAGAAAGGCTTCAAACCCGGTTCACTTGATCCTACTCTTTTCACTAAATCTTATGATGGTGAATTATTTGTGTGCCAAATATATGTTGATGATGTTATCTTTGGATGAACTGACCAACGTTATAGTGATGAATTTGCCTATATGATGAGTGAAGAATATCAAATATCTATGATAGGAGAATTGAAATTCTTCTTAGGTCTTCAAATTCGTCAACAACACAATGGCATATTCATATCTCAGGAGAAATACCTCAAGGATGTACTGAGGAAATTCGGCATGCAAGATTGCAAAGGTGTCAAAATTCCTATGCCCACAAATGCCATCTATGCACCGATGAAAATGGTATTGACTTCGATCATAAGGTATACCGCTCCATGATTGGTTCTTTATTGTACTTATGTGCATCTAGGCCAGATATAATCCTTAGTGTTTGCATGTGTGCCCAATTTCAAGGTACACCGAAGGAATCACACCATAAGGCTGTGAAACATATTCTTCGATATCTAGCTCACACACCAACACTTGGATTATGGTACCCCAAGGGCTCGGCTTTTGTTCTCATTGGATATTCAAACTCTGACTATGCTGGTGATCGTGTGGACTGCAAGTCAACATCTGGTACATGTCATTTTCTCTGAAGATCTTTGGTCTGTTGGTCTTCGAAGAAATAGAACTGCATATCACTATCTACTGCTGAAGCTGAATATATTGCTGCTGGCTCCTGCTGTGCTCAATTGCTGTGGATGAAGCAAACTCTCAAGGACTATGGCGTCAACGTGAAGAATGTGCCTATCTTCTGTGACAATGAGAGTGCCATCAAGATTGCTCACGACCCAGTTCAACACTCGAAGACAAAGCACATTCAGATTCATCATCATTTTCTTCGTGATCATGTGTTGAAGGGCGACATTTCTATTGACCATGTGAAGACTGAAGAACAGCTAGCGGATATCTTCACAAAGCCCTTGGATGAGAAGAGATTTAGCAAGTTGCGGTGTGAGCTAAATATCTTAGAATCTTCTAATGTTCTTTGAATAGGACACTCATCCTAACACTTATGCAAAATTGATGACTTAGATGTGCAACACATGAAGAAATGTTTTTCTTCAATCACTGAAGAATAACACTCTAAGTGTGAAGAAATTAACGAAGAATTTGATTCTCAGAACCCTACGACAATTGTACGCGGTGTCTGAAATCATCATTCTTATACGGTGGGTCACGCCACCACCAAAGTTGAAAATCTTCAATTTGAGTTTTTTCTGAAATTCCTCAGTTGTTCATGTTCTTCAACTTTGCATTGTCTTCACCTTTTCTGTCATCTGTTCTTGATTCAATTTCTCTAAGCTATGTTTTTCTTCAAGATTCCTCAATTGTGTGGATTTTCAATCTATACAACTTTGGAACCTAAGACAAAGAACGCTTAGTGAAATTCTTCAAGACTCATCTGGTCAAATTCCTCAAACTTGTTCTTTTTACAAAACCTTCTGAGAACGCATATGACCTCTCCAAATCCCTCGCAACTATAATCTGTTCACAGGTACTCATGTCCGCTGCTGAATCACTAGGTTCTCATCAACTTAACTCATTTGCAGCATTACTCAAAGAAAAGTTGCATACTTCTTCAGAGAATTCCATTGTTCAAATTGCTCGTCTGAAGAAAATGGCTGATGGAAAGAAGCCACAAAAGGGAGGAAAGAGGCCTGAGGTCAACACTGCTTTTGAAATCCCTGAAGACATATATGCTGACTACTGCACTCCTGATGAGCCAAAGTATGGAAAAGAGGACAAAAATCAGCGCAAGGTGCGCATACAGAGAATAGATAGGAGATGGGCAAGAGAGTGGAAGGAGTACATGTATGTAACTCCCAACTACATGAAGAAATTCACACTCAATCCTCCATGCCCAAGACCTCCATTGGCACATGGGCAAGTTGCAGATCCCACTAGCCTCAAGCACGATGAGGATTATCCTGATGAATGGGCCAAGGGCCAGGCCAAGTTGGCCAAACAAGCAAAAGAAGAAGTGAGGAAATTCAACAAAGACTCTGCTGCTGTTGCTGCCACTGCCGAGGCCTCTGCTAGCATGCCGAAGAAGGCCATGGCAAAGAAGCCTGCTCATAAGCCAAGTTCTTCATCTTCAATGCCCTCAAGGCCAAGTTCCTCAGCAATGCCCTCGCGGCCAGATTCTTCAAAGCCCTCACGGCCATCTCCTCAAACCGCTCCTGCTCCTCCAAAGTCCTCAGCTCCTCCGCCAAAGTCTTCAGATGCTCCGACAAAATCCTCTGCACCAGTGCATCTTGCCATGTGCCAAAGGACTGCGGGCATATCTATTGCCTTAGGAGCCTCTGCAAGTTCCTCAGCTGCTCCAAGTTCCTCAGCTGGCCCCTCTCTACTGAAGAAAAAGACCACTGCTGGACGAGGTTCTCGCCCAAGTCCTCACAAGAAGCAAGTCGCTTTCCAAGTGCCGTCTGATGATGACAAAGCTGATGATGAAGAACTGGTTGAAATCATCAGAGACAGACAACACAGGGCCGCTAGAGCCAAAGGAATCACTATGCCACTGCTTTTGGAACCGAAAGTGATCCTCGATTTCATTGATCTCTCGCACCATGATCCCAACACTCCTATGCTTGACTTCAATCTGACTCTTGGCCAAAGTCACATGCTGACCGCCTTCATAGGTGAAGAAAAGTGGAAATTTGAAAAGGCCAGGCAAACGAAGAAAGCGCAGTACAAGAAGGAGCGCTACCTGAAGAAAACTGTTGTGAATATGACAACTGATGAACTTGTGTAGCTTCAGGGCAAAATCAAAACCCTCAATGATGAATTTGACGCATACCGTGCAGACTAGATGGGCTCCAAAGTCAGATTTGTGAATTTGACAAAATGATTTTCTTCAAATGTTGCACGTCCAACGCACATTGAAATTCCTCAGGCTGAAGCATCTGTTCAGTCTACTGAAGAACATGCCAGCACCGATTAAGAACATCAGGCTGCTGAAGAAAATGAGAATACCAGGGCTGATGACTGCATTCCGGCCACTGAAGAAATTGCCAGGGCAACCTCTAGTGTTGCACCTAAAGAAAATGTCAGGACAACTGAAGCTCCAAAGACTGTGCCTGAAGAAAATGAAGAAGTCAGGGTAACTGCAACAATTGTGCTTGAAGAAATTCAACCAAATTCCTCTGCTCCTCCGGCGCCTACTCCAGCTCCAATCCTTCCATCTGCATCAGATGTGAAGAAGACCAAGGCTGCAGAGCGTGCAACTGTGAAGAAAAGGAAGGCATCAACTTCATCATATTCTTCAGCTCCGAAGAAGATGAAGCCATTGACAAGCTCAGTTGACAACCCAATTGATGCTATTCCTATCTCAACCATGCCATCAAAGGACCTTGTTCCTTTTGATGAAGAATATGTGATTCCAAGTGAATCAGATGAAGACATTCCCTCTGCTGCTTCCTCAGAGCAGACGAATGAAGAAATTGAAGTGGATGTAATCCTGTGACACCCCAAGACTGGTGCGCCAGGTGTCAGCCAGTTATTCGTCATCATTGCCATGTCATCTGCTTGCGTGTTGCATCTTGCCATGTCTTCGTGTGCATTGCATCAACATGTTTTGAAAATTTGCATCTGTCCGAGTCCGCCCGTCCTTTTCCGTTGTCCGTTCTGAGCCCAGACACACTTGCACGCGCCCGCGGCACCTCCGAATATTTATTTTATGAGTGGCCGGAAAATGTTCTCGGAATGGGGTGAAACTTGGCGTGTGGTCTTATTATAGTGTAGACAGACCGCCTGCCAAATTTCGTCGCATTCGGAGCTCGTTTGACAGCCCAACCGTTAAACTATAGCAGCGGTATAGCCGGTTAAAACGTTGGACGTTTTCGGTCTCCGAAAACCGCCACGGGCCTCTCTGCTCTTCTCTCCTCGCAGCTCGAGACCTCTTTGCAACAGCCCACTAGCCCATCCCAACCACCTCCACGCTCTTGGTCGTTGGATCGTGATCGCGTGGCCGAAAACCGCTCCTCATTTGGACACTCCTAGCTCCCTCTACCTATATATTCGCCTCCCCCTCCTCAAATCACGGGTAAAACCCTAGCCTCCTTCTTCCTCGCGCTGCCGGACATGTCCATCCGTGCCGAACATGTCCAGCCGGCCACGTCGCTCCAACCTATGAGTGGCCGCCACCTCAGCCGTGCCGCCCTCAGCCAATCGCGGCTCACCACGTCACCCGGTGCCGCCTCCCACCACCGCGCGGGCCCGCGTGCCCATCCGGAGCCCGCCCGGGCCCGAATCCCGCCGCCGGCCCGGACGAGCGCCCGCGAGCCGCCGCTCGCCTTCCAGCTCGCCCGCCTGGCTCCCGAGCATCCGCGCCGCCCGCGCCTCTCCTCCGGCGAGCCCATCCAACAGCCGCCGCCCAGATCTGGAGGGTCCCCGCCGGCCTTGTCCCATTCCGCCGCTGTTCACGCCCTCCGGCGACCTCCGCCAGCGCCAATCACCGCCACCACCCCGCATCTCCGGTGAGGCGTCACCCCGAGCTCCACCTCCGGCCAGATCCGACCGGGAACAGGGTCCCGCCGACCTCCCGTGGCCGGATCCGTCCGGACCTGCGCCGCACCGGACCTCCTCTTCCTCGCCCGCCGGCGTCCGCCCTGGCGCCGTCGTACGCCGCCATTACCTCGACCCAGGCCAGCGCCGAACCCGCAACGGCCAGGCCGGCCTCCTTCGCCCTCGTGGGCCCCGTCCCGCTTGTTCCCACCGCAGCCCAGATCCGCATGCCGGCCTCTTCCGGCCTGCCTCGTCTCTTCTTCACGTGGGCCGAAGCCCAGTGGTGAGCCACTATTCCCCGCGTGTGCGCTGTTTAGCTTCTTCTCGCCCATTCTGTTTTTTCTTGAAAAATGGCTAAGTCCCTAAAATGTCATAATTTATATGCATGTTTGAATGGCTGTAACTTTTTCTGTGTTGATCCAAATTGTGCATGTAATATGTCCAAATGTTCGTTGTGATATGCTCTTCATATTGTTGTACTGTGGCATGCTTGTTTGAGTTCATATTGATGCCCTAATCATTGTTGCAAGAGTGCTATATGTTTTAAACTGCTGGAAACTGTTATTATGTTAGCATGTTTGTGAGGTGATAACTTTGTGCATGTTGGTCCAAATGGAGTGTATGAGATGTCAAAATGTTCATTGTGAAGTGCTCTACATGTTGGTTGCTGTAGCATTCATGTTAGGTGCCATATTGCCATGTATATCTCTATTGCAAAAGTGCAAGTGGCTGATAAGTGCTGAAACTTGTTACGAGATGCTGATTTGTCTTGTTCATAGCTATTGGTGTGATTGTCTTTTAAGCTACATGTCAATATGTTTTAGAAGCACAATCATGCCATCTTTGCTTTGGTGCAATTCACTTTTCATGTTATGCCTTGTGGTGTTTGCAACAAGCTTGCAAAGTGGCCTACTCACTATTGTTATTTTCTGAGACTTGTTGAAAACTGCCAAGTCTGTAACTGTTAAACCTGATGCCATGTTTGCTTGATGCCCCACTCAAATCCATGCATGTTTTAGTATGTCAAATGATCCTGTCTTGTTGTCCATGTTATGCTCTATCAATCAATGCCTTAGTTTGCATATATGCCCTGCTCTAGCTTGTTCATATCTTGCTCTCAAAATGCTATAAAATGTTTCTGTCAGCCTGTTTACAATAAGTTCAGTTTTGCCATGTGAACAGCTAGTGATCTATGCATCCTATGACCATCTTCTTGCCATGAGTAGCTTCATAAACATGCCTTCTTGCTGTTGGTTACATTCAGTTGCCATGTTATGCTCTGAGTTGAGTTGCACAAGCTTGCAAACATGCCTACTTGTCGTTGTTTCTGTCATGCTTTGTTTTTTTCACTAAGTCTGAGAAATCAGTAAACTTCTTGAATCTTGCCATGCTAGTTTAATTGTGTTCTAGCAAGTGTTTAGATGTGCTCTGAGTTCATGCTTTTTGAGAATCATGTCTATTTCACATCTGTGCGTTTTTATCATGTTTGGGTGTTGTAGCATAAATATACCTTGCTCCAAAGTTGCTATGTTGCTGTTTTTGAACAACTTGTTGTCATATCTTGTTTCATGTGTATGTGTTGAACCATTGCTCCGTTTTGAGTGTGTCCTATATGAAACTTGTGTGTTTTTGCATGAAGATGCATAATAACCTGTTGTTTACATGCTTGGAGTGTGTTTGCTTGTTGTTTGGAGGCATCTTGCATTTTTTCCATGCTTGTCTTGTTTGCTCATATCTTCTAGGCCGTAGCTCTGAATTAAATAAACTTTATATGAATCTTGACTAGAATTTCGAGTAGATCATCATGGTGCATGTTAACTTGCTGTTTAACAACTTGAACTTAAGGTTTGTTCAGATCTGGGCCAATTTCGAAATGTGCATATGAGGGCTTACCTGAATTGTCATATGTTGTTTCCGGCCTCATTTAAACATGTTGGTTTGTGTTGCATCATCCCTTGCCATGTTTTGCATCATATAGAATTGTCTTGCATCATACTTGGTTGAGCATCATGTCTTGTTCTTGTGTTGTGTGTTTACCATGTTGTGTGCTTCTTCTCGCTAGTTCATATACCGTTGCGTTCGTGAGGATTCGTTCGGCTACACTTGGTTCGTCTTCATGGATTCTTCTTTGTCTACTTCATGGACTCGTTCTTATTCCTTGCGGGATCTCAGGAAAGATGACCATCTCCAAGGATACCATTACTATCATTGACATGCTAGTTGTCTCGATGCTGTCGCTATATGTCACATTACCTATCTATTGTCAGCCTCTCTCCTTGTTGCCATGAAACCTCTAACCTTTGACACCTTCCCAGCAAACCGTTGTTTGGCTATGTTACCCGCTTTCTCAGCCCCTCTTATAGCGTTGTTAGTTGCAGGTGAAAATGAAGATTGTTCCATGTTGGAACTTGTTGTTAGAATATCACAATATATCTTATATATATATTTAACACACCTATATACTTGGCAATGGGTGGAAGGCTTGGCCTTTTGCTTGGTGTTTTGTTCCACTCATGCCACCTTAGGAGCCGATAAACCGGCGTTATGTTCCTTGATTTTGCGTTCCTAATGCGGTTGGGTATATGGGGACCCCTTGATAGTTCGTCTTTGAATAAAACTCCTCCAGCAAGGCCCAACATTGGTTTTAATTTGCCTCATAATAATAACTTAATTAATTAATTAAATTTCATAGGGGGTCGCGTCCCTGAGGATTCTTTCTACATAATAGGGGGGCCAGTGCTGATGGTGTTGGTCCCAAACTAGAGCCACTTGCGGTGCCACCCGGTTATCTAGGGTCTTCGGTTGCTATACGTAGTGCTCACCTGGACGTGGCCTGAGACGAGATACGCGCGGCTACTATGAGGGTGTCGGCATGCCGGGAGGTCTTGCTGGACTTGTTTTACCATTGTCAAAATGTCTTGTGCACCGGGATTCTGAACCTGATCGGATTGTCCCTAAGATAAGGGGTAATATTATTATTATCTCTGCTGATCGTGAGAGCTTGTGATGGGCTAAGTTGGGACACCCCTGCAGGGTTATGATCTTTCAAAAGCCGTGCCCGCGGTTATGTGGCAGATTGGAATTTTTTAATGTCCGGTTGTAGAAAACTTGACAGAGGATCCGAGATAAAACACACAACCACATGAGTAACCATGACCGTATCTTTTCATCTTGAGAAGATAACACGATGGGGTTATGGTTGACTCATAGGTAGTTCAGGATCTTTAGCGATCACTACTAGTTTGCGACCGTTTGCGTAGATGCTCATCTTATTCTTGTACTCGTAAGTTAGCCACCATACTTATGCTTAGCCGCTGCTGCAACCTCACCACTTAACCTCTTCCTACCCATTAAGCTTTGCTAGTCTTGTTACCCATGGTTATGGGATTGCTGAGTCCTCGTGGCTCACAGATACTACTACAACAGTTGCAGGTGCAGGTTTTTGATGACTTGACGTGAGAGCAATTTTATTTGTGTTGGAGTTCTCTTTGATAAGAGGATGATGACTCTGCATAAAAGTAAAGAGATAGGCCCTTCGCAAAGGGAAGCAGGGATTTGTAGAGGTGCGAGAGCTCGTTTTTTAAATAGAGATGAATAACATTTTGAGCGGTATACTTTCATTGTCAACATAACAACCAAGAATCTCGATATCTCCCATGCTACACACATTATAGGCGGTTCCCAAACAGAATGGTAAAGTTTATACTCCCCCAACCACCAACAAACACACTCCACGGCTAGCCCGAAACAACGGGTACCATCCAAACCAGCAACAGCCCTGGGGGAGTTTTGTTTAATTATTATGATTTTGAGCATGGGACTGGGCATCCTGGTTACCAGCTATTTTCTCGTGAATGATGAGCGGAGTCCACTCATCTTGAGAATAACCCACCTAGCATGGAATATATAGACAACCCTAGTTGATACATGAGTTGTTTGAGCATACAAAACAGAATTTCATTTGAAGGTTTAGAGTTAGGCACATACAAATTTACTTGGAACGGCAGGTAAATACCGCATATAGGAAGGTATAGTGGACTCATATGGAATAACTTTGAGGTTTATGGAAGTGGATGCACAAGCAGTATTCCCGCTTAGTACAGGTGAAGGCTAGAAGGAGACTGGGAAGCGACCATCTAGAGAGCAAGAATGTAGCGACCCGACCCGAATGGATCAAGTCTCTGTGCTTAAGTGCCATCCCTGGATCGGTATGCTGACACACACAGTACTCGAGGATTTATAACAGAGGTAAATCACATGTATTAAGTAACGTAAATACTATTACCTCAATCAATCATAGCGGAAGCAACACAGGTTGTGGATTCCCATCAACACCAACGGCAAAGTTGAGTGTAGATAACGCAACCCTAACGTAACACTTACTCGTCGAATAATTCCTGCAGCATGAGACGTTGCCGCAATGTAGGTCAGTACATTGAATGTACTGGCAATTTCACACTGTAGGAGTAATGATGAACAATGCCTACAACTACATGCATATTTGGCTGGTGGAGGCTGTAAGGTTAAAGTTTTTGCGTAAAGCCAATTTTTCCCTACAACAAAGGAATAAATTTTATTTTAACTATCATGGTAGTTGAAACATCATTGAGAAGGTACATCCAACTCAATCCCAACTTAAGTAATCATTAACCCAACAAGTTAATTAAATAGAGTGATGAGATCAACCAATACTTCAAGTACCAGATACTCAAGATTGTCCATAACCGGGGACACGGCTAATCATGGTCAGTTTCTACACTCTGCAGAGGTTTGTGCACTTTTCCCACAAGACTGGACCGCCTCCGTCGGATTTCTCGCACTACATGGTGTTTGAGAAACGGATGACCGAGACACAGTCTTTCCGAAGAGGTCCCCTTAACCGATAGATAGGCCGGTACACCTACCCATCATGGAAAGGTTTCCCACAACTTACTCAACTATGCCAGAGCCCATAATGGCATTGTGGCTGCACACGGAAGTTTCTAGCATGAATAGTTTTATGATACCTTTGAGCGTGGGTGGCATTCCATAGGACAATCACACGGAAACCCCGGGAGTTCCTAGGACAATACTGGATACCCCAGGTGCCCTGCAACCAATCTACCCAGATGTGTATTCAAGTAGCCACCTTAAGTTGAACCCTTAATTAACAACTCACATCTGTCATGGATTTCACTCAAATCCAAACCACGTCTACGAGCATAGCATGATAACCTAAGCATAGCGTAGAGTAACTCCCAGGGGTTTGAAAATAATGCAGGTAATAGGTTCTTCCTCAATGTACTTCCCAAAGCCACAAATTAAGAGATCCTACTCATGCAAGTGTTTGAGAATATAACTAATGCAATGAAAACTGGGTATTGGAAAGTATGATCAAAGTGTGAACTTGCCTTGTACTGACGATGTAGAAGATTCGCACTCAGAACTCGTGATAGAGCTACTCGTCACACTCCGATTAATCTATTGTAAACAAACAATAGTAATCACACATATAAGCAATCACTCAAAAGATCGGACAGAGCGAATAAAACACTATGGGAAACTTCAAAAACAAACGAATGACTCCTGTAACATAAAACAATTTCCAACAGTACCAAAATTATGTTAATTTGGCATTATCAGAAAGTTTAGGTCAAGAGCTTCGATTTGCAAAAAGAATCAACTAAATCGGAGTTATAAAACTCAAGTTATGATCAAAACAAGTTTGAATCTAAAACTAGTTGAATTCAAATTTTAAAACTTTCAAAAACATGTTTAAGTTGTTTTACTGGAAAAAGGGGATCGTAGCGAAGGCGTGGGCGTTAGTTTCGTTGGATTTGGACCAACGAGCAAAAAGTTACGGCTGTTTGAAGATTAGGGGCCAAACTGTCAAATAAAATATTTACAAAGAGGTCCTTGGCTGAAAACTAAAAGAAAAAGAAAAAGGTTAACGAGCGAACGCTCAGTTTTTAAGCCTAACTAATGAACGTTCACTGAATAGCTAAACCTAAAAAATATAAAACCGATCTAAAACAAAAACCTAACTAAACAGAAAACCGAGGCGGTTTTTATTACCTAGGCGGTTTTTTCTTCATAAACCACGGGTTCGGGCGGTTCTTCGATGGGCGGATCGGGTCCGGGTCAGAGCGGACTCCGGCCAGCGGTGAGGGCGGCAGCTTCGCCGGTGAGCGGCGGCAGCGGCGGAAGAAGCACGGCTGCGGGTGGCTGCGCGGGACGAGGGTAAGCGAGGAGCAGCGGCGGGAGGCAGCGAGGCGGCGGCGAGGCAGCAATAGCAAGCAGCGGCGACGGCGGCGAAGTCGGCGGCGGCGGTGGTTTGCGGCGGCGGCGGCGACAGGCGAGGGCGGCGGTGCGTGCGAGAGCGGGGAGAGAGGGCGGCGGGGCGGCGTTTATATAGACGGGAGGGGCGAGGGGTGGCGTGGGGAAGGGGTCGGCGGCGGTGTCCGTCGGCACCACGGCGGCGGTGACATGCCCGCTCGGGACTCCATCCCAAGCTGGAAGATGTGCGGCGGGCAAGCTGGGCCGCGGCCTGGCGGAAGCTCGGCCGGCCCAGTCGGCGGAGGATCTTTTTTTTGAATAACTATTTTCCAAACAACAGAAAAATAATAAAAACCCAATAAATATAATTATTATATAGGCATAAAATATATCAAAATTTTCGGAAAAACAAACCCTACAAGATGAACATTTTTCTACAGTCAAATAAAATCCACAAAAATTCTAATAAATCAAATAGTGCTACTGTTGCAATAAAATCCAGTAAAAATCCTTTTAAAAATACCAAAATGATTTCAAATTTATTTCTCTCCAATTTTCTGCTGTAGGGAATCATGTTACCCTTATTTCCATATATTTTAGTTTTGGTGAAAAATAATTTGAATAAAACCAAATAACTGAATATTTGAAATTGAGTTGCAGAAAATTTCAGAAAAACTTCCAACTCATATTTCCTATAATTTGAAGAAGTCATTTTATCTTCTCTCGGGAAAATCATTGAGTTTCCTAAAGTTTCTGAATTGAAAATATTTCGAGGATGAAATTCAAAATCCTTTCAAAGCCCTTTATCATTTAAAATAAATGGAAGAAGTCATATTATCTTCACTCTAGGGTTTTGTGTTGAAAAGAATTTGAATTCCCGGAGATCATAAAGGCAAAGTGAAAGTTTGGGAAAGTCATTTCATTCCCTCTCATTTAACTTTCAAAAATTTCAAATTTCACTCAATTTCACACAGCACATCAAACAACAATCAAATCTATCTATTTATTATAACATTCCAAAATTTAAAATTTTGGGATGTTACAAACCTACCACACTTAAAATGAATCTCGTCCTCGAGATTCGGAGAGGCTAGCAAGAAATAAGTTGGGGTTTGGGGTCTTCTAGCAAATCTACTGATTGGTAAGGTCTAGTGTGCTACCACACTTAGAACCAAGGTTATGGTTCCTTCAGAACTCAGGTACTCCATTCTTTGGGATAACGGTGTCGGTCTTCTCAGATCTTCAGCATAATTCCTTCTCCGGGCTCTTTCGGTAGTGGCATAACCTTTGCCCTCAATTCCTTGTGTTCTTTCATCTTGGTGAGGTTCTTCCGAAACCTTGGTTCTTCTCAGCTGACTGGTCTGGCGCCAATACTAAACAAATATCGATATCTCATGGGGGTCATCAAACAAATTTTACTGGGTTCCTACAGAAAACGAGTCTGAGCTTCATTCTCACCATATATCCTACGGTTGGCAACGGCATGCCGTGTACAAGGGAAAATTTTCTATACCATTCTAAGGTTTAAACAAGGTTTTGACATCGTCGTCTCTCTACTATAGGTAAGTTACTCAGATTTACCATCCCGTATAACAGAGGTGAACAATAAGAGTAAGTCGGTATGGTGATCCATCCATCCCGCACCCAAATCATTACCTTGTATATGGTTTAGTGAATCTCGCATTCTAACACTCGGTCATTCTCACAAGCATTGCAGAATTTCTCTTGTCAACAAACTAAGTTCAGATAAATCCATTTATTTTGCAAGCCAAGCAACCATCTATCATGTTTTCACAACCATCGGGTTTAACGTAAACACCTATAAGATCGTATGTTGGCAAAGTCGTAACTTCTTCCAGGGGTTTTCCTTCAGCAAGAGTGTGCTTGCTTTCTTGACAGGTCCTGGGCCTGTGGGTTATGGCTCATCTCATCACTAACAACACTTGGTCTCATCATCGGGTTGCAACTGATCATTCTTCCAACATCCAACTTCCCTGGCTTTCTTATATCCATCCAATTTTGTTTGGTATCCCTTCTTTCTCTGGATACCCAACTGAGCGTAATTACTCACACTCATCCTTGGGTAGTCCTTTCCAAGTCTGACGTATCTAACCACTAGCTAGTGTATTCGGGTAATGGTGTTGGATTCTACCACACTTAAAATAAATAACACTAGTTCTCTTCAAAATCTTATTCCATGTATCATGGCTTCACTCATCCCTTATATAGCACCAACTCATAAACTCCAAAATCAATACCACGATGCTAATTGTATTGATTCTCAACTCACTTTGATCTACTGCATTTCCATTGCATGCTTTAACTCAACTACTTAGCACCAAACTCCTTCTCATGGGGATAGTATTTAGCAAAGTGCCCTGCTTCACTTCAGCATGATCATATTACTACTGACAAGTCTCGTGGTTCCCTTATGATTATGTAGCCTCCTTAGGTCCTCGGCTTAGGTCCACTTCAGAACTTGTATATCCTTAACTCATCCTTGGAGTCACTATTGCTCCATACTCCAGCATTACCTCCTCTAAAAATACAATTGTACTTCTTTTCTTCATAACCTTGGGGTAAGCTTCATATCAAAAATAAACTCTAACTTGTTTGTGCAAACTCCACTATTTGGGGCAACACTTTCCTTTCTATTGGTCTAGGGTTCACTCAGAAAAGCATCGCCCTAAACAAAACGCACCGGTTCATCCGTAATACATATTCTCCTCATATCAAATCTCTTATTACATCCTGAACCAGTATTCAAAATCTGAATTTCAAAGGTGCTTCACTACAAAGGTTGCCATCCACATAGTTGGGTATGGCCAAACATTCCTCCCATCTTTATTCCTTTGTCCTAGCTAAGGACGCTTCAGTCCCACTGGAATTGTGCAATGTGATTCTTAAAATCATCGATCTTTTGCTTCATCCTATTGGTCGTGTGCTTCGTCTCCATCATCTCTGCATGCACTCTACTCAGGCTTTCCTGGGTATAACGAAGTCTTTCTTCGAGTATTTCCCCAATCTGACGTATGTCCTCCATAGCAACTTCACGAACAGAGTCGATGAATGTAGTTCGTGGTACTCGGGAGATGAAAAAGTATTGACCCATAGTCTTTGGGAAAACTCCTTTCACACGATGGAGGTGTACTTGCACGTACCAAAGTTCAACTCCATTCTCCATGAAGGGATAACCCTTGTAAACTGCATCTCCTTCTAGGTGAATATGCCTCATCATGTCCTTCAGGATCTTAGGGTAATCATGATTGCTAGTCAGGGTCATGATTGTTTCCGGGCCCTTGAAAAAAAGACTCGTATAGGGTTGGCATCTGTAGGCATAAGACAGAAGGGGTTCCCAGGACAACATACGGACATCCTTTAAAATGGGGTCGTTTGTCCGAGAAAGGTTTGGGGTCAACTGGTCCATGGGTTCTAGGTCTTGGTCTAGGTGAGATAGCAAGAGAGGCACTCAAATCATCCAACAACTCATAACATCTTCTTAGACTCCAAAAATATTAATTTCTATTGCTTCACAAACTATTACAATGTTATTTCCATAACTCAACTCAACATTGTAATAAAAGTGTATTCCTCATTTAGCTACATGCTTCATTCTAATATCTAGACCTCGACTACTCTGATCATCTTTCCTCTGGTCTGAACCTTCTCTTGGCAAAAAGCTCTACTTCCTTGCAATGTTCAAGAAATCGTTAACTGGTAGCTGCTCGGTCGGTTTAGGAGTAGTGATTAATCGGTGACTCGGCCTATTAACTGTATTAATCGGTTGACCATTAATCGGTAGATTGAATAGGAACTTGCCAACATATATCAAGATTTTTTTATGTATTATACCATACTTCCATGCTCGCGGGTATGTAGTATACTCAAACATGCTTCCATACACATATGAAAAGCATAGAGAGGAGGAAAAAATATTAATCCTAGCTATTAAGGATCGGGATGGGGATGGAAGAGGTTACAGGCCAAAAAATTGGGCTTTGTTTGCCAACACATTAATGGGCCGGCAGGGATTAATCGGCATGACAATTGATTAATCGGTCTAACTGGCCAATTAATCGGACTGACAAGTTAACTCAGTGAATAGGTGTTATTCGATTCGGCCATGCTATGAGTAGGGATTAACTGGCCCATTAACTGATTAGTTGGGTGAATTCTTGAACAATGCTTCCTTGTAGCGTAAACTAATGGCATCAGACAAATCTAAGGACTTCATGGCGACTGTCCTGGTTCATTGGGTTCTTCGCTTCCTGGTTGGGAAATTGCTAGCATAATGACCTAATTAAATCCTTGCACCGGTAACATGTGATGTGACTCAGGTCCTTCTCCGTAGAAATTGGGTTCTTCTGGGGACACACGGTCTGTCTCTTCCTCAACTTCTTCGCTCCTATCAATACTTCTATCTTTTGTGGATCAAACTCCACTTCTTCTGTCGGGAAGTCTCCCAGATACTCTTGGCTTTCCTTCGTGCAATACTGTGAAAGCTGTCCTTATTCTCCACATGAGTAGCAAGCACGTGAGTAATATCTATCTAGGCCTTCTCCATCAGGGTCGTCTATATCTTTCTCCATCGCGGATTCCTTTAAGGTTTCCTCGAGGACTTCTTTCATTGCTTCTTTATTCTGCTGGATAGATCATTGCACCATGGGGTAAATGTGACACTGAGCAGGGTAGTGGGTAGTCCCTTCACACAAGAAACAAGTAATCTGCCTAGTTGGGCATTCTTCAGCTAGGTGACTACCTTCACAATTAGGACATTCATCATTGTGCTCCTCCTGGGTGTGTCCTATTTCTCCACAAATCCTGCAGGCACAAGGTTTCTTCTTCGGGTTGTCACCACGCTCTCGGATGAGATCGGATCTTAACAAAGTCTTCTTGAATTCCTCCCAACTTCCTGCTCCATTACATTCTTGTATGGCTTGACGCGTCTTCCACCATGTTGCAGTACTTTTTGTGAAGTACTGAAGAACGTATTGAACCTCATACTTCCTTGCAACCAAGTTCTTCCTGAAGTAATCCTCGATGTTTTGTATCCATATCTCTGTCTTCGGTTGGGTCATCGGTCCAGATAATATAAGGCTATCTTCTTTCATCCTCTATTGGTCCAAGGGTTTTGGGATGAGATTTGGGAGATGGAGAGAGATACACTCAATACAAACAATAGTTTTGAAAAGACGGGTTTTATTTTGTGTGGCCGTCAGGAAAACATCAAACAAATGACAGCTCACAGTCGTCACCTCTAACGTAAGTACAAAACAGGGGTTTGGTCTTCTAAAGGTCGACATCTCCTTCAAAGTCGTCAACTCTTCAAAACTTCGGAGTATCCATTATTGTAGCTTCAACACTTCCAATGTTTGGTGAAATCCTCTTTACTCCGAAGTGTTCCAAATGGTAATGGGTATTGTCTAACTATTTGAGCTAAGAGGGAAGATTTTGACAAAACTCAGAAAAGAAGAGAGGTAAGAATCTTTTTGAAAATACGGTTTTAGGGAAATACTTTCTTATGGGCTTGCCAGTTTCTAGGGTCACGTCCTACAGTCAACATGTGCTCTGATACCGTCTTGTAGCGACCCGACCCGAATGGATCAAGTCTCTGTGCTTAAGTGTCATCCCTGTATCGGTATGCTGACACACACAATACTCGAGGATTTATAACAGAGGTAAATCACATGTATTAAGTAAAGTAAATACTATTACCTCAATCAATCATAGCGGAAGCAACAAAGGTTGTGGATTCCCATCAACACCAACGGCAATGTTGAGTGTACACAGCGCAACCCTAACGTAACACTTACTCGTCGAATAATTCCTGTAACATGAGACGCTGCTGCCATGTAGGTCAGTACATTGAATGTACTGGCAATTTCACACTATAGGGGTAATGATGAACAATGCCTACAACTCAATGCATATTTGGCTGGTGGAGGCTACAAGGTTAAAGTTTTTGCGTAAAGCCAGTTTTTCCCTACAACAAAGGAATAAATTTTATTTTAACTATCATGGTAGTTGAAACATCATTGAGAAGGTACCTCCAACTCAATCCCAATTAAAGTAATCATTAACCCAAGAAGTTAATTAAATAGAGTGATGAGATCAACCAATAATTCAAGTACCAGATACTCAAGATTGTCCATAACTGGGGACACGGCTAATCATGATCAGATTGTCCACAAGACTCGATCGCCTCCGTCGGATTTCTCACACTACATGGTGTTTGAGAAAAGGATGACCGAGACATAGTCTTTCCGAAGAGGTCCCCTTAACCGATAGATAGGCTGGTACAGCTACAATCCCTCTACATCTGCTAGACCATCATGGAAAGGTTTCCCACAACTTACTCAACTATGCCAGAGCCCATAATGGCGTTATGGCTGCACACGGAAGTTTCTAGCATGAATAGTTTTATGATCCCTTTGAGCCTTGGTGGGATTCCATAGGACAATCACACGGAAACCCCGGGATTTCCTAGGACAACACTGGATACCCCAAGTGCCCTGCAACCAATCCACCCAGATGTGTATTCAAGTAGCCACCTTAAGTTGAACCCTCAATTAACAAGTCACATCTGTCATGGATTTCACTCAAACCCAAACCACGTCTACGAGCATAGCATGATAACCTAAGCATATCGTAGAGTAAATCCCAGGGGTTTGAAAATAATGCAGGTAATAGTGTCTTCCTCAATCTACTTCCTAGACCCACAAGTTAAGAGATCCTACTCATGCAAGTGTTTGAGAATATAACTAATGCAATGAAAACTGGGTATTACAAAGTATGATCAAAGTGTGAACTTGCCTTGTACTGACGATGTAGAAGATTCGCACTCAGAAATCGTGATAGATCTACCCGTCACACTCCGATTAATCTATCGTAAGCAAACAATAGTAATCACACATAAGCAATCACTCAAAAGATCGGACAGAGCGAATAAAACACTTCGGGAAACTTCAAAAACAAACGAATAACTCCTGAAACATAAAACAATTTCCAACAGTACCAAAATTATGTGAATTTGGCCTCATCAGAAAGTTTAGGACAAGAGCTTCGATCTGCAAAAAGAATCAACTAAATCGGAGTTATAAAACTCAAGTTATGATCAAAACAAGTTTGAATCTAAAACTAGTTGAATTCAAAATTTAAAACTTTCAAAAACATGTTTAAAATGTTTTACTGGAAAATGGGGATCGTAACGAAGGCGTGGGCGTTGGTTTCGTTGGATTTGGACCAACGAGCAAATAGTTACGGCCGTTTGAAGATTGGGGGCAAAACTGTAAAATAAAATATTTACAGAGAGCTCCCTGGCCGAAAACTAAAAAAAAAGAAAAAGGTTAACGAGTGGAAGCTCAGTTTTTAAGCCTAACTAATGAACGTTCACTGAATAGATAAACCTAAAAAAATAAAACCGATCTAAAACAAAAACCTAACTAAACGGAAAACCGAGGCAGTTTTTCTTACCTAGACGGTTTTTTCTTCATAAACAGCTGGTTGGGGCGGTTCTTCGACGGTCGGATCGGGTCCGGGTCAGAGCGGACTCCGGCCGGCGGCAAGGACGGCAGCTTCGCAGGCGAGCGGCAGCGGCGGCGGAAGCAACGCGGCTGCGGGTGGCTGCGAGGGGCGAGGGCAGGTGAGGAGCAGCGGCGGGAGGCAGCGAGGCGGCGACGAGGCAGCAACAACAAGCAGCGGCGGCGGCGGCGGCGGTGGTTTGCGGCGGCGGCGATGAAAGGCGAGGGCGGCGGTGCGCGCGAGAGCGGGGAGAGAGGGCGGCGTATATATAGGCGGGAGGGGGCGAGGGGTGGCGTGGGGAAGGGTTCGGCGGCGGTGTTCGTCGGCACCAAGGCGGCGGTGACCTGCCCGCTCGGGACTCCGTCCTGAGCTGGAAGATGGGTGGCGGGCGAGCTGGGCCGGCCCAGTCGGCGGAGGATTCTTTTTTTTTGAATAACTATTTTCCAAACAACAGAAAAATAATAAAAACCCAATAAATAAAAATATTATATAGGCATATAATATATCAAAATTTTCAGAAAAAGAAACCCTACAAGATGAACATTTTTCTACAGCAAAAAAAAATCCACAAAAATTCTAATAAATCAAATAGTGCCACTGTTGCAATAAAATCCAGTAAAAATCCTTTTAAAAATACCAAAATGATTTCAAATTTATTTCTCTCCAATTTTCTGCTGTAGGGAATCATGTTACCCTTATTTCTATATATTTTATTTTTGGAGAAAAATAATTTGAATAAAACCAAATAACTCAATATTTGAAATTGAGTTGCAGAAAATTTTAGAAAAACTTCCAACTCATATTTCCTATAATTTGAAGAAGTCATTTTATCTTCTCTCGGGAAAATCATTGAGTTGCTTAAAGTTTCTGAATTGAAAGTATTTCGAGGATGAAATTCAAAATCCTTTCAAAGCACTTTATCATTTAAAATAAATGGAAGAAGTCATATTATCTTCACTCTAGGGTTTTCTGTTGAAAATAATTTGAGCACGAGTAGGATATAAAATAAATGAACATGCATTAAAATTAATCAACAATGAATTCAAGCATGAGTAGGATATAAATCACCATGAACATAAATATCGTGAAGGCTATGTTGATTTGTTTCAACTACATGCGTGAACATGTGCCAAGTCAGATCACTTAAATCGTTCAAAGGAGGATACCACCCATCATACCACATCACAACCATTTTAATATCATGTTGGCACGCAAGAAAGACCATTATAAACTCCTAGCTACATAAGCATGCCATAAGCAGCTATGATCTCTAATTGTCATTGCACACATGTTTCATTCATAACTAGCTGAAACAGGAACGACGAGCCATCATATTTACAAAAACAAAAGAGGTCGAGTTCATACCAGCTTTTCTCATCTCAATTAGTTCATCATATAGCATCCTTATTGCCTTTCACTCACATGACTGAATGGTGTGGAAAATAATAATAGTGCACGTGCATTGGACTAGCTGGAATCTGGAGGCATTTAATACAAGAGAGAAGACAAGGTAATATGGCTCAAGGTTAAATCAACAACAAAGCATATGAGAGCCACTAAGCATTTTCATCATGGTCTTGTACTCTTAACCCCTAAAGAAAACAAAAGAAACTATTTACATGGGAAAGCTCCTGACAAGCAAAAGAAGAACGAGAAATCTTTTTGGGTTTTTGTTTTAGCTATTACTACAAGCAAAGAAAGTAAAGTAGCTAGAAGCTACAACTAATATTTTTTTGTTTTTCTGGGTTTTTGTGGCACACAAGAAAAAGACTAAGAAAAAAAAAGAAATTGAAACTAAGCATGGATGGTACAGTGAAAGAGTGTGAGCACCGACAACTAGAATAAGTGTGAACATGAATGTAAGTCGGTGAGAAACACGTACTCCCCCAAGCTTAGGCTTTTGGCCTAAGTTGGTCTATGGCCACGGATCGAAGCCACTCCCTCTAGTGTACGGAGAAGCATCTTCTAGGTGCCACTGGTTGGCGAGCTCGTCCAGCTCCCACCCATAAACAGATTGACGGGAAGGATCAAGTGGTGGTTCTGGCTCAGGCTCTGAAGCTTGTGCCTGGCCCTGGTACTTGTAGAAGGCATCTGATGTGATGAGGAATACGCCTGTAGACAGATCAAACAAAGAAGGTGCATGCAAGGTAACAATTTCACAGTATATTTCATCAAACCACAATTTATAATTAAGTTGCATATTCTTGTCTTTAACAATAAAATCATGAGCTACCATGCTCTTGTAGTCTAGATAAACAGGGGCAAGCAATTTTTCTTCCTTCTCATGATGCCTAATAGGTATATTAAAATATTCAGCAAGGCGAGAAGCGAAGATGCCTCCAAAGGGTACTTCGCATATTTCGCAAAAGTCTAAGAGTGATATCTCCTTAATCACATCATATAAACAAAATTCCACCGTAGGTGGTGTTTTCCTAGAATGAAAATGAAAGCTTTGCGTGAAAATATTGGTGAGTAAGAGATACTGTTCTTTCTGGTCGTTGAGGAAGTTGGTGAGGCCTGCATTATTTGCCAACCAATAAAAGTCTTCGTAAATCCCGGCGAACATCATGAAATCGTTACAAGGCCATTCGCACGGTCGAACTTCTGCCATGCGAGGAAGATTATACTTGGGCTTCTTAATTTTCATCTTTCTTCTTATCCTCTGAACTCTTGCTGGAGGAGCCCCTCAATAATCTTCTTAACATTTTCCTTTTCTGAAAAATTCTGAAATTTTAAGTAACTTCAAAATAAAAGTTAACCAAACTCAACAAGATTGATAGCAACAACTCCTATAAGTGCCTAGACGCTATATCATGCATTATAACAACTTGGGACCAAGAAAATTTGACATGCAAGTTCAAGAACAAGGTCACCACAGCACCATAAATTTGCAACAAATAAAGCACTAGAACAAAAACTAATCGGACCAATGGAGGAGTCACATACCAAGGAACAATCTCCCCAAACAGTTTGGTGAATGCTGCTTTGATCAAGGAGATCGAAAATGGCAGCAAGATGAGCTAGAACTCGGGTTTGAGCTGGTTGGGGATTTTTTTGGGAGGAAGAAGAAGAACATGGGTACAGGAATAAGTGGAGGGGTGCCACGTGGGGCACACGAGGCAGGGGGCGTGCCCTGTGCAGGGGGCGCGCCCTGGACCCTCGTGGCCACGTGTTGGCCCCACTCGCTGCGTGTTCAATGCCATATTTCCTCAAATATTCTAGAAAAAATCATATTTCATTTTCATGGCATTTGGAGAACTTTTATTTTTGCGATATTTTTTATTGCAGGGATAAGTCTGGAAACAGACAGAAAATATTAATTTTTGCTTAATTTATCCTAAGTAACAGGAAATAAAAAGAGGGTACATAAGGTTGTGCTATCTAGATTCACCTATCCCATGCCAATCAAAAGGAATCCATTAACAAGGTTGATCAGGTCTTGTTAATAAACTCTTTCCGAGTAACATGAAACCGGAGTATTTTCGAATAACACTAGGTTACCTGAATGGGGATATGTATGTCCCCAACAATAAGTATGTCATATGTCTTCTTGATAGTAGGAAGAGGAAATTCAAAACCTCCAATAGTAATAGTTGAAGTTTTTCCAATATAAATGATACTATGGACCTGAGGTTGTTTCCTCGGAAAGTGTACCGTATGCTCATTACCATTGACATGAAAAGTGACATTGCCTTTGTTATAATCAATAACAGCCCTTGCAGTATTCAAAAAAGGCCTTCCAAGAATAATAGACATACTATCGTCCTCGAGAATATCAAGGATAACAAAGTCCGTTAGAATAGTAACATTTGCAACTACAACAGGCACATCCTCACAAATACCGACATGTATAGGAGTCGATTTATCGGCCATTTGCAAAGATATTTCAGTAGGTGTCAACTTACTCAAGTCAAGTCTACGATATAAAGAGAGAGGCATAACACTAACATCGGCTCCAAGATCACACAAAGCAGTTTTAACATAGTTTCTCTTAGTGGAGCAAGGTATAGTAGGTACTCCTGGATTTCCTAATTGCTTAGGCATTACATCCTCAAAAGTGTAATTGGCAAGCATGGTGGAAATTTCTACTTCAGGTATCTTTCTTTTGTTGGTAATAATGTCTTTCATATACTTGGCATAAGGATTTGTTTTAAGCACATCAGTCAAACGCATACACAAAAACATAGGTATATTCATTTCAGCGAAGCGCTCAAAATCCTCATCATCCTTTTTCTTGGAAGGTTTCGGAGGAAAATACATGGGTTTCTGAATGCATGGTTCTCTTTCCCTACCGTGCTTCCTAGCAACAAAGTCTCTCTTATCATAACATTGATTCTTTGATTGTGGGTTATCAAGATCAATAGCAGGTTCAATCTATACATCATTATCATTGCTAGGTTGAGCATCATCATGAACATCATCATTAATATTATCACTAGGCTCATGTTCATTACCAGATTGTGTCTTAGCATCAAAAACAGATATATCATTAGGATTCTCGGGTGTGGCAGCTACATGTTCACTAGAAGCATGCAAAGCCCTATCATTTTTCTTTTTCTTCTTTTTAGAAGAACTACATGCATCTATATTAGCTCTCTGAGAATCTTGCTCAATTCTCTTAGGGTGGCCTTCAGGATATAAAGGTTCCTGAGTCCTTTTACCACCTCTAGTAGCAACTCTAACAGCATAGTCATTATTCTTACTATTTAATTCATTGAGCAAATCGTTCTGCGCCTTAAGTACTTGTTCTACTTGAGTGGGAACCATGGAAGCATGTTTACTAATGAGTTCAAGTTCACCTTTAGCTCTAGATAGATAATCACTCAAGCGTTCAGTCATATAAGCATTGTGTCGTAATTGTCTACCAACATAAGCATTGAAGTTTTCTTGTTTCACAATGAAATTGTCAAACTCATCTAAGCATTGGCTAGCAGACTTATAACGATGAATATCACCTTCATAGAATCTATAAAGAGAATTTACCTTTAGTACCTGTGTCGGGTTATCAAGACCATGTATTTCTTCAATAGGTGATAAATTCTTAACATCTTCAGCCTTAATACCTTTTTCTTTCATAGATTTCTTTGCCTCTTGCATATCTTCAGGACTGAGAAATAGACCACCTCTTTTCTTCGGAGTTGGCTTAGGGGCTGGTTCAGGAAGTGTCCAATTATTTTCATTGGCCAGCATATTACTCAATAGTAGTTCAGCTTGTTCAACTGTTCTTTCCCTAAAAACACAACCAGCACAACTATCCAGGTGGTCTCTGGAAGCATCGGTTAGTCCATTATAAGAGACATCAAGTATATCATGCATCTCAAGAGGATGATCAGGCAAAGCATTAAGTAACTGGAGAAGCCTCCCCCAAGCTTGTGGGAGACTCTCTTCTTCAATTTCCAGAAAATTATATATTTCCCGTAAGGCAGCTTGTTTCTTATGAGCGGGAAAATATTTAGCAGAGAAGTAATGCATCATATCCTGGGGACTATGCACACAACCAGGATCAAGATAATTAAACCAAGTCTTAGCATCACCCTTTAACGAGAACGGAAATATCTTAAGGATATAGTACTAACGAATCTTTTCATCATTGGTAAACAGGGTGGCTATATCATTCAACTTAGTAAGATGTGCCATAACAGTTTCAGACTCATTGCCATGGAAAGGATCAGACTCAACCAAAGTAATTAACTCAGGATCAACAGAGAATTCATAATCCTTATCAGTAACACAGATAGGTGAAGTAGCAAAAGCAGGGTCATGTTTCATTCTAGCATTCAAGGACTTTTCTGTGACAGCCTGATTTTTGCCCTCTTTTATTTGCCAAATATTTATTTGACTTTATTGCAAAACTTGGGGTTTTTGAATCATTTCATATGGACTTAAACCAGTTGAGTACCCTAGGCTTTCACCCAAGTTCCTCCCATCCATCTCACACTATTATATATCTCTGGACCACCCCAATATACTCCATGGAATATTTTTCTTATTTGAAAAATATTCATTTTTCTCCCTAAAACCCTAGCTAAATTCTTGGAGCTCCAAAGAAACCCCTATTTTTCTGGCTCCAAAAATTCTGAGGAAATTCCTAAATATTCTTTGGACCTTAAGGCACATTCCTGAGCAAAAATATTGCACTACTTTTTGGAATATTTTTGCTACAGAAAATCTTCTCCATTCTGGACAGAAATGGTAGTTTCTACAGCAACTACCATTTTACTTGCTCCAAATCTCCTTAAACTTCTTGTGCATATTCACCTTAGTAACTCATGACTAGCCTCCAAAGCACATCCTCCCACTATTCACCATTTTACCACGGCAAGCTCTCAAAGTTTCTGTCCAGAAACTTACCAGGCCAGTTAATCTCATTCTACTGCGTCTGGAGTTAAACCAACCCTGGGTAACTCACCTATCTACCACGAACAACACGCCCCAGACAAGGTTTTTGGCAACAAGTCAGCCTGCAGACACGGGTTTCACACGGTGACCACGCGTGTACACCGTGCCATGGCATGTAGCTGGCGCGCTCTGGATGCGGCGAGCGCTCTGTAGAGTGCGTGCTCGCTTCCGAGCCTGCCCAACCGCGCCAAACGCCGCCCCCATCGTCGTCCTCATCTCACAGTCCACCCCTAGCGCTCGTCGACACCGTAGCTCGCCGCAGCGAGCACGGGCGCGGTCCGGCCAAGGCACAGTGCGGTGCGCACTGTGCTCGTTGCCATCTCCGGCGCCCCTATGCTCGTCTCTGCACGACCACAGCTCCCTCGTGACTCCGCTTCTTCTCCCCCCTCTCACTGACGCCATTTCGTCGTCGGGTGCGGCCAGGTGTCGCCGGCGGAGCACCGACCCCCCCTCTCGCTCGCCTATAAATAGGCCCTTCCCCAGCAACTTCGAGCACACCGCTGCACTCCCACATGACCCCAGATAGAGTAGAACCCCGTGGCCCGGCCGGGCAGGACTCAGGCCACCGTTCCCGAGCCGAGCTCACCGGCAATCCCCCTCGGGTCGTTGAGGTAGCTCCCAGCTCCCTCCGTCCAAGGCGACCGCACCAGGGACTCCGCCACTCTCTGGTGAAGCTTCTTCACCTAGCTGGAGCTGCTGGAGGTGCGCGCCGTAGCTCGTCGTCTTCCCCAACTCCGGCGAGTCCCCTGTCCTGCCTTCGCCTCCGAGCTCCATTCTGTCGCCGCCCGTCACCTACAGCCACCCTACGGGTACAGGCAGGTGCGCCTCAACCTTCTCCGTTGATCTATCCTCTCCGTTTGAGCCAAGGGGCAATGTCGCCGGTGTACGCTCGAGCGAAGCGACGACCGCCTCTGCCCATCTCTCTCTCCCTCTCACCTGGCTAGCGGGGCCCGCTAGTCAGTCTCTCCACTCCTGCGCGAAGCAGTATAAGTGGTGGCGCTCGGGGCATTTACGCCTTTGACGTCACCCCCTATTCTTTTTATTTAAACTTCTGAATTTAAATAATTCCAGAGAACTTCAAAATGCTCTAACTTTTCAACCTTAAGTCCAAATGAATTGATTCTTTTTGCATTGTGTTCCTGGTGAAGAAATCTTGCAGCACACCAAAAATGAAACCATTTGGTGCTGTGTAGATTTTCTGTTGAATTTTTGAATGAATCTTGATAAATTCTTTTTGAACTTTTATTTATTTTCAGAGGAAGAAACTTGTCTTGAGGATCACCAGGAAGCTTGTGAGCCTCATTTGAACTAAGGCAAGCCACATCAACATTTTCATAGTGCCATTTCAATATTTGTGATTTTTCCAACTTGAACAAATGATTTATATTGTGCATGTTAAACATTTTGTTAAATAGTTCTTTTGGTTGCTGTAGTATTTGGCTCCATTTCACTTTACAGAAAGATGAAGTTTGGTTTAAGTCATTAAGATAGTTAAAATAAAGTTGGGATATTGTGAATGATTATGAACATACATATGTGAAGTTATTTTCTTTTGCATTAAGTAATTATTATAAAATTTTGCTAAGTCAAATTTTGTTGAAAGTCTAGCATAACCAGAATAATAGTGAAGTTAAGATGAAAGTTGACTCAATTTTATTGTTGCATGGCATTTTACTTTTTTATTGACTACACTTTGGTATATTGCATGGCATTGTATGACACCGGTTACTTTATTTCTTTCTAAGTTGAAACTGTTAATAACTCAACTTGAATAAATTGTTGACCGGGTCATGGTGCCACTGAATCGAGTCTTTCCCAGTGCAACCACATTTACCTTTATGGGAAGGTCTTGATTCTGTCCATTGACATGCCTCCTGTCGGTACCTCCAGATAGGGAAGGTTATGGGCATGCAGTACCCTGGCCCGGTAAGCATGACATAACCTTGTGTGCCCGTAGTTAATTTTATGGTAACGAGTAACCATTTGGGACACTTTTTGTTTGGCCACGACGGTGGCAGGTGTCTCTTTGGTAGACACAGGGCCACCCAGGACTGTTCCAGTGGGGGAACGAGTCGGAGTGGCCGGAGGAGTGTCATGGCAATGGACGGGTTTCGTCTGAATGCCGTTGGTCCACCTGAATGGGAGAAAGATGTCATGGGTTCCGTGGTGTGGGTACAGTGCACTACCTCTGCAGAGTGTATTTAATCTATCGATAGCCGAGTCCACGGTCACGGACACGCTCAAAAGTAGGCCACACCATGGGTCAACAGATAAAAAAAATTGCTCACTATTTCCTAAATTTTTGGTGCTATGTTAAATTGAGGAAAGAGCTTCCGAGAGGTTTTGCGACCCAGTATGGGCAAGTTTGGGATCACCGAAAAGGTCATGATTTATATCTTGTTGAAATGAATAAGTTGGTGGTTATAATAAATCATCATGAGTAATATAGACTGAGGTTTTATTTATGCAAGGTCACGAGCATAGCATGTTAGTAAATTTCCATGTAAGTCTATTGCTGCATATTTAATTTTGACTAATCATCATGGTATTGTTTGTCATTATGATTTTGTTTTGCTATAAGCTTGCAAGTACATTCAAAGTACTGACCTGGCGTATCATGCCAGATTTTAGGAAAGTTTCGTTGGGAAGGAGTGCCGTCTGAGTCTAGTCCGTATCCACATCGGTGTCCCTGTGAGATGGAGTTCTGCTACGACGTCGTTCCGCTGCTGCGTAGTTTATGCCCGAGGCCCTTTTATGTTCATTAAATAATGTACATATTGTCTAGCCGCACCGTGTGTGCCGCTCGGCCTCGCTAACTGTTGTAATGTAAAACTTTGGCCCGCTAGTATCAATAAAGCGGCTGCTTTCTGTATCAAGATGTTGTGTGTTGCCAGAAGACAAGGTCTCTGGGCTGGCAATGCAAGGTAAGCCGGTCACTCTGATCCGGGGTGCCACAACGCTTGGTATCAGAGCCGCGCTGACTGTAGGATGCGTTAGACTAAGACGTGCCACTTAAACGCTAGATACACGTTTAGTTTGAGTGCCGGTAGTCTGTCTGGTTGGTTATTGCTTTATCTATACTTGTATTTTTTTATGCTAACCCACTAATGGTTGTGAGTGTAGATGGCTCCGGTGCCGTATCCGTGCCAGTTGCAGCTGATGCCGTACACGTCGCCGCACCTCCTGCGCAACGTGTGGCGTCGGCTGTACCCTCATGGAGACGACCCAGTTTATCGTCTGTACTGGGAGCGTCTAGCTGACTCAGTTTATGAATATCAGGCAGTGGTGACCCTGCACGTTCGTTCTAATTCCAGCTCCTATACTCGTACTTCTCGAAGCGGTCATGCTTCTACCGCTTCGCTAGCCGTCCAGTTTGCTGCATTCGAGATCCTCGTTGAGCTCCGCCACAGCGAGGTCCGCATGCAGGATCACCCAGGTTTCCAATACTACCCTTCTTTGAACGACAACGGTCATATTCTTTTCCCTTAGATTGATCCGGAGTCTAATAGTGTTGCTAGCCATCTTTCCCGTTATATCACTGCTAGTTACCTCACACTCCACGAGCTAGCACGCGAGTTGACCCACGCTCATATTGCTTTGGCCTCTACTAGGTCTGTCACCATTCCCGCTTCCTTGGGATTCACCTCTTACGTCCCCAGTTCCGTTTCCCCTAATTCGCTAGTAACCCTTCCTAGTAGTTCGGGCACCTCGACCATAACTCCTCTTAGTGCCCCTGCCTAGTGGATCTCACTCCTCACTACCCCTGTAGCTCCTATGATCCACCCTACTCCTGCCCCGGAAGGAGAGCCTCCGAGGCAGCGTTGCCATGTTACCTTTAACCCTAAGGTTTCCGTTAATCTCGTCAGTTCGGGATCCGAGTCGACTTCGGGAGAGAACCCCGCAGCCCCCGCAGAGCAGTAGAGCTCCAGAGTATTAGCAGTTGTCAGACTGTTGTACGATGTACGAGTCGTGATGTTTTATGTATGAGAGTAGTATAATCGGGCATGTTGATGTTCTTTTCATGTATGCGTCCTTGTATAATTATGCTAAATTTATGTATCTTCTACTCGCTGTTTTATTCGCAATTCTATTTTTCCCTCGATTTTTGTTGCTGGCTTTCCCCACCTATTTTTGCTTTTGAATGCTTCTCATCTCGATTGCGTTGTCTTGGGAAAAATCCAATATAGGATGATGCGGGGGGCAACAGTAATAGCGCTCACGAGGATGTTCCTGTTCGTCGCTCCGCCCGACAGGCAGCACACTCTCCCGAGCCATTCATACCACCGCCTCCACCGCCAGATCCGCCTACCACTGAACAAATCCTGCGTATGTTTGAGGAAAGAAGAAATAATGATCTGCTGGAAGTATTAAAAACTGTTCAAGCTATGATTGGTCAGAGTGGACAACAGAATGGTCATTTCTCCAAGTTATCAGATTTTCAGCAAACTCAACCTCCCAGTTTCAGTCAGGCAGTTGACCCGTTGGATGCTGATGATTGGTTGCGAACCATTGATAGGAAGCTTGAAATTGCCCGTACAGCCAAAGATGACAAAGTTCCTTATGCAACCCACTATCTTGAAGGCACTGCTGCCGTGTGGTGGGAAAATACAAAAGCCATGTGGCCTACTGATGATGCACTCACCTGGACCAAATTCAAGGATCAGTTCCGGAAATATTACATCCCTACTAGAGTAATGAAGACCAAGCAGCGTGAGTTTCTTGCCCTCAACCAAGGAAATCTATCTGTGGGAGAATATCTGCAGTAATTCAACCATCTCGCCCGTTATTCCCTGTATGACGTGGCCACAGAAGAGAGAAAAATTGACAGGTTTCTTGGAGGATTAAACTCGCAACTCAGGTGCACTCTCAGTATGCTTGATTTCCCAGATTTCCAAACTTTGGTGAATAAAGCTTTAATTGCAGAAAGAGAACACAAGCTCGTACTGGACACCAGGCCCTCTAATAACGAGCACAAATGCAAGTTTGAACCAAGAAAGGAAGGACCACCTGTGCAGAAGGCTCAAACCTGGCAGCAAACTCGAGTAAACTACAAGCCCAATTGGCAACAAAATGTTAACAAGACTACTACCCAAGTCAAGAATGTTATTACCAACCCAGTGCATGAGGAGCGCCAGCGCAATAATTCCTGCTTCAATTGCGGGCAAAGTGGACATTATGATCGTCAGTGTCCCAAGAACAGCAAGGCAAACGCCTTATTCCGGCCACAAGTCAACTTCATGGGGTCATACCCGGACCAGCAAAACATCACCGGGCACGTCAATCACCACTTTGCAGATGAAGCCCAAGAAAACCCCGAAGTAGTCATCGGTATGTTTTCTATTAATAGTATACCTGCAGTAATTTTATTTGACTCGGGGGCTTCCCACTCTTTTATTTCTTGGGGTTTTGTTGCCCAAAACATTTTTTCTTGTTCTCTCTTGGGCAAAAATATGCTGGTACAAACCCCGGGATCTTTAATCAAGAGCAGTCTGGTCTGCCGTAACTTGGAAATCAATATCAACAGAATAAGCTTTCCAACATCCTTGATACTCATCGAATCAGCACAGTTGGATGTTATTTTGGGCATGAATTGGCTAACTCAATACCAAGTATGCATAAACTGTGCAACCCGATTAGTGACTTTGATCAATCAAGAAGGGCAGGTTACAAAGTTCTACTCGCGCAAAAGCATACCAAAGAAGGGGATGATGTTTACCGCCGTGGCTGAGTTGGAATTAATTCCTGTGGTCAGTGAATTTGCTGATGTATTTCCGAAAGAGCTACCAGGCATGCCGCCAGACCGAGAACTTGAGTTTGCAATAGATCTGGTACCTGGAACCGCACCGTTATTCAAGAAATATTACAGGATGCCCTCGTCCGAGTTAGTGGAATTAAAGAAGCAGCTCGATGAAATGCTCCAGAAAGGGTACATCCGTCCCAGTTCCTCGCCATGGGGATCGCCTGCACTCTTTGTAAACAAAAAGGATGGCAGCCTCCGCATGTGTGTAGATTATCGGCAGCTGAATGATGTCACCATCAAAAATAAATACCTGCTTCCAAGGATTGATGATTTGTTCGACCAGCTCAGTGGTGCCAAGGTATTCTCCAAAATTGACTTAAGGACCGGATATCATCAGCTCAAGATTAAAAAGTAAGTTATTCCTAAGACCACATTCACCACTCGATACGGTCTTTACGAATATACAGTCATGTCCTTTGGTCTCACCAATGCCCCTGCCTTCTTCATGCACACAATTAATAAAGTGTTCATGGACTTCCTCGATAAGTTCGTGGTAGTCTTTATCGATGACATACTCATATATTCAAAAAGTGAAGAGGATCACAAGGGACATCTCAGAGCAATATTGCAGCGACTCAGAGACCATAAGCTTTATGCCAAGTTTAGCAAATGTGAGTTTTGGCTTAAACAAGTCAGATTTCTTGGACACGTGATATCCGCCGAAGGTATAGCCATGGACCCCAGCAAGGTAAAAGATCTGCTCAACTGGTTGCCACCCACAACCGTATCTCAGATCCGAAGCTTCCTTGGACTGGCGGGATATTACCGCCGTTTCATTGGAGGATTCTCCAAGATCGCCAAGCTCATGACCGAGCTACTAAAAAAGGACAAGAAGTTTGAATGGACACAAGACTATGAGCAAAGCTTGAGTGAGCTAAAGAAACGTCTGACCACCGCTCCCGTATTAACTCTTCCAGACATATACCGTAGTTTTGATGTCTACTGTGATGCATCCAGACAAGGAATTGGATGCGTGCTCATGCAAGATGGCAAGGTGGTGGCTTATGCATCACGACAGTTGCGACCACACGAGGGGAATTACCCTACGCATGATTTGGAATTGGCCGCAGTAGTGCATGTTCTCAAAATATGGAGACATTATCTCATTGGGAAGAAGTGTCAAATTTTAACCGATCACAAAAGCCTCAAGTATATGTTCACTCAACCTGGTTTGAATCTCCGTCAGCGAAGGTGGCTTGAAATGGTCAAAGATTATGATTTGGAAATAAACTACCACCCGGGTAAAGCCAACGTGGTAGCTGATGCACTCAGTCGAAAGTCGATCAGATTAAATACCATAATAAATTCTTGCCCGTTGAACTTCAAGATGAGATTGCTCAACTCCATCTGAACATCGTTGAGGCTAGTCTCGCTAACACACTAGAGGTTACCCCCACACTTGAAGAAGAAATCCGCAAGGCCCAGCCAGATGATCTTGTCCTGCAAAAGCATGCCCAGGACATGCAGGCAGAACGTGCATCGGACTTCTCAAGAGTTCACCTTGGGACTCTCCGATTCCGCGGAAGGATTTGTGTACCGGATCAGTCAGACCTAAAAAGGAAGATCTTGTCAGAAGCCCATGAGTCCTCATATTCTATTCACCCTGGGGGAACCAAAATGTATGAAGACCTTCGCCAAATATTCTGGTGGGATGGCATGAAAAGGGATATTGCCTATTTTGTGGCTTGTTGCGACATATGCAACAAAGTAAAGGCAGAATATCAGAAGCCAGCCGGACTTCTTCAACCGCTGCCAGTTTCACAGTGGAAATGGGATGATGTTTGCATGGATTTCATCACGGGATTACCCAAGACTCAGCGGGGCAATAATGCAATATGGGTCATCGTGGACACTCTAACCAAGGTAGCCCATTTTATTCCAGTCAGGACCACCTATCGAGCAGACCAACTCGCACAACTATATGTGTCCAGAATAGTCAGTCTGCATGGAGTACCTCGAACCATCACTTCTGACCGAGGTTCACTCTTTACATCCGCTTTCTGGACACGTCTCCATCAAGCTTTGGGAATAGCCCTCAGATATAGTACAACCTATCATCCTCAAACAGATGGACAGACAGAGCGAGTGAACCAAATACTGGAAGATATGCTGCGAGCTTGCGTCTTGGCCCAAGGATCTAAATGGGAAGATTGTCTACCATACGCCGAGTTCTCCTACAACAACAGCTTCCAAACCAGTCTAAAGATGTCACCAAACGAGGCTTTATATGGCCGCAAATGCCGTACCCCGCTAAACTGGCCCCAGACTGGAGATAGCCGTATTTTCGGAACGAACCTCATGATGGAAGCCGAGTAACAAGTCAAGGAAATCAGAGATAGATTATAGTTGGCCAAGTCTCTACAAAAGAGTTATTACGATGCGAGGCACCGACATATCAGTTTTGAACCTGGAGAGCACGTATACCTCAGAGTCACTCCTATGAAAGGAGTCAAGAGATTCCAAACACGCAGGAAGTTGGCACCCAGATTTATTGGCCCCTTCCCAATTATTTCTCGAGTGGGCACTGTTGCTTACCAGTTGGAATTACCCCCGGAATTGTCAGATGTGCACGACGTATTCCACGTCTCACAGTTGAGGCGATGCATATCCCCGCATGAGAAAAAGACTGCCGTGACAGACATAGAATTGGCAGAGGATTTAACGTATGCAGAAAGGCCGTTCAAAATTGTAGATCAGATGGAGAGAGTCACCCGCAGTAAAGTACGGAAGTTTTATAAAGTCCAGTGGGAGCATCACACCGAGTCAGAATCAACCTAGGAACGAGAAGAGTTCCTACAGACACATTATCCGGAATGGTTTTCCCAAGCAACCAAATCTCGAGGACGACATTCATTCTAAGTGGGGGAGGTTTGTGATAGCCTGATTTTTGCCCTCTTTTATTTGCCAAAAATTTATTTGAATTTATTTCAAAACTTGGGGTTTTTGAATCATTTCATATGGACTTAATACCACTTGGGTACCCTTGGCTTTCACCCAAGTGCCTCCCATCCATCTCACACTATTATGGAATAATTTTCTTATTTGAAAAATATTCATTTTTCTCCCTAAAACCCTAGCTAAATTCTTGGTGCTCCAGAGCAACCCCTATTTTTCTGGCTCCAAAAATTCTGAGGAAATTCCTAAATATTCTTTGGACCCTAAGGCACATTCCTGAGCAAAAATATTGCACTACTTTTTGTAATATTTTTGCTATAGAAAATCGTTTCCATTCTGGACAGAAATAGTAGTTTCTACAACAACTACCATTTTACTTGCTCCAATCCTCCTGAAACTTTTTGTGCATATTCACCTTAGTAACTCATGACTAGCCTCCCACTATTCACCATTTTACCACAGCAAGCTCTCAAAGTTTCTGTCCAGAAACATACCAGGCCAGTTAATCTCATTCTACTGCGTCTCGAATTAAAACAACCCTGGGTAACTCACCTATCTACCATGAACAACACGCCAGACAAGGTTTTTGGCACCAAGTCAGCATGTAGACACGGGTTCGTGCGGTGACCACGCATGTACACCGTGCCATGGCATGCAGTCGGCGTGCTCTGGATGCCGCCAGCGTTCTGTAGAGCGCGTGCTCGCTTCCGAGCCTGCCCAACCGTGCCAAACCCCGCCCCCATCGTCGTCCTCATCTTCACAGTCCACCCCTGGCGCTCGCCGATGCCGGAGCTCGCCGCAGCGAGCACGGGCGTGGTCCGGCCAAGGCACAGTGCGGTGCGCACTGTGCTCGTCACCATCTCCAGCGCCCCTGTGCTCGTCTCCGTATGGCCACAGCTCCCTCGTGACTCCGTCTTCTTCTTCCCCCTCTCACTGACGCCGTTTCGTCGCCGGGCACGACCAGGTGTTGCCGGCGGAGCACCGATCCCCCCCTCTCGCTCGCCTATAAATAGGCCCTTCCCCAGCCACTTCGAGCACACTACTCCACTCCCACACGGCCCCAGATAGAGTAGAACGCCGTGGCCCGACCAGGCAGGCCTCGGGCCACTATTCCTGAGCCGAGCTCACCGGCGATCCCCCTCGGGTCGTCGAGGTAGCTCGCTGCTCCCTCCGTCCAAGGCGACCACACTAGGGCCTCCGCCACTCTTTGGTGAGGCTTCTTCACCTAACTGGAGCTGCTGGAGGTGTCGTAGCTCGTCGTCTTCCCTAACTCTGGCGAGTCCCCTGTTCTGCCTCTGCCTCCGAGCTCCATTCTGTCGCCGTCCGTCCACCTCCAGCCACCCTATGGGTACAGGCAGGTGCGCCTCAACCTTCTCTGTCGATCTATCGTCTCCATTTGAGCCAAGGGGCAACGTCGTCGGCGTACGCTCCGGCGAAGCAACGGTCGCCTCTGCCCATCTCTCTCCCCCTCTCACCTGACTAGCGGGGCCCGCTAGTCAGTCTCTCCACTCCCACGCGAAGCGGTATAAGTGGTGGCGCTCGGGGTGTTTACGCCTTCGACGTCACCCCCCCTATTCTTTTTATTTAAACTTCTGAATTTAAATAATTCCAGAGAACTTCAAAATGATGTAACTTTTCAATCTTAAGTCCAAATGAATTGATTCTTTTTGCATTGTGTTCCTGGTGAAGAAATCTTGCACAACACCAAAAATAACCATTTGGTGCTGTGTAGATTTTCTGGTGAATTTTTGAATGAATCTTGATAATTTCTTTTTGAACTTTTATTTATTTTCAGAGGAAGAAACTTGTCTTGAGGATCACCAAGAAGCTTGTGAGCCTCATTTGAACTAAGGCAAGCCACAACAACATTTTCATAGTGCCATTTCAATATTTGTGATTTTTCCAACTTGAAAAAATGATTTATATTATGCATGTTAAACATTTTGTTAAATAGTTCTTTTGGTTGCTATAGTATTTGGCTCCATTTCACTTTACAGAAAGATGAAGTTTGGTTTAAGTCATTAAGATAGTTAAAATAAAGTTGGGATATTGTGAATGATTATGAACATACATATGTGAAGCTATTTTCATTTGCATTAAGTAATTATGATAAAATTTTGCTAAATCAAATTTTGTTGAAAGTCTAGCATAACTAGAATAATAGTGAAGTTAAGATGAAAGTTGACTCAGTTTTATTGTTGCATGGCATTTTACTTGTTTATGTACTACACTTTGGTATATTGCATGGCATTGTATGACACCGGTTACTTTATTTCTTTCTAAGTTGAAACTATTAATAACTTTTGAATAAATTGTTGACCGGGTCATGGTGCCACTGAATCGAGTCTTTCCCAGTGCAACCACATTTACCTTTGTGGGAAGGTCTTGATTCTGTCCATTGACATGCCTCCTGTTGGTACCTCCAGATAGGGAAGGTTATGGGCATGCAGTACCCTGGCCTGGTAAGCAGACATAACCTTGTGTGCCCGTAGTTAATTTTATGGTACCGAGTTCCCGTTTGGGACACTTTTTGTTTGGCCACGACGGTGGCAGGTGTGTCTTTGGTAGACACAGGGCCACCCAGGACTGTTCCAGTGGGGGAACGAGTCGGAGTAGCCGGAGGAGTGTCATGGCAATGGACGGGTTTCGTCGGAATGCCGTTGGTCCACCTGAATGGGAGAAAGAGGCCATGGGTTTCGTGGTGTGGGTACAGTGCACTACGTCTGCAGAGTGTATTTAATCTATCGATAGCCGAGTCCACGGTCACGGACACGCTCGAAAGTAGGTCACACCATGGGTCAACACATAATGAAAATTTTCTCACTATGTCCTAAATTTCTGGTGATATGTGAAATTGAGGAAAGAGATTCCGAGAGGTTTTGCGACCCGGTATGGGCAGGTTTGGAATCACCGGAAAGGTCACGATTTATATCATGTTGTAATGAATAAGTTGGTGGTTATAATAAATTATCATGAGTAATATAGACTGAGGTTTGATTTATGCAAGGTCATGAGCATAGCATGTTAGTAAATTTCCATGTAAGTCTGTTGCTGCATATTTAATTTTGACTAATCATCATGGAATTGTTTGTCATTATGATTTTGTTTTGTTGTAAGCTTGCAAGTACATTCAAAGTACTGACTTGGCGTGTCATGCCAGATTTCTGGAAAGTTCCGCTAGGAAGGAGTGCCATCTGAGTCTAGTCCGTATCCACATCGGTGTCCCTGTGAGATGGAGTTCCGCTACGACGTCGTTCCGCTGCTGCGTAGTTTATGCCCGAGGCCCTTTTATGTTCATTAAATAATGTACATATTGTCTAGCCGCACCATGTGTGCCGCTCAGCCTCGCTAACTATTGTAATGTAAAACTTTGGCCCGCTAGTCTCAATAAAGCGGCTGCTTTCTGTACCCAGATGTTGTGTGTTGCTAGAACACAAGGTCTCTGGGCTGGCAATGCAAGGTAAACCGGTCGCTCTGATCCGGGGTGCCACATTTTCTTTCAACTTAGCTAATAACTTCTTAAGATCATATCTATCATTGCAAGCAAGAAAGTCTCTAGCAGTTTCTTCATCCATAACATAACCCTCAGGAACAACAGGCAATTCATATCTATTGGGAGTAGTTTCATCATCACTTTCATAAATATCATCAGTTTCAACATTTGCACTCTCCCTAACCTTAGCAATTTGTTCATTTAGAAATTCACCTAGTGGCACAGTATCAGGCTTAGAGGTAGTTTCATCACACATAGCAGAAGTAGCATCATCAAGAACATACGTCATATTGATACGTCCAAAATGCATCACTATTTTGTATCATAATTTATCCTTATTCATTGATATATTTCACGTTATGATGATGTTCTTATGTTGTTTTGGTCTATTTTACACAGTTTGCAACTTTCCGATGCCGGAACAGCAGACGCAGGATTCAGCAGGAAAAAGTGGATGCTGAGTTGCTGAAGAAGAACACCTCCAAATTACCTGAAAATTGACGGGAGGTATTTTTCAGACGAATAACAAAGACACGCAAAAGGGGAGTCAGAGGGGGGCCACAGGGTGCCGAGGCGGCCTGGGGGCGCGCCCCCCTAGCTGCGCCGGGGGGCGCCTAGAGCCCCTGGCCCACCTCTGGTCGCCCCCTTTTGCATATATGTTCTCCGTGATCCAAAAACCCTAAGCACGGGACTTTTTACGGAGTTCCGCCGCCGCTTCGAGGCGGAAACCTACAGAGAAGAAAAGGGCATCTCCGGCGGGCAGATTCCGCCGGGGAGATCACCTCCCGGAAGGGGAGATCGTCGCCATCGTCATCACCATCGTCACGGGCATCATCGAGATCATCATAAACATCATCCCCAACACCAGCACCATCTCCATCTTCATCCAAATCTCATCTGACCATCGCAACTCGTGTTGTAACTCGTACAATCTATCCTCTCTACTCCATCGATGTTGATTACTACTTTGTGGTGAATGCTATTGAGTTTTGTTGGAGAAATATTATTATGTCCAGATTGTTTATCACATATTTATCCTCACTGATCATGATCTCTTTTATGTCTTGTGAGTAGTTACCTAAGTTCTTGAGGACATGGGGAAAGTCTTGTTGTTAGTAGTCATATGCTGTTGAAGTAATATGTGTTGTTTGATATTTAAGTTGTGTTGTCATTCTACTAGTGGTGTTGTGTGAGTCGAACACCCAACACTTCGCCTTATTAAGGACCTAGGAGAATACATTGTGTATAAAGAATGCTTATGGTGGGTTACCGGACTGACAGAAACCTGAACCCCAGTTCGCACGCTTTTGCATAAGGGAATAATGGATCCTCGATCGTATTGCTATGGTTAGGCTTTTGCCTTAAATTCTATCTTGTATTTGCGGATGCTTGCAAGGTGTTTAATCATAAGAGTGTATTCATCTTAGTCTAGAGAGTGCACTAGCATAGATCCACCCACTCAACACTTATCAACACATAGCATAGTATCGATACGGAATATGGTGAAAGCACATGACTACCTCTCCCGTGTGTCCTCAAGAACGCTTTAGTCTTTATAAGTTTAGTTGCTAGGCCTCTCCTTTGCTAAGAAAGGATTGGGCCACTTGTTACTCTCAGTATCTTTTACATTACTTGCTTTTACTTTCCTGTTGCTTATACCGAGAAAACCCCTAAAAGCTATCTTTCAGTGCTTGCAGTAATTTCTTGCTCAGAATCGCTTATCAATACCTTCTGCTCCTCGTTGGGTTCGACACTCTTACTTATCGAAAACGCTGCAATAGATCCCTTACGGTTGAGGGTCATCAAGTACCGTTTTCTGGCGCCGTTGCCGGGGAGCGTAGCGCTATTGGTAAAGTGAAACTGGTAAGAAAGTCTTTTTATAATTCTGTTTTTATTTTTGCTATTGCTGCTCTTTGTCTTTATGGACAACCCTATTATTGGAGCGTTGCTTGCGGGAAGACGCCCCGCACCTGTGGTGGTTGATCCTCCCCCTACTGAAATTGTGCCTTATAAAATACCAGCTGGCATTATCGATTATGTTTTGGCTAATCGTTATGCAGGAGACAGACATCCCGGTGAACACTTGCTATATTTGTCACGACTATGTTCATTATTTAAGCTTGCAGGTGTATCGAGGGAGTTTGTCATGAGGAAATTGTTTGTCGTATCACTTATAGATAAAGCTTCAGATTGGTATGGGCTTCTCGATAACTCACACTTGCTGGACTGGCAGGAGCTTGTGTCTCTCTTTTATACTAAGTTTTATCCTCTTCATGAAATTCATCGAGACATGAATTATATCTATAACTTTAGGTCTCATGACGGAGAAAGCATTGCTCAAGCTTGGGGGAGATTGAAGTCCCTAATGCTCAAATGCCCTATTCATAAGCTTCCCAAGGAAATTATACTTACAAATTTTTATGCCAGGCTTTCTCGTCAGGATAAGGAGATGCTGGATGCCTCCTCTAGTGGGGTATTTCAGAAGAAGAGTGTTGAAGAAAGGTGGGATCTCCTTGAAAGAATCCAGAGGAATACCGAAGATTGGGAAATTGATAAAGGTATTGAACCCGCTATAAATTATGAACATGATTATATTGAGAGCTATGTGGAAACTGATTACTTCAATACTTTTTGCTCTAAGATTGGTCTTGATTCCCATCTAGTGATTGATTTGTGCAAGAATTTTGCCTCTCACGTTGATTCTTTTAAAAAGAAGAGAGACCAGCACCATGAACCTTTTAAAGAACCACCTATTGATATTTATGTTGCTGAGCCTATTTTGCCTGCAGTTATATATGAAAAGCCACCTTTTCCCACGAGGATAAAGGAGCACTCTCTTGTGACAGGCATTATAAATAAAAGTGAGAGAAGAGTTGATGAGCCTGAGGACCAGATCAGGGTCGATCCTCAAGTTGCATTGATTAAAGACCTTGCTACTGATGATGTTTTGGATTCCAATATAACTTTTTGTGCTGTTTCCACTAACCTTGTCACAGCCAAGAATAAAGGCCCAATTTCAGGTACTCCGGTGGTATCTGTTAAAATAGGAGATCACAATTATTATGGGCTATGCGATTTGGGATCGAGTGCAAGTGCTATTCCTTATTCACTTTATGAAGAAATCATCGGTGAAATTTCCCCTTGTGAACTTGAAGATGTTGATGTTACTATTCATCTTGCAAATAGAACAACTATCTCTCCTATCGGAATTGTGAGGGACGTTGAAGTCCTATGTGGAAAGGTAAAATACCCTACCGATTTCTAGTACTTGGATCAGAGAGAGACAATTTTTGTCCCATTATTTTTGGTAGACCTTTTCTTAGAACTTGTGGAGCTATAATAGATTGCAAGAAAGGCAAAGTTTCTGTTGAATTCGATGGTGAGCCCTATGAATTTAATTTTTCTAAGTTCTCTAAGCAGCCACGTGGTACTGATTTACCTAGTGATGATAAAATTATTGAAAGTATTGCCTCTATTGATATTCCCCCTAATGATCCTTTGCAGCAATACATGGAGGACCACGAGAATGATTTGCATATGCAGGAAAGAAATGAACTAGATGAAATATTCTTGAGGCAGCCTGTTATCCTGAAGCACAACCTTCCGGTTGAACCTTTGGTAATTTTATCAAAACCGAAAGAAGACCCGGTGTTCGATCTTAAACCTCTTCCCGATACGCTCAAGTATGCTTATTTAGATGAAAAGAAAGTATATCCTGTTATTATCAATTCTAACCTTTCAGGATATGAAGAGGAGCGATTATTGAAAGTACTTCGTGAACACCGAGGCGCAATTGACTACACCCTTGATGACCTTAAGGGGATTAGTCCATCTATCTATTAACATACTATCGACCTTGAGCCTGATGCTAAACCAGTTGTTGATCATAAACGACGGTTGAACCCGAAGATGATGGATGTTGTGATAACTGAGATTCTCAAGCTTCTAGCCGCAGGTATGATCTACCCTATAGCTGATAGTAAGTGGGTAAGTCCGGTACATTGTGTTCCCAAAAAAGGAGGTACAACTGTGGTTCCTAATGATAAAAATGAATTAATACCTCAGAGAATTATTATTGGATATAGAATGTGTATTGATTACAGGAAGTTGAACAAGGCAACCAGGAAGGATCACTACCCGTTGCCGTTCATCGACCAAATGCTTGAAAGGTTATCGAAAAACACCCACTTTTGTTATCTCGATGGTTATTCTGGTTTCTCTCAAATTCATGTTAACACTGCCGATCAAGAGGAGACCACTTTTACTTGTCCCTTTGGTACTTATGCTTACAGGCGTATGCCTTTTGGTTTATGTAATGCCCCTGCTACTTTTCAAAGGTGTATGTCTGCTAGTTTTCATGGTTTCTGCAGGGATATTATGGAAGTCTTAATGGACGATTTCTCCGTCTATGGAACTTCATTTGACCATTGTCTTCACAACCTTAATAAACTTTTGCAGAGATGCGAGGAGAAAATTTGGTACTCAACTGGGAGAAGTGCCACTTTATGGTTAATGAAGGAATTGTTCTTGGTCACAAGATTTCCGAAAGGGGAATTGAAGTGGACAAGGCCAAGATCGAAGCTATTGAGAGGATGCCCTATCCAAGGGATATCAAAGGTATTCGCAGTTTTCTCGGTCATGCAGGTTTTTATAGAAGATTTATTAAAGACTTTTCTAAAACCTCGAGACCTCTCACTAATCTTCTCCAGAAGGATGTTCCTTTTGTTTTTGATGAAAATTGTAAGGAAGCTTTTGAAGTCCTTAAGAAAGCTTTAATAACTGCTCCTATTGTACAACCACCTGACTGGAATTTACCTTTTGAGATTATGTGTGATGCAAGTGATTTTGCTGTTGGAGCTGTTTTAGGACAAAGGGTTGATAAGAAATTGAATGTTATACATTATGCTAGTAAAACCCTTGATAGTGCTCAAAGAAATTATGCTACTACTGAGAAGGAATTCTTAGCTGTAGTTTTTGCTTGTGATAAGTTTAGGCAGTATATTGTTGATTCCAAAGTTGTTATTCATACTGATCATGCTGCCATTAAGTATCTTATGACAAAGAAGGATGCCAAGCCAAGGCTTATCAGATGGGTACTCCTTCAAGAATTTGATTTGCAGATTGTTGATAGGAAAGGGGAAGACAATCCGGTGGCGGACAATCTTTCAAGAATGGAAGATATACCACATGACCCCATCCCAGTTAACGATAGTTTTCCAGACGAGCAACTTGCCGTTGTAAAAGTACAATCTCTTTCCGATCCTTGGTATGCAGATTATGCTAATTTTATTGTTGCAAAGTATTTGCCTCCAGATTTAACATTTCAGCAAAGAAAGAAGTTCTTTCATGATTTGAGGCTACTTTTGGGATGACCCACATCTTTTCAAAGAAGGCCCCGACGGGATCGTGAGAAGATGCATTCCGGAACATGAGCAGAAGGACATTCTCCGACGGTGTCATGATAGTCCCTATGGAGGACATCATGCCGGTGAGAGGACTGCACATAAGGTTCTTCAATCAGGTTTTTATTGGCCTACTCTCTTTAAAGATGCTAGAAATTATGTTTTAGCTTGTGATAAATGTCAGAGAGTTGGTAACATTAGTAGAAGGAACGAGATGCCTATGAATTACTCACTAGTGATTGAACCTTTCGATTGTTGGGGTTTTGATTTTATGGGTCCTTTTCCTTCTTCGCACAAGTACACTCACATTTTAGTAGCTGTTGATTATGTGACCAAGTGGGTTGAAGCAATCCCCACTGAAAGTGCTGATCACAAGACATCTTTGAAAATGCTTAAAGATGTAATTTTTCCTAGGTTTGGTGTACCAAGGTATCTCATGACCGATGGAGGATCACACTTCACGCACGGAGCTTTTAGAAAAGCTTTGGCTAAATACGATGTTAATCATAGAATTGCTTCACCTTATCATCCTCAAACTAGTGGGCAAGTTGAGCTCACCAATAGAGAGATTAAGTTGATCTTGCAGAAAACAGTAAACAGAAATAGGAAAGATTGGTCAAACAAGTTAGGAGATGCTTTGTGGGCATACATAACTGCTTATAAAAACCCCATGGGCATGTCTCCCTATAAGATGGTGTATGGCAAGGCTTGCCATTTGCCATTAGAGTTAGAGCACAAAGCTTTCTGGGCCGTTAGAGAGCTTAACGCTGACCCAAAACTAGCTGGTGAGAAGCGTCTCATGAACTTGACTTCTCTAGATGAATGGAGGAGTGAAGCTTACGAGAGCGCTAAAATGTTCAAGGAAAAGGTAAAAAGGTGGCATGATAGGAAGATTCTGAAACGTGAATTTAATGTTGGTGATAAAGTTTTGTTGTTTAGATCCCGTTTCAGGTTTTCTCCAGGTAAACTACTTTCCAGGTGGGAAGGACCATTTCATATTGAAGAAGTTTATCGGTCTGGTGCAATTAAGATTAATAATTTTGAAGGCACCAAACCTCAAGTTGTGAATGGGCAAAGACTTAAACATTACATAGCAGGAGACCTTGTCGATGTTGATGTGAATATAATATACACAACAAGCCATGAAGAACATGTTGCAGCCCTGTTTCAGACGCCAGCAGAAGCAGAATAAAGAAAAGGTATGTAGTACAGTAAGGAAACATCGCAAACCATCATAAAAGTTCCGTATTACGAGTTTTTGCAAAATTAGTAAAATTCCGAGTCGAAGTGGAGCTGGGGACGACCTCCAGGGAGTCCAGGCGCCCCCCTGGCGCACCCCCCCTGGGCCGCGCCGGCAGGCCGCCTGGGCACCCTGGAGCCCGACTCCGACCCCGCTTTGGTCCGTTACCTTCCTTTCTGTACATAAATTTTTCCTATATATTTGCCCGGATTGTTCCGGCAATGTATCTTGCGATTTCGCGTGTTTTCTCTTCGATCTGTTTCTGCCAGGAAATCTTTCAGCTGAATTTAGGTGCCATGGCTTCTCCAAGTTCCCCCAAGGACAAGTTCGTCGTCAACGTCATCAACCCTTACCTCGCTGAGGTGAAGAAGCACCCTCAGGTTGTTCGGATGGAGGACGGTGTCCTTCATCAAGAAGATCTGAAGGGACCTATCAAGGAGGGGAGCATCCAGGCCAGGCTGGAAGAAGTGGAGCAGGAAGTCTTCGAGTACAAGAAGATGACCGAGCGTGGTGTCGAAGCTAACTTTGACATCACCAACGAGCTGAAGAACTACTTCCTGAAGGAGATGAAGGAGATGTGGGAAAGAATCGCCGCGTCTGAAGACAGAATTATAGAACTCCAAGGGCAAATTAATGATCTACATAACCAGAACTGTGAGTATGAACTAAGGTTTTTGTGCATGGGTTTGGGTGCTGAATGCAGGATTCAGGAGACGAGCTTCTCATATAAGACTGGAGAACCCCTTCCATGGAAGCGTTTCGCCAAGGACTACTTGATCAACGCCAACAAGGATGATGAGTGAAATCTCCTGGGGTAATGGCATTCCCTTGGTTTGTTCCAAGCTTGGGGGAGTGCCCGGTATCTTTATCTTTTACCTTTTGTCTTTTAGAGTCAAGTAGAGTCGTATCATGTCTAGGGAGGTTGTTATATGATATAGGTGTGTGCATTGAGGTCTATCGCTCCTTCGGTGAGGAATTGTATCCGTGAGTGCGGAGTCGTTTATGATGGAATATTAATGAGAAGTTTATCGGTACCTTTTGCTGCACTCGGTATTCTCTTCACGCAATCGACCTTATATGATGATTCTTATCGGGAGTATTGACCTTATGTCAGGTATGGCTATGAAACTTTATTTAATCTTGGCAAATATAGCTTTGGTCATAACAACAAGCATGATTTTCTTAAATTACCAACATAGCCAAAACCTTATGTTATTATGCTTGAAGTGTTATGCTGACAAGGAAGACAACTTGATGTGTTATGCTTATTTCAATGTTCATGCTTTATATTGCTTTGCATCTTAGTCATCATCAGTTGTCTGTTCTCTCAAAACCTTTGCTAGCCTAACTCTGTACTAAGCGGTATTCTGCTTGTGCATCCATACCCTTAAAACCAATACCTTCCATATGAGTCCACCATACCTACCTACTTGTGGTACTCCATTACCACTCCCTAAAGTATATAATTTATGTGTTATCCTTAAATGTTCAAAATCTTTTATTTTGTGCCTCTGTCTTAGCTCATGAGGAAGTAGTAGCTAATTCATGACCTTTTTGAGTTGGACAAGCTTCACCCCGGGATTGCATGTCTAATGTGCAAACCCATAATACGAAAAGGAACTGGCATTGAGTGCGCTCGGCTTAAAAATAATATAACAAACAAACCCTCCTTCACGCTTTGTTCATGAGAAATCAGAAAACTTTGGCAGTGATAAACAAAGGAGAATAAGAGGATGTTATCGTCCTCATGCGGGAGCCATTCCTCGAAACTTGTCTAGTTCAAGAAGCAATTGAGTTATCTATTAGCATTCGTTGACAAATCATGCACCTCTCAAAACTTGTTATCATTCTGTTTGATTTGAGGATAGCACATGAGTTTTCCCTACTACCCTAGAGCAGGGCCTATCTTTTAATTTTAAATTGAGTCAGTTATTCCTACTTCCTTCTATTTCTCAAAGAGAGCAGACGTTTGATGTTGATAAGGATTCATCCATATAAAGCTGCATTAAGATTTGTCATATCATATCCTTGTTGACATTATCATTTGATAAGTAAGTTGTTTGTCATGCCCAGAAGGCAAATATCTTCCTTTGTGTTAACACTTTCACTTCTTGCCTATTAACATGTTATTTTCAAAAAGCTTCAATTGATCTCATCAAATATAAGAGCAAAAGTTAAATCTATTGTTGTTCTTTGACCAAAGGACATGTTTGCCATGATATAATGAGTTTCCTTAGCCCTACTTTCGAATATAAGTGTTATCACTCTTTCATAAGGGCCTTATGAGTTGAAGATTGCTGTTTAGGATATTTGAGTTGGTAAAGAAACTATGATGCTTCTTTTCCGTATCCTATTTATCGACACTTCACTCTCTAAACTTGTGGACAGGTTTACCGAGTTCATATTCGCTTGGGGACAAGCGAGGTCTAAGCTTGGGGGTGTTGATATGTCCAAAATGCATCACTATTTTGTATCATAATTTATCCTTATTCATTGATATATTTCACGTTATGATGATGTTCTTATGTTGTTTTGGTCTATTTTACACAGTTCACAACTTTCCGATGCCGGAACAGCAGACGCAGGATTCAGCAGGAAAAAGTGGATGCTGAGTTGCTGAAGAAGAACACCTCCAAATTACCTGAAAATTGACGGGAGGTATTTTTCAGACGAATAACGAAGACACGCAAAAGGGGAGTCAGAGGGGGGCCACAGGGTGCCGAGGCGGCCTGGGGGCGCGCCCCCCTCCCCTGGCTGCGCCGGGGGGGCGCCTGGAGCCCCTGGCCCACCTCTGGTCGCCCCCTTTTGCATATATGTTCTCCGTGATCCAAAAACCCTAAGCACAAGACTTTTTACGGAGTTCCGCCGCCGCTTCGAGGCGGAAACCTACAGAGAAGAAAAGGGCATCTCCGGCGGGCAGATTCCGCCGGGGAGATCACCTCCCGGAAGGGGAGATCGTCGCCATCGTCATCACCATCATCACGGGCATCATCAAGATCATCATAAACATCATCCCCAACACCAGCACCATCTCCATCTTCATCCAAATCTCATCTTACCATCGCAACTCGTGTTGTAACTCGTACTATCTATCCTCTCTACTCCATCGGTGTTGATTACTACTTTGTGGTGAATGCTATTGAGTTTTGTTGGAGAAATATTATTATGTCCAGATTGTTTATCACATATTTATCCCCACTGATCATGATCTCTTTTATGTCTTGTGAGTAGTTACCTTAGTTCTTGAGGACATGGGGAAAGTCTTGTTGTTAGTAGTCATATGCTGTTGAAGTAATATGTGTTGTTTGATATTTAAGTTGTGTTGTCATTCTACTAGTGGTGTTGTGTGAGTCGAACACCCAACACTTCGCCTTATTAAGGACCTAGGAGAATACATTGTGTATAAAGAATGCTTATGGCGGGTTGCCGGAGTGACAGAAACCTGAACCCCAGTTCGCACGCTTTTGCATAAGGGTATAATGGATCCTCGATCGTATTGCTATGGTTAGGCTTTAGCCTTAAATTCTATCTTGTATTTGTGGATGCTTGCAAGGTGTTTAATCATAAGAGTGCATTCATCTTAGTCTAGAGTGTGCACTAGGATAGATCCACCCACTCAACACTTATCAACACATAGCATAGTATCGATACGGAATATGGTGAAAGCACATGACTACCTCTCCCGTGTGTCCTCAAGAACGCTTTAGTCTTTATAAGTTTAGTTGCTAGGCCTCCCCTTTGCTAAGAAAGGATTGGGCCACTTGTTACTCTCAGTATCTTTTACATTACTTGCTTTTACTTTCCTGTTGCTTATACCGAGAAAACCCCTAAAAGCTATCTTTCAGTGCTTGCAGTAATTTCTTGCTTAGAATCGCTTATCAATACCTTCTGCACCTCATTGGGTTCGACACTCTTACTTATCGAAAACGCTGCAATAGATCCCTTACGGTTGAGGGTCATCACATATGAGATTCAATAGCAGGAGTAGGTGTCGCAAGTTTACTCATAATAGAAGGAGAATCAACTGCAGAGCTAGATGGCAGTTCCTTACCTCCCCTCGTAGCTGAGGGTAAGATCTTGGTTTTTGAGTCCTTCAAATTCTTCATAGTGATCAACAGATATAAATCCCAAGTGACGTAAAAAATAGAACTATGTTCCCCGGCAACGGTGCCAAAAAATAATCTTGACAACCCATAAGTGTAGGGGATCGCAACAGTTTTCGAGGGTAAAGTATTCAACCCAAATTTGTTGATTCGACACAAGGGGAGCCAAAGAATACTCTTAAGTATTAGCAGCTGAGTTGTCAATTCAACCACACCTGGAAACTTAGTATCTCCAGCAAGATAGTTTAGTAGCAAAGTAATATGATAGTGGCGGTAGCAGCAATAAAAGTAACAACTGTGTTTTTGTAGTTTTTTTTATAATAGCAATGGAAAAGTAAATAAGCAACAAGCAATATAGGTAAAGCTCGTAGGCATTGGATCGGTGAAGGGAAATTATGTCGAATGCAATTCATCATGTAGAAGTTATAACCTAGGGTGACATAGAACTAGCTCCAGTTCATCAATGCAATGTAGGCATGTATTCCGAATATAGTCATACGCGCTTATGGAAAAGAACTTGCATGACATCTTTTGTCCTACCCTCCCATGGCAGCGGGGTCCTATTGGAAACTAAGGGATATTAAGGCCTCCTTTTAATAGAGTGCCGGACCAAAGCATTAACACATAGTGAATACATGAACTCCTCAAACTATGGTCATCACCGGGAGTGGTCCCGATTATTGTCACTTCGGGGTTGCCGGATCATAACACATAGTATGTGACTATAGACTTCCAAGATAGGATCAAGAACACACATATATTCATGAAAACATAATATGTTCAGATCTGAAATCATGGCACTCGGGCCCTAGCGACAAGCATTAAGCATAGCAAAGTCATAGCAATATCAATCTCAGAACAGAGAGGATACTAGGGATCAAACCCTAACAAAACGAACTCGATTACATGATAGACCCCATCCAACTCATCACTTTCAAGCAAGCCTATGATGGAATTACTCACACACGGCGGTGAGCATCATTGAATTGGTGATGGAGGAAGGTTGATGATGACGATGGCGACAATCTCCACTCTCCGGAGCCCCGAACGGACTCCAGATCAGCCCTCCCGAGAGAGATTAGGGCTTGGCGGCAGCTCCGTCTCGTGAAACGTGATAATTCCTTATCCTCGATTTTTTCCCCCCGAAAGTGAAGATATAGGATCTGGGTGTACGTCGGTGGAGCACCAGGGGGCCCATGAGGCAGGGGGCGCACCCTGGGCAGGGGGCGCGCCCCCACCCTCGTGGACAGGCCCTGGGCCCCCTGGTGTGGATCTTCTTGCAGGTATTTTTAATATTTTCCGAAATAATTCTCCGTTGATTTTCAGGCGATTCCGAGAACTTTTTATTCTGCACAAAAACAACACAATGGCAGTTCTGCTCAAAACAGCGTCAGTCTGGGTTAGTTCCATTCAAATCATGCAAGTTAGAGTCCAAAACAAGGGCAAAAGGGTTTGGAAAAGTAGATACGTTGGAGACGTAAGAAACATTATATCTGGATCTTGTTTGTTGTGAGACGGTTATTCATTTAAATCAGAGAACAATGGTTGTTCTATTTATATGAGTAATATCTTTTATGGTCATGCACCCTTTATGAATGGTCTATTTTTGTTGAATCTCGATCGTAGTGATACACATATTCATAATATTGAAGCCAAAATATGCAAAGTTGATAATGATAGTGCAACTTATTTGTGGCACTGCCGTTTAGGTCATATTTGTGTAAAGCGCATGAAGAAACTCCATGCTAATGGGCTTTTGGAATCACTTGATTATGAATCACTTGGTGCTTGCGAACCATGCCTTATGGACAAGATGACTAAACCTCCGTTCTCTGGAACAATGGAGTGGGCAATTGACTTATTGGAAATCATACATACTGATGTATGCGGTTCAATGAGTGTTGAGGCTAGCGGTGGGTATCATTATTTTCTGACCTTCACAAATGATTTGAGCAGATATGGGTATATCTACTTGATGAAACACAAGTCTGAAACATTTGAAAAGTTCAAAGGATTTCAGAGTGAAGTAGAGAATCATCGTACCAAGAAAATAAAGTTTCTACGATCTGATCGTGAAGGTTAATATTTGAGTTATGAGTTTGGTCTTCATTTGAAACAATGTGGAATAGTTTCACAACTCACGCCACCTGGAACACCACAGCGTAATGGTGTGTCCGAACGTCGTAACCATACTTTATTAGATATGGTGCGATCTATGATGTCTCTTACCGATTTACCACTATCATTTTGGGGTTATGCTTTAGAGACTGATGCATTCACATTAAATAGGGCACCATCTAAATCCATTGAGATGAAACCTTATGAACTGTGGTTTGGAAAGAAACCCAAGTTGTCATTTCTTAAAGTTTGGGGCTGCGATGCTTATGTGTAAAAGCTTCAACCTCATAAGCTCAAACCCAAGTCGGAGAAATGTGTCTTCATAGGATACCCAAAGGAAACTGTTGGGTACACCTTCTATCACAGATCCGAAGGCAAGATATTCATTGCTAAGAATGGATCCTTTCTAGAGAAGGAGTTTCTCTCAAAAGAAGTGAGTGGGAGGAAAGTAGAACTTGATGAGGCAATTGTACCTTCTCCCGAATTGGAAAGTAGTTCATCACATAAATTAGTTCCTGTGATTCCTACACCAATTAGTGAGGAAGCTAATGATGATGAACATGAAACTTCAGATCAAGTTACTACTGAACCTCATAGGTCAACCAGAGTACGTTCTGCACTAGAGTGGTACAGTAACCCTATTCTGGAAGTCATGTTACTAGACCATAACGAACCTACGAACTATGAGGAAGCGATGAAGAGCCAAAATTCCGTAAAATGGCTAGAGGCCATGAAATCTGAGATAGGATCCATGTATGAGAACAAAGTGTGGACTTTGGTTGACTTGCCCGATGATCGGCAAGTCATTGAAAATAAATGGATTTTTAAGAGGAAGACTGACGCCGATAGTAATGTTACTGTCTACAAAGCTAGACTTGTTGTGAAAGGTTTTCGACAAGTTCAAGGAGTTGACTACGATGAGACTTTCTCACCCATAGCGATGCTTAAGTCTATCCGAATCATGTTAGCAATTGTCACATTTTATGATTATAAAATCTGGCAAATGGATGTCAAAACTGCATTCCTTAATGTATATCTCAAATAAGAGTTGTATATGATGCAACCAGAAGGTTTTGTTGATCCTAAAGGTGTTAACAAAGTATGCACGCTCCAGCGATCCATCTATGGACTGGTGCAAGCATCTCGTAGTTGGAATATACGCTTTGGTGAGTTGATCAAATCATATGGTTTTATACAGACTTTTGGAGAAGCCTGTATTTACAAGAAAGTGAGTGGGAGCTCTATAGCACTTCAAATATTATATGTGGATGGCATATTGTTGATTGGAAATGATGTAGAATTTCTAGATAGCATAAAAGGATACTAGAATAAGAATTTTTCAATGAAAGACCTCGGTGAAGCTACTTATATATTAGGCATCAAGATCTATAGAGATAGATCAAGACGCTTAATTGGACTTTCACAAAGCACATATCTTGATAATGTTTTGAAGAAGTTCAAATTGGATCAGTTAGAGAAAGGGTTCTTTCCTATGTTACAAGTTGTGAAGTTGAGTCAGTCTCAATGGCCGACCACTTCAGAAGATAGAGAGAAAATGAAAGTCATTCCCCATGCTTCAGCAATTGGTTCTATCATGTATGCAATGATGTGTACCAGACCTGATGTGTGCCTTGCTATTAGTCCAGCAGGGAGGCACCAAAGGAATCCAGGAGTGGATCACTGGACAATAGTCAAGAACATCCTAAAATACCTAAAAAGGATGAAGGATATGTTTCTCGTTTATGGAGGTGACAAAGAGCTCGTCGTAAACGGTTACGTCGATGCAGGCTTAGACACTGATCCGGATGACTCTAAGTCACAAACCGGATACATATTTTCGTTGAACGGTGGAGCTGTCAGTTGGTGCAGTTCCAAGCAGAGTGTCGTGGCGGGATCTACGTGTGAAGCGGAGTACATAGCTTCTTTGGACGCAACAAATGAAGGAGTCTGGATTAAGGAGTTCATATCCGATCTAGGTGTTATACCTAGTGCATTGGGTCCAATTAAAATCTTTTGTGACAACACTTGAGTTATAGCTTTGGTGAAGGAATCCAGGTTTCACAAGAGAACTAAGCACATCAAGAGACACTTCAATTCCATCCGCGATCAAGTCAAGGAAGGAGACATATAGATTTGCAAAATACATACAGATCTGAATGTCGTAGAACCATTGACTAAGTCTCTTCCACGAGCAAAACATGATCAGCACCAAGACTCCATGGGTGTAAGAATCATTACTATGTAATCTAGGTTATTGACTCTAGTGCAAGTGGGAGACTGAAGGAAATATGCCCTAGAGGCAATAATAAAATTGTTATTTATATTTCCTTATATATCATGATAAATTTATTTTATTCATGCTAGAATTGTATTAATCGGAAACTTGATACATGTGTGAATACATAGACAAAACAGAGTGTGTCCCTAGTATGCCTCTACTTGACTAGCTCGTTAATCAAAGATGGTTATGCTTCCTAACCATGGACATGTGTTGTCATTTGATCAACGGGATCACATCATTAGGAGAATGATGTGATGGACAAGACCCATCCGTTAGCTTAGCACTCTGATCATTTAGTTTTATTGCTATTGCTCTGTTCATGACTTATACATGTTCCTTTGACTATGAGATTATGCAACTCCCGAATACCAGAAGAACACATTGGGTGCTATCAAACGTCACAACATAACTGGGTGATTATAAAGATGCTCTACAGGTGTTTCCAAAAGTGTTTGTTGTGTTGGCATAGATCAAGAATAGGATTTGTCACTTCGAATGTCGGAGAGGTATATGTGGGCCCGCTCGGTAATACACATCATAATAAGCCTTGCAAGAAAACGACTAATGAGTTAGTCACGAGATGATGTATTATGGAACGAGTAAAGAGACTTGCCGGTAACGATATTGAACTAGGTATGATGATACCGATGATCGAATCTCGGGCAAGTAACATACCGATGACAAAGGGAACAAACGTATGTTGTTATGCGGTTTGACCGATAAAGATCTTCGTAGAATATGTAGGAGCCAATATGAGCATCCGGTTTCTGCTATTGGTTATTGATCGGAGATGTGTCTCGGTCATGTCTACATAGTTCTTGAACCCATAGGATCCGCACGCTTAACGTTCGATGATGATTTGTATTATGAGTTATGTGTTTTTGATGACCGAAGGTTGTTCGGAGTCATAGATGCGATCACGGACATGAAGAGGAGTCTCAAAATGGTCAAGACATAAAGAATGATATATTGGACGATGTTATTCGGACACCAGATGAGTTCCGGGGGTCACCTGATAAATATCGGAGTGCTGGAGGGTTATCGGAACCACCGGGGGAACTAATGGGCCAACATGGGCCTTGAGAGAGAGAGAGAAGGGGCCTCTAGGGCTGGCCGCCCCGTTGAGCTGTCCGAATTGGACTATGAGGGGGCGGTGCCCCCCTCTTTCCCTCTCCCTCTCCCTCTTCTTCCTTCTTCTCCTAGTTGGACTAGGAAAGTGGGGGGGGGTCCAACTCCTACTAGGAGTAGGATTCCCCCCCTTGGGCGCGCCCTATGAGGCCGGCCGGCCTCCCTTGCTCCTTTATATACGGGGGAAGAGGGGCACCCTAGAACACACAAGTTGACAATTGTTTTAGCCATGTGCGGTGCCCCCTCCAAAGATTCCACCTCAAGTCATATTGTCGTATTGCTTAGGCAAAGCCCTGCGCGGATCACATCATCAACACCATCGCCACGCCGTCATGCTGATGGAACTCTTCCTCGTCCTCAACTGGATCAAGAGCTCGAGGGACGTCATCATGCTGAACGTGTGCTGAACACGGAGGTGCCGTATGTTCGGTACTTGGATCGGTTGGGTCATGAAGACGTTCGACTACATCAACTGCGTTACTAAACGCTTCTGCTTTCGGTCTACGAGGGTACGTGGACACACTCTCCCCGCTTGTTGTTATGCTTCTCCTAGATAGATCTAGCGTGATCGTAGGAACTGTTTGAAATACTACGTCCCACAACACAAGAACTACTCACGCATCATCGGAGGAGAGGCACCAATGGAAGTGGTGAACCCCTCAGTGATGGTGTCTAGATTGGATCTGGTGGTTCTGGACTCTGCGGTGGCTGGAATTGATTTTCATTGACTCTCCTAGGGTTTTTGGAATATTGGGATATTTATAGAGCAAAGAGGTGGCCTGGGGGGCACCCGAGGTGGGCACAACCCACCAGGGTGCGCCTGGGCCTCCTGGCGCGCCCTGGTGGGTTGTGCTCCCCTCGGAGCACCCCCAGGTGCTTCTTCGGCCCATTGGATGTCTTCTGGTCCAAAAAACCCTCAAAAAGTTTCACAGTGTTTGGACTCCATTTGATATTGATTTCCTACGATGTAAAAAAATACGCAGAAAACAACAACTGGCACTTGGCACTACGTCAATAGGTTAGTAGCAAAAAATGATATAAAATGGCTATAAAATGATTGTAAAACATCAAAGAATGATAATATAACAGCATGGAACAATAAAAAATTATAGATACATTGGAGATGTATCAGCATCACCAAAGCTTAATTCCTGCTCGTCCTCGAGTAGGTAAATGATAAAAACAGAATTTTTGATGTGGAATGCTGCATATCATATCATATCATATTCTATTCTTTATAACACAGACATTTGGACTTTTATATGGTTCAAAGAAATAGTCTAGTTTTTACATGAGATTTAAATACTCAAGCATATCAACAAGCAATCATGTCTTTCAAACTATCAATGCTTAACCATTGATCAATTCATGAAACACACTTGCATATTAGTTACACCCAAAGCTCAAGTGCGATCATAGTACTTCCTAGTTGGTGCTTTATAAGAGAAGATGGATACTCAAATGCAAAATAAAAATTGCATAAAGTAAAAGAAATGCCCTTCGCAGAGGGAAGTAGGGATTTGTAGAGGTGCCAGAGCTCAAAGCTTAAATTGAGAGATAAAAATTATTTGGGGAGGCACACTTTTCCCACCAACGAAAATGACTTACGGTTCCCAACACTTTCCATGCTAGATATATCATAGGCGGTTCCCAAACATAAAATAAAGTTTATTCCTTTTTCCACCAAACTTTCACAAGCCATGGCTAGCCGAATCCACGGTTGCCTTCCATACCAACACTTTCCAAGGAATTTATTATTTGACGGCATAAAGTAAATTTATTTTTCATTTCGGGCTGAGAATCCCTAATACCTTTGCCTTCCTCTTGTGCAATGACAAGTGAATAAACACTCATCGTGAGAATAACACATCTAGCTTGGAAAATATTAGCCACCCCTCACCACCTCGCGAGCTGTATGAGCACACAAAAGGGAAATTTATTTTGAGAATTAGAGATGGCACATACAAATTTGCTTAGAACGGCAAGGAATACCACATATAGGTAGGTATGGTGGACACACGTGGCAAAACTGGTTTAAAGGATTTTTGATGCACAAGTAGTGATGATACTTAGTGCAAAATGAAGGCTAGAAAAAGATTGGGAAGCGACCAACCATGAAGCAACTAATCTCCTAAGCAAACATTAAGCATAATTAACACCGAATAATGCACCACAAGTAGGATGTAATTTCATTGCATGACTATTGACTTTCATGCTTGCATAGGGAATCACAAACCTAAACATCAATATTCTTACTAAAGCATAATTACTCATTAACATAACTCATATATCACATGATCATATCTCAAAACTATTACAAGGAATCAAGTTTATTTTATCCAATGATGTTCATGAAAGTTTTTATTATATCCTTCTTGGATATCTATCACTTTGGGACTAATTTTCATGTGTTGCTTTTGATAAGCTCAAACAATTATAAGTGAAGATCCTGAGAATAATATTTATTTCTCTCAAAATAATTTAAGTGAAGCAAGAGAGAATTTCTTAAAAAAGTTACTAACTATCAAATAAATCTAAGTGAAGCAAGAGAGTATTTCTTCAAAAATGTTAAAGCACACCGTGCTAAAAAAGATATAAGTGAAGCATTAGAGGAAATCCATAGCTCTAATAGGTGTGTACAGCAAGGAGTCAAGACTTAAAAAAAGAAACAAAACAAGCAAAGACTCATATCATACAAGACGCTCCAAGCAAAACACATAGAATGTGATGAATAAAAATATAGCTTCGAGTAAAATACCAATGGTTGTTAGAAGAAAGAGTGGGTGCCACTCGGGGGCATCCCCAAGCTTAGTTGCTTGCTTCTCTTTGGATAATAGCATGGGATGCCATGGGCATCCCAAAACTTAGGCTCTTATTACTCCTTATTCCTTCATCCATTGTAAGATAACCTAAAACATGAAAACTTCAATCACACAAAACTCAATAAAACTTAAAACTTTCGTGAGATCCGTTAGTATAAGAAAACAAATCACTACAATAAGTATTGTAGCAAACCAATTCATATTTTATTCTTGCATTATATCTACTGTATTCCAACTTTTCTATGGCAAAAAATCACCATAGAATCATTAAAACAAGCACACAACGGAAAGAAAACAGAATCTGTCAAAAACTGAACAGTTTGTAGCAATCTGGATATTTTGAATACTTCTGTAACTATATTTTTTTGAAAAATTAGGACCACGTGAACAATTTGTATATGAATCTTCTGCAAAAAGAATCAACTCAAAAACACTCTTCTATTAAAAATGAGATTTTTTTTGTGAGGGCAAAAGTTTCTGATTTTCAGCAAGATCAAATCTACTGTCACCAAACATGATCCTAAAGACTTAGCTTGGCACAAACATTTATTAAAACCACAAAAACACATATAAACAGAGTTATTAATGGGTATACACACAAGAACAGAAAATAAAAAGCAAAAAATATTTTATTCGTTGGGTCGCCTCCCAACAAGCTCTTTCTTTATAGCCATTAAGATAGGCTTCGGATTTCAATGATGCTCACATGAAATACAAGAGTTGAAGCACAAAAAGAGCATCATGAAGCACGTGACAAACACATTTAAGTCTAACATACTTCCTATGCATAGGCATTTTGTAGGCAACCAAATTATCAAGACAAGAAACATCTAGCATATGCAAGGAAGAACAAAGAAACAATAGCAATCTCGACATAACGAGAGGTAATTTAGTAAAAAAAAAATTTCTACAACCATATTTTCCTCTCTCATATTAATTACATGTAGGATCATACTCAAATTCAACAATATAACTATCACATAAAATTTTCTCTTCATGATCCACATGCATAGAAAGTTGCCACTCTGCCAAAATAGAGGGATCATCATCAAATAAAGTAATGACCTCTCCAAACCCACTTTCAATATTATCGCAAACATATTCATCATGAGGCTTAAGTAAATTTTCAAGATTGTAAGAAGAATCACCTCAATCATGATCATTGCAATAAGTAGAGGACATATCAAAATTAGCATCCCCAAGCTTTGGGTTTTGAATATTATTAGCATAATTGACATTAAGATAATTTATCATAACACCATTACAATCATGCTTTTTATTCAAGGAGCTATCATGAATCACTTCATAAATTTCTTCTTTTATCACTTCATCACAGTTTTGAGATTCATGAATCTAAAGCAAAACTTCATAAAGATAATCTAGTGCACTCAACTCACTAGCAATTGGTTCATCATAATTGGAGCTTTTAAAAATATTAGCAAGTGGATGAGGATCCATAAATGCTTTCCTTCTGATTTCAATAAAACATCCAATTATACCAAACAACAAAGCAAAGTAACCAAGTAAGACATAAGGGCAAACGAAAACAAATCTGATGAGAAAATGGCGAACAAAAAGAGGGCGAATAAAAAAGGCAAATTTTTATGAAGTGGGGGAGATGAAAATGAGAGGAAAATGGGGAATAATGTAAATTGCGAGGAGATGAGGTTTGTGATTAGGATCCTGGTATATGTTGAAGGTCCTTGTGATGTCCCTGATTTGACCGTACACTAATCATGCATGCAAAAGTGTACGACCAAGATATGGGAATCACTAGAAGATATCACAACACAACTCTAGACACAAATTAAAATAATACAAGCTTTATATTACAAGCCAGGGGCCTCGAGGGCTCGAATACATAAGCTTGAAAACACAAGAGTCGGCGGAAACAATAATATCTAAGTACAGACATAAGTTAAACAAGTCCGCCTTAAGAAGACTAGCACAAATGTAGCAACGATCGAAAAAGCAAGGCCTCCTGCCTGGGACCTCCTAACTACTCGTCGAAGCCGAACACCATGTAGAAACATCCTCGGGATCCTCTGGCTCCTGGACTTCACCGATCTGGTTGCATCATCCGAGAAGATAGAAAAAAGGGGGAGCAAAGAAACCGCGAGTACTCATCCAAAGTACTCGCAAGCAAGGATCTACACTACATATGCAATGGTATGTGTGTAAAGGGGTAATATCTATGGGCTAAACTGCAGAATGCCACAATAAGAGGGGGATAGCTAGTCCTATCGAAGACTATGCTTCTCGCAGCCTCCATCTTGCAGCAGGAGAAGAGAGTAGCTGGAAAGTAACAAGTATCCTCGCTTCTGGCAGCTTCCATCTTGCAGCAGTAGAATAGAGTAGATGGTAAGTTCACCAAGTAACCTCGTATAGCATAATCCTCCCGAGCGATCCTCCCCTCGTCGCCCTGTGGGAAAGCGGTCACCGGGTTGTATCTGGCACTTGAAAGGGTGTGTTTTATTAAGTATCCGGTTCTAGTTGTCATCTGGTCGGAGTACAACTCTGGGTCGTCCTTTTACCGAGGGACATGGTTATTCGAATAGATTAACTTCCCTGCAGGGGTGCACCACATAACCCAACACGCTCGATCCCATTTGGCGGGACACACTTTCCTGGGTCATGCCCGGCCTCGGAAGATCAACACGTCGTAGCCCTACCTAAGCACAACAGATAGGTCAGCCCGCCGGTCTAAACCCTAAGCGCGAACGGGTTTGGGCCCATCGCCCATTACACACCTGCACATTGCGAGGGCGGCCGGTAGGCAGACCTAGCCGCTCCTAATACCAGAGCGGCGTTCCGGTCCAATTTGGCGCGCGCCTCTCAGTCGCTGACGTTAAGAAGGCTTCGACTGATACGACGACGTCGAGTGCGCATAACTGTTCCTGCGTAGCTGGTTAGTGCGTATAGGCCAGAGGCCAGACTCAGATCAAATATCCAAACGCGTTAAGCGTGTTATTATGAAATAACCACGAACAATGTCTAGGGCCAGGACCACCTGTCTCCTAGGTGGTCGTGACCTACCCTGCTACTTCACCACAAAGTAACCATCAAGGGGCTATCGGGAACCCAGGCCCACCACTAGCTGTGTGGAACCACCTGCCCCTTCAGCCCCCATCTCCGAATCATCATCATGAGTATGTAATAGTATAGTATATACCCGTGATCACCTCACGAAGTGATCACAGACCGATAGTATAGCATGGCAGACGGACAAGGATGTGGGGCCACTGATGTAATACTAGCATCCTATACTAAGCATTAGGATAGCAGGTACAGGCATCAACAGTTGTAGCAACAATGACGGGCTATGCAATAGAATAGGAGCTATCGATTCATCAACAATAGCAAACCTAATGCAAGCATAAGAGAGCAGAGAATGGGCGATATCTGGTGATCAAGGGGGGGGGCTTGCCTGGAAACTCTGCAGACGAAAGGAATCTTCGGAAGCGTAGCCGTAATCAAAGTCCAAAGCATCAATGGTCTCGGGGTCTATCGCGGTATAGGAGTTTATCAAAAAGAAGCAACAGAGGGGAAACAAATAAATGATAGAGCAAACAATAGCATCACAAATTATAACAAGGCAATATGCGGTGCTAGGTGTGACCTAACACAGTACTAGGCAATACTGGCGAAGGGGGGAAAACATCCAGGAAAGTATTCCCGGTGTTTGACGTTTCCGGGCCGATGAAAAGGAGGTGGAATGTTGCATGCTCGCTAAGCTAGGGACGTGTGGTGGACGAATGGACTGCGTATTCGAATTCGTCTCGTCGTTCTGAGAAACTTTCATATATAAATTATTTTCATCGGAGTTACAATTTATTTTATATTATTTTTTCAAAGTTTTATTATTATTCATTATTATATTATTTTAAACCGAATTAACCAAGTCAATTTGCCTAGTAAAAAACAGATGTGACCCACATGTCATAGAGTATGTATCTAAATAAATAAATCAACCTAACTTATTTAATGGGGGCCTACATATCATTTACTAATAGAGTAACTTAGTACTAAACATGTACTACTAACTAAGACTAGCCTAACTAAATAAGGGCCGGCCGGAGGCACACAGCCGTGGCACAGCCAACCACACACGGTTGTGGCAAAGTCAGGCACACACACAACACACACAACACGCAAGGGTTAGTTTTGTTTTCTCTTAACAGAAAATAGCATTTTGTGATTTTCATAAGAATTAATCCATGCATCAAATGGATTTGGTTCAGTGGGGTAAACTAAAGTTTGTCAAGTGTGCATTCTATTCACATAATTTTTATCCACATTAAAGTTGGTTTTGTTATTATTTTGCTGCAGTAAAGAGGCGTAGTTAGTGTAGTAGTAGCAAAGCTAACCACTGCTACAATAGCATTCAACACTAGCAGTAAGTTCAGCAGAGCAGCAACAGCCAGCGGCACGGCACGGGCGCGGCCAGGCAACACCACGCACGGCCGGATGCTGCCCCAGCCACGTTACCGAAGCTAGCGGTGGGCGGAGGCGGCAGCAAGGTCGAGCGCCGGCGGGCGGCGGCGGAGGCGCACGTGTCCGGTGGTCGGGCGTGAGCGGCTGCGCGGGGGAGGGCTGTTGCGGTCGCAGGGCAGGAGCAGCACGGCCAGACAGGCATGGGACGGCCACGGTGCGAGCAGTGGCACAGGGGTGAGTGCGGCCACGGCTCCGACGGCTGTGACCCGGCATGGCAGAGCACGCGGCTGGGGCAAGCCGCGACAGCAGAGCAGCACGGCTGCAGCCGGGCGGTCGGGTTGGGCGCGGGCGTCGGATAGGGACGTGGCAGCGAGCGAAGGCGACCGAGCAGCAGTAGGGGAAATGCAAGGTCACGCGTTGGCGCAGGCGAGGTGGCTGCAAGCAGGCGCGCCCTAGGCGCGGTGCGCTCGGTCCGACGCAGCCAGAGGTCCACGGCAGGCGCGATAGGACGTGTGCGACGCTGGCGTGAGGTACGGCCATGGCGGCCTTGCCTGATGTGGGTGGCTACAGCAAGGGAATCAAGGGGCTAATGCAAGGGGTCCAGAGGGAAACTCACTAGGAGGTGCTTGGCGTGCTCGCTGTAGTCAGAAAGGACCGAAGGCGAGCGGATCGACGACGGTGTTGAAGCGGACGAAGGTAGAAGAAGACGGCGATGGCGAGCTTCCGGTGCTACCCTACTGGATTTGAAGCGAGAAGACGAGGGAGTCATCGATGCTGGAGCTCGTGGACATCCTCCTGGACGCCGGGGAGGCCAGTGGCCGCGGGATCAATGTGGTTACGTACGGCGACCATGAGCTTCAGGCGACGAATTGACGAATGAGAGACAGGGAAAGGGGAGGCTAGGGTTCGTCCGCTGGTTCGGGCGGCGGAGAAGGAGGCCGGCTTAAGTAGCCGCGAGCGAGCCCGGAGGACCGCCAGATGGCCGTGGCAGTCATCGGTCGTGCCCACAATGGTGGGGTGAACAGGGAGGAGAGGGGAGTGGGTGGCTGGGCTGGCCTGGTCGGCTGAGCCGGCTGGGCCAAGAGGCCCAGTGGGGAAGGGGCCTTTTGGTTTATATTTGTAATGTTTTATTTTTCTCTCTTTCTTATTTCATTTTCCTTTTCTGTTTTCTTTTATCTACCAGTTAAATTTTGTCTTTGTGGTAATTATTTTGGCAAATTAAATAAAGTAGTTTTATTTGTTTATTTATCTTAAGAGCATTTATAAATAATAGTTTTACCGTTGTTTTATTTATTATAGTGCATTCAAATACTTTACAGAAGTGTGGTTTCTTCACCAATATTTAGTATGGATTATTCTCCACATTTCGAACATTTTAGTTTTAAAGTTTCAAAACTTATATTGTTTGACTTGAGTTTGAATTTGAATTTTGAATTGATTTGAAGCAACGTGGGACTTAGCAACAGTAAAAGTGATCATGTGGCAACCTTAGCATGGGATTACTATAGCTTAATTATCCGAGCGTTACAATCCTCCCCGGCAACGACGCCAGAAATTCCTTTTGATGTCTGCTAGAACTACGTCGGTATTTCCCCAAAGAGGAAGGGATGATGCAGTATAGCAGCGGTAGGTATTTCCCTTAGTGATGAGACCAAGGTTATCGAACCAGTAGGAGAATCAAGCAACACAACGTAAACAGCACCTGCACACAAATAACAAATACTCGCAACCCGACGTGTAAAAGGGGTTGTCAATCCCTTTCGGGTAACAGACGTGACAGAGTTGTAAATATTGATAGATCGAATGCCAAATAAGATAAATTGCAGCAGGGTATTTTTGGGTTTTTGGTTTAATAGATCTGAAAATAAAAGCAAAGGAAAATAGATCGCAAAGGCAAATAATATAAAGAAGAGACCCGGGGACTGTAGATTTCACTAGTGGCTTCTGTCAAGAAAATAGCAAACGGTGGGTGAACGAATTACTGTTGGGGAATTGATAGAACTTCAAATAACCAGGACGATATCCAAGCAATGATTTTTATATAGGCATCATGTTCAAGATTAGTAGACCGACTCCTGCCTGCATCTACTACTATTACCCCACACATCGACCGCTATCCAGCATGCATCTACTGTATTAAGTTCATGGAAAAACAGAGTAATGCAATAAGAACAATGACATGATGTAGACAAGATCTATTTATGTAGAAATAGAGCCCATCATTTTATCCTTAGTAGCAATGATACATCTGTGTCGGTTCCCTTTCTGTCACTTGGATCAAGCACCGTAAGATCGAACCCACTACAAAGCACCTCTTCCCATTGCAAGATAAAGAGATCAAGTTGGCCAAACAAAACCCAAATATCGGAGAATAAATACGAGGCTATAAGAAATCATGCATATAAGAGATCAAAGAAGACTCAAATAACTTTCATGGATAAAAAGATAGATCTGATCATAAACTCAAAGTTCATCGGATCCCTACAAACACACCGCAAAAGAGTTACATCATATGGATCTCCAGGAGACTATTGTATTGATAATCAAATGAGAGAGATGAAGCCATCCAGCTACTAACTACGGACATGTAGGTCTACAAGGAACTACTCACGCATCATCGGAGAGGCACCAATGGAAGTGGTGAACCCCTCCATGATGGTGTGTAGATTGGATCTGGTGGTTCTGGACTATGTGGCGGCTGGAATTGATTTTCGTCGACTCCCCTATGGTTTCTAGAATATTGGGGTATTTATAGAGCAAAGAGGTAGTTTGAGGGGGACCGAGGTGGGAACAACCCACCAGGGTTCCTAGGCCTCCTGGCGTGCCCTGGTGGGTTGTGCTCCCCTCGGAGCATACCCAGGTGCTTCTCCGACCCACTGGATGTCTTCTGGTCCAAAAAGTATCCTCAAAAAGTTTCGCTACATTTGGACTCCGTTTGATATTGATTTCCTGCATTGTAAAAAAACATGCAGAAAACAGTTGGCACTAGGCAATATGTCAATAGGTTAGTACCAAAAAATGATATAAAATGATTGTAAAATATCCAACGATGATAATATAATAGCATGGAACAATAAAAAATTATAGATACATTGGAGACGTATCAGCATCCCCAAAGCTAAATTCCTGCTCGTCCTCGAGTAGGTAAATGATAAAAATAGAATTTTTGATGTGGAATGCTGCCTATCATGTCATATCATATTCTTTTCTTTATAATACGGACATTTGGACTTTTATATGGTTCAAAGAAATAGTCTAGTTTTGACATGAGATTTAAATACTCAAGCATATCAACAAGCAATCATGTCTTTCAAAATATCAGTGCTTAACCATTGATCAATTCATGAAACACACTTGCATATTAGTTACACCCAATGCTCAAGTACGATCATAGTACTTCTTAGTTGGTGCTTTATAAGAGAAGATGGATACTCAAAGGCAAAATAAAAATTGCATAAAGTAAAGAAAGGCCCTTCGCAGAGGGAAGTAGGGATTTGTAGAGGTGCTAGAGCTCAAAGCTTAAATTGAGAGATAAAAATTATTTTGGGAGGCACACTTTTCCCACCAACGAAAACGACTTAAGATTCCCAACACTTTCCATGCTAGATATATCATAGGCGGTTCCCAAACATAAAATAAAGTTTTTTTCCTTTTTCCACCAAACTTTCACAAGCCATGGCTAGCCGAATCAACGGTTGCCTTCCATACCAACACTTTCCAAGGAATTTATTATTGGACAACATAAAGTAAATTTATTTTTCATTTCGGGTCTGGGCATCCCTAATACCTTTGCCTTACTCTTGTGTAGTGACAAGTGAATAAACACTCATCGTGAGAATAACACATCTAGCTTGGAAAATATTAGCCACCCCTCACCGCCTCGCGAGCTGTACGCGCACACAAAAGGGAAATTTATTTTGAAAATTAGAGATGGCACATACAAATTTGCTTAGAACGACAAGGGAATACCACATATAGGTAGGTATGGTGGACACACGTGGCAAAACTGGTTTAAAGGATTTTTGATGCACAAGTAGTGATGATACTTAGTGCAAAATGAAGGCTAGAAAAATATTGGGAAGCGACCAACCATGAAGCAACTAATCTCATAAGCAAACATTAAGCATAATTAACACCGAATAATGCACCACAAGTAGGATGTAATTTCATTGCATGACTATTGACTTTCATGCTTGCATAGGGAATCACAAACATTAACATCAATATTTTTACTAAAGCATAATTACTCATTAACATAACTCATATATCACATCATCATATCTCAAAACTATTACAAGGAATCAAGTTTATTTTATCCAATGAACTTCATGAAAGTTTTTATTATATCCTTCTTGGATATCTATCACTTTGGGACTAATTTTCGTGTGTTGATTTTGATAAGCTCAAACAATTATAAGTGAAGATCATGAGCATAATTTTTATTTCTCTCAAAATAATTTAAGTGAAGCAAGAGAGAATTTCTTAAAAAAGTTACTAACTATCAAATAAATCTAAGTGAAGCAAGAGAGTATTTCTTCAAAAATGTTAAAGCACACCGTGCTCAAAAAGATATAAGTGAAGCACTAGAGGAAATCCATAGCTCATAAAAATTGAAGTGAAGCATAGAGAGCTATTTTAACAAGTCATGGCATAATTTTGGCTCTCTTTAATAGGTTTGTACAGCAAGGAGTCAAGACTTTAAAAGATAAACAAAACAAGAAAAGACTCATATCATACAAGATGCTCCAATTAGAACAAATAGTATGTGATGAATAAAAATATAGCTTCGAGTAAAATACCGATGGTTGTTAGAAGAAAGAGGGGATGCACTCGGGGGCATCCCCAAGCTTAGTTGCTTGCTTCTCTTTGGATAATAGCCTGGGATGCCATGGGCGTCCCCAAGCTTAGGCTCTTCTTACTCCTTATTTCTTCATCCATCGTAAGATAACCTAAAACTTGAAAACTTTAATCACACAAAACTCAATAAAACTTTCGTGAGATCCGTTAGTATAACAAAACAAATCACTACTATAAGTACTATAGCAAACCAATTCATATTTTATTCTTGCATTATATCTACTACATTCCAACTTTTCTATGGCAAAAATTCACCATAGAACCATTAAAACAAGCACACAATGCTAAGAAAACAGAATCTATCAAAAACAGAACAGTCTGTAGCAATCTGGATATTTCGAATACTTCTGTAACTATATTTTTCTGAAAAATTAGGACCACGTAAACAATTTGTATATGACTCTTCTGCAAAAAGAATCAACTCAAAAACACTCTTCTATTAATAATGAGATTTTTTTCGTGAGGGTAAAAGTTTCTGTTTTTCAGCAAGATCAAATCTACTGTCACACAACATGATCCTAAAGACTTAGCTTGGCACAAACACTTATTTAAACCACAAAAACACATATAAAAAGAGTTATTAATGGGTATACACACAAGAACAAAAAATAAAAAGCAAAAAATATTTTATTCATTGGGTCGCCTCCCAACAAGCTCTTTCTTTATAGCCATTAAGATAGGCTTGGGATTTCAATGATGGTCACATGAAAGAAAAGAGTTGAAGCACAAAAAGAGCATCATGAAGCACGTGACAAACACATTTAATTCTAACATACTTCCTATGCATTGGAATTTTGTAGGCAACCAAATTATCAAGACAAGAAACATCTAGCATATGCAAGGACGAACAAAGAAAGAATAGCAATCTCGACATAACGAGAGGTAATTTAGTAAAATGAAAATTTCTACAACCGTATTTTCCTCTATCATAATAATTACATGTAGGATCATACTCAAATTCAACCATATAACTATCACATAAAATTTTCTCTTCATGATCCACATGCATAGAAAGTTGACACTCTTGCAAAATAGTGGGATTATCATCAAATAAAGTCAAGATCTCTCCAAACCACTTTCAATATTATCGCAAACATATTCATCATGAGGCTTAAATAAATTTTCTAGATTGTAAGAAGAATGACCCCAATCATGATCATTGCAATAAGTACAGGACATATCAAAATTGGCATCCCCAATCTTTGGGTTTTGCATATTATTAGCATAATTGACATTAAGATAATTTATCATAACACCATTACAATCATGCTTTTTAATCAAGGAGCTATCATGAATCACTTCATAAGTTTCTTCTTTTATCACTTCATCGCAATTTTCAGATTCTTGAATCTCAAGCAAAATTTCATAAAGATAATCTAATGCACTCAACTCACTAGCAATTGGTTCATCATAATTGGAGCTTTTAAAAAGATTAGCAAATGGATGAGGATCCATAAATGCTTTCGTTCTGATTTCAATAAAACACCCAATTATACCAAACAACAAAGCAAAGTAACCAAGTAGGACATAAGGGAAAACGAAAACAGATCTGACGAGAAAATGGCGAACAAAAAAAGGGCGAATAAAAATGGTAAATTTTTGTGAAGTGGGGGAGATGAAAATGAGAGGCAAATGGGAAATAATGTAAATTGCGAGGATATGAGAGTTGTGATTAGGAGCCTGGTATATGTTGAAGATCCTTGTGGCGTCCCTTATTTGACCGTACACTAATCATGCACGCAAAAGTGTACGACCGAGATCAGGGACTCACTGGAAGATATCACAACACAACTCTAGACACAAATTAAAATAATACAAGCTTTATATTACAAGCCAGGGGCCTCGAGGGCTTGAATACATAAGCTCGAAAACACAAGAGTCAGCGGAAACAATAATATATAAGTACAGACATAAGTTAAACAAGTCTGCCTTAAGAAGACTAGCAAAAATGTAGCAACGATCGAAAAGGCAAGGCCTCCTACCTAGGACCTCCTAACTACTCGTCGAAGCCGAACACCACGTAGAAACATCCTCGGGATCCTCTGGCTCCTGGACTCCACCGATCTGGTTGCATCATCCGAGAAGATAGGAAAAAGGGGGAGCAAAGCAACCGTGAGTACTCATCCAAAGTACTCGCAAGCAAGGATCTACACTACATATGCAATGGTATGTGTGTAAAGGGGTAATATCTATGGGCTAAACTGCAGAATGCCACAATAAGAGGGGGATAGCTAGTCCTATCGAAGACTACGCTTCTGGCAGCCTCCATCTTGCAGCAGGAGAAGAGAGTAGCTGGAAAGTAACAAGTATCATCGCTTCTGGCATCCTCCATCTTGCAGCAGTAGAATAGATTAGATGGTAAGTTCACCAAGTAACCTCGTATAGCATAATCCTACCCGGCGATCCTCCCCGCGTCGCCCTGTGGGAAAGCGATCACCGGGTTGTATCTGGCACTTGAAAGGGTGTGTTTTATTAAGTATCCGGTTCTAGTTGTCATGAGGTCGGAGTACAACTCTGGGTCGTCCTTTTACCGAGGGACACGACTATTCGAATAGATTAACTTCCCTGCCGGGGTGCACCACATAACCCAACACGCTCGATCCCATTTGGCCGGACACACTTTCCTGGGTAATGCCCGGCCTCGAAGATCAACACGTCGCAGCCCTACCTAAGAACAACAGAGAGGTCAGCCCGCCGGTCTAAACCCTAAGCACGAAGGGGTTTGGGCCCATCGCCCATTGCACACCTGCACGTTGCGAGGGCGGTCGGTAAGCAGACCTAGCCGCTCCTAATACCAGAGTGGCGTTCCTGTCCAATCCGGCGCGCGCCGCTCAGTCGCTGACATGAAGAAGGCTTCGGCTAATACCATGGCGTCGAGTGCCCATAACTGTTCCCGCGTAGCTGGTTAGTGCGTATAGGCTAGAGGCCAGACTCACATTAAATATCCAAACTCATTAAGGGTGTTATTATGAAATAACCATGAAAGATGACTAGGGCCGGGCCCACCTGTCTCCTAGGTGGTCGTGACCTGCCCTGCTGCTCCGCCACAAAGTAACCATCAAGGGGTTGTCTGGAACTGTCAGGGATATAACTATTAGGCATAAACCACCCAGGAGGGGCCGGTTTATGCCCATAAAGAATTACTTCTACTGGAGCCCATCAAGACATAAAATATGGCGCTCTATTACAGAAGACTAAAGATCCAGGGCCCAAAGGGTGTTAGGGCCCGTAAATGTAAACCGCCATATGGTGTGTAACTTGTATTGTGAGATAGGAAAGATAGAGACCAAGTCGCGCACGTTTATGAGCCGGCCTCGGGATTCTGTAAACCGGACCGGGCGTCATCCTGTGTATATAAAGGGACGACCCGGCGGCGGTTCAGGGACAGAGAACAACAACTCGAGACACAGGCAAAGCAGATTCGCTCCCTGGTCATCGAAACCCTTGCAATACCACACCAAACTAGACGTAGGCTTTTTCCTTCATCGAAGGGGCCGAACTAGTATAAAATCCCTTGCGTCCTTGTCCGCTTTAACCCCTTTAAGCTAACCCGTAGCGATGGCTCCACGACTAAGTCCTTATGTTAGGACATCTGCCGTGACAAAACCACGACAGTTGGCGCCCACCGTGCGGCCATCGCACGATGGTTTCGAGTTCTTAGAGGGAAGCTTTGAAGGACTCAAGGGCTATGCAGTGGGCCGGATGACTAGGAGTCGCCGCGGCAAGATCTACATCGACGATGCAGGCTGGGACTCCGAGGCCAATTCAATCAAGTACGGGTACCGGGTCCCCTTTGGTGGCATCCACGTTTTAATCAGCAAGATCAGCAAACCGGGCCCTGAGCCGGACATCTACTCCAACATCGTCGAGTCGGCTCAGCGTGCGAGACCTGCCCGGATTAGGCCCGCCATGAAGCGTGTCTTTGTGGGAGCTGTTCATAGACCGGAAGCTGAGGATGGATCAGAGTCCGGTGGTGAGACCGTCGTGTATTCCGGCGACGAGTCGTCTACCGGAGAAACCGAGTCTTTATATCTGCTGCAGGATGGCCGGTCTAGGGGCTGTTCCGATGGTGACAATATTCCGGACACCCTTGATCCGCCGAGCCGGGTCGCGGTCTTCATGGCCGGATCACAATCTGGGCAACAATCTTCGACCGCGGTAGCATTAACATCCGATCTGGCGGCGGCACAGCAGGCCAGCAGCTAGGGCAGGAGGCCATGTGCAACCGCCGGCTCAAGATCTGTCCGCTTTATTCGACACCTTGACAGCATTGCTAACCGCGGAGGTCAGCTAGGCCGAGAAGGTACAGCACAATGTAGAAGTTGCTAAAGTAAGGGGTCAAATAGATCAAGCCAAGTTGGACATGGTCGCTGAAAACACCAGGATGGCTGCGAGGCAAGCCGAGTTAGATGCTCAGGCTTATCGGCTCCTGTTGGATCAAACCGCATCGGACGACGTGATGAGGAGAATGTGCTAGTCTCGCCTACCGCCGGTTTACGAAGCGAGGAACCTCTTCAGCACGCCAGGAGCAGGGACCAGCAATCAGCCAACGATAAACTGGGGAGAGGTGCCTGCTACCTCTCGAGCTTGCATTGTATTCCCTCAAAGAGGAAAGGGAGATGCAGCACAGTAGCGTAATTATTTCCCTTAGTTTTTGAGAACCAAGGTATCAATCCAGTAGGAGACCACGCGCGAGTCCCTCGCACCTGCACAAACAAATAAGAACTTCGCAGCCAACGCGATAAGGGGTTGTCAATCCCTTTACGGTCACTTATGAGAGTGAGATCTGATAGAGATGATAGTTTATATTTTTGGTATTTTAGGTTTAATAAAATAGCAAATAAAAGTGGTAAAAGTAAAGTAGATATAGATTGATATGTTGAGAATAGACCCGGGGGCCATAGTTTTCTCTAGTGGCTTATCTCATGATAGAGATATTCTACGGCGGGTAAACAAATTACTGTCGAGCAATTGATAGAAAAGCGAATAATTATGAGACTATCTAGGCATGATCATTGTATATAGGCATCACATCTGAGACAAGTAGACCGACTCCTACCTGCATCAACTACTATTACTCCACACATCGACCGCTATCCAGCATGCATCTAGTGTATTGAGTTCATACAAATAGAGTAATGCCTTAAGCAAGATGACATGATGTAGAGGGATAAACTCAAGCAATATGATGTAAACCCCATCTTTTTATCCTCGATGGCAACAATACAATACGTGACTTGCTGCCCCTAGTGTCACTGGGAAAGGACACTGCAAGATTGAACCCAAAGGCAAGCACTTCTCCCATTGCAAGAACTATAGATCTAGTAGGCCAAACCAAACAAATAATTCGAAGAGACTTGCAAGGATATTATGAGCACACATAAAAAGTTCAGAGAAGAACCAAATATCTTTCATAGATAACCTTGATCATAAACTCACAATTCATCGGATCTCGACAAACACACCGCAAAAAGAGATTACATCGAATAGATCTCCTCGAAGACCGAGGAGAACTTTGTATTGAGATCTAGAGAGAGAGGAAGCCATCTAGATACTAGCTATGGACCCAAAGGTCTGTGGTAAACTACTCACAACTCATGGTGAGGACGATGATGATGATGATGATGATGATGAAGCGTGATGGATCCCCCTCCGGTGGAGCTCCAGAACAGGCTCCAAGATGGGATCTCCACGGGAACAGAAGCTACGACGATGGAATTAGGGTTTTCTCTCTGCTTATGGAGTTTCTGCGGTACGTGGACTTATATAGGAAGAAGGAGGGCACCGGGGGCCACACGAGGAGGCCTCGAGGCAGGGGCGTGCCCTGGGAGGGGGGGGCGCCCCCCACCCTCGAGGGCGGCTCCTCGATCCTCTGACGTGGTTCTCAAATTCCTGGGCGTGATTTTCCCCAAAAATATCTCTCTTGAAGGTTTCATTCCGTTTGGACTCCGTTTGATATTCTTTTTCTGCAAAACCCTGAAATAGGCAAAAACAACAACAATCTGGACTGGGCCTTTGGGTTAGTAGGTTAGTCCCAAAAATGATATAAAAGTGAATTATAAAGCCCGTTAAACATCCAAGACTTCATAAATAATAGCATGGAACAATCAAAAATTATAGATACATTGGAGACGTATCAAGCATCCCCAAGCTTAATTCCTACTCGTCCTCGAGTAGGTAAATGATAAAGAAAGAATATTTGTTGTGGAATGCTAACCAACATAGGTTTTCAATATAATTCTCTTAATTGTGGCATGAATGTTCAGATCTGAAAGATTCAAGATAAAAGTCTATATTGACATAAGAAATAACAATACTTCAAGCAATACTAACAAAGCAATCATGTCTTCTCAAAATACCATGGCTAAAGAAAGTTATCCCTATAAAATCATATAGTCTGACTATGCTCCCTCTTCATCACACAAAATATTCATATCATGCACAACCCCGATTTCAGCCAAGCATTTGTTTTCATACTCTATCTTTTCAAACCTTTCAACTTTCACGCAATACATGAGCGTGAGCCATGGATATAGCACTATGGGTGGAATAGAGGTGGTTGTGGACAAGACAAAAAGGAGGGAGATAGTCTCACATCGACTAGGCGTATCAACGGGCTATGGAGATGCCCATCAATAGATATCAATGTGAGTGAGTAGGGATTGCCATGCAACGAATGCACTAGAGCTAAATATGAATGAAAGCTCAACAAAAGAAACTAGTGGGTGTGCATCCAACTTGCTTGCTCACGAAGACCTAGGGCATTTGAGGAAGCGCATCGTTGGAATATACAAGCCAAGTTCTATAATGAAAATTCCCACTAGTATATGAAAGTGACTAAACATGAGACTCTCTACAATGAAGAACATGGTGCTACTTTGAAGCAGAAGTGTGGAAAAAGATAGTAGCAATTGTCCCCTTTTTCTCTTTTTTTCTTTGGCCTTTTTTTTTTGCGGAGGGGCTTTATAGATTTAGACTTTCCTCCCATGGGACAATGCTCTAATAATGATGATCATCACACTTTCATTACAACACGAAATTACAACTCGATACTACAACAAGAAAGTATGACTCTATATGAATGCCTCCGGCGGTGTACCGGTATGTGTAATGAAACAAGAGTGACATGTATAAAAATTATGCATGGTGGCCTTGCCACAAATACGATGTCAACTACATGATCATGCATGGCAATATGACAATATGATGCGTGTCATATGAACAGAACAGTGGAAAGTTGCATGGCAATATATCTCGGAATGGCTATGGAAATGCCATGATAGGTAGGTATGGTGGCTGTTTTGAGGAGCAATATGGTGGCTGTTTTGAGGAAGGATATATAGTGGGTTTATGGTACCGGCGAAAGTTGCGCGGTACAGGAGAGGCTAGCAATGGTGGAAGGGTGAGAGTGCGCATAATCCATGGACTCAACATTAGTCATAAGAACTCATATACTTATTGCAAAAATCTACGAGTCATCAAAACAAAGCAATCAATGCATGCTCCTAGGGGGGAGGTTGGTACGAGTTAACCATCGTGCGCCCCTGACCTCCACACAAAGGTTGGCACTCTACAAATACCTCATGCTCTAACTTCGTCACATAGTGGTTCACCATACGCGCATGATACGGGAATCACTAACATTATCACAAGTATTTCTTAATTTCATAATAACTCCACTAGCATGACTCTAATATCACTTTCCTCATGTCTCAAAACAATTATCAAGCATCCAACATCTCTTTCTATTCAATGCACTTGGTGTGAAATTTTTTACTACATTGACATTGGATGTTTATCATGTGAAGACTAGTTTCTTTAGCCTAAACACATTACCTTGCCATTTTAATAGACTCTCAAATAGATATAAGTGAAGCATGAGAGTTCAACAATTTCTTCAAAATATTACCACCACCGTGCTCTAAAAGATATAAGTGAAGCACTAGAGCAAAAACTATTCAACTCAAAAGATATAAGTGAAGCACATAGAGTGTTCTAACAATTTCTAGGCCATATTTAACTCTCTCAAATAGGTGTGTCCAGCAAGGATGATTGTGGCGAACTAACAATCAAAGACTCAAATTTTACAAGACGCTCCAAGCAAAACACATATCATGTTGCGAATAAAAATATAGCTCCAAGTATAGTTACCGATGGATGAAGACAAAAGAGGGGATGCCTTCCCGGGGCATCCCCAAGCTTAGGATTTTGATTATCTTGAGTTTACTTGGGGTGCCATGGGCATCCCCAAGCTTAGGCCTTTGCTACTCCTTGTTCCATAGTCCATCAAAGCGATACTCAAAACTTGAAAACTTCACAACACAAAACTTAGACAAAAATTCTCGTGAGCTCCGTTAGTATGAGAAAGCAAACCACTACTCAAAGGTACAGCAATGAATTCATTCTTTGTTTGTATTGGTGTTAAAACTACTATACTCCAACTTCTCTATGGTTCATATCCTCCAATATTACACATAGATGGATCGGAATAAGCAAACAACACACGAAAACAGAATCTATCAAAGACAGAACAGTCTGAAGTAATCTGCAGGGTTCACCTACTTCTGGAACTCCAAAAAATTCAAACTAAATTGGTAAATTTGTGTAATTTGTCTACCAATCAGCAGAAAAACAATCAACTAAAAAGCACGCTCCAGTAAAATCCCACGACTACTTTAGCCATCGCTAACGATTCTGTTTTTCACAGCAAGATCATATAAACTTCACACAAGTCTTCCCAAAGGTTCTACTTGGCACAAACACTAAACAAAACATGAACCACATATAATCAGAGGCTAGATGCAATATTTATTTCCTAACAGCAACAAAAGCAAAAAAAACATAAAATTGGGTTTCCTCCCAACAAGCGCTATCGTTTTACGCCCCTAGCTAGGCACGATACAAGATAAATCTAGGTAATGCCATCCTTGGAAGGCAATCCATAAGTGGCTCTCATGATAGATTCATATGGTAATTTGATTTTCTTTCTAGGAAAGTGTTCCGTGCCTTTCCTTAATGGAAATTGGAATCTAATATTTCCTTCCTTCATATCAATAATTGCACCAATCGTTCTAAGGAAAGGTCTACCAAGAATAATAGGACATGAAGGATTGCAATCTATATCAAGAACAAAGAAATCTACGGGCACATAATTCCTATTGGAAACAATAAGAAAATCATTAATTCTCCCCATAGGTTTCTTAATAATGGAACCCGCAAGATGCAAATTTAAAGAACAATCATCAAGCTCATGGAACCCTAGGAAATCACACAACGTTTTTGGGATAGTGGAGACACTAGCACCCAAATCACACAAAGCATAGCATTCATGATCTTTTATCTTTATTTTTATAGTTGTTTCCCACTCATCATAAAGCTTTCTAGGTATAGAAACTTCATACTCAAGTTTTTCTTCATAATATCGCATCAAAGCATCAACTATATGTTTAGTGAAAGCTTTATTTTGACTATAAGCATGCGGAGAATTTAGCACGGATTGCAACAAGGAGATACAATCAATCAAAGAGCAATTATCATAATTGAATCCCTTGAAATCCAAAGTAGTGGGTTCATCACTATGCAAAGTTTTAATCTCTTCGTTCCCACATTTTAGCAATTTTAGCATCAAGATCTAAAAACTTCGAATCATTGGGACACCTTAAAGCAGAATCATCTCCAATCCCATTCTCATAAAGATTAATACTAGAAAACAAGGATCTAATAGGAGACACATCAATAACTTTCAGATCTTCATCTTTATTTTCATGATAACTAGAAGAACATGATTTAATATAATCTTCTCTTTTAGCACGCATTCTAGCGGTTCTTTCTTTGCATTCATCAATGGAAATTCTCATGGCATTGAGAGACTCATTGATATCATGTTTAGGTGGGATAGATCTAAGTTTCAAAGAATCAACATCAAGAGTAATCCTATCCACACTTCTAGCCAATTAATCAACCTTAAGCAATTTCTCTTCAAGCAAAGCATTGGAATTCTTTTGCGAGACCATAAACTCCTTAATACTAGTTTCAAATTCAGAAGGCATCTTTCCATAAGAGTTGTTGTAGGAATTACAATAATTATTAGAGGAATTACTAGGAAAAGGCCTAGGATTAAAATTACCTCTATAAGCATTGTTACCAAAATTATTCCTACCAACAAAATTCACATCCAAAGATTCATTGTTATTCTCAATCAAAGTGGACAAAGGCATATCATTAGGATCGAAAGAAGCACTCTTAGCAGCAAACAATTTCATAAGTTCATCCATCTTTCCACTCAAAACGCTAATTTTTTTTATAGCATGCACTTTTTTACTAGTAGATCTTTCGGTGTGCCATTGAGAATAATTAACCATAATATTATCTAGGAGTTTGGTAGCTTCTCCTAAGGTGGTTTCCATGAAAGTGCCTCCGGCGACCGAATCTAAAAGATTTCTAGAAGCAAAATTCAAGACAGCATAAAAGTTCTGAATAATCATCCATAGTTTCAAACCATGTGTAGGGCAATTACGTATCATCAATTTCATTCTCTCCCAAGCTTGTGCAACATGCTCATGATCTAGTTCCTTAAAGTTCATAATATCGTTTCTAAGAGAGATGATCTTAGCAGGTGGGAAATACTTAGAGATAAAAGCATCTTTGCACTTATTCCATGAATCAATACTATTTCTAGGCAAAGAGGAGAACCAAGTTTTAGCACGATCTCTAAGTGAAAACGGAAATAACTTTAATTTAACAATATCGTTATCCCTTTTCTTTTGCATATCACACAAGTCAACAAAGTTGTTTAGATGGGTAGTGTCATCTTCACTAGGAAGGCAAGAAAATTGATCTTTCATGACAAGATTCAACAAAGCAGCATTGATCTCACAAGATTCAGCATCGGTAATAGGAGCAATCGGAGTGCTAATAAAGTCATTGTTGTTGGTATTGGAGAAGTCACACAATTTGGTATTTTTCTAAGCCATAGTGACAAGCAAGCAATCCAACACACCCAAGCGAACAAGAAGCAAGCGAACGATAAACACACGGCGGAAGAAGGGCGAATAAAACGGCAAGGGTGAAGTGGGGGAGAGGAAAACGAGAGGCAAATAAATGTAATGTGAAGGATAAGGGTTTGTGATAGGTACTTGGTATATGACTTTTGCGTAAGCCTACCCGGCAACGGCGCCAGAAATTCTTCTTGCTACCTCTTGAGCTTGTGTTGTATTCCCAAGAAGAGGAAAGGGAGATGCAGCACACTAGCGTAAGTATTTCCCTCGGTTTTTGAGAACCAAGGTATCAATCCAGTAGGAGACCACGCGCGAATCCCTCGCACCTGCACAAACAAATAAGAACTTCGCAGCCAGCGCGATAAGGGGTTGTCAATCCCTTTACGGTCACTTACGAGAGTGAGATCTGATAGAGATGAAGGTTTATATTTTTGGTATTTTTGGGTTAATAAAATAGCAAATAAAAGTGGTAAAAGTAAACTAGATGTAGATTGATATGTTGAGAATAGACCCGGGGGCCATAGTTTTCTCTAGTGGCTTCTCTCATGATAGCGATATTCTACGGCGGGTAAACAAATTACTGTCGAGCAATTGATAGAAAAGTGAATGATTATGAGACTATCTAGGCATGATCATTGTATATAGGCATCACGTCCGAGACAAGTAGACCGACTCCTGCCTTAATCTACTACTATTACTCCACACATCGACCGCTATCCAGCATGGATCTAGTGTATTGAGTTTATACGAACAGAGTAACGCGTTAAGTAAGATGACATGATGTAGAGGGGTAAACTCATGCAATATGATGTAAAACCCATCTTTTTATCCTCGATGGCAACAATACAATACGTGCCTTGCTGCCCCTACTGTCACTGGGAAAGGACACCGCAAGATTGAATCCAAAGCCAAGCACTTCTCCCATTGCAAGAACTATAGATGTAGTAGGCCAAACCAAACCAATAATTTGAAGAGACTTGCAAGGATATTATGAGCACACATAAAAGTTTAGACAAGAATCAAATATCTTTCATAGATAACCTTGATCATAAACTCACAATTCATCAGATCTCGATAAACGCACCACAAATAGAGATTACATCGAATAGAACTCCTCGAAGACCGAGGAGAACTTTGTATTGAGATCCTGAGAGAGAGGGAGCCATCTAGATACTAGCTATGGACCCGAAGGTCTGTGGTAAACTACTCACAACTCATGGTGAGGACGATGATGATGATGATGAAGGCCTCCGTGATGGATCCCCCTCCGGTGGAGCTACGGAACAGGCTCCGAGATGGGATCTCCGCGGGAACAGAAGCTACGGCGGTGGAATTAGGGTTTTCTCTCTACGTATGGCATTTTTGGGGTAAGTGGACTTATATAGGAAGAAGGAGGGCACCGGGGGCCACATGAGGAGGCCTCGAGGCAGGGGGGGCGCCCTGGGAAGGGAGCGCGCCCCCCACCCTCGAGGGTGGCTCCTCGATCCTCCGACGTAGTTCTCAAGCTTCCTGGGCGTGATTTTCTCCAAAAATATCTCTCGCAAAGGTTTCATTCCGTTTGGACTCCGTTTGATATTCTTTTTCTGCAAAACCCTGAAATAAGCAAAAAAAAATAGCAATCTGGACTGGGCCTTTGGGTTAGTAGTTTAGTCCCAAAAATGATATAAAAGTGAATGATAAAGCCCATTAAACATCCAAGACTTCATAAATAATAGCATGGAACAATCAAAAATTATAAATACGTTGGAGACGTGTCAGTGCCTGGAACGGGGGCGTCGGTCCAGCCACGGGCCGCGGATCCATCCCTTCAGATCATTCCATCACAACATACACCAACGCCTCCCGATCACTACTCCAACCCTTTGGATAACATAGTTGTAGCCGCTTCATGATTGGTGGCTCTACCCAATGAAGGAGGATCCCCTATAGCAGTGGAGGCGCGGCGAGCTAGGGAGTTCCTGGAGACGGCTTTAACTCAGCAGCAGGCTTACTCTCACAGCCGTGTTAGGATTCATTCCCCCACCTCCCCCCCCCCCGCTTAAGCCGGAGTTACAGCAGGCATATGGATGAACCGGCCGTATCAAGCAGTGCGCGGAACCATAACCCGCCGCGGAAGGGTAACCCGGCGGGTGGAGGTGCAAATGCTCAAGAGGTAGTGGATTAGGGAAGACAGCGTCGGGAGACCGAGTTAGCATCACAATATGAAGCCCGTCAGCCTACGCTGGTTCGTCCATCTACCACAGTCGAACCAGGAGTTTCTTCCAGCTCCTTGGGGGTACTGTGTCTCACCCCCGCTTTACGCAATGTGCGGCTGCCTAAGGACTTCAAAGGACCGCACAAGGTGCCCAATTATAATGCCGATCTATCCCCCGAAGCGTGGGTCAAAAGCTACAAGATGGCAATGGAGATGCTGGATGTGGATGATGCGGCGTGTGCTAAATACTTCACCATGATGTTGGAGGGAACAACTCGTACTTGGTTAAAAAGTTTACCGCCAAACTCCATCGGTTCATGGGCCGAGTTACGGCGTCGGTTTATCAATAATTTCAAAGATACATGCAAGCAGCCCATGCCCATTGTAGACTTGGCTGCCTGTGTTCAAGGGAGAACGAATCGACAAGTCATTGGGGCGCCGGGTGTCAGAGATCCTGCATTCCTCAGACCGCATTAATCCGGACACAGCAGTTTTAACATTGGAAGGCAATTGCTGGTTCGAACCCCTGAAGCTGAAGCTGGGACGGCTAAAACGTAACTGCAATGACATGGGAACACTCATGGCCGCTCCGGTGAAGTATGCCGATTCGGATAGTACTAAATACCCAGAGTCTGATGACGAGAAGTCAGGGAAGGGAAAGAAGAACGGTAAAGCGCCGCAGTCTAATACGGCTAATCAGGGATACAACGGTAAGCACAAAGTAGATAGTAACTCAGATTTTGTGGCTAACACTTCTACACAGAATGACGGTCAGTGTCGTAAGGGTAGGCAGCCCCCACGAGGCGGAGGATCAAACATTAATCTGGAGCGCCAGATGAATCTGCCTTGCCCTAGGCACGGCACGAAGGAAAAGCCAGCCACACACCTCTGGAAGGATTGCTTTATTATGAGGGAGTTCAAAAATCGGTTCCAATACGATCATGGATCGTCCGGCGGTTCAGGCCCTAGCTTCCACGGGCCGGATTGTCAAGGTGGTGGTTCCGGTCCAGGATTCCAAAGCAATCAGGGCGGACACGGTAATCAGAACGGGCACAACCATCAAAGCGGCCAGGGTAGTTATAATCATCAGGGCAATCATCAGCAACACCAATCAGGTTAGCAGAGTAACCCGAAACAGTTGAGTAGCGGGCAATATCATGTCTTCACCACTAGCTTGTGCAAGCGCGATCAGAAGGTTTATAAGAGGGCGGTGCACTCTATTGAACCGGCAGTACCTCGTTACCTACGCTGGTCGGAACAGCCCATAGTGTGGAGTCGTGAGGATCATCCACCCCGGGTTGATAATCTGGGTCAGCTGGCACTAGTGGTGGCACCCCAGGTTGGGGGGTATAAGTTCACCAAGGTACTCATGGACGGAGGAAGCAGCATCAACATTCTATATTATGAAACCTTTCGTCGCATGGGGATGACAGACAAGAAGCTCAGGCCGTCCAACACTATTTTCCATGGCGTGGTACCTGGTATGTCGGCATATCCGGCCGGTAAGATAGATTTGGAGGTTACCTTTGGAGATGAGCAAGACTCAAGGTCAAAGACTTTGACCTTTGAAGTGGAAAAAATCAAGAGCCCGTATCATGCCCTGTTCGGGCGGCCGGTTTATGCTAAGTCCATGGCGAGGCCCTATTACGTTTATCTGCAGCTCAAGATGTCGGGTCATAAAGGAACTATTACGGTCCATGGGAGCGGTAAAATTGCTTTGGAATGCGAGGAAGGTGATGCCACCTATGCTGAGGCGGTTTGTGCAACCGAGGAGTTGAAATTTTACAAGGACAATGTTGATCCAGCAGATATGTCTCCGTCGAAGAAGCCGACTACAGAGCATGATCCGGCCTTGAAGTTTAAATCAGCTGATGAGACCAAGCTAGTCGACTTTGTTCCTGGCGATTCATCCAAGCAGTTTACCATCAGCGCTAACCTGGATCCAAAATAGGAAAGCGCGCTCATTGAGTTCATCTGTGAGAATCGGGATATCTTTGCATGGAAGCCTTCTGACATGCCAGGTGTCCCGAGAGAACTCGCTGAGCACACTCTTAATACTGATCCCAAGTTCAAACCGGTTAAAGAGTTTCTCCGCCGCTTCAATGAAGAAAGGCGCAAGGTTATTGGTGAAGAGGTAGCCAGGCTCTTGGCGGTAGGCTTTATCGTTGAAGTGTTTCATCCTGAATGGTTGGCTAATCCGGTGCTAGTGCTAAAAAAATGGCACTTGGCGAATGTGTGTTGATTACACAGACCTGAACAAGGCTTGCCCGACTAATCCTTTCGCTCTCCCCCGTATTGATCAAATCATTGATGCTACGGCGGGTTGTGAGCGCTTAAGTTTTTTGGATGCATATTCCGGTTATCATCAGATCAAGATGACAGTTAAGGACCAAGAGAAAACACCTTTTATAACTCCATTTGGAGCCTTCTGCTATGTATCCATGCCCTTTGGGCTCAAGAGTGCCCAGGCGACCTATCAGTGTTGCGTACAGAATTGTCTTCATAAGCAGATTGGGCAAAACTTTCGTGCATATGTGGATGATATTGTAGTAAAATCCAGGAAGGAAGAGACCTTGATAGCTGACTTGAAGGAAACTTTTTGATAACCTTCGGGTTTATAAGATGATGCTTAATCCGGCCAAGTGCATTTTTGGTGTACCGGCAGGCAAGCTCCTGGGGTTCCTGGTGTCAAACAGGGGAACTGAAGCTAATCCAGAGAATATCAAGGCTATTACGTCATTGGCTAAACTGGCATGCATCAACGATGTTCAACGCCTGGCAGGCTGCATTGCGGCACTCAGCCGGTTTATCAGCCACTTGGGAGAGAAGGCCATCCCGCTTTACCAGATGGTGAAAAAGACAGATCGCTTTGTCTAGAGTGATGCTGCTGATGCTGCATTCGAGGACTTAAAGAAGCAGCTGGCAGAGCCGTCTATCCTTGCCGCACCAGTTGATAATGCGCCGCTGTTATTATACGTGCCTGCTAATGCCCGAGCCATAAGTGTTTCCATTGTAGTGGAGCGCAAGGAGGCGGGGAAGGAATATCCGGTTCAAAGGCCGGTTTACCTATATCAGCGAGGTGCTCATTGAGTCGAAGCAGAGATACCCTCATTGGCAGTAACTGGTATACAGAGTCTTCATGGCAAACTAGAAGCTTAAGCAGTATTTTCAAGGTCATCCCATCACTGTGGTCAGTTCTGCCCCTCTGGGAGATATAATACAAAACAGAGAAGTAACTGGCCGGGTTGCCAAGTGGGCCATTGAACTTAGTCCTCACGGGCTAAAATATGTGCCTCGTACTGCAATCAAATCTCAAGCACTGGTGGATTTCATCAACGATTGGACAGAGTTGCAAGCACCGGAGGAGAAATCGCATCACACATACTGGACTATTCACTTCGATGGATCCAGGCAATTGGAGGGCTTGGGGGCTGGAGTCCTATTAACTTCCCCACGAGGTGATAAATTTTGTTATGTCCTCCGTTTAACGTTCCCTTGCACTAACAATGCAGCTGAATATGAGGCTCTCCTCCATGGCCTTCGAATGGCTAAGGAGATGAATTTAAGCCGGGTTAAATGCTTCGGTGACTCGGACTTGGTGGCCCAACAAGTATCTGGTACTTGGGATTCCAAGGACCCGCTTATGGCGACATATCATCAAGAGGTGGACGCTGTCGCTGGGCACTTCAAGGGTTATCAGGTGGACCATGTGGACCGGCGGAAGAATGAAGCGGCCGGGGCATTAAGCCGGCTGGGTTCCCAGCGTAAACCGGTTCCACCTAATGTCTTCCTGGACGTATTGCATAATCCATCGATGAAATTACCTTCAGAAGAAGACTTGGCTATTCCTGATCCGGAGGCTCAATTGGTAGCGGCACTTCACGCTATTCCGGATTGGACAGTCCCGTACCTGGCGTATATGAACCGAGGCGAATTTCCAGAGGATAAAGTCTTGGCCAGGCAGATAATCCGGCGATTCAAGTCAATGACTATTGTCAACGGGGAACTGCATCATTGCAGTGTATCAGGGGTGTTTCAACGGTGCGTGTCGCTAGAGGGAGGCTATGAGATTCTTCGAGAGATACACGAAGGAGATTGTGGTCACCATGCCGGTTCAAAGTCTTTGGTAGCTAAAGCCTTTCATCATGGGTTCTATTGGCTAACAACTCATGCTGACGCGGAGGACTTAGTCAAAAAGTGTGATGCTTGCCAGAAATTCTCACGACGTGCTCATATACCGGCTCAAGAATTGAGGATGATTCCAATTACTTGGCCCTTAGCGACTTGGGGGCTAGATATGGTTGGGCCCATTAAGAGATCTCCAGATAAGAAGACCCACCTTCTGGTGGCGGTTGACAAATTTACCAAGTGGGTCGAGGCAGAGCCGGTCAGCAAGTGTGATGCAGCAACGGCGGTTCAATTCATCAAGATGGTGATTTTCCGGTTTGGCTTTCCACACAGTATTATAACTGATAATGGCACCAACTTGTCCAAGGGGGCTATGAAAGAATTTTGTCAACGAGAGCACATCCGGCTTGACGTATCTTCAGTGGCTCACCCCCAGTCCAATGGTCAAGCTGAGAGAGCCAATCAAGAGATCTTGAGAGGCATCAAGCCCCGGCTCATGGTTCCTTTGCAGAGGATGCGGGTTGTTGGGTGGAGGAACTACCCTCTGTGTTATGGAGCATAAACTCCACGCCGAACAGGTCTACGGGTTACACACCCTTTTTCATGGTATATGGAGCTGAAGCGGTTCTCCCTAGTGACATCCATCATGATTCACCTCGGGTGGCGGCTTACGTTGAAGCTGATAACGAGAAGGCGTGGCAAGAAGCATTGGACCGGCTGGATGAGGAGCGTGACATTGCAGCGGCTCGATTGGCGATTTACTAGCAAGATCTGCGTTCATACCACTGTGATGACCCTCAACCGTAAGGGATCTATTGCAGCGTTTTCGATAAGTAAGAGTGTCGAACCCAACGAGGAGCAGAAGGTATTGATAAGCGATTCTGAGCAAGAAATCACTGCAAGCACTGAAAGATAACTTTTAGGGGTTTTCTCGGTATAAGCAATAGGAAAGTAAAAGCAAGTAACGTAAAAGGTACTGAGAGTAACAAGTGGCCCAATCCTTTCTTAGAAAAGGAGAGGCCTAGCAGCTGAACTTATAAAGACTAAAGCGTTCCTGAGGACACACGGGAGAGGTAGTCATGTGCTTTCACCATATTCCGTATCGATACTATGTTATGTGTTGATAAGTGTTGAGTGGGTGGATCTATGCTAGTACACTCTCTAGACTAAGATGAGTGCACTCTTATGATTAAACACCTTGCAAGCATCCGCAAATACAAGATAGAATTTAAGGCAAAAGCCTAACCATAGCAATACGATCGAGGATCCATTATTCCCTTATGCAAAAGCGTGCGAACTGGGGTTCAGGTTTCTGTCACTCCGGCAACCCACCATAAGCATTCTTTATACACAATGTATTCTCCTAGGTCCTTAATAAGGCGAAGTGTTGGGTGTTCGACTCACACAACACCACTAGTAGAATGACAACGCAACTTAAGTATCAAACAACACATATTACTTCAACAGCATATGACTACTAGCAACAAGACCTTCCCCATGTCCTCAAGAACTAAGGTAACTACTCACGAGACATAAAGGAGATCATGATCAGTGGGGATAAATAGGTGATAAACAATCTGGACATAATAATATTTCTCCAACAAAACTCAATAGCATTCACCACAAAGTAGTAATCAACACCGATGGAGTAGAGAGGATAGGTAGTACGAGTTACAACACAAGTTGCGATTGTAAGATGAGATTTGGATGAAGATGGAGATGGTGTTGGGGATGATGTTGATGATGATCTCGATGATGCCTGTGACGATGGTGATGACGATGGCGACGATCTCCCCTTCCGGGAGGTGATCTCCTCGGCGGAATCTGCCCGCCGAAGATGGCTTTTTCTTCTCTGTAGGTTTCCGCCACGGAGCGGCGGCGGAACTCCGTAAAAATCGCCGTCCCTAGGGTTTTTGGATAACGGAGAGCATATATGCAAAAGGGGGCGGCCAGAGGTGGGCCAGGGGCTCGAGGCGCCCCCAGGGCGCCTGGGCACCCTCTGGCCCCCCTCTGGTTGCCCTTTTGCGTGCCTTCGTGATCCGTCTGAAAAATATCTCCCGTCAATTTTCAGGTAATTTGGAGGTATTCTTCTTCAGCAACTCAGCATCCACTTTTTACTGCTAAATCCTGCGTCTGCTGCTTCGGCATCGGAAAGTTTGCAAACTGTGTAAAATAGACCAAAACAACATAAGAACATCACCGTACCGTGAAATATATCAATGTATAAGGATAAATTATGATACAAAATAGTGATGCATTTTGGACGTATCAACACCCCCAAGCTTAGACCTCGCTTGTCCCCAAGAGAATATGAACTCGGTAAACCTGTCCACAAGTTTAGAGAGTGAAGTGTCGATAAATAGAATACGGACAAGAAGCATCATAGTTTCTTTACCAACTCAAATATCCTCAACAGCAATCTTCAATTCATAAAGCCCTTATAAAAGAGTGATAACACTTATATTCGGAAGTAGGGCTAAGGAAACTCATTATATCATGGCAAACATGTCCTTTGGTCAAAGAACAACAAATAGATTTAACTTTTGTTCTTATATTTTGATGAGATCAATTGAAGCTTTTTGAAATAACATGTTAATAGGCAAGAAGTGAAAGTGTTAACACAAAGGAAGATATTTGCCTTAGCTGGGCATGACAAACAACTTACTTATCGAATGATAATGTCAACAAGGATATGATATGACAAATCTTAATGCAGCTTTATATGAATGAATCCTTATGAACATCAAATGTCTGTTCTCTTTAAGAATAGAAGGGAGTAGGAATAACTGACTCAACTTAAAATTAAAAGATGGGCCCTGCTCTAGGGTAGTAGGGAATACTTAAGTGCTATCCTCAAATCAAACAGAATGAAAACAAGTTTCGAGAGGTGCATGATTTGTCAATGAATGCTAATAGATAACTCAACTACTTCTTGAGCTGGACAAGTTTCGAGGAACGGCTCCCGCACGAGGACGATCACATCCTCTTATTCTCCTTTGTTAATCACTGCCAAAGTTTTCTGATTTCTCATGAACAAAGCGTCAAGGACGGTTTGTTTGTTATATTATCTTTTTGAGCCGGGCGCACTCAATGCCAGTTCCTTCTCGTATTATAGGTTTGCACATTATACATGCAATCCCGGGGTGAAGCTTGTCCAACTCAAAAAGATCATGGATTAGCTATTACTTCCTCATGAGCTAAAACAGAGGCACAAAATAAAAGATTTTGAACATTTGAGGATAGCACATAAATTCTGTACTTTAGGAGGTGGTAGTGGAATACCACGAGTAGGAAGGTATGGTGGACTCATATGGAAGGTATTGGCTTAAGGGTATGGATGCACAAGCAGAATTCCGCTTAGTACAGAGTTAGGCTAGCAAAAGTTTTGAAAGAACAGACAATTGATGATGACTAAGATGCAAAGCAATATAAAGCATGAACATTGGAATAAGCATAACACATCAAGTTGTCTTCCTTGTCAGCATAACACTTCAAACATAATAACATAAAGGTTTTGGCTATGTTGATACTTTAAGAAAATCATGCTTGTTGTTATGACCAAAGCTATGTTTGCCAAGATTAAATAAAGTTTTCACAGCCATACCTGACATAAGGTCAATAGTCCCCATAAGAATCATCATATAAGGTCGATTGCGTGAAGAGAATACCGAGTGCAGCAAAAGGAACCAATAAACTTCTCATTAATATTCCATCATGGACGACTCCACACTCACGGATACAATTCTTCACCGAAGGAGTGATAGACCTCAATGCACACACCTATCTCATATAATAACCTCCCTAGACATGATACAACTCCACTTGACTCTAAAAGACAAAAGGTAAAGATAATGATACCGGGCACTCCCCCAAGCTTGGAACAAGCCAAGGGAATGCCATTACCCCAGGAGATTTCACTCATCATCCTTGTTGGCGTTGATCAAGTAGTCCTTGGCGAAACGCTTCCATGGAAGGGGTTCTCCAGTCTCATATGAGAAGCTCGTCTCCTGAATCCTGCATTCAGCACCCAAACCCATGCGCATAAACCTTAGTTCATACTCACAATTCTGGTTATGTAGATCATTAATTTTCCCTTGGAGCTCTATAATTCTTTCTTCAGATGCGGTGATGCTTTTCCACATCTCCTTCATCTCCTTCAGGAAGGAGTTCTTCAGCTCGTTGGTGATGTTAAAGTTAGCTTCAACACCACGCTCGATCATCTTCTTGTACTCGAAAACTTCTTGCTCCACTTCTTCCAGCCTGGCCTGGACGCTCCCCTCCTTGATAGGTCCCTTCAGATCTTCTTGATGAAGGACACCGTCCTCCATCCGAACAACCTGAGGGTGCTTCTTCACCTCAGCGAGGTAAGGGTTGATGATGTTGACGACGAACTTGTCCTTGGGAGAACTTGGAGAAGCCATGGCACCTAAATTCAGCTGAAAGATTCCCTGGCAGAAACAGATCGAAGAGAAAACACGCGAAATCGCAAGATACGTTGCCGGAACAATCCGGGCAAATATATAGGAAAAATGTATGCACAGAAAGGAGGGTAACGGACCAAAGCGGGGTCGGAGACGGACTCCCGGGTGTCCAGGCGGCCTCCCGACGCGGCCCAGGGGGGCGCGCTAGGGGGGCGCCTGGACTCCCTGGAGGTCGTCTCCGGCTCCACTTAGGCTCGGAATTTTACTAATTTTGCAGAAACTCGTAATACGGAACTTTTATGGCGGTTCGCGATGTTTCCTTACCGTACTACTTACCTTTTCTTTATTCTGCTTCTGCTGGTGTCTGAAACAGGGCTGCAACATGTTCTTCGTGGGTTGTTGTGTATATTATATTCACATCAACATTGACAGGGTCTCCTGCTATGTAATGTTTAAGTCTTTGCTAATTCACAACTTGAGGTTTGGTGCCTTCAAAATTATTAATCTTAATTGCACCAGACCGATAAACTTCTTCAATATGAAATGGTCCTTCCCACCAGGAAAGTAGTTTACCTGGAGAAAACCTGAAACGGGATCTAAACAACAAAACTTTTTCACCAACATTAAATTCACATTTCAGAATCTTCCTATCATGCCACTTTTTTACCTTTTCCTTGAACATTTTAGCGCTCTCGTAAGCTTCACTTCTCCATTCATCTAGAGAAGTCAAGTTCATGAGACGCTTCTCACCAGCTAATTTTGGGTCAGCGTTAAGCTCTCTAACAGCCCAGAAAGCTTTGTGCTCTAACTCTAATGGCAAATGGCAAGCCTTGCCATACACCATCTTATAGGGGGACATGCCCATGGGGTTTTTGTAAGCAGTTCTATATGCCCACAAAGCATCTCCTAACTTATTTGACCAGTCCTTTCTATTTCTGTTTACTCTCTTCTGCAAGATCAACTTAATATCTCTATTGGTGAGCTCAACTTGCCCACTAGTTTGAGGATGATATGGTGAAGCAATTCTATGATTAACATCGTATTTAGCCAAAGCTTTTCTAAAAGCTCCGTGCGTGAAGTGGGATCCCCCATCAGTCATGAGATACCTTGGTACACCAAACCTAGGAAAAATTACATCTTTAAGCATTTTCAAAGATGTCTTGTGATCAGCACTTTCAGTGGGGATTGCTTCAACCCACTTGGTCACATAATCAACAGCTACTAAAATGTGAGTGTACTTGTGCGAAGAAGGAAAAGGACCCATAAAATCAAAACCCCAACAATCAAAAGGTTCAATCACTAGTGAGTAATTCATAGGCATCTCATTCCTTCTACTAATGTTGCCAACTCTCTGACATTTATCACAGGCTAAAACATAATTTCTAGCATCTTTAAAGAGAGTAGGCCAATAAAAACCTGATTGAAGAACCTTATGTGCAGTCCTCTCACCGGCATGATGTCCTCCATAGGGACTATCATGACACCGTCTGAGAATGTCCTTCTGCTCATGTTCCGGAATGCATCTTCTCACGATCCCGTCGGGACCTTCTTTGAAAAGATGTGGGTCATCCCAGAAGTAGTGCCTCAAATCATGAAAGAACTTCTTCCTTTGCGGAAGTGTCAAACCTGGAGGCAAATACTTTGCAACAATAAAATTAGCATAATCTGCATACCAAGGATCGGAAAGAGATTGTACTTTTACAACGGCAAGTTGCTCGTCTGGAAAACTATCGTTGACTGGGATGGGATCATGCGGTATATCTTCCATCCTTGAAAGATTGTCCGCTACCGGATTGTCTTCTCATTTCCTATCAACAATCTGCAAATCAAATTCTTGAAGAAGGAGTACCCATCTGATAAGCCTTGGCTTGGCATCCTTCTTTGTCATAAGGTACTTAATGGCAGCATGATCAGTATGCATAATAACTTTGGAATCAACAATATACTGTCTAAATTTATCACAAGCAAAAACTACAGCTAAGAATTCCTTCTCAGTAGTAGCATAATTCCTTTGAGCACTATCAAGAGCTTTGCTAGCATAATGTATAACATTCAATTTCTTATCAACTCTTTGTCCTGAAACAGCTCCAACAGCAAAATCACTTGCATCACACATAATCTCAAAAGGTAAATTCCAGTCAGGTGGTTGTACTATAGGAGCGGTTATTAAAGCTTTCTTAAGGACTTCAAAAGCTTCCTTACAATTTTCATCAAATACAAAATGAACGTCCTTCTGGAGAAGATTAGTGAGGGGTCTTGAGGTTTTAGAAAAGTCTTTAATAAATCTTCTATAAAAACCCGCGTGACCGAGGAAACTGCGAATACCTTTGATGTCCCTTGGATAGGGCATCCTCTCAATAGCTTCGATCTTGGCTTTGTCCACTTCAATTCCCCTTTCGGAAATCTTGTGACCAAGAACAATTCCTTCATTAACCATGAAGTGGCACTTTTCCCAGTTGAGTACCAAATTTGTCTCCTCGCATCTCTGCAAAACTTTATTAAGGTTGTGAAGACAATGGTCAAAAGAAGTTCCATAGACGGAGAAATCGTCCATGAAGACTTCCATAATATCCCCGCAGAAACCATGAAAGATAGCAGACATACACCTTTGAAAAGTAGCAGGGGCATTACATAAACCAAAAGGCATACGCCTGTAAGCTTAAGTACCAAAGGGGCAAGTAAAAGTGGTCTTCTCTTGATCGGCAGTGTTAACATGAATTTGAGAGAAGCCAGAATAACCATCAAGATAACAAAAGTGGGTATTTTTGGATAACCTTTCAAGCATTTGGTCGATGAACGGCAACGGGTAGTGATCCTTCCTGGTTGCCTTGTTCAACTTCCTGTAATCAATACACATTCTATATCCAATAGTAATTCTCTGAGGTATTAATTCATTTTTATCATTAGGCACCACAGTTGTACCTCCTTTCTTAGGAACACAATGTATCGGACTTACCCACTTACTATCAGCTATAGGGTAGATAATACCTGCGGCCAGAAGCTTGAGAATCTCAGTTCTCACAACATCCATCATCTTCGGGTTCAACCGTCGTTGATGATCAACAACTGGTTTAGCATCAGGCTCAAGGTTGATAGTATGTTGACAGATAGATGGACTAATCCCCTTAAGGTCATCAAGGGTATAGCCAATTGCGCCTCGGTGTTTACGAAGTACTTCCAATAATCGCTCTTCTTCATATCCTGAAAGGTTAGAATTGATAATAACAGGATATACTTTCTTTTCATCTAAATAAGAATACTTGAGCGTATCGGGAAGAGGTTTAAGATCGAACACCGGGTCTTCCTTCGGTTTTGATAAAATTCCAAAAGGTTCAACCGGAAGGTTGTGCTTCAGGATAGCAGGCTGCCTCAAAAATATTTCATCTAGTTCATTTCTTTCCTGCATATGCAAATCATTCTCGTGGTCCTCCATGTATTGCTGCAAAGGATCATTAGGGGGAATAGCAATAGAGGCAATACTTTCAATAATTTTATCATCACTAGGTAAATCAGTACCACGAGGCTGCTTAGAGAACTTAGAAAAATTAAATTCATATGGCTCACCATCGAATTCAACAGAAACTTTACCTTTCTTGCAATCTATTATAGCTCCACAAGTTCTAAGAAAAGGTCTACCAAAAATAATTGGACAAAAATTGTCCCTCTCTGAACCAAGTACTAGAAAGTCGGTAGGGTATTTTACCTTTCCACATAGGACTTCAACGTCCCTCACAATCCCGATAGGAGAGATAGTTGTTTTGTTTGCAAGATGAATGGTAACATCAACTTCTTCAAGTTCACAAGGGGAAATCTCACCGATGATTTCTTCATAAAGTGAATAAGGGATAGCGCTTGCACTCGATCCCAAATCGCATAGCCCATAATAATTGTGATCTCCTATTTTAACAGATGCCACTGGAGTACCTGAAATTGGGCCTTTATTCTTGGCTGTGACAAGGTTAGTGGAAACAGCACAAAAATTTATATTGGAATCCAAAACATCATTAGTAGCAAGGTCTTTAATCAATGCAACTTGAGGATCGACTTTGATCTGGTCCTCAAGCTCATCAACTCTTCTCTCACTTTTATTTATTATGCCTGTCACAAAAGAGTGCTCCTTTATCCTTGCGGGAAAAGGAGGCTTTTCATATATAACTGTAGGCAAAATAGGGTCAGCAACATAAATATCAATAGGTGGCTCTTTAAAAGGTTCATGGTGCTGGTCTCTCTTATTTTTAAAAGAATCAACATGAGAGGCAAAATTCTTACAGAAATCAATCACTAGATGGGAATCAAGACCAATCTTAGAGCAAAAAGTATTGAAGTATTCAGTTTTCACATAGCTCTCAATATAATCATGTTCATAATTTATAGCGGGTTCAATACCTTTATCAATTTCCCAATCTTCGGTATTCCTCTGGATCCTTTCAATGAGATCCCACCTTTCTTCAACACTCTTCTTCTGAAATACCCCACTAGAGGAGGCATCTAGCATCTCCTTATCCTGACGAGAAAGCCTGGCATAAAAATTTGTAAGTATAATTTCCTTGGGAAGCTTATGAATAGGGCATTTGAGCATTAGGGCCTTCAATCTCCCCCAAGCTTGAGCAATGCTTTCTCCGTCACGAGACCTAAAGTTATAGATATAGTTCATGTCTCGATGAATTTCATGAAGAGGATAAAACTTAGTATAAAATAGAGACATAAGCTCCTGCCAGTCAAGCAAGTGTGAGTTATCGAGAAGCCTATACCAATCTGAAGCTTTATCTATAAGTGATACGGCAAACAATTTTCTCATGACAAACTCCCTCGATACACCTGCAAGCTTAAATAATGAACTTAGTTGTGACAGATATAGCAAGTGTTCACCGGGATGTCTGTCTCCTGCATAACAATTAGCCAAAACATAATCGATAATGCCAGCTGGTATTTTATAAGGCACAATTTCAGTAGGGGGAGGATCAACCACCACAGGTGTGGGGCGTCTTCCCGCAAGCAACGCTCCAATAACAGGGTTATCCATAAGGACAAAGAGCAGCAATAGCAAAAACAAAAACAGAATTATAAAAACTTCCTTACCAGTTTCACCTTACCAATAGCGCTACGCTCCCCGGCAACGGCGCCAGAAAACGGTACTTGATGACCCTCAACCGTAAGGGATCTATTGCAGCATTTTCGATAAGTAAGAGTGTCGAACCCAACGAGGAGCAGAAGGTATTGATAAGCGATTCTGAGCAAGAAATCACTGCAAGCACTGAAAGATAACTTTTAGGGGTTTTCTCGGTATAAGCAACAGGAAAGTAAAAGCAAGTAATGTAAAAGGTACTAAGAGTAACAAGTGGCCCAATCCTTTCTTAGCAAAGGAGAGGCCGAGCAACTGAACTTATAAAGACTAAAGCGTTCCTAAGGACACACGGGAGAGGTAGTCATGTGCTTTACCATATTCTGTATCGATACTATGTTATGTGTTGATAAGTGTTGAGTGGGTGGATCTATTGTAGTACACTCTCTAGACTAAGATGAGTGCACTCTTATGATTAAACACCTTGCAAGCATCCGCAAATACAAGATAGAATTTAAGGCAAAAGCCTAACCATAGCAATACGATCGAGGATCCATTATTCCCTTATGCAAAAGCGTGCGAACTGGGGTTCAGGTTTCTGTCACTCCGGCAACCCACCATAAGCATTCTTTATACACAATGTATTCTCCTAGGTCCTTAATAAGGCGAAGTGTTGGGTGTTCGACTCACACAACACCACTAGTAGAATGACAACGCAACTTAAGTATCAAAAAACACATATTACTTCAACAGCATATGACTACTAGCAACAAGACCTTCCCCATGTCCTCAAGAACTAAGGTAACTACTCACGAGACATAAAGGAGATCATGATCAGTGGGGATAAATAGGTGATAAACAATCTGGACATAATAATATTTCTCCAACAAAACTCAATAGCATTCACCACAAAGTAGTAATCAACACCGATGGAGTAGAGAGGATAGGTAGTACGAGTTACAACACAAGTTGCGATTGTAAGATGAGATTTGGATGAAGATGGAGATGGTGCTGGTGTTGGGGATGATGTTGATGATGATATCGATGATGCCCGTGACGATGGTGATGACGATGGCGACGATCTCCCCTTCCGGGAGGTTATCTCCCCGGCGGAATCTGCCCGCCGGAGATGGCGTTTTCTTCTCTGTAGGTTTCCGCCACGGAGCGGCGGCGGAACTCCGTAAAAATCCCCGTCCCTAGGGTTTTTGGATAACGGAGAGCATATATGCAAAAGGGGGCGGCCAGAGGTGGGCCAGGGGCTCCAGGCGCCCCCCCCCCCCGGCGCGGCCAGGGGGCGCGCCCCCAGGGCGCCTGGGCACCCTGTGACCCCCCTCTGGTTGCCCTTTTGCGTGCCTTCGTGATCCGTCTGAAAAATATCTCCCGTCAATTTTTAGGTAATTTGGAGGTATTCTTCTTCAGCAACTCAGCGTCCACTTTTTACTGCTGAATCCTGCGTCTGCTGCTTCGGCATCGGAAAGTTTGCAAACTGTGTAAAATAGACCAAAACAACATAAGAACATCACCGTAACGTGATATATATCAATGTATAAGGATAAATTATGATACAAAATAGTGATGCATTTTGGACGTATCACACAGTCGCCGAGTTAGGACCAGAAGATTTCAAGAAGGCGATCTGGTGCTCCGACTCATCCAAGACCAGACAGATATGCACAAGCTATCCCCGCCTTGGGAAGGACCCTTTGTGGTGAGCAAGAATCTACACAACGGGTCATACTACCTCATCGACGTTCGATAACACAAGGACTCACGCACCGCGGAGGAGGAGACCCAATGGCCGTGGAACATTGCTCATCTTTGGCCTTACTACACCTGAGCCATAGGCTCCGCTTTATGTACATGTATTCACAATGTATATATTATGATCAATATAATAAACCGGCATCCCTGTTAAAGCGGGGTATCTGCTGCTTTTTTCATAAGAGTTTATCACATGGGGGCTTCGGTGTATAAAATGAAGTTCCTATGGCCCTCTTAGACCGGCTATCAAGCCAATATCATCATAAGAGCACAACTCTGGTTACTTCAGTAATCCGGCTATCAAGCCAACATGATGGTAAGGGGCAAAAGAGAGTTTGATGCATAGCACAACTCAAACATAGGCACCCGATGAGCACAGCTCACAATGTTACTTGGGGGCTCTTGTCGCACATCGACAAAGAGCTTTTCAGGCCCTTGTAATAGGCTATAAAGCCACGGCTTGGAAGCCTGGCGTATACACCTAAAACCCTGGGTTAACCTGCCTGCATCAAGTAAGTCACTCCGTCCAGGTAAACCTGGTATGACCCGTCGAATGACTGAACAGGTCAATCTTATACAGACCCTGAACGTGTCAATGTTAAAACGATGATTGGTTAATGTGAGGTCCATCTTAATAGGCTTTGTGAAATGGTTTAACTCAGCGGTCTGGCAGCCCATGAAAAGCCTCGAATTTGGAGCCTGGCAGCTCGTAAAAAGCCTCGACTACAAGTTTTTGTTTGCTTTGTTTGCCAAGTTTTTACTTCTCAATGAGATTGTTGGTATTCATCCGATATCTATTGATTCGGCCTAGTGGTTGAATACAAGTCACCTCCGTTAATAAATTGGCGTTTACAGAACCCGGTCTGGTTTGATTACAAATTGCCAGTATTATTTACAGCTAAGCTGGTGTTTATCACAACCCGGTATGGTTTCATCATGAACCGGCAAAATATTGCAGGAGTCATCAATACTCACAATTCGGGATCATCACCCTTACTGCAAAAGTTGGTAAAGCCAACGGTATGATTTGATATCACAGGTATGATATGGATTTTGTATTTTAAATATAGCTCAGGTTATAAACCTAGGTCATGTATTTGGGCATTATGATCCGTCCGGCGATAAACCGCCAGGACATTTTAAATTTTGTCTTCTGCAGAAACAGATTGAGTAAAGTTGTTCAACACAACAAGCCGAAATACTATGAAATTGCCGGATTAAGAAATATTATGCAGAGGAAATATGCATGATGACATGACAGACCAAATATTTCAGCTAGCCTATTACAAGGCGTTTTATAGCCCAAAAGAATATCGGTTCCTTGTCAAGTATTGTGACATATTAAAAGTTAAATCGGCACCGGTTCATGACTCCTCGTCAGCCCGGCCAGACGGTTGTGGATCATCCTGCGCCGTCTCTTTCTCGTTTCCATCTAGCAGCTGGAAGTCAGTGGTTGCCCAATTGATGCTAGTCAGAGCCTGGAAAACAGCTTCATCGCTTATAAGCTCAGACGGTTCAACATCAGGGGTGTAAGTGTGCTTACAGACGGACGGGATGAGATCCTCCACATCATGGATCGGCGCATTAACTCGACGGTTGTCAGCATCATAAACCGCCTGATAGCGGGACAGATCAGCTTCTTTGGCTAGTTTGCTGGCCAAGGGCCGCATTTCCTTTGTTAAGGCTCGCAGATCCTCATTGGTGAATTCTGATCCGTCCTCTTTCATGCTTGGATAGCCGTTTATTACATCAACCGGATCAAGGTCAGGCACCCATGCCTTCGCCCGAGTCAATGCAGTTAAAGCGCCCGCTCTGGCAGCCGATTTCTTGAGTTCTTCAAACCGGGCAGGTAGCACTGACAACTTTTCCAATGTCTCCTTGATCAATGTTGGGGCCGGTTTGTTATGAGAAGCGGCATAAATAATCCTTTGTGCGCCGGTATAAAGTTGTTCTATAAGGGTATAGGCAACCTTCAGCTTCTTCTGCATATCAGCGCCAAGATGAGTAGTACGTTTTCCTGCATCAATGGAACCAGTGTTAAATCGGAAGATTGTAGAGATATCATATTCAGAATTATGATAAGGGTGCTTACCAAAGACAGCAGTGGTCATAGCATTTATTTGCCGCTTTAGGCCAGATAGCTCTTCTGACACCGGATTAAGGGTGGCCTCTGCTTTAACTGCCCTTTTCTCCAAAGCGGCTCTTTCTGTCTCCCAATCCGCCCGTTCCTTCTGGAAGTCTTTTTTCAATTTTTCCATGCTTGCTAAAGCGCTGGTCAGCTCATCCTTGGCTTTGGAAGCGGTTGTTTGCTGGAATTTCAGGTTTTCTTGAAGATCAGCCACTTGAGATTCTTTTTGGTTTAGATCAGCATGCAAAGAGATGCACACATCATACATTGGTAAAGCATATTGGAAGTCCCAAGCACATAACAAGTTATACACTTGGGACTTGAGGGCTAATGCATATTTGCAGTTATCAGGCATCTTTATCAAAAGTCCCAAGCACATAACAAGTTATACACTTGGCACTTGGGGGCTAATGCATTATTGTTCAAAGGAGGGTTACAAAATAAAAGTCCGGATTCATCTTAAATAGATAAACCGGCCCTTGGGAGCTACACACGTGAAAAGCTACATATTTGGTATTCTGAAGTCCCGGTTCATCCTGAAGAGATAAACCAGCCCTTGGGGGCTACTGTGGAGTCGAGACAAGCTATTGGGCTTAGGCAGAAATAATATTGCAGAAGTTAAGCAGAAGTTTACCTCGTATCGTTCGTTCATAAGGTTCACTAAACCGGCTTCATAATCACGGCTTGTATACAGCCGGTTCAGATAGCCGGAATGAAGATCCTGGGCGCTGAGTTGAGCATAGCTTGACAAATCATCATTCCATTTGCCTTTGTCCATGCCAGCAATTTCTTCCTTAGCATTATGTTTTGACAAGGTAACGGGTTCACCAGGAGTGGTGTGGCTAAAACCGGTAATTAGTACATCTTCTGTCGAAGCAGCAGCGGCTTTGGCTGGGCTAGCCGGAGTATTACTGGCCCAAACTGGGCTAGTTTGATTATCGCCAGGGTCCATTGGTGCAGCTTCTTGTTCAGTAAATGTTTCATGATCCGGTGGAGGGGGATCATCATGCAAGGCATCAGCATTTTCTTCTGCTAGCTCTGGAGTCTTTTCCGATTGAGGGTTTATATCATCACCTGCCGGTTTACTCAATTTAGCCTTCTTGCTAGGTTTTGGCCTATTGCGAAAGATTAAGGTAAAGATAGTCAGTGGAGTAAAAGAAAAGAGTTAACAGGAAAATAAAAACTCACCCAGGAACAGTTTTGAGAGGAGGAAGCTGTGTGGCTGTTGACTCGCCAGATGACGAACAAGGAGTGTCCTGATAATTTGAATTGGACTGATTAAGAGGCTGGCGGAAATGACCCGCTTTGAGATAAAGAGCATCTGGAATATACAAGACCTCTGATCGACGTTTCCGGGCTGGAGTATGTGGTAAACCGGTGGATGTGATTACTTGACCGTTGTGCCGTGTTGTACGGCGAGCTTCATGTTGTTGTTTCTTCAAAATAAAGTTCGGGTCCAAGTAAGCTAAAGGGTGAGAAAATCGCACTTTCCGGCTTGCTTGACGAATTTTTTGTGTTGCCAGAGGATCTGAACCGGAGGAAAGGATAATTACCTCAACACCATCAGCTTGGCTGCCGTCAGCGTTTTCCTGAGTATAATCATTGTCAATAAGATGCAAGAAAAGGGAGCCAAGAGAATCAAGTGATACCTTTGAGGCCGGTTCATCATCATCAAGGTTTAAATCGAATGTCTCAGTGGTTTTCTTTTTTGCAGTTTTTTTAACAGTATTGGTCTTAAGACGAGCTGCCTTCGCCGGTTTATCCTGAGGTTTCCTCTTCTAGAATGGATCATTACCCTGACAAAGGATGAGGGGTCTTTCAGAAAGGATACTTAAACAGATTGAAATAAAGCAAGCAATATAAAAAGACTTACCGATGGCGGTTTATTGGATTAATAGAAGGGAGCCAGCCCAGTTTTGCTGCACACATCCACCGGTTCATTCAATATTTTCTTGACAGATTCATTGATTTCACTTTCTGACAGCACAGCTTCAGTATGGCATAGAGGATTTTTTGGAATCCCGGTGTACTCACACATCAAACCGGAATGCCGGCTTAGCGGTAGAATACTCCAAGAAATCCAACAGCAAACAAAATCAAGGCCTGTTAAGCCGTTTGCGGTAAAGGCCCGGAGCTTTGAAAGTTGCGGTGCGTATTGCTACCTCTTGAGCTTGCGTTGTATTCCCTCGAAGAGGAAAGGGAGATGCAGCACAGTAGCGTAAGTATTTCCCTCCGTTTTTTAGAACCAAGGTATCAATCAAGTAGGAGACCACGCGTGAGTCCCTCGCACCTGCACAAACAAATAAGAACTTCGCAGCCAACGCGATAAGGGGTTGTCAATCCCTTTACGGTCACTTACGAGAGTGAGATCTGATAGAGATGATAGTTTATATTTTTGATATTTTTGGTTTAGTAAAACAGCAAATAAAAGCGGTAAAAATAAAGTAGATGTAGATTGATATGTTCAGAATAGACCCGGGGGCCATAGTTTTCTCTAGTGGCTTCTCTCATGATAGCGATATTCTACGGCGGGTAAACAAATTACTGTCAAGCAATTGATAGAAAAGCGAATAATTATGAGACTATCTAGGCATGATCATTGTATATAGGCATCACGTCCGAGACAAGTAGACCGACTCCTGCATGCATCTACTACTATTACTCCACACATCGACCGCTATCCAGCATGCATCTGTGTATTGAGTTCATAAGAACAGAGTAACGCCTTAAGCAAGATGACATGATGTAGAGGGATAAACTCAAGCAATATGATGTAAAGCCCATCTTTTTATCCTCGATTTCAACAATACAATACGTGCCTTGTTGCTCCTACTGTCACTGGGAAAGGACACCACAAGATTGAACCCAAAGCCAAGCACTTCTCCCATTGCAAGAACTATAGATCTAGTAGGCCAAACCAAACCGATAATTCGAAGGGACTTGCAAGGATATTATGAGCACACATAAAAAGTTCAGAGAAGAACCAAATATCTTTCATAGATAACCTTGATCATAAACTCACAATTCATTGGACCCCGACAAACACACAGCAAAAAGAGATTACATCGAATAGATCTCCTCGAAGACTGAGGAGAACTTTGTATTGAGAACCGGAGAGAGAGAAGAAGCCATCTATATACTAGCTATGGACCCGAAGGTCTATGGTAAACAACTCACAACTCATGGTGAGGGCGATGATGATGATGATGAAGGCCTCCGTGATGGATCCCCCTCCAATGGAGCTCTGGAACAGGCTCCAAGATGGGATCTCCACGGGAACAGAAGCTACGGCGGTGGAATTAGGGTTTTCTTTCTGCGTCTGGAGTTTCTGGGGTACGTGGACTTATATAGGAAGAAGGAGGGCACCGGAGGCCACTTGAGGGGGCCTCGAGGCAGGGGGCGTGCCCTGTGAAGGGGGGCGCGCCCCCCACCCTCGAGGGCCACCTCTCTGTCCCCTGACTTGGTCCTCAAGCTCCGCGTGCGTGATTTTCTCCAAAAATATCTCTCACGAAGGTTTCATTCCGTTTGGACTCCATTTGATATTCCTTTTCTGCAAAACCCTGAAATAGGCAAAAAACAGCAATCTAGACTGGGCCTTTGGGTTACTAGGTTAGTCCCAAAAATTATATAAAAGTGGATGATAAAGCCCATTAAACATCCAAGACTTCTTAAATAATAGCATGGAACAATAAAAAATTATAGATACGTTGGACACGTATCAAGCATCCCCAAGCTTAATTCCTGCTCGTCCTCGATTAGGTAAATGATAAAGAAAGAATTTTTGATGTGGAATGCTAACCAATATAGTTTTTCAATGTAATTCTCTTAATTGTGACATGAATGTTCAGATCTAAAAGATTCAAGATAAGAGTCTATATTGACATAAGAAATAACAATACTTCAAGCAATACTAACAAAGCAATCATGTCTTCTCAAAATACCATGGCTAAAGAAAGTTATCCCTACAAAATCATATAGTCTGGCTAAGCTCCCTCTTCATCACACAAAATATTCATATCATGGACAACCCCGATTTCAGCCAAGCACTTGTTTTCATACTCTATCTTTTCAAACCTTTCAACTTCCACGCAATACATGAGCGTGAGCCATGGATATAGCACTATGGGTGGAATAGAGGTGGTTGTGGAGAAGACAAAAAGGAGGGAGATAGTTTCACATCGACTAGGCATATCAACGGGCTATGGAGATGCCCTTCAATAGATATCAATGTGAGTGAGTAGGGATTGCCATGCAACGGATGCACTAGAGCAAAATATGAATGAAAGCTCAACAAAAGAAACTAGTGGGTGTGCATCCAACTTGCTTGCTCACAAAGACCTAGGGCATTTGAGGAAGCCCATCGTTGGAATATACAAGCCAAGTTCTATAATGAAAATTCCCAGTAGTATATGAAAGTGAATAAACATGAGACTCTCTACAATGAAGAACATGGTGCTACTTTGAAGCATAAGTGTGGAAAAAGATAGTAGCAATTGTCCCCCTTTTTTCTTTTTTTTCCTTTTTTTCTTTTTTCTTCCTTTTTTTGGGCCTTTTTTTTCTTTGGCCTTTCTTTCTTTTCTTTTTTTTGCGGAGGGGCTTTATAGATTTAGCCTTTCCTCCCATGGTACAATGCTCTAATAATTATGATCATCACACTTTCATTACAACACGAAATTACAACTCGATATACAACAACAAAGTATGACTCTATATGAATGTCTCCGGCGGTGTACCGGTATGTGCAATGAAACAAGAGTGACATGTATAAAAATTATGCATGGTGGCCTTGCCACAAATACGATGTTAACTACATGATCATGCATGGCAATATGACAATATGATGCGTGTCATATGAACGGAACGGTGGAAAGTTGCATGGCAATATTTCTTGGAATGGCTATGGAAATGCCATGATAGGTAGGTATGGTGAATGTTTTGAGGAGCAATACGGTGGCTGTTTTGAGGAAGGATATATAGTGGGTTTATGGTACCGGCGAAAGTTGCACAGTACAAGAGAGGCTAGCAATGGTGGAAGGGTGAGAGTGCGTATAATCCATGGACTCAACATTAGTCATAAGAACTCATATACTTATTGCAAAAATCTACGAGTCATCAAAACAAAGCAATCAACGCATGCTCCTAGGGGTGAGGTTGGTAGGAGTTAACCATCGCGCGCCCCCGACCTCCACACAAAGGTAGGCACTCTACAAATACCTGATGATCTAACTTCGTCACATAGAGGTTCACCATACGTGCTTGATACGGGAATCACTAACCTTTACACAAGTATTTCTCAATTCCATAATAACTCCACTAGCATGACTCTAATATTACTATCGTCATGTCTCGAAACAATTATCAAGCATCCAACATCTCATTCTATTCAATGCACTTAGTGTGAATTTTTTTAACTACATTGACATTGGATGTTTATCATGTGAAGACTAGTTTCTTTAGCCTAAACACATTACCATGATGTTTTAATAGACTCTCAAATAGATATAAGTGAAGCATGAGAGTTCAACAATTTCTTAAATATTATCACCACCGTGCTCTAACAGATATAAGTGAAGCACTAGAGCAAAAACTATTCAACTCAAAAGATATAAGTGAAGCACATAGAGTGTTCTAATAATTTCTAGGCCATATTTAACTCTCTCAAATAGGTGTGTCCAGCAAGGATGATTGTGGCAAACTAACAAGCAAAGACTCAAATTTTACAAGACGCTCCAAGCAAAACACATATCATGTTGCGAATAAAAATATAGCTCCAAGTATAGTTACCGATGGATGAAGATGACAGAGGGGATGACTTCCCGGGGCATCCCCAAGCTTAGGCTTTTGATTATCTTGAATTTACTTGGGGTTCCATGGGCATCCCCAAGCTTAGTCCTTTGCTACTCCTTGTTACATAGTCCATCAAAGCGATACTCAAAACTTGAAAACTTCACAACACAAAACTTAGACAAAAATTCTCTTGAGCTCCGTTAGTATGAGAAAGCAAACCACTACTCAAAGGTACAGCAATTAATTCATTATTTGTTTATATTGGTGTTAAACCTACTGTACTCCAACTTCTCTATGGTTCATATCCTCCAATATTACTCATAGATGCATCAGAATAAGCAAAAAACACACGAAAAACAGAATCTGTCAAAGACAGAACAGTCTGTAGTAATCTGCAGGGTTCGCCTGCTTCTGGAACTCCAAAAACTTCAAACTAAATTGGTAAATTTTCGGAATTTGTCTACCAATCAGAAGAGAAAAGAATCAACTAAAAATCACGCTCCAGTAAAATCCCACGACTACTTTAGCGAGCGCTAAGGATTTTGTTTTTCACAGCAAGATCATATAAACTTCACACAAGTCTTCCCAAAGGTTCTAATTGACACAAACACTAAACAAAACATGAAACCACATCTAATCAGAGGCTAGATGCAATATTTATTCCCTAACAGCAACAAAAACAAAAAAACAAAAAATTGGGTTGCCTCCCAACAAGCGCTATCGTTTTACGCCCCTAGCTAGGCACGAAACAAGATAGATCTAGGGATAGCCATAGTGGTACGATATGTCGCGAAAGCTCATCTCATATTCCCTACGTTCAGAAGCAAGCTTCCTTTGTGGCAATCAAAAGTAATCAGAAGGGCTAAATTTAATGGGACAAAAGTCCCCTACATCAATCTCGGGAGGAACATGTTCCTCCTTTGGCCCTTTATAGTGGATGACCAATTCATCATTATAGGCATTCTTTTGGCAGAAGGCCATAAGCCTTCGTTCAAGGGAGAAGCCTATAGGCATTCTTTTGGCAGAAGGCCATAAGCCTTCGTTCAAGGGAGAAGCCTAACCCATTATTTTGAACAGCAAAGTCATTGTTTATCTCAGGAATTCTATCAGTCAAGATCTCAACAGGAACCTTTTTTCTAAGGTTTTCATTAAAAGCAACATGATCAGGAGATCGCAAATGCATAAGGTCTTCTTGATTGAACAAGATAGCCTCTATAGGAGGTCGACCGGCATCTACTCCGTAATGAGCAAAGATTTCTCTGGCCTCTTTCATGATATATCTAAATTCGTGAGCCAAAAAGATAGTAGCTGCACACTTAACAGAAGAATGCTCAATATTGGAGAACTCCAAAAATACTCTCTGAATACAGAGATGCATATGGATAAATTGCCTTTCAATTTCTACTATGAGCATAGATACAACATCCGCAAGGCTACTAGTTCTGTGAAGAATAGAGCCACCCATAGTGGGCAAAGCACCGGCACAAGTAAAGAAGTCTTGAAGAACCACTTTTACAATAATATTACCACTACCAACCCAGAACTTCTAAATATGTAAAGTGGTAGCTTCATCCGGGGGGTCAACATGAACGTTGCCCTCGGCATTGCTATCCTTCTTGATAAAATCGTCCCCATCTCATACATGAGGGCAAGCAAGCAAGCAACACACACAAGCAAACAAGAAGCAAGCGAACGATAAACACACGGCGGAAGAAGGGCAAATAAAACGGCAAGGGTGAAGTGGGGGAGAGGAAAACGAGAGGCAAATAAATGTAACACTACTACAAAAAGGGCTGTTAATGGCGCGCCGGTTTTGCCCATTAATGGCGCACTACCGGTGCGCCATTACTAGCACGCCATTAGTAGTAGTATCTGGCATACTAATGGCGCACCACTGGTGCGCCATTAGTATCTGGCATACTAATGGCGCACTACGTAGAAGTGCGCCATTAGTATTTTTTTTCAGAAAAAAATTTCAAATTTTTTTTTCAAATTTTTTCCTTAATCTTAGATCATTATGGCTTAATCTGGGGTCAATTTGCTTAATCTCAAGTCAAATTGCACTCTGTGGTCAAACTTCCCATAAGGTCACCCATCCTCACACTACTCCAGCCCGAGCACGCTTAACTTCGTAGTTCTATCCAACCCCAGCACCAGCTCACTTCACACGCACTTGTTGATATATCTATCATATCAATCCTATTAACCCTTCTTGATGTCTACGAGTTTGTTAATGTTCATGAGTATGATGAAATTTTGAAAATATATTTCAAACTTCCCGGTCATATTACGTATCATATTTTGGAAAAAAAATTATAAATTTTTTTTTTCGAATTTTTTTTCCTTTTCTTTTCTGTTACTAGTGGCGCACCTAGCAAACGGTGCGCCACTAGTAAGTTTGAAATTTTTTGAATTTTTTTGCGTGTAGATCTTAAAAGCCCCGTAACTTTTTTTCTGTTAGGTTTTTGGGGATTTAGAAAATGTTTAACGGGGTTGCCCCCGTTAAATTTGGATGTAACTTTTCGAGTAGATGATTTTTCATATAAAAAACTTTTTAATCCGAGTTCGTATGCAAAAGTTATACCCGTTTTACTAAATTCCAGAGATATTTTGCAAATAAAGTCAAAATTCATATTTGTAAATTTTCCCAACAAGTAGACCACATATCACATGGGAAACTTATTTTCTTTTATTTTTTTGACATTTACATCATTTTCTTTTATTTATTTATTAACTGAAAAAGGCGGTCCACAGGGGGGGGTGCAGTAATGGCCAAGTTACTAATGGCGCACCGTGGTGGTGGTGCGCCATTAGTAGTTGAACTACTAATGGCGCACCACCACCACGGTGCGCCATTAGTATTTTTTGAAAAATAAAATAAAAAAAAATAAAAAATAAAATATGAAAAAAATACTAATGGCGCACCGTGGGAGTGGTGCGCCATTAGTAAGTTGAACTACTAATGGCGCACCACTCCCACGGTGCGCCATTAGTATTTTTTGAAAATAAAATAAAAAAATAAAAACAAAATATGAAGAAAAAAAGTACTAATGGCGCACCGTGGTAGTGGTGCGCCATTAGTAAGTTCAACTTACTAATGGCGCACCACTCCCACGGTGCGCCATTAGTATTTTTTGAAAATAAAATTAAAAACAAAATAAAAACAAAATTTGAAAAAAAAATACTAATGGCGCACCGTGGATGTGGTGCGCCATTAGTAGTTGAACTACTAATGGCGCACTACCCACTGGTGCGCCATTAGTAGTTTTGAGAAAAATATGAAAAAAAAATTGTTACTAATGGCGCACCACTTCAACGGTGCGCCATTAGTATTTGGATACTAATGGCGCACCGACACATGGTGCGCCATTAGTATATACTAATGGCGCACCGCAAGTCTGGTGCGCCATTAGTGTCAATTCCATCTATAGCCCTTTTCCTAGTAGTATAATGCGAAGGATAAGGGTTTGTCATAGGTACTTGGTATATGACTTTTGCGTAAGCCTCCCCGGCAACGGCGCCAGAAATTCTTCTTGCTACCTGTTGAGCTTGCGTTGTATTCCCTCGAAGAGGAAAGGGAGAAGCAGCACAGTAGCGTAAGTATTTCCCTCAGTTTTTGAGAACCAAGGTATCAATCCAGTAGGATACCACGCGTGAGTCCCTCGCACATGCACAAACAAATAAGAACTTCGCAGCCAACACGATAAGGGGTTGTCAATCCCTTTACGGTCACTTCCGAGAGTGAGATCTGATAGAGGTGATAGTTTATTATTTTGGTATTTTTGGTTTAATAAAATCGCAAATAAAAGCGGTAAAAATAAAGTAGATGTAGATTGATATGTTGAGAATAGACCCGGGGGCCACAGTTTTCTCTAGTGGCTCCTCTCATGATAGCGATATTCTACGGCGGGTAAACAAATTATTGTCGAGCAAATGATAGAAAAGCGAATAATTATAAGACTATCTAGGCATGATCATTGTATATAGGCATCACGTCCGAGACAAGTAGGACGACTCCTGCCTGCGTCTACTACTATTACTCCACACATCGACTGCTATCCAGCATGCATCTAGTGTATTGAGTTCATAAGAACAGAGTAATGCCTTAAGCAAGATGACATGATGTAGAGGGATAAACTCAAGCAATATGATGTAAACCCCATCTTTTTATCCTCGATGGCAACAATACAATACGTGCCTTGCTGCCCCTACTGTCACTGGGAAAGGACACCGCAAGATTGAACCCAAAGCCAAGCACTTCTCCCATTACAAGAATTATAGATCTAGTAGGCCAAACCAAACCGATAATTCGAAGAGACTTGCAAGGATATTATGAGCACACATAAAAAGTTCAGAAAAGAACCAAATATCTTTCATAGATAACCTTGATCATCAACTCACAATTCATTTGATCTCGACAAACACACCGCAAAAAGAGATTACATCGAATAGATCTCCTCGAAGACCGAGGAGAACTTTGTATTGAGATCTGGAGAGAGAGAAGAAGCCATCTAGATACTAGCTATGGACCCGAAGGTCTGTGGTAAACTACTCACAACTCATGGTGAGGGCGATGATGATGATGATGATGAAGGCCTCTGTGATGGATCCCCCTCCGGCGGAGCTCCAAAATAGGCTCCATGATGGGATCTCCACGGGAACAGAAGCTACGGCGGTGGAATTAGGGTTTTCTCTCTGCGTATGGAGTTTCTGGGGTACGTGGACTTATATAGGAAGAAGGAGGGCACCGGGGGCCACTTGAGGGGGCCTCGAGGCAGGGGGCGCGCCTGGGAAGGGGGGCGCGCCCCCCACCCTCGAGGGCCACCCCTCTGTCCCCTGACTTGGTCCTCAAGCTCTGCGTGCGTGATTTTCTCCAAAAATATCTCTCGCCAAGGTTTCATTCCGTTTGGACTCCGTTTGATATTCCTTTTCTGCAAAACCCTGAAATAGGCAAAAAACATCAATCTGGACTGGGCCTTTGGGTTAGTAGGTTTGTCCCAAAAATGATTTAAAAGTGAATGATAAAGCCCATTAAACATCCAAGACTTCATAAATAATATCCTGGAACAATAAAAAATTATAGATACGTTGGAGACGTATCACGTATTGGGATCGCTCCTAAGCACTTAGCCGCTGGGGAAAGGGATAATTAACGGGAAGCCGATGAGAACGGTAACCCGGCAGAGGATTTTCATCAGCTGGATATGTGTCTAGACAGTAAAACCAAGTCTGGTTCCAATGTTTAGGATGATTGTGGTGCTTGGCATGAGGAAAGCTAACATCCTTCCTTTTTTGGATGGACATTCCGCCAAGTTCAGTGTTGGGCCTGTCCGTAAACTCTGTGCGGCGGTTTAAGTGGAAGAAATTCCTAAATAGTTCAACTGAAGGTTCCTGTTGCAAGTAAGCCTCACAAAATACTTGAAAATTGCAAATTTTGGACATAGAGTTTGGCCCAATATCTTGAGGGTGGAGTTGGAAGCTAGTCAGTACATCACGAAAGAATTTTGATCCGGGAGGGCTAAACCCTCGGGATAAATGATCAACAAATACAATCACTTCTCCATCTTTGGGCTCCGGAGGACATTCTGGTCCTGGGACTCTCCAATGGATGACGTCTTTCTTGCCTAAAGCGCTAGCCTCAACCCAACCGTTCAGTTCTTCTTCAGTAACCCGAGACGGGACCCAGTTGCAGGAAGTAAATTGTTTGGCTCGCTTTGCCATTTCAAGGGGAAAAAGATGAAATCACAATGATGGGCCGGTTTATCATCTATGACTGGCAGGTATTGAGAAATATGCAATAATAAACCGGAATTAACCATCGGAAGTGTTACGAGGGCAACTGCAACGGCGGTTTAAGCGGGGCCTAATAATACCTACCGGATTATGATTTTTCTAAAGTTAAACCGCCGGTGAGAATATGAAAGGTGTAGATCTAAAGTTATGGAAAAACAGGTTTCGCAAATCAACAACAGAATTATGGATCTACAATGTGTCAAATAAGGTCAGAAATATTCAGGATCAAAACTGAACGGATACTGCAGCAGTTCAGATGAACCTAGATTGGGGAGTACTTTAAAGAAAGTATAAGCACGGTAATGAGTAGGGTTATTACTACAGTCGTGGGTAAAAGCATCAGATCTACATTAGCCATTGGAGCTATGATGAAGGACAGGGAAGAACAACGAAGAATAGTGACATAGCCTCGACGAACTTGCGGGGGAAACCCTAATGAGATCTATATGGAAAGTAAGGAAAGAACTTACAGGAGTTGTCGGATGCGGAGGCGTGCCGGCGAGGCTCTGGTCCGAACAGGGTGATGCAGCGGCCTGGGCTGAAGCAGAAGCGAAGGTCGACGGTGGCGGCGGTGCTTAGGCACTGACGAGCGCGAGGAAGAAGAAAGAGTGAAGAGACGAGGGGGGGAGAAAGGACCCCTCGCCCTATTTATAAGCCAAAAGGATAAACGGCAGGCACGGGAATCGAGGAGCCCGAAAAATGGATATTGGATGGCACTGTCGCCTCGATTTTGGAAGGATCAATAAATAACGATTAAAACAGGTACATGCATTAAATGGACAGGTGATGTCATGGCGGCTTAACATAATCCAAGAAGATGACGTCATGGCGGTTTACAAGATATTTGAAGCCACGGAGGACCAAACTTTTCCAAGGTGTTGAAGATTGACATGAACAGGTTCAGATCAATCTGGGGCCTAATGTCAGGGATATAACTATTAGGCATAAACCGCCCAGGAGGGGCCGGTTTATGCCCATAAAGAATTACTTCTACTGAAGCCCATCAAGACATAGAATATGGCGCTCTATTACAGAAGACTAAAGATCCAGGGCCCAAAGGGTGTTAGGGCCTGTAAATGTAAACCGCCATATGGCGTGTAACTTGTATTGTAAGATAGGAAAGATAGAGACCGAGCCGGGCACGTTTATGATCCGGCCTCGGGATTCTGTAAACCGGACCGGGCGTCATCCTGTGTATATAAAGGGACGACCCGACGGCAGTTCAGGGACAGAGAACAACAACTCGAGACACAGGCAAAGCAGATTCGCTCCCTGGTTATCGAAACCCTAGCAATACCACACCAAACTAGACGTAGGCTTTTTCCTTCATCGAAGGGGCCGAACTAGTATAAAATCCCTTGCGTCCTTGTCCGCTTTAACCCCTTTAAGCTAACCCGTAGTGATGGCTCCACGACTAAGTATTTATGTTAGGACATCTGCCCTGACAAAACCACGACAGGAACCTAGGCCCACCACTACCTGTGTGGAACCACCTGCCCCTTCAGCCCCCATGTTCGAATCATCATCATGAGTATGTAATAGTATAGTATATACCCGTGATCACCTCCCGAAGTGATCACAGACCGATAGTATAGCATGGCAGACGGACAAGGATGTGGGGCCACTGATGTAATACTAGCATCCTGTACTAAGCATTATGATAGCAGATACAGGTATCAACAGTTGTAGCAACAATGACGGGCTATGCAATAGAATAGGAGCTATCGATTCGTCAACAATAGCAAACCTAATGCAAGCATAAGAGAGCAGAGAATGGGCGATATCTGGTGATCAAGGGGGGGGGGCTTGCCTGGAAGCTCTGCAGACGAAAGGAATCTTCGGAAGCGTAGCCGTAATCAAAGTCTGAAGCATCAATGGTCTCGGGGTCTATCGCGGTATCGGAGTCTATCAAAAAGAAGCAACAGAGGGGAAACAAATAAACGATAGAGCAAACAATAGCATCACAAATTATAACAAGGCAATATGCAGTGCTAGGTGTGACCTAACACAGTACTAGGCAATACTGGCGAAGGGGGAAAAACATCCGGGAAAGTATTCCCGGTATTTGACGTTTCCAGGCCGATGAAAAGGAGGTGGAATGTTGCATGCTCGCTATGCTAGGGACGTGTGGTGGAAGAACAGACTGCGTATTCGAATTCGTCTCGTCGTTCTGAGAAACTTTCATATATAAATTATTTTCATCGGAGTTACAATTTATTTTATATGTTTTTTTCAAAGTTTTATTATTATTCATTATTATATTATTTTAAACCGAATTAACCAAGTCAATTTGACTAGTAAAAAACAGATGTGACCCACATGTCATTAGTATTTATCTAAATAAATAAATCAACCTAACTTATTTAATGGGGGCCTAACATATCATTTACTAATAGAGTAACTTAGTACTAAACTAGTACTGCTAACTAAGACTAGCCTAATTAAATAAGGGCCGGCCGAAGGCACACAGCCGTGGCACAACCGGCCACACACGGTTGTGGCAAAGTCAGGCACACACACAACACACACAACACGCAAGGGTTAGTTTTGTTTTCTCTTAACAGAAAATAGCATTTTGTGATTTTCATAAGAATTAATCCATGCATCAAATGGATTTGGTCCAGTGGGGTAAAATAAAGTTTGTCAAGTGTGCATTCTGTTCACATAATTTTTGTCCACATTAAAGTTTGTTTTGTTATTATTTTGCTGCAGTAAAGAGGCGTAGTTTTTTTTTGAACCAACAAGAAGACTTTATTCCTCAAAAGACAGTCAGATCGTTTACAATAGCATGAGAAATAAAGTCCGGGGTATTAGATTCCCAGAAACAGGAGATTCTATGACTAAAGGCATTGCTTGCTAATAAGTGTGCAGCCTCATTTGCTTCACGAAGACAGTGTGAGAACTCAACTTTGGCAAAGTTTGGAACTAGGTGTCTGCATTCCATTACTGTTGCCACATTCTCACCCGAATACTCCTCTGGATGTCAGACCGTTTCCAGCACAAAGCTATTATCTGACTCGACCAGTACCTTGTTACAGCCAATTCGGTCGGCTAAATAAAGACCATTCCGAATTGCCACAGTTTCAGCCAAGTCGACACTGTTTATATGAGGGAGGAACCAGTTTGCAGCAGCAATTAGCTTCCCCTGACAGTCCCACGCGACAGCTCCCGTTGCACCTGAAAGAGTTTCAGCTTGAAAAGCTGCGTCCACATTGATTTTGTCGACTCCACTCAACGGTCGCTTCCATATTTGATCGTTCCTCCTCTCTGCTTGTTTGCTCGAATATGCACGAACAAAGTTGGTAGCGAGCACCCTGATTGATATGGCTGCTTTATAAGTTCAGGTATAGGGAGGTCATCAGAGGCGCCCATCATCCCACTAAGTATTTCCATTGTAACTGATCCTGAGCGGTCATATCTAACAGCTTCCATTATTCTGTCATGTAACCCCAGCTCATTCCACACCTCCTGCACCCTTGTACAAGAAAATAAGCAGTGTTGTATATCCTCCACCCCCACAGAACAAACCGGACATTGCGGGACTAGAGGGATGTGTCTGTTGGCTAAAACACCATAGAAAGGAGCGATCCATTCAGGGCCTTCCAAGCAAAGTGCTTGATCTTGCCCGGAATTTTGAGATTCCATATTTATTGCCAAATTGTATTGGCTTGTGTATTGCCTGGCCCATCTGATCTATTGAAGTGTCTGCTATACGTGTGCTCGAACTGCCTATGATATGCAGACCGGACTGAAAAGATCCCTGATCGCGTGTAGTGCCATGCAACAAAATCTTCCACCACTTGAACATTTAGAGGAATCTGAAGAATCATCTGCACGTCAACCGGGGAAAACACATCTCGAATTAGGGCTTCGTCCCATTGACAATTAGTTCATCTACAAACCGTAGCATCACTGCACCTCGAGGGGTGATCACTTTCCTTGATGGACTGGAGGGAATCTATGGGTCTTGTCATATATCGATGTGTGATCCAGTACCAACTCGCCATATACATCCTCTCTGGAAGGTTTGTATACCAGCTATTATACTCTGCCATGTAAAGGACGAGCCTTTCTTCGGTCCTGCCTTCAAAATATTTCCCTCTGGATAGTACTTTGCGCTCAACACACGTGCACATAGAGATTCCGGGTTCTGAATTAGTCGCCAACACTGTTTTGCTAACATAGCAAGGTGAAAACTGTGAAGGTCTCTAAATCCTAGTCCCCCTTTCTTCTTTGGTACACATAATTTCCACCACGCAAACCAATGTATTTTCCTCTTCTCTTCTCCGTCTCCCCACCAAAACCCAGACATCTCGTCTGTAATTGATTTGCATATTCCTTTAGGGAGTTTAAACACAGACATAGCATATGAAGGGATTGCTTGAGCTACCGATTTCAGTAAGATTTCCTTTCCCTGAATAGACAAGAACTTCTCTTTCCACCCTTTTAGTCTCTGGCAGATTCTATCAACTAGATGTTGGAAGCAATCACTCCTATCCACCCCCACCATAGTGGGCAAACCCAAGTATTTGTCTGATAGAGCCTCTGTAACTATATTCAGCTCCCCACAAACCTCCTCTCTTACTCCAACTGGAGTGTTAGGGCTAAAGAAAACACTTGATTTTGCATTACTCACCAACTGCCCCGAGCTTTCACAATACGTACTTAGAACTCTTCTCAATGTGGTAGAACATTGCATATTGGCCTTCATTAATATTAGGGAGTCGTCTGCAAATAGAAGATGAGAAATCATGGGGGCATTTCTGCACACTTTAATACCTTCCAGGTTACCCAGATCCTCCTCATGTGCTAACATACTTGACAGACCTTCTGAGCATAACAAAAAAAGATAAGGGGAGAGAGGATCCCCTTGACGTAGCTCCCTTGTAGGAATAATCTCATCTGTTTGTGTCATTAAAACGAATTTTGTATCTGACATACGAGACACATTCAATTATTAATTGCACCCAGTGTTCATTGAAACCCATCTTCAACATCATTTTCTCCAAGAAACCCTACTCAACTCTATCGTAGGCCTTGTTCATATCCAACTTAAATGCACACATTCCAGAATTACCATGTGTCTTCTTCTTAATCGTATGGAAACATTCATAGGCCACTAAAACATTATCAGTAATCAACCTTCCTGGTACAAAAGCACTTTCTGTAGGTGATATGATCTCTGGCAGAATACTTTTTAGTCTGTTTGCAATCATCTTGGAAATAATTTTGTAAGCGACATTGCACAATCTAATTGGCCTATATTGGGTGATTACCTCAGGGCTGTCCACCTTCGGAATCAGAACCACATTCGTCTCATTCCAACCAGCCGAGATTTTCCGGTCATTTATAGCTTCCAACACCTCTTTACTGAGCTCCTCCCCCATAACATGACAAAATCTCTTGAAGAATATTCTATGTAGACCATCAGGCCCTGGTGCCTTCATGCCCCCTATCTGGAAGAGTGCTTTACGCACGTCATCTTGGGTATATGGGGCAACCAAGAATTCATTCATATTATGAGTTACAAGAGGTTTTACAGTTGATAAGAGATCCTAGCTGAT
>LR738715.1:773061163-773105737 GCA_902687465.1 Secale cereale
CCCCCCCACTAGAGGTGAACAGATTACTAAAGTACTCGCGAACCAAAGGTGGCAAAGCTAACTACTGCTACAGTAGCATTCAACACTAGCAGTAAGTTCAGCAGAGCAGCAACAGTCAGCGGCATGGCGCGGGCGCGGCCAGGCAACGCCGTGCACGGCCGGATGCGGCCCCGACCGCGTTATCGGAGCTAGCGGTGGGCGGAGGCGGCGGCAAGGTCGAGCGCGGGAGGGCGGCCGCGGAGGCGCGCTTGTCCAGTGGTCGGGCGTGAGCAGCTGCGCGGGGGATGGCTACTGCGGTCGCAGGGCAGGAGCAGCACGGTCAGACAGGCGAGAGACGGCCGCGGTGCGAGCAGTGGCACAGGAATGAGTGTGGCCACGGCTCCGACGGCTGCGACCCAGCATGGCAGAGCACGCGGCTGGGGCAAGCCGCGGCAACAGAGCAGCACAACTGCAGCGGGGCGTCCGGGTTGGGCGCGGGCGTCGGACAGGGACACGGCAGCGAGCGAAGGTGACCGAGCAGCAGCAGGGGAAAGGCGAGGTCATGCGTTGGCGCGTGCGAGGTGGCTGCAAGCAGGCGCGCCCTAGGTGCGGCGTGCTTGGTCCGACGCATCCAGAGGTCCATGGCAGGCGCGATAGGATGTCTGCGACACTGGCATGAGGTACGGCCATGGCGGCCTTGCCTGATGTGGGTGGCTACGGCAACGGAATCAAGGGGCTAATGCAGGGGGTCCAGAGGGAAGCTCACTAGGAGGTGCTTGGCCTGCTCATTGTAGTCAGAGAGGACCGAAGGCGAGCGGATCGACGATGGTGTTGCAGCGGCCGAAGGTAGAAGAAGACGGGGATGGCGAGCTTCCGGTGCTCCCCTACTCGATTCGAAGCGAGAACACAAGGGAGTCGTCGATGCTGTAGCTCGTGGACATCCTCCTGGACGCCGGGGAGGCCAGTGGCCGCCGGATCGATGTGGTGACGTATGGCGACCATGAGCTTCAGGCGACGAACAGACGAACGAGAGACAGGGAAAGGGGAGGCTAGGGTTCGTCCACTGGGTCGGGCGGCGGAGAAGGAGGCCGGCTTAAGTAGCCACGAGCGAGCCCGGAGGACCGCCAGATGGCCGTCACGGCGATGGCCATGGCCGTGGCGGTCATCGGTTGTGCCCACAATGGGGGGGGTGAACAGTGAGGAGAGGGGAGTGGGTGGCCAGGCCGGCCTGGCCGGCTGAGCTGGCTGGGCCAAAAGGCCCAGTGGGGAAGGGGCCTTTTGGTTTATATTTGTAATGATTTATTTTTCTCTCTTTCTTATTTCATTTTCCTTTTCTGTTTTCTTTTATCTACCAGTTAAATTTTGTTTTGCAAAATACAGAAGTCATACCTAATTTATATTAGTAATTATGCCATTGTGGCAATTATTTTGGCAAATTAAATAAAGTAGTTTTTATTTGTTTATTTATCTTAAGAGCATTTATAAATAATAGTTTTGCCGTTGTTTTATTTATTATAGTGCATTCAAATACTTGCAGAAGTGTGGTTTCTTCACCAATATTTAGTATGGATTACTTGCCAAATTTCGAATATTTTAGTTTTAAAGTTTCAAAACTTATATTATTTGACTTGAGTTTGAATTTGAATTTTGAATTGATTTGAACCAACGTGGGACTTAGCAACAGTAAAAGTGATGATGTGGCAACCTTAGCGTGGGATTACTGTAGCTTAATTATCCGGGCGTTACAATCTTCCCCGGCAATGGCGCCATAAATTCCTTTTGATGTCTGCTAGAACTACGTCGGTATTTCCCCAAAGAGGAAGGGATGATGCAGTATAGCAGCGGTAGATATTTCCCTCAGTGATGAGACCAAGGTTATCGAACCAGTAGGAGAATCAAGCAACACAACGTAAACAGCACCTGCACACAAATAACAAATACTCGCAACCCGACGCATAAAAGGGGTTGTCAATCCCTTTCGGATAACGGACGTGACAGAGTTGTAAATATTGATAGATCAAATGCCAAATAAGATAAATTGCAGCAGGGTATTTTTGGGTTTTTGGTTTAATAGATCTGAAAATAAAAGCAAAGGAAAATAGATCGCAAAGGCAAATAATATAAAGAAGAGACCCGGGGACCGTAGATTTTACTAGTGGCTTCTCTCAATAAAATAGCAAACGGTGGGTGAACGAATTACCTTTGGCAAATTGATAGAACTTCAAATAACCATGACGATATCCAAGCAATGATTTTTATATAGGCATCATGTTCAATATTAGTAAACCGACTCCTGCCTGCATCTACTACTATTACCCCACACATCGACCGCTATCCAGCATGCATCTAGTGTATTAAGTTCATGGAAAAACAGAGTAATGCAATAAGAACGATGACATGATGTAGACAAGATCTATTTATGTAGAAATAGACCCCATCGTTTTATCCTTAGTAGCAACGATACATACGTGTCGGTTCCCTTTCTGTCACTAGGATCAAGCATCGTAAGATCGAACCCACTACAAAGCACCTCTTCCCATTGCAAGATAAATAGATCAAGTTGGCCAAACAAAACCCAAATATCGGAGAAGAAATACGAGGCTATAAGAAATCATGCATATAAGAGATCAAAGAAGACTCAAATAAATTTCATGGATAAAAAGATAGATCTGATCATAAACTCAAAGTTCATCGGATCCCTACAAACACACCGCAAAAAGAGTTACATCATATGGATCTCCAAGAGACTATTGTATTGATAATCAAATGAGAGAGATGAAGCCATCTAGCTACTAACTACGGACCTGTAGGTCTACAAGGAACTACTCACGCATCATCGGAGAGGCACCAATGGAAGTGGTGAACCCCTCCATGATGGTGTGTAGATTGGATCTGGTGGTTCAGGACTATGTGGCGGCTGGAATTGATTTTCGTCGACTCCCCTGGGGTTTCTGGAATATTGGGGTATTTATAGAGTAAAGAGGCGGTCCGAGGGGCCCGAGGTGGGCACAACCCACCAGGGCGCCTAGGCCTCCTGGCGCGCCCTGGTGGGTTGTGCTCCCCTCGGAGCATCCCCAAGTGCTTCTCCGGCCCTCCGGATGTCTTCTGGTCCAAAAAAATCCTCAAAAAGTTTTGCTACATTTGGACTCCGTTTGATATTGATTTCCTGCGTTGTAAAAAAACATGCAGAAAACAGCTAGCACTTGACACTATGTCAATAGGTTAGTACCAAAAAATGATATAAAATGACTATAAAATGATTGTAAAACATCCAAGAATGATAATATAATAGCATGGAACAATAAAAAAATTATAGATACATTGGAGACGTATCACAGGTTTACCCGGAGATGAAGTTAAGAAGAATGTTTTCCCTTTATCTTGGGGGGGGGGGAATACATTGATATGGTATAGGCTAAGCAATGATATTGGATCTTGGAGTTCGAACCGATTTAAATTTGAATTTCACCACAAAAAATATCGTATAATATTCGGCCTCGTGAAGGAGAAAGTATCGCTCAAGCTTGGGGGAGGCTTAAGTCAATGTTATATTAATGCCCCAATCATGAGCTCTCAAGAGAAATCATCATACAAAATTTTTATGCTCGACTTTCTCGTAATAATCAATCAATGCTTGATACTTCTTGCACTGGATCCTTTATGAAGAAGACTTGAATTTAGGTGGGATCTTCTCGAAAGAATTAGATGTAATACTGAAAATTGGGAACTCGACGAAGGTAAGGAGTTAGGTATAAACTTGAAAGATCGTGGATGTCGCCTAGAGGGGGCGGTGAATAGGCGCTTTAAAATAATTACGGTTTAGGCTTGAACAAATGTGGAATAAACCTAGCGGTTAATTTGTAAAGCACAAAACCTGAAACAACTAGGTTCACCTATGTGCACCAACAACTTATGCTAAGCAAGATAAACAACTAAGTGATAGCAAGATATATGACGAGAAACAATATGGCTATCACAAAGTAGAGTTCATAAGTAAAGGGCTCGGGTAAGAGATAACCAAGGCACGTGGAGATGATGATGTATCCCAAAGTTCACATCCTTGCGGATGCTAATCTCTGTTTGGAGCGGTGTGGAGGCACAATGCTCCCCAAGAAGCCACTAGGGCCACCGTAATCTCCTCACGCCCTCGCACACTGCAAGATGTCGTGATTCCACGAAAGGACCCTTGAGGGCCGTCACCGAACCCGTACAAATGGCAACCCTTTGGGGCGGTCACCGGACCCGTACACTTTGGCAACCCTTGGGCGGTCACCGGAACCCGTCAAATCGCTCGGGGCGATCTCCATAACCTAATAAAAGACTCCGACGCTTGCCCGGAGCTTTACACCACAATGATTGAACTCCAAACACCACACATCTAGGGCACCAAGGCACCCAAGAGGTATAAGCTCAAGGGTACCAAGCACCCAAGAGTAATAAGCTTCTCAACTTCACTTCCACGTATCACCATGGAGAACTCAAACCAATGCACCAAATGCAATGGCAAGGGCACACGGAGTGCCCAAGTCGTGAAGTCCCAAATCCCACCAAAACAACTAATGCTAGGGAGAAAAATGAGAGGAAGAACGAAGAAGAGAACACGAAGAACTCCAAGATCTAGATCCAATGGGTTCCCCTCACATAGAGGAGAAAGTGATTTGTGGAGATGTGGATCTAGATCTCCTCTCTCTTTTCCCCCCAAAACTAGCAAAAACCAATGAAGGGATTGAGGGATAGCAAGCTCAACGAAGGTTAACAAAGGGGGGAAGAACAAGAGTTAAAGAGATAAGGTTCATTGGAGAAGAAGACCCCCTTTTATAGATGGGGAAAAATTGAACCATTATGCTTAGCCTGCACACGAGCGGTACTACCGCTCAAGCGAGCGGTACTACCGCCTGCCACTACAGGTTGTACTACCGCTTGCCCCAGCGATGGGCAGAGCACACGGAGGAGAGATAGAGGGAGGAAGAGAGACCTAGAGCGGCACTAGTAGCGGTGGTAGGTGCAGTACTACCGCTCATGAGCGGTACTACCGCCGCTGCTGCCGTTGAACCCGACACAAGAAAAGCAAGTCTCGAGTCAGGGCGGTACTAGAGCGACACTAAACGGAACCACCGCTTGGAGCCATGGGCGGTACTACCGCTGTCGTAGCGGTACTGCCGCCTGTGGCTCTAGGCGGTACTGCCGCTCAGTGTCACGGTACTAAAGTAGGTGCAACAAGAAAGCCCGAAACTGCCATACTTCTGCATATGAGCTTCGGGTTACAGTAAGAAGAGGCAGGGGAGGTATGCCTAAGATATAGAGGAGTGAACCCTTCATCAGAGAAGAACCGGCATGATCTTCAATATCGAAAACATCATAGAAGATGCATGTGAACTTTGTTTTCGATGACCTCTTGTCATGAAGATGACCAAAAGCTACAAATCCCACAAGGAGAAAAAACAAACAAGAACCAAGAAAGATGATGCAAGCATGCAATGGTTTGAGCTTGAGGTAAATACACCAGTGGTGTTTAAACTTGCCATGGATGTGCACTTTAGTGCCTAAACTTGCAAAATACATTGAATTGGTTCCATAACTTGGCATGAATGTGCATATACGGTTCCAATGACGTTTTTATACGTCCGCGAAGCTGAGGAGGTGCGCCAGCATTCCATGAGGCCCACTGTCAGCGACAAGAGTGTGGCGCCTGGTTTTTCGGGGGGAAAACCCTGGAATTATTTTTTTCTTACAATAATGTCGTCGGTTGGAGTTGTATGTGCGGCCGCTATATAGCCCCTGGTTGCAGGTTCAAATCAATGGCACTATATTGTGGAATATTTTTTTTTAATTTATGTTGTTCAGCTTTATGTTTATTAAGTATATGTATCCTTTGTTGACACTAAATTTCAACAGGCCGACTAGCTAGCCGCGCAAACCCGCACATGTGGTTCGTACCCCGAACCAATTTTAATTAATAGTTTTTTCTTTCAAATTACTAGTTTCTCTTTCAGGGCCTTTTTGCGAGAAAAAAATATTCTAGTGCTTTTTCTGGAAAAAAAAACTGGCAACACGGCCTGTCTCTTACATCCTGGCGTGCCTCCTCAGCGTTCATGTCAAGTTATAGAGCCAGTTCAATGTATTTTGCAAGTTCAAGCACCAAAGTGCACATTCATGGCAAGTTCAAGCACCAGTGACGTATTTACCTGTTTGAGCTTTCTACGAACATAGGATCAATGCAAAACAAATCATCTTTGCACCCTCGAGATAGAGGAACCAAAATGCACTCCGAAGCGATGAGGTAGAATGGGTGTAGAGCACGCATCCTACGCAGGGGCGTCGGCGGTGCGAGTGAACCACGGGCACCGGAGGGCCACACGGCCGCTGGCAGACGCTCGCTGGGGTCGCACCTGAGGAGCCCGTCTAAAACCTCGAACCCGTCGCGGGACAGGCGCTCCTCGGGAAACATCTCCCGCAGCCGATGCTGCCCGGCGCCGAGCACGCCGGAGACTCTGAGGAGCTGGTCGACTACGTTCTGTTCACCGCGCCCTGGTCGCCCACGAGGATGTTACCGGGCTTGATGTCCCGGTGGACGATGCCGAGCTCGTGCATCCTCCCGGCGCCGCTCAGGAGCTGTCGCATGACGCGGCGCGTCTCCTCCTCCGCGAACGGCCGGCCGCGAGCGCGCAGTACGTGGCCGACGCTCGGGCCGACGTGCTCCAGGACGAGGCTGCACTGCCCGGTGCGGGGGTCCCACGCGATGCCGTGCAGGCCGACGATCGAGGGGTGGCCGCGGCACGCCGCGAGGCCTCGCGCAGCAGGTCGCGGTGCAGCGCGTGGGCACGGTAGCGCCTCCTCTTGCCGCCCCGCCTCCGTCGGGCGAGCGGATGAGGAACTTGAGGGCGACGTCCTCTCCGGTGGCGCGGTGGCGCGCCTTGACGACGACGCCGAAGCCGCCCGCCCCGAGCACGTGCGTCAGCTCGTAGTCCTCGGTGCTCCCGACGCGCCGTCTCTTGCGGGAGCCCGCGGCGTGGTCGTCGATCATGGCGCCAATGGCGGCTTAAGATGCGGCAGCTCGCGAAATGGTGTCCATGGCCGATTGCTGGTGCGTGTTGGAATATCTGTAGTTATTATGTAAAGGAGGTGCGGCACATGCAAAACGATTGCCGGTCGAAGATGTTTTCGACGCGCTTCCGACTGCTGCTCTGATCGACGAATGGCACTCGGTTTGCCCACCGAATCACCGGAAGATCTATATAAACTGGATGGGACACTTCGTTGTACGCCCTCGCTTTCTTCCAAAGTTCCAATCCTCCCTCAACTTCTCCATCCAAAGATCGATCTTCACAGGTCGCCAAAGATCCGCTGCCATGGCCGCGCAGACCAGCAGCCCGCTCCGCCGGTGGAAGCGCTTCTTCGGCGCCTTCGACACCGTCGACGCCGCCATCGAGGCCGCCGACCCTGACATGTGCCGCGACGAGCTCCGGCGCGCCAGGGGCGACGTCTTTGAAGGGCTCTGCAACACCGCCGACGACGGCAAGGCGGAGAAGCTCTGCGGGGTTCTCGACGGCTTGATGGCAGAGTCCCTGGAGACGCTGCGGTTGACTCCGGTGACGCCGAAGGTGCTCGCCACCACGGACCTCGCCAAGGCCGTCCGTGCGTTGCAGAAGCACGAGTCCGAGCGGGTCCGCGTCCTCGCCAGGGGCATCGTGAGCGGGTGGCGGGCGTCCGCCCTGGACGACCTCGCCGGAGGCAACTTCGACGTGCCTCAGCACAAGGAGACCGTCGAGCAGCAGAATGTCTGGGCAACGACGACGGAGCGGTCTTCCTCCATCGAGATCGATCAGCAGCATGCCTCGGCCGATCTTGACTCGAAGAAGAAGAAGACGGTGGAGATGAGCAGCAAGGCGTCCGGTCTCGCCTCCGGCATCAACACGGCGAAGCCCAAGGAGGTCACCGCCGTCCGTCTGCATGCCAATGTCCCGGCCGATCCAGACGCCAAGGCAATGGAGGCCGCAAAGCGCAAACTCCATGAGAGCTACCAACAAGCATCGGACGCGAAGCGGCAGCGCAGGGTACAACTCGTGGAGGCGCCGGAGATGGTGAAGCAGAGGCGGGAGAGGAGCCTGGCGGGGTGCGGCAGCTCAATGCTCAAGAGAACCTTCTCCGTCAGTCACCACACCACCGGGCAGCTTCACGAGGTTTAGCAGGCTAGGCAGAGTTGAACTGGTTATCAATCTTGCTCCGTCTTGTAAGCGTTGCATGTTGACAGAAGAAACCATTTGTCTCTTCTGTAACTGCATACTACTCTGTGATCATGAATACATATTTCTTGATCTCCCTCCTCTACTACTACTAGCTCGCCCCAACGACAGCTTCTTGTTACTACTACGAGTACAGTTTTTAAAATTTCGTGAATTTTTCTTTTGAAAAATCGTGAACTTTTCTTACATTTGCCACAAAAAAAAATCAAATCCGTGAACTTTTCTTCAAACTCGTGAACTTTTTTGAAAAACAATGAGCTTTTGTTCAAATCGTTGAACTTTTTCAAAATCATTGAACTTTTTTTTCCCAAACATCTATTAACTTTCTTCAAATTCCATGAACTTTATTCCAAATTATGTATTTTATTCCATACTCGTGACCGTTTTATTACAAACGAATGAACTTTTTATCAAATCCAAGTTTTTTTGGAGCAAAGTGACGAGTTTTTTTTTTGCTTTGAGAAATGCTAACGAGCCAGTTGGTTGAAAAGAAAAGGAGATCGACGCTACAGGCAAGTGCTACTGACACAATGTTAATAGCTAGCGAGTATACCTGGCCATGAGATACCCGGCCCGCTCTTGCTTGCGGGCCAGGCCTAAGTTTTGAGCCCGAATGACACGCCGAGCAGGGCCAGGGCTTTCCATATTTACATTTTAGAGAAGAGGCTCGATTAGCTTTTTCACGGACGAGTCAAACCCGGGCCTAGGTTTTTTGCTTCGGGCTTTTTAGGCCCGACCCGACTTATGACCAGGTATTAGCGAGTGAGGGGGCCGAGGATGGAAATTTAATGAGCCTCGGCCCAGCCGAATCGATAGTAAGTGCAAGCAGGCAAACGCCTGTAGCACCAATTAGGACCTCCCAGTTGAAATGGGTTGCTGCCAAACTACCATGGCCACATGACGTGGGCTGCTACGTGGTAGGGGTGGTGGGCCTAAGATGCTTAGAAGGCATGATTCCACTGCGAGAGCTATAATCTCGCTTAGCACGAGCCTAGCTTCTATCTCGATGAGGGTTCACATGTTATCTACAGTAAAGGGTCGGCCCTTTTCTGCGCGCTCGTGGCTCGCTCGCTTGGGGCTCGTGTTCGCTTGCTGCATTTTGCTCGTGTTTTTTTATTTTTTTCTTTTCATTTGTTTTTCTAACCTTTTTTCTTTTTTATTTGGGTTTATTTGTTTTATTTTTCTTTGTTTTTAGTGATTTTCTTGGTTTTATTCTTGGCTTGTTAGGTTTGTTGTTTCCTTTCGTTTTTCATTTGTTTTCTTCGTTACTTTCTCGATTTTCCCTGATTTTTCAATTTTTTCTTTGTTTTATCTGTTTCTTTCTCGGCTTTCTTTGATTTTTTATGTTTCTCTTTGTTTTTTTGGTCTTCATCATTTTCAATCGTTTCTTTCTCAGGTTTCATTGGTTTTCTTGTTATACTTCGTTTCATATTTAGATTTTTTTTTCTTGGTTTTCATCGATTTTATTTTTTATTTGATTCTTTTTTCTTGGTTTTATTATTCTGCATTGTTTTATTGGGTTTTCATTCCTTTGTTCTTATTTTCTTAGTTATTCTATTTGGTTTCTTCATTTTTTTTGTTTCTTTAACGGGTTTCACTATTTTTTATTCCGTTTTGCACTTGTTTCTTTGGATTAGTTTTTTTATCTCTTTGGTTTCTTTTGTTTCCATTTTGCACGAAACTTCGCAAGGATTTTTTAAGCAGTAAAAGAAAAAAAATACCAGAGCCAAGAACCACCAGAGGGGGGCACCTGGGTGGGCACGACCCACCAGGGCGCGCCCCCTCTCCTAGCGCGTCCAGGTGGGTTGTCCCGACATGGTGGCCCCGCAGACGCCAACCCTGATACTATAAGTTCACATTCGTCCAGAAAAAAATCAGGGAGAAAGAATTATCGTGATCTACGAGACGGAGCCGCCGCCACCTCCTGTTCTTCGTCGGGAGGTCAGATCTGGAGTCCGTTTGGGGCTTCGGAGAGGGGGATCTTCGTTCTTCGTCATCACCAACCCTTCTCCATCGCCAATTCCATGATGCTCCCCACCGAGAGTGAGTAATTCCTTCGTAGGCTCGCTGGTCAGTGAGGAGTTGGATGAGATTCATCATGTAATCAAGTTAGTTTTGTTAGGGCTTGATTCCTAGTATCCACTCTGTTATAGATTGATGTTGCTATGACTTTGCCATGCTTAATGCTTGCCACTTTGGGCCTGGGTGCCCTAAACTCATATCTGAACCGTTTATGTTATCATCATTATATCCATGTTCTAGATCCGATCTTGCAAGTTATAGTCACCTACTACGTGTTATGACCCGGCAACCCTGGAGTGACAACAATCGGAACCACTCCCAGAGATGACCGTAGTTTGAGGAGTTCATGTATTCACTATGTGTTAATGTTTTGTTCCGGTTCTCTATTAAAAGGAGTCCTTAATATCCCTTAGTTTCCAATATGGACCCCGCTGCCATGGGAGGGTAGGACAAAAGATGTCATGCAAGTTCTTTGAATAAAGCACGTATGACTATTTACGGAATACATGCCTACATTATATCGATGAACTGGAGCTAGTGTCGAATCTCCCTAGGTTGTAACTGTCTCATGATGAATATTATCCAACAAATCACCGATCCAATGCCTACGAATTTGTCCTATATTGATCTTGCTAAGTGACTACTGCTGCTGCTACTATTACACTTGCTACAAAATTACTGACATCACTGTTACTGTTACTGTTGCTGCTGTCACTACTATAAAAAATATCAAACTACTTTGCTACTGATCACTTTGCTGCAGATAATTAATCTCTAGGTGTGGTTGAATTGACCACTCAGCTACTAATACCTTCAAAAATTCTTTGGCTCCCCTCGTGTCTAATCTATAAATTTGGGTTGAATACTCTACCCTCGAAAACTGTTGCGATCCCCTATACTTGTGGGTTATCAAGACCTTTTTCTGGCGCCGTTGCCAGGGAGCATAGCTATATTTGTTGAGTCACTTGGGATTATTATCATATTATCACTATGAAGAATCTGAAGGATGCTAAGACTAAGATTTATCCCTCTAAGACGAGGGGAGGTAAGGAACTGCCATCCAGTTCTGCTTTAGATTCACCTACTGTTATAAGTAAACTTGCAACACCACAACATGCTATTACTCCTGATATATCGCAAGTTATTGATGATGCTACTTCTACTATGAATGATGCTTATGATGATGCTAGTACCTTGCTTGATAATGATGATGTGCCACTTGGTGATTTTCTTGATGAACAAATTGCTAGAGTAATACAACATGATGTTGTTGAATCTGATGATGAGCTTGAAACTGAAACTCCCGAAACACCTGCTAGAGATATTCTTGCTTGTAATGATAGAGATGATCTAGAGAAATTACTACACAAGTATAAAGAAAAATCTCTGAATGCTAGAATGAAATGTGATCCTAAGTTTGCTACTTCACCTATCTTTATTGATGATAAGGATTATGAATTCTCTGTCGACCCAGAGTTAATTACTTTGGTTGAATCTGATCCTTTCCATGGTTATGAAACTGAAACTGTTGTGGCACATCTTACTAAGTTGAATGATATAGCCACCCTTTTTACTCATGATGAGAAAACTCGTTACTACTCTATTCTCAAATTATTTCCGTTCTCATTAAAGGGTGATGCTAAAGCTTGGTACAATACTCTTACTCCTGGTTGTGTGCGTAGTCCCCAGGATATGGTTTATTACTTCTCTGAAAAATATTTTCCTGCTCATAAGAAACAAGATGCCTTACAGGAAATATTTAACTTTGTGCAAATTAAAGAAGAGAGTATCCCACAAGCTTGGGGGAGGCTTTGCCAGTTACTTATGCTTTACCTGATCAAACTCTTAAGAAAAATGAAATACTTGATATCTTCTATAATGGACTAACCGATGCTTCTAGGGACTTCCTAGATAGTTGTACTGGTTGTGTTTTCAGGGAACGAACTATTGGACAACCTGAAGAATTATTGAATAATATATTGAAAAACTATGATGATTGGGCTATTCCTGAACCACCGCCTAAACCCAGTCCGAAGAAGAGGGGTATATTTTATCTCAGTCCTGAAGATATGCAGGAGGCAAAGAAATCTATGAAGGAAAAATGTATTAAAGCTGATGATGTTAAAAATTTACCTCCTATTGAAGAAATACATGGGCTTGATGCACCACTGATACATCCATTTTGCATCATGCTTTTATGTTGATATTTATTGCACTATGGGCTGTTATTACACATTATGTCACGATGCTTATGCCTTTTCTCTCTTATTTTACATGGTTTACATGAAGAGGGAGAATGCCGGCAGCTAGAATTCTGGGTTGGAAAAGGAGCAAACATTGGAGACCTATTCTGCACAACTCAAAAAGCCCTGAAACTCCACGAAATTCCGTTTCGGAAAATATAAAATATATCTGGCGAAAGAAGTACATGAGGGGGCCACCCACCGTCCACGAGGGCGGGGGCGCGCCCCCCTGCCTCGTGGGCCACCTGGTAGCCCCCCGATGCCCATCTTCTGCTATATGAGGTGTTTTTACCTGCAAAAAAATTACAAGGAGGCTTTCGGGACGAAGCACCGCCGTCTCGAGGCGGAACCTTGGCGGAACCAATCTAGGGCTCCGGCGGAGCTGTTCTGTCGGGGATACTTCCCTCGGGGAGGGGGAAATCATCGCCATCGTCAACACCAACAACTCTCCCATCTTGGGGAAGGTTATCGTCATCAACATCTTCACCAACACCATCTCCTCTCAAACCCTAGTTCATCTCTTGTATCCAATCTTTGTATCAAAACCTCAGATTGGTGCTTGTAGGTTGCTAGTAGTGTTGGTTACTCCTTGTAGTTGATGCTAGTTGGTTTACTTGGTGGAAGATCATATGTTCAGATCCATTATGCATATTAATAACCCTCTGATTATGAACATGAATATGCTTTGTGAGTAGTTACGTTCGTTCCTAAGGACATGGGAGAAGTTTTGCTATAAGTAGTCATGTGAATTTGGTATTCGTTCAATATTTTGATGAGATGTATGTTGTCTTTCCTCTAGTGGTGTCATGTGAACGTCGACTACATGACACTTCACCATTGTTTGGGCCTAGAGGAAGGCATTGAGAAGTAATAAGAAGATAATGGGTTGCTAGAGTGACAGAAGCTCAAACCCTAGTTTATGTGTTGCTTCGTAAGGGACTGATTTGGATCCATATGTTTCATGCTATGGTTAGGTTTACCTTAATACTTATTTTGTAGTTGCGGATGCTTGCAATAGAGGTTAATCATAAGTGGGATGCTTGTCCAAGTAAGGGCAGCAGCCAAGCACCGGTCCACCCATATACCAAATTATCAAAGTAACGAACGCGAATCATATGAACGTGATGAAAACTAGCTTGACGATAATTCCCATGTGTCCTCGGGAGCGCTTTTCCTTATATAAGAGTTTGTCCAGGCTTGTACTTTGCTACAAAAAGGATTGGGCCATCTTGATGCACCTTATTTACTTTTACTACTTGTCACTTGCTACCAATTACCCTATCACAAAACTATTTGTTACCGATAATTTCAGTGCTTGCAGAAAATACCTTACTGAAAACTGCCTATCATTTCCTTTTGCTCCTCGTTGGGTTCATAACTATTACTTATTGAAAGGACTACGATAGATCCCCTACACTTGTGGGTCATCAAGACTCTTTTCTGGCACCGTTGCCGGGGAGTGAAGCGCCTTTGGTAAGGAAAAATTTATATAGTGTACTGAAATTTACTGTCACTTGTTACTATGGAACAAAATCCTTTGATAGGCTTGTTCGGGGTATCTTCACCCCGAATAGTAGAGCAAAGAGTTGCTCCTCAACCTACTGAACCTACTGAAAATGTTTGCTTTAAAATTCCTTTGGGTATGAGAGAGAAACTGCTAGCTAATCCCTTTACACGAGATGGAACATTGCATCCCGATTTGCACCTAATCTATGTGGATGAAGTTTGTGGATTATTTAAGCTTGCAGGTATGCCCGAGGATGTGATCAAGAAGAAGGTATTCCCTTTATCTTTGAAGGGAGAGGCATTGGCATGGTTTAGGCTATGCGATTATATTGGATCATGGAACTACAACCGATTGATGTTGGAATTTCATCAGAAGTTCTACCCTATGCATCAGGTTCATCATGATCGTAATTATATATATAATTTTTGGCCTCGTGAAGGAGAAAGTGAAGGAAATATGCCCTAGAGGCAATAATAAAGATGTTATATGTATTTCCTTATATCATGATAAATGTCTTTTATTCATGCTAGAATTGTATTAACCGGAAACTCAGTACATGTGTGAATACATAGACAAAACAATATGTCCCTAGTATGCCTCTACTAGACTAGCTCATTGATCAAAGATGGTTATGTTTCCTAACAATAGACATGAGTTGTCATTTGATCAACGAGACCACATCATTAGGAGAATGATGTGATGGACAAAACCCATCCGTTAGCTTAGCACTATGATCGTTTAGTTTTAACTGCTATTGCTTTCTTCATGACATATATACATGTTCCTATGACTATCAGATTATGCAACTCCCGAATACCGGAGGAACACCTTGTGTGCTATCAAATGTCACAACATAACTGGGTGATTATAAAGATGCTCTACAGGTGTCTCCGAAAGTGTTCGTGGTGTTGGCATAGATCAAGAATAGGATTTGGCACTCTGAGTGTCGGAGAGGTATCTCTGGGCCCTCTCGATAATACACATCATAATAAGCCTTGCAAGCAAATGAATAATGAGTTAGTCACAAGATGATGTATTACAGAATGAGTAAAGATACTTGCCGGTAACGAGATTGAAGTATGTATCAAGATACCGACGATCGAATCTCGGGCAAGTAACATACCGATGACAAAGGGAACAACGTATGTTGTTATGCGGTTTGACAGATAAAGATCTTAGAATATGTAGGAGCCTATATGAGCATCCAGGTTCCGCTATTGGTTATTGACCGGAGATGAGTCTCGGTCATGTCTACATAGTTCTCGAACCCGTAGGGTCCGCACGCTTAACGTTTGGTGACGATCAATATTATGAGTTTATGAGTTTTGATGTATTGAAGGTAGTTCAGAGTGCCGGATGAGATCACGGACATGACGAGGAGTCTCGGAATGTCCGAGACATAAAGATTGATATATTGGACGACTATATTCAGACACCAGAAGTGTTCCCGAAGATTTTGGATAAAACCGGAGTGCCCGAGGGGGGGGGTACCGAAACCCGCCGGGGAAGTATTGGGCCCTAGTGGGCTCTAGGGGAGAGAGAGGGCAGCAGCCAGGAGGTGGCGCCCCCCCTCCCAAAGGGTAATCCAAATTGGACTAGGGGAGGGGGGCGCGGCCCCCTCTTTCCCTCTCCCTCTCCCTCTCTTTCCTTCCCCCTCTCTCCTTCTTGGTGGACTCCTACTAGGAATAGGATTGGAATCCTATTCCTAGTAGGATTGCCTCTCTAGGGCGCGCCATAAGGGGCCGACCAGCCTCCCCCTTGCTCCTTTATATACGGGGGCAGGGGGCACCCAAAGACACAAGTTGATCAGTTGATCTCTCCCAACCGTGTGCGGCGCCCCCCTCCACAGAAACACACCTCGGTCATATTGTTGCAGCGCTTAGGCGAAGCCCTACGATGTTAACTTCATCATCTCCGTCACCACGCCGTCGTGCTGACGAAACTCTCCCGCGAGGTTCTACTGGATCAGGAGCTCGTGGGACGTCATCAAGCTGAACGTGTGCTGAACGCGGAGGTGCCGTGCGTTCGGTGCTTGATCGGTTGGATCACGAAGAAGTTCGACTACATCAACCGCGTCACTAGACGCTTCCGCTTTCGGTCTACGAGGGTACGTAGACACACTCTCCCCTCTCGTTTCTATGCATCTGGTAGATAGATCTTGCATGATCATAGGATTTTTTTTGAAATACTACGTACCCCAACAGTGGCATCATGAGCCAGATCTATGTGTAGATGATATGCATGAATAGAACACAATGAGTTGTTGGCGATAATAGTCATACTGCTTACCAGCATGTCATACTTTGGTTCGGTGGTATTGTGAGATGAAGCGGCCCGGACTGACATTACGCGTACGCTTACGCGAGACGGGTTTCACCGCTATGAGCACTCGTTGCTTAAAGGTGACTGGGTCACAAGCACCGCTGGGTGACAAGCCTGTTGCAGGAGTAACCCCGGACGTTATGAATGTTTAGCAAGCTCGTTCTGATGACTACACGATAGTTTAGTGTGCCATGCTTTACGGCTTAGAACTGGGACTTCAACGACGTTTTGAACGTCATGGAGCATATGAGATGTTCCAGGAGTTGAAGTTAATATTTCAAGCAAATGCCCGGATTGAGAAATATGAGATTTCCAATAAGTTCTATAGCTGCAAGATGGAGGCGAATAGTTCTATCAGTGAACACTTGCTCAGAATGTCTGGGTACTACAATCATATGACTCAACTTGGTTGCAAAGTTGATGAAGATAGTGTTATTGATAGAGTTCTTCAATCACTGCCACCAAGCTATAAAGGCTTCGTGATGAACTATAATATGCAAGGGATGCAAAAGACAATTCCCGAGCTCTTCGCTATGCTCAAGGTTGCGGAGGTAGAAATCAAAAAGGGGCATCAAGTGTTGATGGTTAACAAAACCACTAGTTTTAAGAAAAAGGGCAAGGGAAAGAAGGGGAACTTCAAGAAGACTGGCAAGACAGTTGCTACTCCCACGGAGAAACCCAAGTCTGGAGCAAAGCCTAAAACTGAGTGATTCTACTGCAAAGGGACTGGACACTGGAAGCGGAACTGCCCCAAGTATTTGGCGGATAAGAAGGTTGGCAAGGTGAACAAAGGTATATGTGATATACATGTTATTGATGTGTACCTTACTAATGCTCGTAGTACTACCTGGGTATTTGATACCGGTTCGGTTGCTAATATTTGTAACTCGAAACAGGGACTACGGGTTAAACAAAGATTGGCTAAGGACGAGGTGACGATGCGCGTGGGAATTGATTACAAAGTCGATGTGATCGCCGTCGGTGCGCTACCTCTACATCTACCTTCGGGATTAGTTTTAGACCTAAATAATTGTTATTTGGTGCTAGTGTTAAGCATGAACATTATATCTGGATCTTGTTTATTGCAAGGCGGTTATTCATTTAAATCAGAGAATAATGGTGTCGGGGTATTGGATCGACACCTATGGGATCACAAGAATCCCTACTACGGTTGTGGGGCGCGGGGTTGAGAGAAGAGCGGATCCAACAGTTAGCACACGGTTCGTTTACCTAGGTTCGGGCTGCAAAGATGCGTAAAACCCTACTCATGCTTTGGTGGATTATATGTTTGTGTTCTTCAGCTAGCTATGGGGCGTGAGGAGCTCCAAAAAGCCGAGTCGTGAGGAGTTCTAAAGAGCCGAATCCTTCTCCTGGTCGCCTCGGGCCTCCTTTTATAGAGAAAAGGGGTTGCCACAGTGGCACACAGGAGGTGGAAAGGGTACAGTGATGCGAGGTTATCCCTCGCATTACATGACAAGGCGCATTTAACGCGCCTAGCTTAGGTGTCCTTGCTTTATCAGGGACGGGGGAGACATCTATCTTGTCCATCGCCGCTCCTTCTTGTGTTGACACGCGCCCTGGCCAGCGATGCCTGAGACGCCATGTAGGCAGGCAGGCAGCTGAGGTGGCGCAATGGTGGGTCTTCCACGAAGATCTGCATGTCGCCACGCAGGTGCCTGCCCAGCTGGTTGGGTCGGCAGCTGCATGAGGCAGTGGAAGCTTAGTTGGCGTTGGCCTGATGGTGGCCTTGCGGATGTCCCCGGCAAGGGTCTTGCCGCAGCGCCTGCTGTCATCCCCGGCAAGGTGCTTGCCGGGGGTCTTGTGGTCCTCCTTGGCTGGGATCCCGCCAAGGGTGTTCGTCTTCTTAGTGTGTGTATCTGATCTTGAATGTCTTCACAAAGATCCGCATGCCACCACGGGGATATCTCCCGAATCCTTGCCCCATGGGGGCAGTGGACTCAAGGGTGATCCGCTCCGTAGGCGTGGGGCGAGCTGCCGCGGCAAGGGTCTTGCCGGGGCTGCCAGAGCCGACCCCGGCAAGGATCTTGCCAGGGCTGCTGAAACTGGCTCCCGGCAAGGGTCTTGACGGGGGAAGCCGCTTCGTCCATTTGCTCTTTGTGGTCTTGTTCTTGGTGTTGCTCCAGTTCCATCGAGCTTCTGTCTTACCCTGGCTCACCTCCCTTGCCATGCTTGGCGTGGTGGTGCCCGTGGCTCAGACTGCCCGTGCACAGTTATAGGGGGTACAAAAAGTGTACCCCTCTTTTTGTACACCGACAGGAGCCCCCGGGCATGGGCCACACATAAGCGCGACGCGTTGTTGGGCTAGGCCCAGAACGGTGCGCGGGCAGGCGGGGCGGTTTTCACCATGGTGAGATTTTCCGCGCGCTGCGCCCCCCACGACCCGCGCGCATGGCACGGGGTGGAGGGGCGTGCGTGACGTGGGCGGCATGCGCGGGGCGGTTTCCGCAGGCATACGTCACGTTGCAGTAAAGAGGTGGCTTCGCGCCTTCCCCATAACCGGGGGAGGCGTGGAGACGCGGCCCATTTACTGAATTGGGCCGAGGCGCGGTCCTAAAGGCGTCCACTCCCCATGATCACGGGGTGGGGAGAGGTCGCCTCACCCGTCTCCTCAGTTCTGCACGTCTGCCACGTGCCTCCCATGCGCCTGGGGTGGCAAACGATGGAGGCGGGAAACCGGTCCGTCGCTGGATGGGGCGGCGGGTCGGCCCCGGCTCCCTGCACCTTCTGCGTCTTGTTTGGCCGAGCGGGGCGGTCGAGCCCCAGCCCCGCCCCTTTATAAAGAGCGGGAGGGGAGGGACGAAGCCCCGCACTCTTCCATCTTCTTTCTCCTTCAGCTTCTGCTCCTCTCTTCTGTTTGCCATGGAGAGAGGAAATCCCGGTCCTTCAACGGTGGCGGCGAGGGTCGCCGCTCGACAACGCGTCCCTCCTTCTCCTGCACCCGCAGTGGCAGAGCCGGCCACGAGGGGAAGGGGGAGGGGGCGAGGCCGGGGCGCTCGGGGAAGAGGAGGACGGGGCGGCCCGCCGGCCTCGCCCCCGCCAGCAGCTCCTCCTCTAGTGGAGGGCCATGTTAGGGATGACCCTTGCGAGTTCTTCGTCAGGTTGCGGCGGCCGCCGCGCCGTCGCCTTCGTCTCCCGACTCCATTTGCGCGGGAGATGGAGCTAGAGGGGCTGCGGGATCAGTGGCACGCGGGTCCGCGTCGACTTCCCTGCTCCTCATGTGATGTATCTTCATCAAGGGTGGAAGACGTTTGCTCGTATCCACAGCCTGACGGATGGGCTCACTCTCCATTTTAAGTTGATGGAGGGTGGCGTTCTCTCCGTCAAGGTCTTCGGGCACTTTGGGACTCGTGCAAGGTGCTGTGTGGAGAGATCCTCCGATGACGAAGACTCCTCCTCGAACGAGGGTGACGAGGAGGACAGCGGCAGCAACGACGAGGGCGGTAGGCGGCAGGATGACGGGTCTGACTAGGTGTCGGGTGCCGCTCCTGGTGGTACCGGCGACACCATCATCCGCGTCGCCGGCTCCTTGAACTTCTCGGGGCCTTCCCCTTGGCGGCTGGCGTAGGGAGGCTGCGGAAGAGGAAGAGGAAGAGGGTGGGCGGCAAGGTCGTCATGTCGGAGTATGCGGGCACCAACGCCTTCGACGCGTACTGACGTCCTGCCGCCTCGTCTTCGAGCTCTGCTTCCGGCGCCGCCATCACCATCCAGCCTTTGGGCGACCACCAAGATGTCCTCTTGGTGTCTTCTGCCGCCCGTAGCTCGCCTAGGCGCTCCTTTTGCCCTTCTCGCCTCCTTGACCTACCTCCTGAGGAGAGGGACAAGAAAGGCATTACGGGCATCTTATGTCTTTTTAGTTTGTAAGCCTTCGGGCATCTGTTAAATTTAGAACTTGTAATCTCCTTGTTCATGTTTTTCATTCCCTATGGACTATACCTGAATGGAATTTTTTTAATGAAAAAGGGATGTCTGCCGGGTCATTTGTTTGTGGGTGAAACCCACGACAAGGAATAAATCCTTGATATCTTTAAGATAAACATTTTCTCGCCCGGCAACAGGCCTTGCTGTCTCCCTACTTCGCTCGACCTTTCTCACGCCTTTGGCGGAGGCAGGGATGAAGTGGGCTTAGGCTCCTCGTTTCATCCTTTCGCTGCCGCGACTACGACCAAACTTAGTCCCAGGAACGAGCACTAGGGCCTAGAGTTATGGGAGCATGGTAGCTTAAGGAAAAGAACGAGGTTTCACATACCTCAGTCCATAATGGAATGCATGATAAGGGATGAAGAACTTATCTGAAGCTGCAGCTCCCGGCAACCCTGGTTTGTCGTGGGTGAATCTTTGCTCTTGTAGCCCCCGGCAACACTGGCTTGCCGGGGCCTGAGTGCTAGTCTGTTCCTCTTTCTTCTCCCCAAGTGGCTTCGGCAAGGATATCTGTGCGTCCTGTGAACCAAAGGAGATAGAGGAAAGACAAAGAGATGCAAAACTCGACTTCTAAGCTAGGGGTTAGCCGCCACTAAGCACTATCAACCCTAACCAATGACGAGACTCGACTCAGCATGCATGTTATAACTTAGGGCACCAGCGCTTCATTTATTTATGCTCAGGGTCTGCGCCTGGCTTTGTACAAAGGGTTACATGCCTTGCCGGTAAGGCTTGTACAAAAGGGTGGCTTGCCGGGGGGGGGGGCGGCAAGCCGTGCCTTATGGGTAAAACTTGCGAAGATGCTCAATGTTCCAGGAATTTCTCACCGGAATGGCATTTTTGATCTCCAGGCGGACTGCGCCAGGCCTGGTGACTCGTATTACCCGATAAGGGCCTTCCCACTTCGGCGTCAACTTGTTTGTATTCTTGGCCGATTGAACGCGCCGAAGAACAAGGTCGCCTTCCTCAAAGCTTCGGGCATGGAACTTGCGTCTATGGTAGCGGCGCAAGGACTGCATGTAGCGCGCTGCTCTCACAGCCGCCCGAAGACGATCTTCCTCAAGGAGCGTTGCGTCATCTTGCTGCAGTTTCTCTTGCTCAAGCTCATCATAAGCGAGCACTTGAGGTGACCCTTATATGAGTTCAGTGGGGAGAACTGCCTCTGCCCCGTATACCAGGGCAAAGGGTGTCTGGCCGGTGGCTCGATTTGGCGTCGTTCTGATCGACCAAAGAACTGTCGACAATTCATCAATCCAGCACCTCCCGCTCTTGTGCAGCCTGTCAAAGGTCTTTGTCCTTAATCCTCGCAGCACTTCAGCATTTTCCCTCTCAGCTTGACCATTGCTTTGGGGGTGAGCAACGAAAGCGAAACAGACTTTGATGCCGAGGTCTTGGGTATATTGCATGAAGGTGCGGCTTGTGAACTGCGTGCCGTTGTCAGTGATGACCCTGTTCGGTACACCAAAACGGCACACTAGTCCCTTGAAGAACTTGACGGCTGATAGAGCTGTGACCTTCCTCACTGCCTCCACCTCCGGCCACTTTGTGAACTTGTCGATTGCAACGTACAAGTACTCAAAGCCCCTGACAGCGCGGGCGAAAGGGCCCAGTATGTCGAGCCCCCAGACCGAGAAGGGCCAAGAGAGAGGAATGGTTTGAAGGGCTTGAGCTGGTTGATGAAGTTTCTTTGAATGAAACTGGCACGCTTCACACCTGGTGACCAGGGCCGTCGCATCCTGGAGGGCAGTGGGCCAGAAGAAGCCTTGCCGGCAAGGGCTCTTGACCCTATGTGGAATCCACATATGCCTCCATGTATCTCCGCCAACAGCCCCAGTCCTTCCTCTCGACGGATGCACTTCAATTTCACGCCGTTCGGTGTCTTTCTGTACATGACATCATCGACGAACTGGTACATAGCAAACCGACGGGCTACTTTTTCCGCTTCTTCCTGCTCCTCAGGAAGTTCCCCAGTCTGGAGGAATCGGTGATGTCTACACAGGCTTCTACTCTTGTAGACTATGTTGGGCCTCAAAGCGCAGAGATTTGTAGGACAGCAGCAATTTCCCTCAAGTGGATGACCTAAGGTTTATCGAACTCAGGGAAGTAGAGGTTGAAGATGGTCTCTCTCAAGCAACCCTGCAACTAAGATACAAGAAGTCTCTTGTGTCCCCAACACACCTAATACAACTAGGAGTTGTATAGGTGCACTAGTTCGGCGAAGAGATGGTAAAATATGGATGATAGGAGTGGCAAAGCAAAGTAATATAAATCTGTGATAAAAAGTGCAGCAAGCAAACAAGTGGTAAACGTGAGCACAAATGGTATTGCAATGGTGGAAACAAGGCCTAGGCTTCATCACTAGTGGCAACTCCCAACAACATTAACATAATCGAATCACATGATATTTCCCATAAAACATGCAAAGGGGACACACTAGGAGGTCATTCCTTCGTGGTCAAGAGAGGACGAGAATTATGTAGGGCAACAAAAGCACACCTCAAAGTTCGTAGTTCTCAATCTAAGGATTTCCCAATGTCACCGCGGCCATCCAAAGAGAGTCCCACAATCACCACAACATATCTAAAGGATAGTCAAAGACAAGCACCAAGAGACTCTCAATCTTCAATCAACACACAAGAGAGGAAATCACTCATGAAAATACTTTTCTAATCCATGTCCAATAGATCGCTGTCACCTTGGTCTCGGGGATTATACTAGATAAAGACAAGTGAGTACATAAATCCAATACATAGAGGAAGGGGAAACATCATGGGATCACCCTAGATTAACATAACCTATGATCACAACGAAGATCGCATCATGGGAGAGAGAAATGACCACGTAGCTACAGGTAAGAACCTCAGCCCCGAGGAGGAACTACTCCCGCATCATGGAGGGAGGAAGCAACGTCGATGGAGATGAATCTGGGGGCACTTCTCCGTCCCGGCAGGGTGCCGGCGCAGGAATTCTGGTCCCCCGAAGCTTGATGGCGATGGCGGCGGAGATCGGAATTGCGTCTGGAGAAAAGGGGTCTGGAATCAGGGTTTCCGCAACACGGTGTAAATATATGCCAAAGGGGGGCATCAGAGGGGGTCAGGGGTGCCCAGGCGCCCCCCCGGCGCGGCCAGGGGGGCGTGGGTAGGCCGCCTGGAGCCCCTGTGGGTCCCCTCCGGCCCTACTTTGGCCACATGGAAGCTTCCGGAACGCTGATTTTTTATATATTTTTCCCGGAATTTTTCTGGCAATTTACGTAATGGGAAAACCTGAAATACAAAAACATCAGAAAACAGAAACTGGCACTGGGGTGCACTGAGTTAATAGGTTAGTCCAAATATGATCAAAAGTGTATGGAAGTGTATAAATATCATAGCAATATCACCCAAAAGAGGCATGGAGCAAGCAGAAATTATAGATACATTTTGGACGTATCAACATCCCCAAGCTTAATTCCTGCTCGTCCTCGAGTAGGTAAATGATAACAAGAATAATTTTTGTGGTGACATGCTATTAACCATATAGGACTTTTCATAGTCATATGACAAAAGCTTACTGAGACAACGAATCTGTAGTAATTAAGTTGCCTCATGAGAAAATCACAAAGAACTGAAAGTTTTACAATATGATACTGAAACATCAAATAGATTTGTAATGAGCATGGTGTGCAAATATGATAAACTGATATCTCCCTTGCCCCCTTTAGTGAAGCAAAACATAAATGCAGGGGCACCTCCAAGGTTTAAGTGATGACTAGATACAATGATTTCAGACTAAACGATATCATAGTCATGCAAAAGACAATGCTACTTTGGGACAATGCACATTACACTCAGAATGACAATCATGCTCTCAGTAGTTGGTGCTTTAATAAGAAGGTGAAGACTCTCGAACCGTGGCTTTTGTTGGCAAGGTTGAAAACCTGTAGTCGGAAACAAAGACAAAACATGTACCAGAGCTCTTGGTTTTAAAAACAGAGGTAATAATATTTTTTTAGATTATGCATGTTCCGTCAACGAATGCTAGCAGACAACTCAATCACTTCTTGAGATGGACAAGTTTCGAGGAATGGCTCCCGAATGAGGACGATCACATCCTCTTAATCTCCTTTGTTTATCACTGTCAAAGTTTTCTGATTTCTCATGAATAAAGCGTGAAGGAGGGTTTGTTTGTTATATTAATTTTGAGCCGGGCGCACTCAATGCCAGTTCCTTCTCGTATTATGGGTTTGCACATTATACATGCAATCCCGGGGTGAAGCTTGTCCAACTTAAAAATATCATGAATTAACTACTACTTCCTCATGAACTTAAAATATGGGCACAAAATAGGAATGCATTTTTTTGAATAATTTCGAGATGGTACATGCAAGTCTCCGTTAGGAATGGCAGGTAAATACCATGTAGGAAGGTATGGTGGACTCATATGGCATAACTGGTTTAAAAGAATTTGGATGCACAAGCAGTCAGTCCGCTTAGTACAGGTGGAGGTTAGCAAAAGACTGGGAGCGACCAACTAAGAGAGCAATGACGGTCATAATCATGCAGAGCGACAAAGCAACATTGAATCAGGAATGGAAGTTATATCGCTACTTAGAAACAAAAGATCATCAAGGCTTGACAGACTTTCTTTACAGTCTTAAATATGCGTGAGCATACGCCAAGTCAATCAAAATAAATTCTTGAAGGATGATATTACTAAACCATACCACATCATAAGCAAACAAATCATGTTGGTACTCCAATAACACATTGGAAACCCCCGAGCTATTTGAGACTAACCATAAGAAAACATGAACTACTAAGCACCATTATGCACGTAGCATTTTTATCATAAACATATCAACCAATGCAACAGAAGCAAACTCCCTTAATAAGATAAGCATGATAACTAAAGAGAGTTCAAGCAACCAACTAAACAAAAGCTCTTTAAAAGATAAGCATGAAAACTAAGAGCTGAACATGATAGTAGCTATTGAAAGACCAAGAACATACACAGCAAAGATAGACATGAAAAATTCTATGTTATGTCCTAGGTAGAAGTGGAGCGTGTTTCTCTCCCACACAAAGAAAGCTGAGTTCCGACTCGTTATGAAAAGCTAAAGGAAAACTAAAAGCAAGACGCTCCAAGCATAGCACATAACACATGAAGTGATAAAAATATAGTGGAACGAAGGACAAACTGATAATGTCGATGGAGAAGGGGATGCACGGGGGCATCCCCAAGCTTAGACGCTTGAGTCTTCTTGAATATTTCTTGGGGTGCATGGGGGCATCCCCAAGCTTGAGCGTTTGACACTCCTAAATCTTTTTATCATCTTCCCTCGCACACTTGAAAACTCCCTTCATACATAACTCATCATAATCTGGTTAGCGAGGTTAGTACCCTTAATAAAATAATTGTTCCTTGCTGGAAATAAGGATATTCTTGAAGGTCTACTGTTTCTCAAGATTGCCAAAAGGTGTTTGCAAAGAAAAAGCAAGCTCAAGGTTTGCAAAATGAAGGAAAGGCAAAACAGGACAGAATCTGTGAAAAACAGTACAGCAGGTAGTAAATGATTTTTTCGGGGCACTTCTGCAACTCTAATAAAAAAACTCAGAACAGACGCATGAAAGACAATTGTATAGAGCACGCTGTCGAAAAAATTCAGACCAAAAATATGATCTGGTGATTTTATACGAATTTTTCTGTCCAAGGACAGAATCTGTTTCCTGGACAGCACGTCACAACTTTTGAACTTTCTTGCAATCAGAGGCTACACTTGGCACAAAGTTGAAAAGTAAAGATACAATGATGATTCTACTGTAGTAACAACATCAAGACACAACAAAAGCAAAATAAAATTTTATTCATTGTGGGCTGCCTCCCAAAAGCGCTTTCTTTTATGCCTTTAAGCTAGGCATAAGACTTTAATGATGCTCTCGTAGGAATAAGAGTTGAAGAACAAAAGAGAGCATGAAGAAGCAAATACCAAACACATTTAAGCCTAACATGCTTCCTATGCATAGGAATATTGCAATAGAATAATTCATTGAAGCACAAAGCAACTGGCATAGGAAGGCAAAACAAGCATAACTTCAAAATATTCACCATAAAGAGAGGAAACTTCTTATTATTAAGATATTTAGAACCAAGTCTCCCTCTCTCATTATAAATTTCAGTGGCATCATGGATGAACTCAACAATATAAGGATCACATAAAGCATTGTTACCATGATCCACATGCAAAAAGGTACTCTCACTCTCCACATAAGCATAATCTTTCTCATTGGTAATAGTGGGAGTAGGACTATCATAAACAACTTGAACACTATAGATTAATTGTATATTAGGAGGGTGGTGTTCAACAAGGGAGTAATTCCCTCCATGATTATGACAAGTTTCATAAGGATAATTTCTCCTTATGTCATAGGTACCTTTATAATCATATAGATTGGAGTTATAACATCATCATGGTAGAGAAGAGCATTATCATTGCTAGCAACTATATTTGTAAACATGTTGTCTTTATTCTTACTAGCAAGAGAATTATCAATTATCACATCACTAGTGGGTAAAGGATTTGCAATCCTATCATCCCCAAGCTTAGAGCTTCCCATATCTTCACTTTCAGAGTTGGTACCAAAAAGATTTTCAAGATCATAAGTAGCATTATCATCATTTTCCCAATCACAATAAGTAACATGCATATCATAATCAAAATCATCTTCAATAGTACCTACGGACGTATCATCAAGATGATAATTAAGGCAATAAACTTCACCTTCTTCTTTAAACTTACAACCGTTAGGATAAAAGTTGATGAGATGAATATGCTCAGGCCAGGTTGATACCCATTCTTCTTCCTTCTTGCTCCTCTTCCTCCTCCTCCTCTTCTTTTTCTTCTTCTTCACCTTATGAGGGGGTGGTTGGAGATGAAGCTTCTCCACATATCCTGGTTTATCATTAGAAACAATAGGGGAAACTCGGGAGAAACTCTCCTTTTTATTAGCAGAAATATAAGAGACATTTTTATACTTTGGTAAAGTTCCCTCTTTTCTAATCTTACTTATGTAATCATTTTCATGGCAATTAACAACACAATAGAGATGGCAATTTTGCAAAGTGTTTTTTATTCCTATGGCATCAACATCTAGCCATGAAGTCTTTTCTGATAACTCTTCACACATCAAAAATAACATAAGCTCATCATAAAGATCAGAGGTGATCATGTTATCACACAACTGGTTAACAGTTATGTTTTGATAGTGCATGCATTGAAAATTAAAGTGACCCTCTATACGGCAAAGTTCACAAGTAAAAGGATAAAGGTCACACAATTCTCTAGCAATTTCATTTAAATCTCTGACCCAAGTGATTGTTCTTTCATGCTTATGTTGCTTACAATACTTCTCTTCTTCAATCATAGGCCTTTCACAAGGTATATCCACTCCACAAAAATTAACATGCTTATATAAAACTTCATTTTTAGGAATTGGATCATGCATGTTGCAATCATTATGAACAATTTCATTTTCTTTGCAAATCTCTTTGAAAGGTTTATGATACTTGATCCAATCCTCCTTAGGCATATTAAGATGTGAAGCAAAAGATTTGAGGAAATCAACAAGGAGTTGAGAATCAAGCCCAAACTTAGCACTAAACTTATTAAAACTTGTAGTTTCAACAAAGGACTTAATGCAATCATAATCATAAATTATACCTGACTCTTTACCTTTGTCGATCTCCCAATCTTCAGTGTTGCGTTGAATTCTTTCAAGGAGTTCCCATTTAGCATCAATCTTTTTGTTTGTGAAAGAACCCATAGAGGAAGCGTCGAGCAAATCTTTATCCTGTCGAGAAAGCCTCGCATAGAAATTAGTAATAATCATATCTTTGGGGAGCCCATGGTTAGGACATTTTAGCATGAACGTTTTCAGTCTCCCCCAAGCTTGAGCTATGCTCTCTCCGTCATGAGGATAGAAATTATAAACATAATTCCTATTCTCATGGACTTCATGAAGAGGATAAAACTTGGAGTAAAAGAGAGACTGGATCTCTTCCCAATCCAGCAGGTGAGAGTCATCTAGTAGCCTATACCATTCCAATGCTTTTCCTTTCAGTGACAAGGCAAATAATTTCCTCATGACAAACTCCCTTGATACACCTGCAAGCTTAAATAATGAACATAGTTGTGATAGATATAGCAAGTGTTCACCGGGATGTTTGTCTCCTGCATAACGATTAGCCAAAACATAATCGATAATACCAGCTGGTATTTTAGAGGGCACAATTTCAGTAGGGGGAGGAGCAACCACCACAGGTGTGGGGCGTCTTCCCGCAAGCAACGATCCAATAGCAAGGTTGTCCATAAGCATAACTAGTGAAATAAAAACAAGAAACAAAAAGATTTAATTGCAAGATCTAAAGATATACCTTCAAGCGCTCACCTCCCTGGCAACGGCGCCAGAAATAGCTTGATGTCTACACACGCTTCTACTCTTGTAGACTATGTTGGGCCTCCAAGCGCAGAGGTTTGTAGGACAGCAGCAATTTCCCTCAAGTGGATGACCTAAGGTTTATCGAACTCAGGGAAGTAGAGGTTGAAGATGATCTCTCTCAAGCAACCCTGCAACTAAGATACAAGAAGTCTCTTGTGTCCCCAACACACCTAATACAACTAGGAGTTGTATAGGTGCACTAGTTCAGCGAAGAGATGGTAAAATATGGATGATAGGAGTGGCAAAGCAAAGTAATATAAATCTGTAATAAAAAGTGCAGCAAGCAAACAAGTGGTAAACGTGAGCACAAATGGTATTGCAATGGTGGAAACAAGGCCTAGGCTTCATACTTTCACTAGTGGCAACTCCCAACAACATTAACATAATCGAATCACATGATATTTCCCATAAAACATGCAAAGGGGACACACTCGGAGGTCATTCCTTCGTGGTCAAGAGAGGACGAGAATTATGTAGGGCTACAAAAGCACACCTCAAAGTTCGTAGTTCTCAATCTAAGGATTTCCCAATGTCACCGCGGCCATCCAAAGAGAGTCCCACAATCACCACAACATATCTAAAAGATAGTCAAAGACAAGCACCAAGAGACTCTCAATCTTCAATCAACACACAAGAGAGGAAATCACTCATGAAAATATTTTTCTAATCCATGTCCAATAGACCGCTGTCACCTTGGTCTCGGGGATTATACTAGATAAAGACAAGTGAGTACATCAATCCAATACATAGAGGAAGGGGAAACATCATGGGATCACCCTAGATTAACATAGCCTATGATCACAACGAAGATCACATCATGGGAGAGAGAGATAACCACATAGCTACTGGTAGAAACCTCAGCCCCGAGGAGGAACTACTCCCGCATCATGGAGGGAGGAAGCAACGTCGATGGAGATGAATCCGGGGGCACTTCCCCGTCCCGGCAGGGTGCCGGCTGATGTCTACACACGCTTCTACACTTGTAGACTATGTTGGGCCTCCAAGCGCAGAGGTTTGTAGGACAGCAGCAATTTCCCTCAAGTGGATGACCTAAGGTTTATCGAACTCAGGGAAGTAGAGGTTGAAGATGGTCTCTCTCAAGCAACCCTGCAACTAAGATACAAGAAGTCTCTTGTGTCCCCAACACACCTAATACACTTGTTAGATGTATAGGTGCACTAATTCGGCGAAGAGATGTTAAATGGCAAGTGATATGGATGGCAAAACAAAGTAATATAAATCTGTAATAAAAAGTGCAGCAAGCAAACAAGTGGTAAACGTGAGCACAAATGGTATTGCAATGGTGGAAACAAGGCCTAGGGTTCATACTTTCACTAGTGGCAACTCCCAACAACATTAACATAATCGAATCACATGATATTTCCCATAAAACATGCAAAGGGGACACACTCGGAGGTCATTCCTTCGTGGTCAAGAGAGGACGAGAATTATGTAGGGCTACAAAAGCACACCTCAAAGTTCGTAGTTCTCAATCTAAGTATTTCCCAATGTCACCGCGGCCATCCAAAGAGAGTCCCACAATCACCACAACATATCTAAAGGATAGTCAAAGACAAGCACCAAGAGACTCTCAATCTTCAATCAACACACAAGAGAGGAAATCACTCATGAAAATACTTTTCTAATCCATGTCCAATAGACCGCTGTCACCTTGGTCTCGGGGATTATACTAGATAAAGACAAGTGAGTACATCAATCCAATACATAGAGGAAGGGGAAACATCATGGGATCACCCTAGATTAACATAGCCTATGATCACAACGAAGATCACATCATGGGAGAGAGAATTGACCACATAGCTACTGGTAAGAACCTCAGCCCCGAGGAGGAACTACTCCCGCATCATGGAGGGAGGAAGCAACGTCGATGGAGATGAATCCGGGGGCACTTCCCCGTCCCGGCAGGGTGCCGGCGCAGGAATTCTGGTCCCCCGAAGCTTGATGGCGATGGTGGCGGAGATCGGAATTGCGTCTGGATAAAAGGGGTCCGGAATCAGGGTTTCCGCGACACGGTGTAAATATATGCCAAAGGGGGGCATCAGAGGGGGTCAGGGGTGCCCAGGCGCCCCCCCCCCCCCCCGGCGCGGCCAGGGGGGCGCGTGGGTAGGCCGCCTGGAGCCCCTGTGGGTCCCCTCCGGCCCTACTTTGGCCGCATGGAAGCTTCCGGAACGCTGATTTTTTATATATTTTTCCCGGAATTTTCTGGCAATTTACGTAATGGGAAAACCTGAAATACAAAAACAGCAGAAAACAGAAACTGGCACTGGGGTGCACTGAGTTAATAGGTTAGTCCAAATATGATCAAAAGTGTATGGAAGTGTATAAATATCATAGCAATATCACCCAAAAGAGGCATGGAGCAAGCAGAAATTATAGATACGTTTTGGACGTATCAATCGGACGGTATGCTGTGCCCACGCTGGAGCCTGGGGCTCGACGGCGAGGACTAAAGGCATTTCCTTCGCCATGGGAGCGGTTGTCTCGACGGAAAGAGCTCGTCGCTCCGCCAAAGCTAGCCGTCCAGTGGCGGGCTCAGTGTCTCTGGCAACATCCTTGCCGGCGGCTTCGGGGAGCTCGGCAGGAAAGTACTTGACGGGCCCTGATTTCCTCCTCTTGTTCTGCTCTGTTGATGGATCAACGGATGGCTGAGAAAGCTGAAGCACAAAGGTACCTGGTTCCACAGGTAGCTTGAGGGCAGCGCGCTTTGATAGGTAGTCGACGATGTCGTTCTCCGCTCGGGGAACGTGCTCCGCCTGTATACCATCAAAGCGCTCTTCTAGCTTTCTCACTTCATCGACGTAGGCCTTCATCAACGGGCTCTGGTAATCTTTGTTGATTTGATTGACGACAAGCTGCGAATCGCCCCTGACGACGAGTTTCTTGATTCCGAGGTCTGCCGCGATCCTAAGACCAGCAAGCAGCCCCTCATATTCAGCAGTATTGTTCGTTGATACCTCCCTGGGGAAGTGCATCTGGACCACGTACTTGAGGTGCTCTCCAGTGGGCGCGACCAACAGTACGCCAGCCCCGGCACCCTGTAAGGAGAAAGCTCCATCAAAGTAAATGATCCAGTCGCAACTCGCCTCTTTGCTGGGGAGAGCAGTTTCCTGGACTTCTTCATCAGGCGTCGCGGTCCATTCTGCAACGAACTCCGCCAGGACTCGGCTTTGAATCGTTGAGGTACTTTCAAACTTGAGGCCAAAGCTGGACAGCTCCAATGCCCACTCTACAATTCTTCCCGTTGCATCTGGATTGTGCAATATCCGTTGTAGAGGGAGGCGAGTGACGACAGTGATCTCGTGCGTCTGGAAGTAGTGACGTAGCTTCCTCGAGGCCATAAGAAGGCCGAAGAGCAATTTCTGCACACCGGAGTACCTTGATCTAGCCCCCCTGCAAGAGGGAGCTAACAAAGCAGACCGGGTGCTGCATCATTTTCTTCCTTGGCTGCACTCCAACAAACCAGGTGGTCAGCGCCGCACTAGTGGCGCAGAGAGAAATTGACGGGGTATTGGATTGACACCTATGGGATCACAAGAATCCCTACTACGGTTGCGGGGCGCGGGGTTGAGAGAAGAGCGGATCCAACAGTTAGCACATGGTTCGTTTACCCAGGTTCGGGCCACAAAGATGCGTAAAACCCTACTCCTGCTTTGGTGGATTATATGTTTGTGTTCTTCAGCTAGCTATGGGGCGTGAGGAGCTCCAAAAAGCCGAGTCGTGAGGAGTTCTAAAGAGCCGAATCCTTCTCCTGGTCGCCTCGGGCCTCCTTTTATAGGGAAAAGGGGTTGCCACAGTGGCACACAGGAGGTGGAAAGGGTACAGTGATGCGAGGTTATCCCTCGCATTACATGACAAGGCACATTTAATGCGCCTAGCTTAGGTGTCCTTGCTTTATCGGGGACGGGGGAGACATCCATCTTGTCCGTCGCCGCTCCTTCTTGTGTTGACACGCGCCCTGGCCAGCGATGCCTGAGACGCCATGTAGGCAGGCAGGCAGCTGAGGTGGCGCAATGGTGGGTCTTCCACGAAGATCTGCATGTCGCCACGCAGGTGCCTGCCCAGCTGGTTGGGTCGGCAGCTGCATGGGGCGGTGGAAGCTTAGTTTTGCGTTGGCCTGATGGTGGCCCTGCGGATGTCCCCGGCAAGGGCCTTGCCGGGGCCCCGACAAGGATCTTGCCGCAACGCCTGCTGTCATCCCCGGCAAGGTGCTTGCCGGGGGTCTTGTGGTCCTCCTTGGCTGGGATCCCGCCAAGGGTCGTCGTCTTCTTAGTGTGTGTATCTGATCTTGAATGTTTTCACAAAGATCCGCATGCCACCATGGGGATATCTCCCGAATCCTTGCCCCATGGGGGCAGTGGACTCAAGGGTGATCCGCTCCGTAGGCGTGGGGCGAGCTGCTGCGGCAAGGGTCTTGCCGGGGCTGCCAGAGCCGGCCCCGACAAGGATCTTGCCAGGGCTGCTAAAACTGGCTCCCGACAAGGGTCTTGCCGGGGGAAGCCGCTTCGTCCCTTTGCTCTTTGTGGTATTGTTCTTGGTGTTGCTCCAGTTCCATCGAGCTTCGGTCTTACCCTGGCTCATCTCCCTTGCCATGCTTGGCGTGGTGGTGCCCGTGGCTCAGACTGCCCGTGCACAGTCATAGGGGTACAAAAAGTGTACCCCTCTTTTTGTACACTGACAAATGGTTGTTCTATTTATATGAGTAATATATTTTATGGTCATGCACCCTTGAAGAGTGGTCTATCCTTATTGGATCTTTCTCGTAGCGATACACATATTCATAATATTGAAGCCAAAAGATGCAAAGTTGATAATGATAGTGCAACTTATTTGTGGCACTGCCGTTTAGGTCATATTGGTGTAAAGCGCATGACGAAACTCCATAGTGATGTACTTTTGGAATCACTTGATTATGAATCACGTGGTGCTTGCGAACCATGCCTCATGGGCAAGATGACTAAAACTCTGTTCTCCGGAACAATGGAGCGAGTAACAGATTTATTGGAAATCATACATACTGATATATGTGGACCGATGAGTGTTGAGCTCGCGGTGGGTATCGTTATTTTCCGACCTTCACTGATGATTTGAGCAGATATGGGTATATCTACTTGATGAAGCACAAGTCTGAAACATTTGAAAAGTTAAAAAAATTAGAGTGAAGTAGAAAATCATTGTAACAAGAAAATAAAGTTTCTACGATCTGATTGTGGAGGAGAATATTTGAGTTACGAGTTTCGTCTTCATTTGAAACAACGTGGAATAGTTTCACAACTCACGCCACCCGGAACACCACAGCGTAATGGTGTGTCCGAACGTCGTAACCGTACTTTATTAGATATGGTGCGGTCTATTACTTCTCTTACCGATTTACCACTATCGTTTTGGGGTGATGCTTTAGAGACAGTTGCATTCATGTTAAATAGGGCACCATCTAAATCTTTTGAGACGACGCCTTATGAACTGTGGTTTGGCAAGAAACCAAAGTTGTCATTTCTTAAAGTTTGGGGCTGCGATGCTTATGTGAAAAAGCTTCAACCTGATAAGCTCGAACCCAAGCCGGAGAAATGTGTCTTCATAGGATACCCAAAGGAGGCTGTTGGGTACACCTTCTATCACAGATCCGAAGGCAGGATATTCGTTGCTAAGAATGGATCCTTTCTAGAGAAGGAGTTTCTCTCGAAAGAAGTGAGTGGGAGGAAAGTGGAACTTGATGAGGTAATTGTACCTTCTCCCGAATTGGAAAGTAGTACATCACAGAAACTAGTTCCAGTGATTCCTACACCAATTAGTGAGGAAGCTAATGATGATGATATTGAAACTTCAGATCAAGTTTCTGCTGAACTTCGTAGATCAACCAGAGTATGTTTCGCGCTAGAGTGGTACGGCAACCCAGTTCTGGAAGTCATGTTACTAGACCATGATGAACCTACGAACTATGAGGAAGCGATGATGAGCTCAGATTCCGCAAAATGGCTTGAAGCCATGAAATCTGAGATGGGATCCATGCATGAGAACAAAGTGTGGACTTTGGTTGACTTGCCCGATGATCGGCAAGCCATCGAAAACAAATGGATCTTCAAGAGGAAGACCGACACTGACGGTAATGTTACTGTTTACAAAGCTCAACTTGTTGCGAAAGGTTTTCGGCAAGTTCAAGGAGTTGACTACGATGATACTTTCTCACCCGTAGCGATGCTTAAGTCTGTCCGAATCATGTTAGCAATTGCCGCATTTTATAATTATGAAATCTGGCAAATGGATGTCAAAACTGCATTCCTGAATGGATATCTCGAAGAAGAGTTGTATATGATGCAACCAGAAGGTTTTGTCGATCCTAAAGGTGCTAACAAAGTGTGCAAGCTCTAGTGATCCACCTATGGAGTGGTGCAAGCATCTCAGAGTTGGATTATACGCTTTGATGAGGTGATTAAAGCATATGGTTTTATACAGACTTTTGGAGAAACCTGTATTTACAAGAAAGTGAGTGGGAGCTCTGTAGCATTTCTGATATTATATGTGGATGACATATTGTTGATTGGAAATGATATAGAATTTCTGGATAGCATAAAAGGATACTTGAATAAGAATTTTTCAATGAAAGAACTCGGTGAAGCTGCTTACATATTAGGCATCAAGATCTATAGAGATAGATCAAGAAACTTAATTGTACTTTCACAAAGCACATACCTTGATAAATTTTTGAAGAAGTTCAAAATGGATCAGTCAAAGAAAGGGTTCTTGCTTGTGTTACAAGGTGTGAAGTTGAGTAAGACTCAATGCCCGACCACTGCAGAAGATAGAGAGAAAATGAAAGTCATTCCCTATGCCTCAGCCATAGGATCTATCATGTATGCAATGCTATGTACCAGACCTGATGTGTGCCTTGCTATAAGTTTAGCAGGGAGGTACCAAAGTAATCCAGGAGTGGATCACTGGACATCGGTCAAGAACATCCTTAAGTACCTAAAAAGGACAAAGGATATGTTTCTCGTATATGGAGGTGACAAAGAGCTCGTCGTAAATGGTTACGTTGATTCAAGCTTTGACACTGATCCGGATGACTCTAAGTCACAAACCGGATATGTATTTTTATTGAACGGTGGAGCTGTCAGTTGGTGCAGTTCCAAGCAAAGCGTCGTGGCGGGATCTGCGTGTGGAGTGGAATACATAGCTGATTCGGAATCAGCAAATGAAGGAGTCTGGATGAAGGAGTTCATATCCGATCTAGGTGTGGTACCTAGTGCATCGGGTCAAATGAAAATCTTTTGTGACAACACTGGAGCAATAGCCTTGGTGAAGGAATCCAGGTTTCACAAGAGAACAAAGCACATTAAAAGACACTTCAATTCCATCCACGATCAAGTCAAGGAGGGAGACATAGAAATTTGCAAGATACATACAGATCTGAATGTTGCAGACCCGTTGACTAAGCCTCTTCCATGGGCAAAACATGATCAGCACCAAGACTCATGGGTGTTAGAATCATTACTTTGTAAATCTAGATTATTGACTTTAGTTCAAGTGGGAGACTGAAGGAAATATGCCCTAGAGGCAATAATAAAAATTTTATTTGTATTTCCTTATATCATGATAAATGTCTTTTATTCATGCTAGAATTGTGTTAACCGGAAACTCATTACATGTGTGAATACATAGACAAAACAATATGTCCCTAGCATGCCTCTACTAGACTAGCTCATTGATCAAAGATGGTTATGTTTCCTAACCATAGACATGAGTTGTCATTTGATCAACGAGATCACATCATTAGGAGAATGATGTGATGGACAAGACCCATCCGTTAGCTTGGCCCTATGATCGTTTAGTTTTAACTGCTATTTCTTTCTTCATGACTTATACATGTTCCTATGACTATGAGATTATGCAACTCCCGAATACCGAAGGAACACCTTGTGTGCTATCAAACATCACAACGTGACTGGGTGATTATAAAGATGCTCTACAGGTGTCTCCGAAAGTGTTCGTGGTGTTGGCATAGATCAAGAATAGGATTTGTCACTCCGAGTGTCGGAGAGGTATCTCTGGGCCTTCTCGGTAATACACATCATAATAAACCTTGCAAGAAAACAATTAATGAGTTAGTCACAAGATGATGTATCATAGAACGAGTAAAGAGACTTGCTGGTAACGAGATTGGACTAGGTATCGAGATACCGACGATCGAATCTCGGGGAAGTAACATACCGATGACAAAGGGAACAACGTATGTTGTTATGCGGTTTGACCGATAAAGATCTTAGTAGAATATGTAGGAGCCAATATGAGCATCCAGGTTCCGCTATTGGTTATTAACCGGAGATGAGTCTCAGTCATGTCTACATAGTTCTCGAACCCATAGGGTACGCACGCTTAATGTTTGATGACGATCAGTATTATGAGTTTATGAGTTTTGATGTACCGAAGGTAGTTAGGAGTCCCGGATGAGATCACGGACATGACGAGGAGTCTCGGAATGTCTGAGACGTAAAGATTGATATATTGGACGACTATATTCAGACACCAGGAGTGTTCCCGAAGGTTTCAGATAAAACCAGAGTGCCGGGGGGGGGGGGGTTACCGGAACCCCCCGGGTAGTATTGGGCCCTAGTGGGCTTTAAGGGAGAGAGAGGGCAGCAGCCAGGAGGTGGCGCGCCCCCTCCCAAAGGGTAGTTCGAATTGGACTAGGGGAGTGGGGCGCGGCCCCCTCTTTCCCTCTCCCTCTCCCTCTCTTTCCTTCTCCCTCTCTCCTACTAGGAATAGAATTGGAATCCTATTCCTAGTAGGATTGCCTCTCTAAGGCGCGCCATAAGGGGCCGGCCGGCCTCCCCCCTTGCTCCTTTATATACAGGGGCAGGGGGCACCCAAAGACACAAGTTGATCAGTTGATCTCTCCCAACCGTGTGCGGTGCCCCCCTCCACAGAAACACACCTCGGTCATATTGTTGCAGCGCTTAGGCGAAGCCCTGTGACGTTAACTTCATCATCTCCATCACCACGCCGTCGTGTTGACGAAACTTACCCACGAGGTTCTACTGGATCAAGAGCTCGTGGGACGCCATCAAGCTGAACGTGTGCTGAACGCGGAGGTGTCGTGCGTTCGGTGCTTGATCGGTTGGATCGCAAAAAAGTTCGACTACATCAACCGCGTCGCTAGACGCTTCCGCTTTCGGTCTACGAGGGTACGTAGACACACTCTCCCCTCTCGTTGCTATGCATCTGGTAGATAGATCTTGCGTGATCGTAGGATTTTTTTTGAAATACTACGTTCCCCAACAGAAAGTATCGCTCAAGCTTGGGGGAGGCTTAAGTCAATGCTATATTCATGCCCCAATCATGAGCTCTCTAGAGAAATGATTATTCAAAAAAAAATGCTCGGCTTTCTCTCAATAATCGCTCCATGCTCGATACTTCTTGTACCGGTTCTTTTATGATGAAGACCATAGAATTTAAATGGGATTTATTGGAAAGAATTAAACACAACTCTGAAGATTGGGATCTCGACGAAGGTAGGGAGTCAGGTATAACACCTAAGTTTGATTGTGTTAAATATTTTATGGATACTGATGTTTTCCGTGAATTTAGCACTAAATATGGACTTGACTCTGAGATAGTAGCTTCTTTCTGTGAATCATTTGCTACTCATGTTGATCTCCCTAAGGAGAAGTGGTTTAAATACCATCCTCACATTGAAGTAAAAGTAGTTGAACCTGTTATAGTTGAAGAAAAGACTATCACTTATAACGTTGATCCGATTGTTCCTACCGCCTATATTGAGAAACCACCTTTCCCTATTAGAATAAAGGATCATGCTAAAGCTTGAACTGTGGTTCGTAAGAGTAATACTAGAACACCTACACCCTCTGAGCAAATTAAAGTTGAACCCAGTGTTGCTATGGTTAAGGATCTCTTGGTCAATAATATAGATGGGCATGTTATTTACCTCCAGGACGAAGCTGCTAGAATCGCCAGACCCGATACTAGGAACAAACATAGACCTATTGTAGGAATGCCTGTTATTTCCGTTAAAATAGGAGATCATTGCTGTCATGGTTTATGTGATGTAGGTGCTAGTGCAAGTGTAATACCCATTTCCTTATATGAAGAAATTATGCACGATATTGCACCCGCCGAGCTAGAAGGTATTGATGTTACTATTAAGCTTTCCAATAGAGACACTATTTCACTAGTTGGGATTGTTAGAGATGTTGAAGTGTTGTGTGGGAAAGTTAAATACCCTGCTGATTTTCTTGTTCTTGGTTCCCCACAAGATGATTTTTGCCCCATTATATTTGGTAGACCCTTCTTGAATACTGTTAATGCTAAGACAGACTGCGAAAAAGATATTGTTACTATTGGAGTAGGGCATATGTCTCATGATTTTAACTTTGCTAAATTTCGTAGACAACCCCATGATAATGAATTGCCTAGTAAGGATGAAATTATTGGTCTTGCTTCTATTGCTGTACCTCATAACGATCCCTTAGAACAATATCTGCTAGACCATGAAAATGATATGTATATGAATGAGAGAAGGGAAATAGACGAAATATTCTTTAAACAGGGACCCTTATTGAAACACAATTTGCCTGTTGAAATTCTAGGGGATCCTCCTCCACCCAAGGGTGATCCCGTGTTTCAACTCAAACCATTACCTGATACTCTTAAGTATGTTTATCTTGATGAAAATAAGATATATCCTGTTATTATTAGTGCTAACCTTTTAGAGCAGGAAGAAGATGAATTATTGAAAACTCTAAAAAAGCACAGTGCTGCTATTGGATATACTCTTGATGATCTTAAGGGCATTAGTCCCACCCTATGCCGACACAAAATAAAATTGGAAAAGGATGCTAAACCGATTATTGATCATCAACGACGGTTAACTCCTAGGATGAAAGAAGTGGTAAGGAAGGAAATACTAAAGCTTCTAGAGGCAGGTATACTTTATCCAGTTGCTGATAGTCAGTGGGTAAGCCCTGTCCATTGTGTGCCTAAGAAGGGAGGTATTACTGTTGTTCCTAATGATAAAGATGAATTTATCCCGCAAAGAATTGTTATAGGCTATAGGATGGTAATTGATTTCTGCAAATTAAATAAAGCTACTAAGAAAGATCATTACCCGTTACCTTTTATTGATCAAATGCTAGAAAGGTTATCCAAGCATACGCATTTTTGCTTTCTAGATGGCTATTCTGGTTTCCCTCAAATACCTGTGTCAAAATAGGATCAAGAAAAGACCACTTTTACTTGTCCCTTCGGTACCTTTGCTTATAGACGTATGCCTTTTTGGTTTATGTAATGCACCTGCTACCTTTCAAAGATGCATGATGGCTATATTCTCTGATTTTTGTGAAAAGATTGTTGAGGTTTTCATGGATGATGTTTCCGTTTATGGAACTTCTTTTGATGATTGCTTAAGCAACCTTGATCGAGTTTTGCAGAGATGTGAAGAATCTAATCTTGTCTTGAATTGGGAAAAGTGCCACTTTATGGTTAATGAAGGCATTATCATGGGGCATAAAATTTCTGAAAGAGGTATTGAAGTTGATAAGGCTAAAGTTGATGCTATTGAAAAGATGTCGTGTCCCAAGGACATCAAAGGTATAAGAAGTTTGCTTGGTCATGCTGGTTTTTATAGGAGGTTCATTAAGGACTTCTCCAAAATCTCTAGGCCTCTGACTAATCTCTTACAAAAAGACATTCCTTTTGTCTTTGATGATGACTGTGTAGAAGCATTTGAAATACTTAAGAAAGCATTTATCTCTGCACCTATTGTCCAGCCTCCTGACTGGAATTTACCCTTTGAAATTATGTGCGATGCTAGTGATTATGATGTAGGTGCTGTTCTAGGACAAAGAGTTGATAAGAAGTTGAATGTTATCCAGTATGCTAGTAAAACTCTAGACAGTGCCTAGAGAAATTATGCTACTACTGAAAAAGAATTTTTAGCAGTTGTATTTGCTTGTGATAAGTTTAGACCTTATACCGTTGATTCTAAAGTAACTGTTCACACTGATCATGCTGCTATTAAATATCTTATGGAAAAGAAATATGCTAAACCTAGACTTATTAGATGGGTTCTCCTGCTGCAAGAACTTGATTTGCATATTACTGATAGAAAGGGAGTTGAGAACCCCGTTGCAGACAACTTGTCTAGGTTAGAGAATATTCTTGATGACCCAGTACCTATTGATGATAGCTTTCCTGATGAACAATTAGCTTCCATAAATGCTTCTCGTACTGCTCCTTGGTATGCTGATTATGCTAATTACATTGTTGCTAAGTTTATACCACCTAGTTTCACATACCAGCAAACGAAAAAGTTCTTCTATGATTTAAGACATTACTTCTGGGATGACCCACACCTCTATAAAGAAGGAGTAGATGGCATTATTAGACGCTGTGTACCTGAGCATGAATAGGAATAGATCCTACGCAAGTGTCACTCCGAAGCTTATGGAGGACACCATGCTGGAGATAGAACTGCACATAAGGTACTGCAATCTAGTTTTTATTGGCCCACTCTCTTAAAGGATGCCTGTAAGTTTGTCTTGTCTTGCAATGAATGTCAAAGAATTGGTAATATTAGTAGACGTCAAGAAATGCCTATGAATTATTCACTTGTTATTGAACCGTTTGATGTCTCGGGCTTTGATTATATGGGACCTTTTCCTTCCTCTAACGGATATACACATATTTTGGTTGCTGTTGATTACATTACTAAGTGGGTAGAAGCTATTCCAACTAGTAGTGTTGATCATAACACCTCTATTAAGATGCTTAAAGAAGTTGTTTTTCCAAGGTTTGGAGTCCCTAGGTATTTAATGACTGATGGTGGTTCACACTTTATTCATGGTGCTTTCCGTAAAATGCTCGCTAAGTATGATGTTAATCATAGAATTGCATCCCCTTACCACCCACAGTCTAGTGGTCAAGTAGAACTGAGTAACAAAGAGCTGAAATTAATTTTGCAAAAGACTGTTAATAGGTCTAGAAAGAATTGGTCCAAGAAACTTGATGATGCATTATGGGCCTATAGAACTGCATATAAAAATCATATGGGCATGTCTCCGTATAAAATGGTTTATGGAAAAGCATGTCACTTACCTATCGAACTAGAACATAAGGCATATTGGGCTATTAAAGAGCTCAATTATGATCTCAAACTTGCCGGTGAGAAGAGGTTATTTGACATTAGCTCGCTGGATGAATGGAGAACCCAGGCCTACGAAAATGCCAAACTGTTTAAAGAAAAAGTCAAAAGATGGCATGACAAAAGGATACAAAAGCGCGAGTTTCACGTAGGGGATTATGTCTTGCTATACAACTCTTGTTTAAGATTTTTTGCAGGAAAACTTCTCTCTATATGGGAAGGTCCTTACGTTATCGAGGAGGTCTATTGACCCAGAGCCATAAAAATTAACAGCTTCGAAGGCACAAATCCGAAGGTGGTGAACGGCCAAAGAATCAAACACTATATCTCAGGTAATCCCATAAATGTTGAAACCAATGTTATTGAAACCGTAACCCCGGAGGAATACATAAGGGACACTTTCCAGAACGATTCAGACTCCTTAAAGGAGGATGTATGTGGTACGGTAAGTAAACTGACTCCAAAACAGTTCTAACGGCAATTTTTCTCCGTTTTGTAATATTTAGAAAAGTAGAAAAATAAGAAGCAGTCCGGAAGGGACACGAGGCGTCCACGAAGGTGGAGGGCGCGCCCTACCCCCCTGGGCATGCCCCCTACCTCGTGGGCACCTCGTGTGTCTCCGGACTCCGTTTTCTTGCATGTTACTTCTTTTAGTCGGTAAATATTCATTATATAATGTCCCGGAAGTTTTGACTACCGCACCACGCAAAAATCTTCTGCTTTTGTTTCGAGCTTGGTTTCTGACAGATCTAGATCACCATGACGTCTTCAAGCACCCCCAAGGACAAGTTCTTTGAGAAGGTCATCAACCCCTACCTTGCGGAGGTGCTGCAACACCCTCAAACCATCGAGGTGCGTGAGGGGGTGCTGCACATCCGCGATGTTGAGGGACCAAGGAGGACCGGAAGCATGGAGACAAGACTCAAAGCCATGGAGCAGCAAGTTTTCAAGTGCCAAGGTATGGTGGAATGAGGACTCAATGCCAACCACATGATGATCATGGAGTTTACCAACAACCACAAGCTAGACGCCAAGACCATTGGGGAAGCCATCTTCAAGCTCCACGAGAAAATCGAGCACCTCCAGGCCCAGATCTATGACCTGCAAAACCAAAACTATGAGTATGAATATAGATTCAAGAGGATGAGTTTGGCTGTAGATTTGAGGATCCCGGAGACTCGATCATCCTTCTACGATGGTGAGCCCATGCCTTGGAAGATGGACGACAAGCCTACATCATCAACAACTCCTTCATCACCACCTCCCAAGAAAGAGACACAATCACATGGGTATGGGCACTCCCCTTGGAAACTGCCAAGCTTGGGGGAGGTGCCCCGGTATTGTATCATTATCACACTCCTATCTTTACCGTTTTTCTTAGTTCGATCCTTTTGGTAATATCTTGATCTAGTAGAATAAAGTTTAGTATGATCTAGTTGTGAGCTTTGCTTTATGATCTTTATCTTTCTAATCGAGTCCGTGAGCTATATATAATAAAGATTAGTTTTAGGGCAAGGGCTTGATTATCTCACTATGATCATGAGATGATAAAAGAAAATATAAAAATAATCAAAGAGATCATATTGATCTTATGGAAAGTAATGACTTCACATATAAAGAGTATGATGAATAAAAGTTGTTGAGGGTTGACAAACATAGTTTTGGTCATCGTTGCAATTAATAGGAAGTAATAAAGAAAGAGAGGTTTTCACATAAAAATATACTATCTTGGACATCTTTTATGATTGTGAGCACTCATTAAAATATGACATGCTAAAGAGTTGATGTTGGACAAGGAAGACAACGTAATGGGTTATGTCTTCTTATATCCGAAATAAAGTATATTGTCATGGATCATCCAACATGTTGAGCTTGCCTTTCCACCTCATGCTAGCCAAAACTTCTCGCACCAAGTAGGGATACTACTTGTGCTTCCATACATCCTTAAACCCAATCTTGCCATGAGATTCCACCATAACTACCTATGGATTGAGTAAGATCCTTCAAGTAAGTTGTCATTGTTGCAACTCTCTAAAATATGTATGATCTATTAGTGTGGAGAAAATAAGCTTTATAAGATCTTGTGATATGGAAGTAATAAAAGCGATGGACTTCATAATAAAGGTCCCTATCACAAGTGGCAATATAAAGTGACGTTCTTTTGCGCTAAGATTATGTACATCCAACCATAAAAGCACATGACAACCTCTACTTCCCTCTGCGAAGGGCCTATCTATTATTCTGACCTTATAAGAGTCAAGGTGAAAATCACCTTTCCTTTTTACATTTTATCCTTTGGCAAGCACATTGTGTTGGAAAGATCCTGACATATATACCCACTTGGATGTAAGTTATCATGGTCTATTACTGTTGACATTACCCTTGAGGTAAAAGGTTGGGAGGCAACATTATAAGCCCCTATCTTTCTCTGTGTCTGATTAAAACTCCATACCCGTAAGTATTGCGTGAGTGTTAGAAATTGTGAAAGACTAAATGATAGTTGAGTATGTGGACTTGCTGAAAGGCACTTATATTGACTCTTTCCGATATTACGATAAATTGCAATTGCTCCAATGGCCGAGATCATAGTTTGTTAGTTTTCAATGAAGTTTCTGATCCATACTTGACATTGTGGATGGATTGTTACTTTATCATAAGAAATCATATATAT
>LR738715.1:773118211-773166965 GCA_902687465.1 Secale cereale
TATATATATATTGCTGTTATAAGAATGATAATGATGCCCTCATGTCCGTATTTTATCTTTATCGACGCCTCTATCTCTAAACATGTGGACATATTTTTCGATATCGGCTTTCGCTTGAGGACAAGCGAGGTCTAAGCTTGGGGGAGTTGATACGTCCATTTTGCACCATGCTTTTATGTTGATATTTATTGCACTATGGGCTGTTATTACACATTATGTCACGATACTTATGCCTTTTCTCTCTTATCTTACAAGATTTACGTGAAGAGGGAGAATGCCGTCAGCTGGAATTCTGGGCCAGGAAAGGAGCAAACATTGGAGACCTATTCTCCACAACTCAAAAAGCCCTGAAACTCCATGAAAGTCCATTTCAGAAAATATAAAAAATACTGGCGAAAGAAGTACAGGAGGGGGGCCACCCACCGTCCACGAGGGTGGGGGGCGCGCCCCCTGCCTCGTGGGCCACCTGGCAGCCCCCCGATGCCCATCTTCTGCTATATGAGGTGTTTTGACCTGGAAAAAAAATCACAAGAAGGCTTTCGGGACGAAGCGCCGCCGTCTCAAGGCGGAACCCTGGCGGAACCAATCTAGGGCTTAGGCGGAGCTGTTCTGCCGGGGATACTTCCCTCCAGGAGGGGAAAATCATCGCCATCGTCATCACCAACAACTCTCCCATCTTGGGGAAGGTTATCTTTATCAACATCTTCGCCAGCACCATCTCTTCTCAAACCCTAGTTCATCTCTTGTATCCAATCTTTCTATCAAAACCTCAGATTGGTGCCTGTAGGTTGCTAGTAGTGTTGATTACTCCTTGTAGTTGATGCTAGTTGGTTTACTTGGTGGAAGATCATATGTTCAAATCCATTATGCATATTAATACCCCTCTAATTATGAACATGAATATTCTTTGTGAGTAGTTATGTTTGTTCCTGAGGACATGGGAGAAGTCTTACTATAAGTAGTCATGTGAATTTGGTATTCGTTCGATATTTTGATGAGATGTATGTTGTCTTTCCTCTAGTGGTGTCATGTGAACTTCGACTACATGATACTTCACCATTGTTTGGGCCTAGAGGAAGGCATTGGGAAGTAATAAGTAGATGATGGGTTGCTAGAGTGATAGAAGTTTAAACCCTAGTTTATGCGTTGCTTCGTAAGGGGCTGATTTGGATCCATATGTTTCATGCTATGGTTAGGTTTACCTTAATACTTCTTTTCTAGTTGCAGATGAAGGAAATATGCCCTAGATACAATAATAAAGTTATTATTTATTTTCTTATATCATGATAAATGTTTATTATTCATGCTAGAAGTGTATTAACCAGAAACTTAGTACATGTGTGAATACTTAGACAAAAAGAGTGTCCCTAGTATGCCTCTACTAGACTAGCTCATTGATCAAAGATGGTTATGTTTCGTAGTCATAGACATGAGTTGTCATTTGATCAACGGGGTCACATCATTAGGAGAATGATGTGATGGACAAGACCCATCCGTTAGCTTAGCACTATGATTGTTTAGTTTTACTACTATTGCTTTCTTCATGACTTATACATGTTCCTATGACTATGAGATTATGCAACTCCCGTATACCTGGGGAACACCTTGTGTGCTATGAAACGTCATAACGTAACTGGGTGATTATGAAGATGCTCTACAGGTGTATCCGAAGGTGTTCGTGGACTCGTGGTGATGGCATAGATCAAGAATAGGATTTGTCACTCCGTGTGTCGGAGAGGTATCTGTGGGCCCTCTCGGTAATACACATCATAATAAGCCTTGAAAGCAAATGACTAATGAGTTAGTCACGAGTTGATGTATTACGGAACGGGTAAAAAGAGACTTACCGATAACGATATTGAACTAGGTATTGAGATACCGACGATCGAATCTCAGGCAAGTAACATACCGATGACACAGGGAACAACGTATGTTTTTATGCGGTTTGACCGATAAAGATCTTCGTAGAATATGTAGGAGCCAATATGAGCATCCATGTTCCGCTATTGGTTATTGACCGGAGATGATTCTCGGTCATGTCTACATAGTTCTCGAACCTGTAGGGTCCGCACGCTTAACGTTCGATGACGATCAGTATTATGAGTTTATGAGTTTTGATGTACCGAAGGTAGTTCGAAGTTCCGGATGAGATCACGGACAAGATGAGGAGTCTCGGAATGTTCGAGATGTAAAGATCGATATATTGGAAGGCTATATTCGGACATCAGAAAGGTTCCGAGTGGTTCGGGCATTTTTCTGAAGTACCGGGAGGTTACCGGAACCCCCCGGGAGAAGTTATGGGCCTTATGGGCCATAATAAGGAAGCTGAAAGTGCAGTATATCGACTAGAGGGGGGTGAATAGAAGATTTTTATGAAATGCTTCAAAACATGGAAGTTTCGAAGACAAAGGATAAATCCAATCCTATTTATATGCAGTAGAAAGTAGACTACACTAGACAAGCCATAGTCAGGTATTCAATAAAGTGAAGGAATGAAGACTAATAGCAGCTAGGCAGTAAGGATCAAGATGGAAGAAGGAATGAAGCCAATCAGAACAAGTAGTCACACAGTGAAGTCAATCAGATAAGGCAGGCAGGCAATGACTTCACAACATAAGACAGTAAGTAAAGGGAAGGAAAGGATAGAACCAGTAGCTCGGGGAAGACAGTGATTTGTTAGACTAGTTCCAGTTGCTGTGACAACTGTACGTCTGGTTACGGAGGCTGAGATTTAACTCAGAAGACCGCGTCTTCACCTTATTCCCCTTGAGCTAAGGACACCTAGTCCTCACCCAATCACTCTGGTAAGTCTTCAAGGTAGACTTCCAAACCTTCACAGACTTCGTTCACCGGCGATCCACAATGACTCTTGGATGCTCAGAACACGACGCCTAACCGGCTGGAGGAAACACAGTCCTCAAGTGTAATAAGTATTCAGGTCACACAGACAGAAAGACTTCAGTTATGCCTAACACTCTTTGGCTCTGGGTGTTTTGGCTTTGTCCTCGCAAGGATCTCTCTCTCAAATGCTTCGGAGGTGGGTTGCTCTCAAACGACAAAAGTCGTGCAATAACTCTGAGCAGCCACCAATTTATGGTGTAGGGGGTGGGCTATTTATAGCCACTGGGCAACCCGGCCTGATTTGTCCTAAGTGACCCTGGGTCACTAAGGAACTGACACGTGTTCCAACGGTCAGATTTCAAACACTCGCACGACAACTTTACTTGGGCTACAAGTAAAGCTGACTCATCCAACTCTGGATAAGATTTTCTCTCATTATCTTCGCTCGAAACATAGGATTTGGTTGATCATCACTTCAGTCACTCTGACTTAATTCACTTGGACCCCACTTAACAGTACCGTGGTTCCTATGACTCAACAAAGAAGAAAACAAAACATCTAACTCTTCACGCTCCATAGTCTTCACACAATGTCTTCTCTTGTCATAGTCTTCAATAAGATTATCTTCATATACCACCACTGTTGTCAATGTCTTCATACATTTTTAGGGGTCATCTCCGGTAGGTAAACCGAATCAATGAGGGACTACTACCTGTGTTATCCTGCAATTCTCACAAACACATTAGTCCCTCAACCAGGTTTGTCGTCAATACTCCAAAACCAACTAGGGGTGGCACTAGATGCACTTACAATCTCCCCCTTTTTGGTGATTGATGACAAACTGGTTGAAGTTTTCAACGGGGATAAAAGTATGTGAAATTGTAAAGGATAAAGGTATTGTCTTCGTAAGTAGCAAAAGGCTCCCCCTGAAGATGTGCATATAGTTGATTTGCCTTTGAATGCAAATGCACATGGCAGGTTGTACTTGTGGAGATCCTCTTCAACTTATGAAGACAATTCATCATGCACAATTGATATGTCGAATATAATGATATGCATAATGAGAAACGGACGTCTGCAAAAATGACTAAGTGCGGAATATAACGTAGCACATGCGGAATTTATCATCGCATTACAGAGTAGCAGAAAACGTAGCAGACGACCATCAGTTTAAGTGTTACAACTCAAAGAACCAAATGTAGCAAAAAACGAGAGTTGTAAACACTAGGCAAAATATAAAGCACCCGCCCATATGGACCCGCTTGAAGACTATCAACTCATATGCTTCTCCCCCTTTTGTCAGTAAGGACCAAAAAGGTTTGAAGACATAGAGCCTCTACTCGTTCCCAGTTGGAGCAGGAGAGGATGCTGGGTCGGCGTTGGTGTTTGGCGGTGCAGATGTAATTGGTGCAGTGTCGACACGCACTGAAGGAGGAGGCGGTGAGGTAGCATCATCTTGATCATCTATCACCCTGGCGTCAACTGTTGCAGCGGAGGAGGAGTAGTCAGAGTCTTCAAGAGATGGAGTTCGACGCAGAACAACATTCGTTGGAGGTGTGTGGTCAAACTTGAATCGTTCTGTGAAGCCGTCGTCTTGAAGACCCGCTTTAGCACTCAGCAAACTTAAACTCTTCCATGACCTCCGACAGGTTTCATGTGAAACAAAGGCATTCTTGGTGGCAAGATTGCGAATGCGATTGACGTCCACCAAGAGGCTTTGCATCTGATGCTTCAGCCAGTATTGATGCTTACCCTATATCTTATGGAGGGCAACCAAAAGCTCTCGGTTATTGAGAACACGAGAACACTTCTGAGGCCTTTGGGCAATGGTGCTCTCAGTGGCTTCAGTTTTAGCATGTCGAGGTAGACGAGTATGGCCAGCCAGAGGATAAACGCGAGAGACTACTGGAACTCCTTCAATTTGCTGAGTGAAGCTCTGGTTATCAGCGTTGTGAAGACTAACAGGCTCTTTGGCAGGCTCTTGGTATACAGCTTCAGCTGACATATCAACCTCTGGCAAGAATATATGATGGTTGCGAGCAGAAGGCTGATAGGTGATAGCTGAATGAAGCTTGATGAGGCGCATAATCCATGGAGCATAGAACTTGAGACCAAACAGATCAGAGCCAGACACAGCCAACTGTCGGATGAAGAAATCTTGAGCATTGAAGCTGATGCCATTGAAGATATAGAAGAACAATGTCTTCATTGTGCCTTCAAGCTTGGCTGATGAAGAATGCCCTTTGACAGGCCATAGAGTACGCCTGATGATATGATAGATGGTTCGTGGCAGACACTCTAGGTCTTCAACAAAGAATTCCTTTGGATATTCGGCATCGCTGGGCAAAGGCTTCATCATGCTCAGCATTTGGCTCATGTTGGGCTTGCGCTTCTGAAAGATGCTCTCCAAAGCTTCATTGTGTAGTTGACAGCCAGGTTCATACAATTCTCCTGGAGTGGGCAGGCCAGTAAGCTCAATGAGATCAAAGGCTTTGGCTTCATGATGGACATTGCCTGTCATCCACTCAAGGACCCATGTCTTCGGATCCCTGCTGTAGCCTTGAATGTGGAGGGTTGCATAGAATTGCAGAAGCAGCTCTTCATTCCAATGCTCCTTGTCAGTCACAAAGTTGAGCAGGCCAGCATCACGGAAGCAATCAAGAGCTTCCTCAAGACAGGGCAGTCCAGCGATAGCTTCAGTGTCAAGACGCATATGAGGGAAAATGCGCCCTTGATCATAGAGTACTCTTGAGTAATAACTGCGCTGCTGATGGCTCCAGAACCTATCTAACGATATTCTTGGCTTGGAATAGGGGTTCTTGGTGCTGTCAAAGAATGTGTTGTGCGCAGTGCAGCTATTGCCATTGAAGGACCCTTGAGAGGTGGCAATACCTGGAAACCTTGGCAGTCTTGGCTTAGGCTTCTGAACCTGAGGCCTGTGCTCAACATGATGGTCAAATTGAGGACCAGCAGCATGCGGTCCAGCAGCAAGTGGTGGAGTCAAAATGGGCCATCGGACATAGATGAGCTGATCATCTTGGTTGTAAGCTTGCTCAATTGTATGGGGCCTTGGAGGCGGAACAGAAGCAGAGGCAGTGGCTTCAGGCTACTGATTTGCTTCAGGTGCAGCACTTGCTTCAGGCTGCTGATTTGCTTCAGGTGCAACACTTGCTTCAGGCGCCATCACTTCAGGCACCACTATGACTTCGGGTGCCACATTGGCTTCAGCCATGACCACGTCATTGGCTTTAGTGTTGGTGGTGGCAGCCTCTGAATTTGTAACCTCCACTTCAGGAGCTGGAGGGTTGGACACGTTCTCCTCGAGAACAGGGGGTGTGGCAGCACGTGTTTCTTCTTCTTGTGGTTGTTCTTCTTCGGCTGATGCAGTCGGAATATCTTCAGCCGCTTTATCTTCAGATTCTGAGAGGTTCACAGTAGGAGTAGCTTCAGGAACTGATTGTTGCTCTTCTCCTTCTGTAACACTTGGGGTGACGGCTTGAGGCCTTGGTCCTTTGCGAAGCCTGCGAAATGCTGGCGACGCCTGAGGGAATGGAGTTGGTTGGGCCTCAAAATCTTCATCTTCAAGCACCGAACCGTGACTTGAGTTGGGGGAGTTGCTGGTGTATCTTGTGGGTGATCAGCCCACGAGTCATCCTGTGCAATTGGCGTCAATGAATGACCAATGTTGATGCGTTCGTTGTTCGTAAGAACAGGCGAAGATTCCACGTTATACTCGATCTGAGGGAGGACTTCATCATCTTCAACATTGTCATGAGGACCAATGTCTTCAGCTGCGGTGGGGTCAACAGCTGGAATGTTTTCAGCCTCTGTGGGAGCAGGCTCATGAACTATCATGCGACGTTCTTGGTGTGTAGATGCGGGACGAGCAACTGATATGGGCTCGACAAAGATGGGCTCTGTGGAAGAAGCCTTGTCCTTCTTTGTCTTGTGCTTCTTGGTGGGTGGAGCATCATCAGTTGTTTGCTTGCGCTTGCGAGCTTCAGCTTCAGCCACCTTTGTCTTCTTGAGCTCTGAAGCAGCTAGGGTGACCTTAGGCTTCGTGCCAGTCATGCTGGCAGGGAAGACAATGCTAGGCATTTCTTGCCTGGATTCTTCAGCATCGGACACAGGTTGCTTCTTCTTCTTCTTGGCAGCCATCCTAGGGTCAATGCCAGGACGCCCAAGGGCCTTGCACTTTTCAGCTTCATTATATGCTTGAACGCATTTGGCAGCCAAGGCCTTGATTCGCTCACGAGAACCTTAGGCTTCTTCACGCCTCTTGCGAAAGGCTTCCTTGAGCTCATGCATAATGACCTTGAAGTTCTGGATCTCTTGGACGCTGAGCTTGTCCACATGCTTCTTGAACTGAGCCTTTTCAAAATCAATATTTTGCTTTAGCTCAACAATTCTCTGAGCAAGAGCTAGCTCAGAAGCAATGGATCCATGGAAGGAGACGCTGAGGCCAACTGGAAGCGGCATATCGTCGAAGCTGAGGTTGGGGGTGTCAAACCATTCATCAATGAAATTGTTGAGCACTTCCACGTCGAAGAGCGACAAATCATTGAAGATTTCTGTGTCTTGCTTGCTCTTGATCAATTGCTCCAGAGCATCGTCACCTAGATCTTCATCGCTCGAGAGATCAATGGCTTCATTGGCAGTCTTCAGAACAGCGTCAGGAGTGAGAGCTGGACTGGGGTTGTGCAAGGGCTTCTTCCTTAGTTGTCTTCTCTTGGAGATGCGAGAGTGCTCCTCAGACTGCACACTTGGTGCTGGTGGAGCAGTGGCCAAAGGCTTCACTCTTGAAGCAATTGGTGGAGTGGTCTTCAAAGACTTGGATTTCTTCTTCTTCTTCTTGGGCTTCAGAGTTGCAGGCGCTTCATCAGAATCAACGTCATCTGCCGTTTGATCCACATCCGCCCCTTGAAATCTGATGTGACTGATGAGGCCTTCTAAGTTGTAGAAAGGCCCAACCAGGTTTGGTTCAGCTTCACGTGTGCCATCAGCACGGGGCGCATAGGGGCCAAGATTGAAGTCCAATTCCCAGTTCTTCTTGTTCTCTTTGGCTGAGTTCTTGGCATATTGAAGATTGCGCTTGAACAAATTGTCGTCGCGACACGAGAGCAGAGAAGAAGGATCAACATCAGCAGGTTGAGGCCCTCTGACCATGCATGGGTAGAAGCCTTGAGCAATGGCTTCAGCTTGAGTCTTGGGTGGAAGATTTTTGTAGGTAATATCTCCCCATGGACGCTTGATGGCATTATTTTCAGCATACTCTTGGGTCACGAACCTGTACTTGAACCACTGTTCAGCCCAATATCTTCGAATCCATTGGATTCGTGTCTTCCTCTGATTGTAATCCTCCTCTGGATCAGTCTTGTACATCTCACTTAGATCAGGAGGCAAATCTTTAGACGTGTTGCCACGATGCTGTCTGCCACCCTTCCTAACTGACTTGTCGGTTGCCATTGGGTTCAATCTGAAAGGCTTCAAACTGAATGGCTTCAATACTGGCAAATGCTTCGGTCTGCTGGTCACACATGAACTGGCTTCAGGAGAGTGAATATGACGCTGCAAGAATTCTGCAAATGAATGCAGACTATGAGAACCAAGGGATTCTCCCACGGACATGTACCTATGACAGCATTAGAGATGCGAGAGAAGGGGAAGAGGTCATATGCATTCTCAGAAGTTTTTGAAGATAAATCAGTTTAGAAGACTTTGACCTCATAGCGCGAAGACATTCACTTATATGATGAGAGTTGGTTCCAGATTTGTACGAATTCATGAATAGGTACAAGTGAGGAATCTAACTATGTTTGAAGCATATGTGAATGTTCTAGGCAATATATGAGATGCATACATGATAGATCTATATATGTGTAGGCAGAAACTTCTTGTGGTAAAAGTGATGAATCTTTCTGGATCAAGAAGACGGTAAAAGGAGAGTTTAATTTACCACACGATGAACTGCTTAGACAGAGAGGAGTTGGATGCCCAACAGTTCGATCTTCCGTGCCCTAACTTGGCGATGGAGGACAACTACGACGACAGTGGAGTAGACGATGACCGCGGCCGGTGTGAGACGGCATCGACGAGGTCGCGGCAGCGAAGCGCTTCGTTGCCGGCGTCGTCGAGAGCTAGCGGAGGCGCTAGGGTTGGTTGAGGTGGAGAGGTGGTAGAAGAATTTTTGATCGTGATGGGACGTGCATTTATAAAGATGGGAGACGGCACAGCGCAATTACGCAGGTGCCCTTGGCGGTTCACATCTGAGGGACACATGGCGGACATGTAACACATTGGGAGTTGTTCCACGATCCCACGTACGCCACGACTGTCGGAGTGGTCGTTCCGGCTATTCCGGGTTTCAGGCATAAAGGACGGAGCATTAAAATCAGATGTAAAGTTTGTCTCCCTATCTTCTGCCGACAAGGACGCAGAGAAGATACTCGACAGTTCCAACAGAATGCATATGATTTGGACAGACAGAGTTTGAGATGAGAGAGCATAGAGAGGTCAGGGTCCGATCACATTCACTTAGTTCAAAAGATTCAAATAAGAAGACATAGCTATAAGTGAATGCTGTAGAGGACAGAACACAAGTCTATATATATATATATATATATATATATATATATATATATATATATATATATATATATATATATATCCTATATGAAGATAAACCAAGTGTGAAGACTTTGCAAATTTAACGCCACGAGAAACACTTCAAACAAAGATTTGGTGGTGGCGTTACCCACCGTATAGGAAGTATGAGACCCAGACACGGCGCACAATTATCATGGTGCTCCGAAGTCAAATTCCGCGTTAATGTATTCACACTTAGAATGTAAGTCTTCATTGATTGAAGATATACTTTACTTCGTGTGTTGCACATCTAAGTCATCAAAATGCATAAGTGTTAGGATGTGTGCCTGATTACAGGACATTTGAGGATTCTAAGATATTTAGCTCACACCGTAACTTGCAAAACCTTTTCTCATCCAAGGGCTTTGTGAAGATATCTGCCAGTTGCTCTTCAGTGTTAACATGTATGATATCAATATCTTCCTTCATGACATGACCTCTAAGAAAGTGATGACGAATTTCAATGTGCTTTGTCTTCGAGTGCTGAACTGTGTTGTTGGCAATCTTGATGACGGTTTGATTGTCGTAGTAGAGTGGCACATGCTTCAGATGGACACCATAGTCCTTGAGTGTTTGCTTCATCCAGAGAAGCTGAGCGCAGCAAGATCCAATAGCAATGTATTCAGATTCAGCAGTGGAGAGTGATACATAGTTCTGCTTCTTTGAAGACCAACAGACAAGAGATCGTCCTAGAAAGTGACATGTGCCTGATGTAGACTTGCGATCAACTTTGTCACCAGCATAATCAACATTTGAGAATCCAACTAGATCAAACTCTGAGCCCTTTGGATACCATAATCCTAGTGTTGGGGTGTAAGCTAAATATCGAAGTATTCGCTTCACAGCTAAGTGATGTGACTCCTTTGGTGCCGCTTGATATCGAGCACACATGCAAACACTAAGCATAATATCTAGCCTAGATGCACATAAATAAAGCAAAGAATCAATCATGGAGCGGTATACCTTTTGATCAAACTCTTTACCATTGGTGTCGGGACCCAGATGGTGTTTAGCTGGCATAGGCGTCGAGTACCCTTTGCAGTCTTGCATTCCAAACTTCTTCAGGCAGTCTTTGAGGTACTTCTCTTGAGATATGAAGATGACGTTGCTTTGCTGACGAATTTGAAGACCAAGGAAGAATTTCAGCTCATCCATCATGGACATCTGATATTGCTCTTGCATCATGTGACCAAACTCATCACTGTATCTTTTGTCAGTGCAGCCGAAGATAATGTCGTCCACATAGATTTGGCAGACAAACAGTTCATCATCATATGTCTTCATGAAGAGTGTGGGATCTAGGGATCCAGGTTTGAAGCCTTTGCTCTTCAGGAAGTCTTTGAGTGTGTCGTACCAAGCACGAGGCGCTTGTTTGAGGCCATATAGTGCCTTGTTGAGTTTGTATACCATATCAGGACGTTTTGGATCTTCAAAGCCAGGTGGTTGTGCAACATACACCTCCTCTTCAATCCTTCCATTGAGAAAGGCACTCTTTACATCCATTTGATACAGAAGTATGTTGTGATGATTTGCATAGGCTAGCAGTATAGGAATAGCTTCAAGTCTAGCCATAAGAAGACTTCGATCTCCAGTCATATGATTTGTGCATCCGCTGTCCATAATCCATTCTGAAGACTTTGGTGTCACTCCCTACAATGCAACTAGGAGGATAGGCTTCACCAAAAGCCATTGTGAAGCATAAACATTGGATTATGAAAGCTTAGATCCAAGTTAGGACTGATAAGATGATTAGCAAGTGATTCATGAGCAGAATGGATAGTAAATCATTTGGGCATTTGATCTTGTGCCCTACAAGTGTTTTAGGTCCCCAGCAATAACATCGGACGCTTTTGGTTTTTGGCTGGAGACCTTTCCCTGCAAGAGAAAGTCATTTCTTCTTAACCACCCACATCTTTAGGGGTGGCTTAGAAGCAATGAGTCTAAGAGCAGCATCTGAGAATTTTGGCTTTGGAGCCCTAGCAAATAGTCTTGCAGGTGGAGAATAATACTCATAAGAATAAGAAGAAAAATTCTTTGTTTTATGAATATAGTGGTTCAAGGAAACACACTCATATTCATGGGTCTGAGTATGATTTCCCTGCAAAACATTGGCGTTAGGGTGACTCAGGTGAGTTCTTTGTCTGTATGAAGCCTTAGGACCATACGAAGCCTTTGGTTTGGGGTTTGTCTTCTTCCCAGGTGGAGTCATGATAACATTTGCTGGAAGTTTCTCAAGACAACCTTTGGGTACCCAGATCTTCTTCATAGGTGACCCGTTCCTGCAGTTAGTACCAATATACCTGGCAAACACTTCACCATTTTGATTCTTAAACAGTTTATAGTTTGCATCAAAGGATTCATCAATGATAATAGGATTAGCACAAGTGAAGCCAGATAGGGTAGATGGATCCACTGAAGGTTCCTTTGCAGCAACCCATGTGGTTTTGGGATACTGCTCAGGCTTCCAGTATGAACCATCAACATTCATTTTCCTGTCGAACCCAACACCCTCTTTCCTAGGGTTTCGGTTTAGTATCTGCTTTTTGAGGACATCACATAGAGTCTGATGCCCTTTGAGGCTTTTGTACATCCCTGTTTCAAGCAAAGTCTTCAACCTAGCATTTTCATCAGCAATAGTAGTGGTATCCTCAGCAGAGGGGTTAGTTACCACATCAGTAGTTGAAGATATTGCAACAGTGGCAGCAGTAGAACATTAAGCAACAGATGTAGTGTTATCACGCTCAATGCATTTTAGACATGGTGATTCAAATCCTTCCTGAGCGGAGCTGATCAGTTGTGCGCGGAGTGACTCATTTTCTTTTTGAAGATCTTCATGAGCCGCTTTCAATTTCTCAAGTTCTCGCTTCCTTTGAAGGTAATCGTGGGAAAGCTTCTCATGAGTTTTTGAGAGGGATTCATAAAGACCTTCAAGTTCCTCGTACTTAACATGAAGATTTTTTATGTCTTCAATTAAGGACTGAGAACGGGTCATTTTCGCGTCCAACAGGTCATCACTTTTGTCTAACAGTTTTTGAATATGTTCCATAGCTTTCTGTTGTTCAGTAGCAATTTTAGCAAGTGTTTTGTAGCTAGGTTTTGATTCACAATGAGAGTCATCTTCACTGGACGTTTGGAAGTAAGCATCACGTGATTTTACCTTGGCACCGCGTGCCATGAAGCAGTAGGTGGGAGGAGAGTCATCGTCCTCATCATCAATGTTGGAGACGGGGCCATTGTCTTCAGTGTTGAAGATGGACTTGGCAACGTAGGCTGTGGCTAGAGCCAGACTTGCAGCACCAGAATCAGACTCCTCCTCAGACTTCACCTCTGCTTCTTCTGAAGCAGACTCCTCCTCTGAATCCATCTCCTTGCCAACAAACGCACAAGCCTTGCCAGATGAATTCTTCTTGTGTGATGAATACTTTGATGAAGACTTGGAAGAACACTTTGAGTATTTCTTCTTTTTCTTGTCATCAGAATCATATTCCTTGCTCTTCTTCTTCTTCTTCTCATTGTCCCACTGAGGACACTCAGAGATGTAGTGACCAGGTTTCTTGCACTTATGACATGTTCTCTTCTTGTAGTCATGGGTAGAAGCTTCATCATTTCTTGTGCTGGATCGTGAAGACTTTCTGAAGCCTTTCTTCCTAGTGAATTTTTGGAACTTCTTCACAAGCATGGCAAGCTCCTTTCTAATGTCTTCAGGATCATTAAAACTGCAGTCAGATTCTTCTTCAGATGAAGAAACAGCCTTTGCCTTCAAGGTGCGAGATCAGCCATAGTTGGGACCATAGATGTCATGTTTCTCAGATAGCTGGAACTCATGTGTGTTGAACCTCTCAAGTATATCAGACGGATCGAGAGTCTTGAAGTCAGGGTGTTCTTGAATCATCAGGGCAAGGATATCAAATGAGCTGTCAAGTGATCTCAGGAGGGTCTTGACGATTTCATGCTTGGTGATCTCAGTGGCGCCAAGTGCCTGAAGCTCATTTGTGATGTCAGTGAGACGATCGAATGTGTGCTGGACGTTCTCATTGTCATGTCTCTTGAAGCGATTGAAAAGATTGCGGAGGACACTGAGCCTTTAATCTCTCTGGGTTGAGACTCCTTCATCGACCTTTGAGAGCTAGTCCCAGACTTCCTTTGACGTTTCCAGGGCACTTACACAACCATACTGTCCTTTGGTCAGATGACCACAAATGATGTTCTTGGCCATTGAGTCTAGTTGAACGAGCCTCTTGACATCAGCAGGGGTGATACCTTCACCAGTCTTGGGAACGCCGTTCTTGACGACAAACCAGAGGTCCACGTCAATGGCTTCAAGGTGCATGCGCATCTTATTCTTCCAGTAGGGATATTCGGTGCCATCGAAGACGGGGCACGCAGCGGAGACTTTGATTATCCTTGCAGTCGACATAGCTAAAACTCCGGGTGGTTAAACCGAATCACATAGAACAAGGGAGTACCTTGCTCTGATACCAATTGAAAGTGCAGTATATCGACTAGAGGGGGGGTGAATAAGCGATTTTTATGAAATGCTTCAAAACATGGAAGTTTCGAAGACAAAGGATAAATCCAATCCTATTTATATGCAGTGGAAAGTAGACTACACTAGACAAGCCATAGCCAGGTATTCAATAAAGTGAAGGCATGAAGACTAATAGCAGCTAGGCAGTAAGGATCAAGATGGAAGAAGGAATGAAGTCAATCAGAACAAGTAGTCACACAGTAAAGTCAATCAGATAAGGCAGGCAGGCAATGACTTCACAACATAAGACAGTAAGTAAAGGGAAGGAAAGGATAGAACCAGTAGCTCGGGGAAGACAGTGATTTGTTAAACCAGTACCAGTTGCTGTGACAACTGTACGTCTGGTTAGGGAGGCTGAGATTTAACTCAGAAGACCGCGTCTTCACCTTATTCCCCTTGAGCTAAGGACACCTAGTCCTCGCCCAATCACTCTGGTAAGTCTTCAAGGTAGACTTCCAAACCTTCACAGACTTCGTTCACCGGCGATCCACAATGACTCTTGGATGCTCAGAACACGACGCCTAACTGGCTGGAGGAAACACAGTCCTCAAGCGTAATAAGTCTTCAGGTCAAACAGACAGAAAAACTTCAGTGATGCCTAACACTCTTTGGCTCTGGGTGTTTTGGCTTTGTCCTCGCAAGGATCTCTCTCTCAAATGCTTCGGAGGTGGGTTGCTCTCAAACGACAAGAGTCGTCCAATAACTCTGAGCAGCCACCAAATTATGGTGTAGGGGGTGGGCTATTTATAGCCACTGGGCAACCCGACCTGATTTGTCTGAAGTGACCCTGGGTCACTAAGGAACTGACACGTGTTCCAACGGTCAGATTTCAAACACTCACACAGCAACTTTACTTGGGCTACAAGTAAAGCTGACTCATCCAGCTCTGGATAAGATTTGCTCTCATTGTCTTCGCTCGAAGACATAGGATTTGGTTGAGCATCACTTCCGTCACTCTGACTTAGTTCACTTGGACCCCACTTAACAGTACGGTGGTTCCTATGACTCAACAAAGAAGAAAACGAAACATCTAAGTTTTGGCGCTCCATAGTCTTCACACAATGTCTTCTCTTGTCATAGTATTCAATAAGATTATCTTCATGTACCACCACTGTTGTCAATGTCTTCATACATTTTTAGGGGTCATCTCCGGTAGGTAAACCGAATCAATGAGGGACTACTACCTGTGTTATCCTGCAATTCTCACAAACACATTAGTCCCTCAACCAGGTTTGTCATCAATACTCCAAAACCAACTAGGGGTGGCACTAGATGCACTTACAGAAGCACACCATCCCACAAGGGGAATAGGTTTGGGGCGGGGGCTTTCCTTCTCTCCTACTCCTCCTTCCCTTCCTCTCCTACTCCTACTAGGGAAGGGAGGAATCCTACTCCCGGTGGGAGTAGGACTCCTCCTAGGCGCGCCATAGAGGGCCGACCTCTCCCCTTCCTCCACTCCTTTATATACGGGGGTGAGGGCACCCCATAGAGACAAGTTGATCATTGATCTCTTAGCCGTGTGCGGTGCTCCCCTCCACAGAAACACACCTCGGTGTATCGTTGCAGTGCTTAGGCGAAGCCCTGCACCGGTAGCTTCATCATCTCCGTCACCACGCCGTCGTGCTGTCGAAACTCTCCCGTGAAGCTCAACTAGATCAAGAGGTCGTGGGACGTCATCGAGCTGAACGTGTGCTGAACGCGGAGGTGTTGTACGTTTGATGCTTGATCGGTTGGATCGCGAAGACGTTCGACTACGTCAACCGCGTCACTAGACGCTTCCGCTTTCGGTCTACGAGGGTACGTAGACACACTCTCCCCTCTCGTTGCTATGAATGTAGTAGATAAATCTTGCATGATCGTAGATTTTTTTTTGAAATACTACGTTCCCCAGCAGTGGCATCATGAGGCAGGTCTATGCGTAGATGATATGCACGAGTAGAACACAATGAGTTGTGGGCGATAATAGTTATACTGCTTACCAGCATGTCATACTTTGATTCGGCGGTATTGTGAGATGAAGCGGCAGGGACCAACATTACGCGTACGCTTACGCGAGACTGGTTTCACCGTTACGAGCACTCGTTTCTTAAAGGTGACTGGCGGGTGTCTGTCTCTCTCACTTTAGCTGAATCGAGTGTGGCTACGGCTCTACGCCCGGTCCTTGTGAAGGTTAAAACAACACATACTTAACGAAAAATCGTTGTGGTTTTGTATGCGTAGGTAAGAACGGTTCTTTCTAAGCCCGTAGCAGCCACGTAATACTTGCAACAACAAAGTAGAGGACGTCTAACTTGTTTTTGCAGGGCATGTTGTGATGTGATATGGTCAAGGCGTGATGAGTTATACATTATAGTACGAGATGATCATGTTTTGTAAAGTTATCGGCAACTGGCAGGAGCCATATGGTTGTCGCTTTATTGTATGAAATACACACTCGCCATGTAATTGCTTTACTTTATCACTAAGCGGTAGCAATAGTCGTAGAAGCAATAGTTGGTGAGACGACAACGATGCTACGATGGAGATCAAGGTGTCGCGCCGGTGACGATGGTGATCATGATGATGCTTTGGAGATGGAGATCAAAAGCACAAGATGATGATGGCCATATCATGTCACATATTTTGATTGCATGTTTTGTTTATCTTATTATGCTTCTTATTTTGCTTAGTTCGGCGGTAACATTATAAGATGATCCCTTACAAAAATTTCAAGGTACAAGTGTTCTCCCTGAGTATACACCGTTGCAAAAGTTCATCGTGTCGAGACACCACGTGATGATCGGGTGCGATAAGCTCTACGTTCAAATACTATGGGTGTAAGACAATTTTGCACATGCAGAATACTCGGGTTAAACTTGACGAGCCTAGCATGTACATACATGGCCTCAGAACACTGGAGAGCAATCATATAGTAGATATGATCAACATAAGATGTTCACCATTGAAAACTACTCCATCTCACGTGATGATCGGACATGGTTTAGTTGATTTGGATCACGTGATCATTTAGATGACTAGAGGGATGTCTATCTAAGTGGGAGTTCTTAAGTAATACGATTAATTGAACTTTAATTTATCATGAACTTAGTCCTGATAGTATTTGCAAATTATGGTGTAGATCAATAGCTCGCGTTATAGCTCCCCTATGTTTTGATATGTTCCTACAGAAAAACTAAGTTGAAAGATGTTAGTAGCAATGATGCGGACTAGGTCCGTGATATGAGGATTATCCCCATTGCTGCACAGAAATATTATGTCCTTGTTGCACCGCTAGGTGACAGATCTATTGCAGGAGCAGATGCAAACATTATGAACGTTTGGCAAAGCTCAATATGATGTCTACTTAATAGTTTAGTGCACCATGCTTTACGGATTAGAACCGGGACTTCAAAAACGTTTTGTACACCACAGAGCATATAAGATGTTCCAAGAGTTGAAATTAGTATTTCATACTCGTGCCCGTGTCAAGAGGATGAGACCTCTGACCGTACTTTGCCTACAAGATGGAGGAGAATAGCTCAACCAGTGAGCATGTGCTCAGATTGTCTGGGTACTACAATTGCTTGAATCAAGTGGGAGTTAATCTTCTAGATAAGATAGTAATTGACAATGTTCTCTAGACACTATCACCAAGTTAGAACTTCGTGATGAACTATAATATGCAAGGGATGCAAAATTTTATTCCCTAGCTCTTCGCGATGCTGAAATCGGCGAAGGTAGAAATCAAGAAAGAGCATCAAATGTTGATGGTTAACAATACCACTTATTTCAAGAAAATGGCAAAGGGATAGAAGGGGAACTTCAAGAAGAATGACAAGCAAGTTGTCACTCCCATGAAGAAACCCAAAGCTAAACTCAAGCCTGAAACTAAGTCCTTCTACTGCAAAGGAAATGGTCACTGGAAGCGGAACTGCCCTAGATACTTGGCGGATAAGAAGAATGGCAAAGTGAACAAAGGTATATTTGATATACAGATTATTTATGTGTACTTTACTAGTGTTCATAGCAACCCATGGGTATTTGATACTGGTTCAGTTGCTAAATTTAGTAACTCAAAACGAGAGTTGCAGAATGAACAGAGACTAGTTAAAGGTGAAGTGATGATGTGTGTTGGAAGTGGTTCCAAGATTGATATGATCATCATCGCACACTCCCTATACTTTCGGGATTAGTGTAGAACCTAAATAAATGTTATTTGGCATTTGCGTTGAGCATGAATATGATTTGATCATGTTTGTTGAAATACAGTTATTCATTTAAAGTCATAGAATAATTTTTATTCTGTTTACATGAATAAAACCTTCGATGGTCATACAGCCAATGAAAATAGTTTTTTGGATCTCGATCGTATTAATACACATATTCATAATATTGAAGCCAAAAGATGCAAAGTTGATAATGATAGTGCAACTTATTTGTGGCACCACCGTTTAGGTCATATTGGTGTAAAGCGCATGAAGAAACTCCATAATGATGGACTTTTGGAATCACTTGATTATGAATCACTTGGTGCTTGTGAACCGTGCCTCATGGGCAAGATGACTAAAACTCCGTTCTCCGGAACAATGGAGCAAGCAACTGGTTTGTTGGAAATCATACATACTGATGAATGTGGACCAATGAGTGTTAAGGCTCGCGGCGGGTATCGTTATTTTCTGACCTTCACTGATGATTTGAGCAGATATGGGTATATCTACTAGATGAAACACAAGTCTGAAACATTTGAAAAGTTGAAATAATTTCAGAGTGAAGTAGAGAATCATCGTAAATAAAGTTTCTACGATCTGATCGTGGAGGCGAATATTTGAGTTACGAGTTTGGTCTTCATTTAAAACAATGTGGGATAGTTTCACAGCTCATGCCACCCGGAACACCACAGCGTAATGGTGTGTCCAAACGTCGTAACCGTACTTTATTAGATATGGTGCGATCTATGATGTCTCTAACCGATTTACCACTATTGTTTTGGGTTATGCATTAGAGACAGCTGCATTCACGTTAAATAAGGGCACCATCTAAATCCTTTGAGACGACGCCTTATGAACTGTGGTTTGGCAATAAACCAAAGTTGTTGTGAAAAAGCTTCAACCTGATAAGCTCGAACCCAAATCAGATAAATGTGTCTTCATAGGATACCCAAAGGAGAGTGTTGGGTACACCTTCTATCACAGATCCAAAGGCAAGATATTCATTGCTAAAAATGGATACTTTCTAGAGAAGGAGTTTCTCTCGAAAGAAGTGAGTGGGAGGAAAGCGGAACTTAATGAGGTAATTATACCTTCTCCCGAATTGGAAAGTAGTACAACACATAAACTAGTTCTAGTGATTCCTACACCAATCGGCGAGGAAGCTAATGATGATGATCATGAAACTTCAAATCAAACATAGTGCGTTCCGCGCCAGAGTGGTACGATAACCCGGTTCTGGAAGTCATGTTACTAGACCATGATGAACCTACGAACTATGAGAAAGCGATGATGAGCCTAGATTCCGCAAAATGGCTTGAGGCCATGAAATCTGAGATGGGATCCATGTATGAGAACAAAGTATGGACTTTGGTTGACTTGCCCGATGATCGGCAAGCCATTCAAAATAAATGGATCTTTAAGAGGAAGACTGACGCCGCTGGTAATGTTACTGTCTACAAAGCTCAACTTGTTGCGAAAGGTTTTCGACAAGTTCAAAGTGTTGACTACGATGAGATTTTCTCACTCGTAGCGATGCTTAAGTCTGTCAGAATCATGTTAGCAATTGCCACATTTTATGAAATCTGGCAAATGGATAACAAAACGGCGTTCTTTAATGGATTTATTAAAGAAGAGTTGTATATGATGCAACCAGAAGGTTTTGTCAATCCTAAAGGTGCTGACAAAATGTGCAAGCTCCAGCGATCCATCTATGGACTCGTGCAAGCATCTCGGAGTTGGAATATGTGCTTTGATAAGTTGATCAAAGCATATAGTTTTATACATACTTGCGGTGAAGCCTGTATTTGCAAGAAAGTGAGTGGGAGCACTACAACCTTTCTGATAAGTATATGTGAATGACATATTGTCGATCAGAAATGATGTAGAATTTTCTGGAATGCATACAGGAATGTTTGAAAGGGGTTTTTCAAAGAAAGACCTCAGTGAAGCTACTTATATATTAGGCATCAAGATCTATAGAGATATATCAAGACGCTTAATTGGACTTTCACAAAGCTCATACCTTGACAAAGTTTTGAAGAAGTTCAAAATGGATCAGTCAAAAGAAAGGGTTCTTGCCTGTGTGTTACAAGGTATGAAGTTGAGTAAGACTCAAAACTCGACCACGGCAGAAGATAGAGAAAGAATGAAAGTCATTCCCTATGCCTCAGTCATAGGTTCTATAAAGTATGCCATGCTATGTGACAAACCTGTTGTGTACCTTGCCATGAGTTTGACAAGGAGGTACAAAAGTGATCCAGGAGTAGATCACTCGACATCGGTCAAAATTGTCCTTAGTTACTGGATAACTAAGGACATGTTTCTCGATTATGGAGGTGATAAAGAGTTCATCGTAAAGAGTTATGCCGACGCAAGCTTTGACATTAATCCAGATGACTCTAAGTATCAATCTGGATGCATATTAAAAATGGGAGCAATTAGCTAGAGTAGCTCCATGCAGAGCATTGTAGACATAGAAATTTGCAAAATACATACGGATCTGAATGTAACAGACCCGCTGACTAAACTTCTCTCATGAAGCAAAACTTGATCACACCTTAGTACTCTTTGGGTGTTAATCACATGGCGATGTGAACTAGATTGTTGACTCTAGTAAACCCTTTGGGTAGTGGTCACATGGCAATGAAAACTATTGGTGTTAGTCACATGGTGATGTGAACTAGTGGTGTTAATCACATGGTGATGTGATCTAGATTATTGACTCTAGTGCAAGTGGGAGACTGAAGGAAATATGCCCTAGAGGCAATAATAAAGTTATTATTTATTTCCTTATATCATGATAAATGTTTATTATTCATGCTAGAATTGTATTAACCGGAAACTTAGTACATGTGGGAATACATAGACAAAACAAAGTGTCCCTAGTATGCCTCTACTAGACTAGCTCATTGATCAATGATGGTTATGTTTCCTAGCCATAGCCATGAGTTGTCATTTCATCAAAGGTATCACATCATTAGGAGAATGATGTGATGGACAAAACCCATCCGTTAGCTTAGCACTATGATCGTTTAGTTTTACTGCTATTGCTTTCTTCATGACTTATACATGTTCCTATGACTATGAGATTATGCAACTCCCATACACCGGAGGAACACCTTATGTGCTATCAAACATCACTACGTAACTGGGTGATTATAAAGATGCTCTACAAGTGTATCCGAAGGTGTTCATGGTGTTGGCATAGATCAAGAATAGGATTTGTCACTTCGAGTATCGGAGAGGTATATCTGGGCCCTCTCGGTAATACACATCATAATAAGCCTTGCAAGCAAATGATCAATGAGTTAGTCACGAGATGATGTATTACAGAACGAGTAAAAAGAGAATTACCGGTAACGAGATTAAACTAGGTATTGAGATACCTACGATCGAATCTCGGGCAAGTAACACACCGATGACAAAGGGAACAACGTATGTTGTTATGCGGTTTGACCGATAAAGATCTTCGTAGAATATGTAGGAGCCAATATGAGCATCCAGGTTCCGCTATTGGTTATTGACCAGAGATGAGTCCCGGTCATGTCTACATAGTTCTCGAACCCGTAGGGTCTGCACGCTTAACTTTTGATGATGATCAGTATTATGTGTTTATGAGTTTTGATGTACCGAAGGTAGTTCGGAGTCCCGGATGAGATCATGGACATGATGAGGAATCTCGGAATGTCCGAGACGTAAAGATCGATATATTGGAAGGCTATATTCGGACATCGGAAAGGTTTCGTGTGGTTCGGGCATTTTTTCGGAGTATCGGGAGGTTACCGGATCCCCCGGGAGAAGTTATGGGCCTTATGTGCCATAAGAAGGAAGCACACCAGCCCACAAGGGGCTGGTGCGCCCCCCTTGGGCAGGAGGCCGAATTGGAATAGGTTTGGGGGGGGGCGCCCCCCCTTTCCTTCTCTCCTACTCCTCCTTCCCTTCCTCTCCTACTCCTACTAGGGAAGGGGGGAATCCTACTCCCGATGGGAGTAGGACTCCTCCTAGGCGCGCCATAGAGGGCCGGCCTCTCCCCCTCCTCCACTCCTTTATATACGGGGGTGGGGGGCACCCCATAGAGACAAGTTGATCATTGATCTTTTAGCCATGTGCGGTGCCCCCCCTCCACAGAAACACACCTCGGTCGTATCCTTGCAGTGCTTAGGCGAAGCCCTGCGCCGGTAGCTTCATCATCTCCGTCACCACGCCGTCATGCTGACGAAACTCTCCCGTGAAGCTCAACTGGATGAAGAGCTCGTGGGCCATCATCGAGCTGAACGTGTTCTGAACGCGGAGGTGTCGTACGTTCGGTGCTTGTTCGGTTGGATCGCGAAGACGTTCGACTACATCAACCGCGTCACTAGACGCTTCCGCTTTAGGTCGATGAGGGTACGTAGACACACTCTCCCCTCTCGTTGCTATGCATCTAGTAGATAGATCTTGCATGATCGTAGGATTTTTTTTGAAATACTACGTTCCCCAGCAGCGGATGCTTTCAATAGAGGTTAATCATAAGTGGGATGCTTGTCCAAGTAAGGGCAGCACCCAAGCACCGGTCCACCCACATACCAAATTATCAAAGTAAAGAATGCGAATCATATGAACGTGGTGAAAACTAGCTTGACGATAATTCCCATGTGTCCTCGTGAGCGCTTTTCCTTATATAAGAGTTTGTCCACGCTTGTACTTTGCTACAAAAAGGATTGGGCCATCTTGCTGCACCTTATTTACTTTTACTACTTGTCACTTGCTACCAATTACCCTATCACAAAACTATTTGTTACCAATAATTTCAATGCTTGCAAGAAATACCTTACTGAAAACTGCCTATCATTTCCTTCTACTCCTCGTTGGGTTCGACACTCTTACTTATCGGAAGGACTACGATAGATCCCCTACACTTGTGGGTCATCAAGACTCTTTTCTATATCTAGTCATGATCATTATATATAGGCATCACGTCCGTGACAAGAAGATCGAAACGATTCTACATCTACTACTAATACTCCACACATCGACCGCTATCTAGCATGCATCTAGAGTATTAAGTTCATAAGAACAGAGTAACACCTTAAGCAAGATGACATGATGTAGAGGGATTAACTCAAGCAATATGATATAAACCCCATCTTTTTTATCCTCGATGGCAACAATACAATACATGCCTTGCTTCCCCTGCTGTCACTGGGAAAGGACACCGCAAGATTGAACCCAAAGCCAAGCACTTCTCCCATTGCAAGAACAATAGATCTAGTAGGCCAAACCAAACTGATAATTTGAAGAGACTTGCAAGGATATTATAATCATACATAAAAGTTTTCAGAAAAGAATCCAATATTGTTCATAGATAATCTTGATCATAAACCCACAATTCATCGGATCTCGACAAACACACCGCAAAAAGATTACATCGAATAGATCTCCTCGAAGATCGAGAACTTTGTATTGAGATCAAAAGAGAGAGAAGAAGCCATCTAGCTAATAACCATGGACCTGAAGGTCTGTGGTAAACTACTCACAACTCATAGGAGAGGCTATGGTGTTGATGTAGAAGCCCTCCGTGATCGATGCCCCCTCCGGCGGAGCTCCGGAACAGGCCCCAAGATGGGATCTCACAGGTACAGAAGGTTACACCGGTGGAATTAGGGTTTCGTGGATTGCCTCAATGTTTTCAGGGTATGAGAGTATATATAGGCTGAAGAGGCACGTCAGGGGAGCCAGAGGGGGCCCACAAGGGCGGGGGCGTGCCTACCCCCTAGGCACGCCCCTGCCCTCGTGGCCACCTCCTTTGCTTCCTAGCGTGTACTCCAAGTCTTCTGTGTTGATATTGTTCCAAAAATATGTGTCCCAAAGGTTTCATTCCGTTTGGACTCCGTTTGATATTCCTTTTCTGCGAAACACTGAAATAGGCAAAAAACACAACAATTTGCACTGGGCCTTGGGTTAGTAGGTTAGTCCCAAAAATAATATAAAAATGTATAATAAATCCCATTAAACATCCAAAACAGAATTATAATAGCATGGAACAATCAAATATTATAGATACGTTGGAGACGTATCAACCACCACTGCCTATGGTGGTAGAGGTAAATTCTCTAATGAAATTCAATGACAATGATAATCCTCACAATATGCACCCTAGCCAATGCCTTCATGAGTTTGAAAATTACATTCGGAAACAAGATCACTTCAATACTAATGTTACGAAACAATTGAAATACAATTCTGATATGATTGCTCGCTTGAGTGACTTGTTATTTAGAATTTCAAATGATGTTAGAGGTGTTGGAAAACATGCTTCTATGGTTCAAACTCAATTAGAACAAGTTGCTAAATCTCAAAGAGAATTTCTTGATGAAATGAATCATAATATGCATGACTTTGTTGTTAGAGTTGCAATTAGAGGAGGTAAAATGACTCAGGAACCACTTTATCCTGAGGGACACCCAAAAAGAATTGAACATGATTCACAAAGAAATAACACCACTGCACCTAGTCCTTCCAAAAGAAAAAGAAAAAGAAAAATGATAGGACTTTGCATACTTCTAGTGAACCTAAAATAGAAAAAGCTCCTGATAATGATAATGAAACTTCTATCTCCGATGCTGAAACTCAATCTGGTAATGAACACTCACTTAATGATAATGAAAAAGATAATGATGAGGTTCGCAAAGACTATCAACCAATCAATGATAAAGAACCAGACAATGATGTTGAGATAGAACCACCAGTTGATCTTGATAACCCACAACCTAAGAAAAAAGGTATGATAAAAGAGACTTCATTGCTAGAAAACACGGTAAAGAAAGAGAACCGTGGGTTCAAAAACCTATGCCTTTCCCACCCCAGTCAACTAAAAAGAAAGATGATGAAGAATTTGATCGCTTTGCTGAAATGCTGAGGCCAGTCTTTTTGCGTACTCGCTTGACTGATATCTTGAAAATGCCTCCTTATGCAAAGTATATGAAAGATATCATCACAAATAAGAGAAAAATACCGGAAGCTGAGATCTCCACTATGCTTTCTAATTACACTTTTAAAGATGGAGTACCTAAAAAACTTAGAGATCCGGGTATACCAACTATACCTTGCTCTATAAAAAAGAATTATGTGAAAACTGCTTTGTGTGATTTAGGAGCTGGTGTTAGTGTTATGCCTATCTCCTTATATAAAAGACTTGACTTGAATAATCTCACACCTACTGAAATATCTTTGCAAATGGCTGACAAATCAACTGCCATACCTATATGTATCTGTGAGGATGTGCCCGTTGTTGTTGCTAACGTTACTATTTTGACTGACTTTGTTATACTTGAGATGCCCGAGGATGATAACATGTCGATTATCCTCGGTAGACCCTTCTTGAATAATGCATGGGCTGTTATTGATTGTAATAAAAGCAAGGTCACTTTTCATATTAATGGTAATGGGCATACGGTGCACTTTTCGACGAAACAATTCCAAGTAAATGGTATTAATGTTATTGAAAAATCTCCGACAATCACTATTGGAAGTTTTCAAATACCTCTACCCCCTGTCAAAAGGAATTATGAAATGCTTATTGTTGGGGGCATTCATATCCACATTGAGGTAACTTGGTGATTTACGAAAGTTCTTCGATTTCATGCTAATCAAAAGTGGTTGTTAATAAGACCTGATCAACCTTATTAATGAATCATTTTTGAGTAGCATGAAGTTGATGAATTTAATAAGCACTACCTTCTATCCTTACCTTTCGTTTTCGGTTTTTATTAGTCAAATAAAATAAAATAAAATGCTTTGTCTATTTTCTGAATTTCCCGTGCAATAAAAAATTGACCAAAATATAAAAGTTCTCAGAATGCCCTAAAAATTTAATACGCTTTTTTCTGAATATTTCTGAATTTCTGGTGCAAATAATACCAGAGGGAGGTGCCCCAGGTGGGCACAACCCACCTAGGCGCGCCAGGACCCCCAAGCGCGCCCTGGTGGGTTATGGTCCCCACGTGGATCCTCTCACTTATCTCTTTAGCCTACATCATCTCTTACCTCCAGAAAAAAATCTCCATTGCCATCTCTCCCGTGTTCTTGAGCTCAAACCCGCGGATTTCGATCTCTTTGCTCGAAGCTCCGTTTTCGAAACTGTTTCGGGGGATTGTTGCTTGGTATGTGACTACACCATTTGTCCAATTAGTTTTTGTTTTAGTGGTTTATACTTTGCATAATTAGCTACTCCTGGTGCTGCTGTAGATGTGCTTGCATGTTGAATTGTTAGAGTTCTAAGTAGTTTGAACGATTGCTATGGCTTCTACGTATCCCTATGAGTAGTTGCTAACAATTTTATAAAGTTTTGTTGAAAAATTATTGTCACCCCAAACATTTTATTTTCAGAATATTGTACGCGGACATGATGAACCTATTTGGAAGGAGTTCTTCGAGGAGACGATCCTCGGGGGCATCTTCTAATGATAGTTTTGCTCGCCGATCTTATGTTGAACCAAGTAAAAGTTCCACACGAGATGCCGCCACCAAAACATGCTTATGGCCTTATGAGGATTATATGGTGCGTGTGGGCATTAAAGAGGAATTTGAGCAATATGTTCACAATGCCGGCCTCGGTCCCTCCCTTTCAAATAAGTGTGAACAACGCCAACTTCTCACTGAATCATTTGTTAAAGGATTTAAATATTTTTCACGAGAGTCTAGGGTGTCGTTTATGCTTTATGATAATCCATTTACTATCTCACTGGAGAATTTTGCTTACCATTGCAAACTGCCATTTTGGGGTTCGCTTGATGAACCACCGAAGGCTGAGTACGAATCTCTCTTGAATAGTCTCTGTTACGGTGAAAGGAGGGGAGTGATACAAGGTAGAATAAAGAGAATTCATTTTCCCGCAATTCAGTACTTTGCATTATTCAACGGGAAATGCATAGTAGGCAAGCAAGATTGTAGTACACTTTGTGCTCCGGACTTGAGCCTCATTCACACCGCTCTCACTGGTGAAAGGAATTATAACCTTGGAGCGATTGTTGCATGCAGACTTCAGCATAACGCTAACAGTGGCTGGTTCTATGGTGGAATTTATGCCACACATTTAGCACGAGGGCTTGGTGTCTCACCTTTGCCCTTTGATCCTATCCTACCCACACGGTACTTAGATTTTGGCAACCTGAAAGATCATAAAATCCTGAAGGGAAAGATTCATGATTTCACTTATAATCTAATGTTTACCTCAGCATTTTTTATGGACACATATTTGCCTGCGCCTACTCTTTTTGACTATAACAACAAGAGAAGATATTTTGTTCTTGAGAGCGAGGCCCGAGCTCACAACGCAGCAGTGGTGGCGGCACGGCAGGCCGGGGCATCCGCACCCAGAACCTCTGTGAGCTACCACACTGACCACTATCCAGGCTACTGATCGATTACCAACTTAGGCCAAAAGCCTAAGCTTGGAGGAGTATGTGTTTTTCACTGCCATCACATTCATGACCACTTATCATTCTATTTGTCGGTGTTCACACTCTTTCCTTGTATCATCCATGCTTAAATTTATTTTCTTGCTTTCTTCTTGTGAGTTTGAAAAACCTTAGAAAAACAAAAAAAATTAGTTGTAGTCAATTTACTTTCTATGCATGCTTAGTGGTAAGATTAAAAAGAAAATCCAAAAATATTTCCTTGTTCTTCTTTTGCTTGTTGGGAGCTTTCCCATGTAAATAGTTTTTCTCGTTTTTGCTTTCCCTCTTGTCACCCACGCGATGAGAGCAGACACCCCACAATAGCACGACGATGCAACACAGGTGAAATCATAGCCACTTGTCGCATGCTAATGAAGGCACGGCGTTTTAAGAGCACGGGAGGGGGGGGGGGTTGAAACGTATAGTCTCATCCCGGTTATGGAGGGTGTGTTGAGCGAACATAAATGGTGGGCTCTTTCACACACCATTAAGAGGTTGAACATTTTTTTGCTTTTGCATTTTCGTTCTTTGTTTTCTTTTATCATTTTAGTTTTTTCTTTTCAAATTCATGCGTGGGCTCTTTCACACACCATTAAGAGGTTGAATATTTTTTTGCTTTTGCATTTTCGTTCTTTCTTTTCTTTTATCATTTTAGTTTTTTCTTTTCAAATTCATTAATATTATTTGAAATCTGGGAATATTGTTCAAATCATTGAACATTTTCTATAATTCATAACATTTTTTCTGCCTTTTCATTTTCGTTTTTTTATTTTAGTTTTTTATTTTCAAATTCAAGAATATTATTTGAAATTTGGGAATAGTTTTCAAATCATTGAACATTTTCTGTAATTCATAACATTTGTTTTCAAAATCGGAATGGATATTTTGAATTTAACAACATTTTTTGCATTCACCATCAAATTTTGAAATATGGGAACATTTTTTGAAATCCAGGAACATTTTTTTAAATACATGATCATTTGTTGGGATCGTGAACATTTTCCAAATTCGTCAATATATTTTTTATAAGACATGTAGCAGGCTGTAGCAAGTTTCTCTCAGGTCGAAAGTCATATTCTGCTCGCGAGCTCATTTGAGCTTGCGATGATCAGTAAAATCATAAAATGAAAAACATAAAAAAAAATCCCAATTTTTTATATGATTAATTTTGAGAAATGTTTTAAGTGCTTGCAAAGTTCAGCATGAAATCACATTCGTGTAAGTCATGGCAACAAGTACAAAATCAGCACTTCAAAATGCTTTCGAAAATAACACTTTTGGAGCATCGATTTTTTTTGCCATGACTTCCGCAAATGTGATTCTTTGATGTATTTTTGTAAGCACTAAAAACTTTTCCCAATGTTTGCCCCATAAATGTTTTAGAGTTTTTCGATTTTTTTTGGGAATTTACTGTTCGCCGAGCTCATTTGAGCTCGAGCTCAGAAGCTCTGCGTCCCTCTCAGGTGAGCTTTTTTTTTCGAGGGTACGCCAATGGCGTACCTTAGCTTTATAGAAGGTAGAGTAATATGTACAAGAGATTACAAATGCTAGGTAGGAGTCACATATCGACCCTAACTCCGCCTCCACTCCACTCCCTAGCTATACACGACTACTCTATTATGGTTTGTCCTCCGAAAGCTCCTGCTGTGGCCCAAGTCCTGAGATCATCAAAGATTGCGCCTGCAGTATCCCACTCGCTCTTGATCATGCCCGTGCCGAAGACCCTCGCGTTCCTTTGCTTCCATAGCGTCCAGCAACTTAACATCACGAAGGTGTCAAATCCTTTCCGAGACTTCTTCTCTATACGCTTTCTCGTATCCGTCCACCACTGCACCAATCTTGAGTCATAGTTTGGGCAGAAGCCTGCCATCAAACCTATCTTGGTCAGGCTGCATGACCACACTTGCCGCGAGAATACGCACTGTAGCAAGATGTGGTCAACCGTATCCTCCTCCTGGTCGCACAAGTAGCATTTAGAGGTTTGGTTTTGAAGTCCGTGTCTGGTTCTCCTGTCCGAGGTCCACATGCGATATTGTACGGCTAGCCACATGAACAGCTTGCTTGTGAGTGGTGCCCAACATTTCCATATGGCTCCGAAAAAATGGAATCTGACTCCTCCTTCGCATAACATCTTGTACGCAGACGAAGTGGTGTAAACTCCAGACGTGTTCCAAGCCCAGATGGGTCGGTCCTCGACCTGATCATCCAAATGGACTTCCAATAGAATCTCCCAGAGGCCAATGAACTGGCTAAGGCCCTTAGTGCAAAGGTCACCTAATACGTCGTCCATCCAAGAGTGCATGTTCAGAGCATCACGCACAAGTCTCCTGTTAGCCACTTGTGTCCGTACCTTTGCCACCAGCAAGGGGGCGAGGTCTGCTATGGTTGCTCCATGGATCCATCGGTCTTTCCAGAACAAGATCTTTCTCCCCGATCCGACATGCCATTTTACTAGGCTCCGAAAAGCTTGATCCACATTTTTATCCGGGCCTAGACTTAGACCTTGCCATGGCCGGGAATTATCTGTGCGTCTCAGCCATTCCCATCTAAGTCTTAAGGCGATACCGTGCTTCTACAGATCCATAATACCCAGGCCTCCGAAGTGCTTGGGCCTGCACACTCTGGCCCATGAGACGACACATTTGCCTCCATTCACCGCATCGGTTTCGGCCCAGAAAAAAGCGCGGCAACCTTTGTCCACTCTCTCTAGAGCCCATTTAGGCGCTTCCGCAATCATAAGGTGATGTGTAGCGCGTGCCCTCATTACTTGATTGACGAGAATTAGCCTCCCCGGCCTTGTCATGAGTCCCCTTTGCCATCCTGGCAGTATGTGGAGAGCCGTGTCAAAAATCGGCTGCCATTCCGACCTTTTGAGCTGCTTGATGCCAAGCTGGAGACCAAGATATTTGCATGGGAAAGTGTCTATTTTCCATGGCAGGGCTGACTGAACAAGCTATACGTCCTCATTCTCCGCTCTGATCATGATAGCCGCAGATTTGGAGAAGTTTACTTTGAGCCCGGATGCTACTCCAAAAATGGCGAGAATATCCTTGACGCACATGAGATCCGACCAAGTTGGTTTTATGAAGAGCACCACATCATCCGCATAGAGTGACAAGCGCTGCATTGGGCTGCATCCATTAATGGTACTAAGCACTCGTGCCTCATGCGCCTTGGTGATAATTGTCGTGAGCACGTCCATGGCAATGACAAACAACAGGGGGGATATCGAGTCTCCTTGTCTCAGGCCTTTAGCATGCATGAACTTACCGCCAGCACATCTGTTCACTAACACTCTCGAGCTGGCGGTGGTGAGGAAGATCGCAATCCAAGAGATCCAGCGCTCCGAGAAGCCCTTGGCTCTCAACACCTCGAACAGAAACGGCCATGCCAGCGAGTCGAATGCTTTGGTAATGTCGAGCTTGAGCATTACACCTTTGGCTTTCCTCCTATGCATCGTGCGCGTCATTTGTCGAACCAAGAGGAAGTTGTCATGCAAACATCTACCCTTGATGAAAGCGGACTGATTCGTCTGAACAAGCTCTCCCATGCGCGGCCTTAGCCTGGCAGTCAGCAGCTTAGAAGCAATCTTGGGCATACTGTGTACAAGGCTAATCGGTCGGAAGTCGGACACCGTGCTTGCCTCCGGGGTTTTAGGTATAAGAGTGATCAGTGTCTGGTTTAATCTTCCAAAACCCCTACCATTGCCAAGAAAGAACTTGTGGATCACAGCTATAAGATCCGCCTTGATAACCTCCCACGCCTTTTGAAAGAAGATGCCAATGAATCCATCCGGCCCAGGTGCTTTGTCCGAAGGCATGTCCTTGATAACCGCCCAAATTTCCTCCTCCGAGAACACTCAATCTTGATCTGAGAGGTCAACGGCCGTGACGCCAAGCCCCTCCAGGTCAAGCCTGAATTCACGTGCCCTATCCCGACCTAGCAGATCCTTGTAAGCTTCATAGAATGCATCCTCCTTTCCCTTCTGGTCCGTGATGGTGCGCCCATCAATGCATAATGAAGGGGTGTAATTTTTCATGCGCCTCCCATTGGCTACCAGGTGAAACAACCGCTTGTTGGCATCTCCTTCACGCAGCCAAGTGATTCTGGACCTCTGTCGCGCAATAGATCTCTTGAGAGACGCCAGCCCAAGCACTAGCTGCTTTAAAGTTTTCCTAAGCCATCCCTCCTCCCTAGTCAGGGCACGGCTCTCCTGGGCGCTGTCGAATCGCATGATGACAATGTTCGCAATCGCAATTTGCAGCTTGATGTTGCCAATCTCCTTTTGCCCCCATGTAGCCAGAACACGTGCAGTGTTATGTAGCATGATATCTAAGCGCAAGAAAGGGTCAGTGATGTATGGGTCGCAGACCCATGCTTCCTTAACAACGTCCAAGAAACCCTCCATTTTGACCCAGAATTTTTCAAAACGGAACCTTCTCCTCGCATGCATGTGCTCCTCAAGAGCAAGATGAAGTGGGCAATGATCGGAATGTTCGGTCGATAACGCTTGCAGTAAACACTCCGGATGGTCAAGCTCCCAATCCACGGAGACAAAGGCCCGATCTATCTTTGTGAGCGTGGGCGTCTCCCTTTCGTTACTCCACGTGAACTTGCGTCCGTGCAAGAAAAGCTCCTTGAGCGCTTTATCATCTACAAAGCGTTTGAACTTCCCCATCATTCTTCTGTCAAGGTTGGCGTTGTTTTTATCTGTCGCATAGAGAATGAGGTTGAAGTCTCCCATGATAAGCCACGGCCCTGGACATAAGGATCTACGCTCCGAGAGCTCATTGAGGAAGTTGATTTTCCGCTCATTCTCCTGGGTCCGTAAACAATGGTGAGCCACCATGGCACGCCCTCCTTGGGCGAAACGTATGCCGAGATGCTATGAGTGTCATTGACATAATTAGACAATAGGACCCGTGTGCTGTCCCATGCCACAAAGATACCACCTCTAGTATCCGACGCCGGTAAGTAGGTAAAACCATCATAGTTTAGACCCAAGCATTGCGTGATTACAAAGGTGTCCACCACCTCAAGTTTCATTTCTAGAATACAAACAATCGCCGCACGAGTAGAGTCCATGAAACTCATAAGCGCCTTCCTTTTAGCCGGGCTTTTAAGACCTCTAACATTCCAACAAACTAACTCCAATGCGTTGAAAGACATCTGGATGTTATGTCTCCAACTCCATGGCACCAAAGTGCCAGCTACGCCAGGATCGGCGCGTCCATCACTGCCTCCTCCACTAGGTTTAGTGGTATCGCCTTCCCGAAGATCGCCGCAATGGCCCTCAACTGCGGTTCCTGTAGAGGTGAGTCGAAAACATCACGTAGTTGACCTAGAGCATCTTCAGAGACCGCCAAATCATCACAGTCCAGACCTAGAGTTTTCATAAGCACTGTTTCAACTATTGAGGCCTTCGTCTTCCTGGAGCTGGAGGCGCAGACCGAGCGAGTTGTGCGACGTGGAGTGAACGGGTCTTGACCTGGCTTGACCCCTTCAGTCCTTCAAACTCCTTGAGCAGCGGCAGTGCTAGTTTCTTCAGCAACCCAGCACAGAAAGTCTTGATGTTACTGAGCGCAGCAATTTCTTTCGCGGAGAGGGATGCCTCATGGCGCTGGGTGTTGTAATCACCAGATGCCTCTACATCGCCATTACGAATAGCTTCGTGCATGCATGCATGTGTTCCGGCTACGTTAGGCTCCTCCAGAATCGTGCCCAGCTCCTGTTCACAGGGCCCAGGCCCTTGCAGGCATGCATGTGCTCCCGCCGCAGTGGGCTCCTCGAGAGTCGTGCCCAACTCCTGTGCACTTGGCCCAGGCCCCATCACGGTATCGTTAGTCTTTTCCGATATTACCGTTGTCGCTATCTGGAGGGCCTCATCGATTGGTGCCCAGCCAGCAGCAAATTTGCCCGGCAGCGGAGCCAGAGGACCCACCTCCCCCACCTTGTCAACACTTGCGCGGGAAAGTATAGTGGCGGCCCTCACCAACTCAGTAGCGGGCAGGACGGCGGGATATGAAATCTCCAAAGCGGCCTCGGGGCGCGTCGCCACCAGATGGTCAAAAGTCGCCTTATCCGGGCCCAGCAGCCCTGGCGCAGAGGCAGTCGCCTTATCCGGGCCCAGCAGCCCTGGCGCAGAGGCCGCCTCCTTGGTCACCTGGCATGGTGGGGTCACACAGCGCCTGCCTGGATCTTCTGCGGCAAAGCGCACCACCGGCACAACGGAGGCAGACCACTCCACCGGATCAGCTGTAGCAGGCCACACCTCCGGTGTAACATGGGTCACAACTACCACATCTCCCTGGCATGGTCCAGGCACAGCGGCCATGGAGACCACGGGCGCACTGGCCGGCATGTCCCTGCGGCGAGACATCGGTGGCAGCCGCCAATGCGACGGACCAATTCTACCAACCAAGGCCTGTTTGTAAGTAACTCCATGCGTACCACTGCTTGGCGCTCCGCCGCGGTGATCGCGAGTGCCCCTCGACCACGGTAGGACGCGCCAATCTCCCCGGCCAGAGAAGTCCCCGGAGCTCTCCGGCAAACCACTCTGCCCGCTCCCATCAGAGCTGGGAGACCTGAACCAGCGCTCCGGACCCTCGTGCTCACGCAACCTGCCGATGTGGATGAGAATTTTGTACTCCAGCAGTCCACGGCTCGTCGGCAACCTTGCAGCAGGGCCACCATATTCCTCCGGCTCTGGCACCCAAAGCCGTTTTTCAACTGGCACAACATCCGGATCAACGCACCATGCTCGCAGCTTGAAGAGGGAAAGATCTTCATGATTCTCAGTCTCCGGGGCCAAGCTCTCCACCAGACACGACGAGCTGAGGAGCTCGGCTGCCGTCTCCGTCGTCCACGCATGGGATGGAATGCCTTCTATCATGAGGTCGACTTGGGTGCGCATTACCCTAGACATTGTTTGCGCCTGCTTCAGCCAAGGCTTGAGGAACAGCTTGAAGTAACCATACTCGATAGTGCCCGCCGCCAACGCCTTGTTACGCAGCTCCGGCGAGGCGAAGATCACCAGGAAGTCCTCGGGATGGTACTTGTGGATAGAGAAGCAATTGAGGGGGATGCGCAGTGCAGTCGACACCCCATCCGTCGCTTCTCGACAGGACACTTGAGGCCGGGTGCCACCCACGTACGCCACCACCGCCAGCCGCAGCCGCTGCTCAAGATCCTCCATTTCCGGAGTCCTTCGGAGCACGCAAATGGCAGGAGGCGCGATCTCAACAGCCACCGCAGATGCCTGCCTGAACCCCACAGGTGCGGTGTCGACCGGTACTGGCGAGGAGCCCTCCAGCGGAGCGGTCTGCCTAGTCACCGGCGAGAGCCTGTTCGTGGGTCCGGCCTGCATCGAGTGCCGTGAGCAGCGCGCAACCTTGGCCACTGCCTCCCGCCGGAGATCTTCTTCCGACCTAGGACTCCGCGGCCTCTTGCACGCCGTAGAGATGTGTCCTTCCAGACCGCACCTGATATAGAGCGGCGGAAACTCGCAGTCTTCCCGACGGTGACCTTCTCGGAAGCAAGCGAAGCAGAGACCAAAGAGGTCCGCCGGAATTTCTCTCCTTTCCAGAGACGACGTCGGCGAGCGCGGCCGGGATCCACTCTCCGCGGTCAGCTTCCGAAGCGCCTTCCTTTTGCGCCAGAGCGCCTTGCGGGACGGCCCCGGCTTGCGCCAAGGCGTGGCGGAATCCGCAGCAGGCCCCTCCATAGCTGGAGCCGGCGCACCTCCAGCGCCGGTGGACACGGCGTCAGATCCCGACGAACCTAACAAGCCCAGGCCAGAAACGATCGGTCGCAGCCGCGTCGACACCGAAGCAGGGCTGGCTGGACCCGGATCCATGGCGGGGCCGGTCCTCAGGTCGGGCGCCGCGAGAGGGGAGGGAGGGGAGGTCTGGGCCCGGGCGACCGCAGGCAGGGAGGGGAGGTGCCGGAGTTAGGGGGCCGCCGGCAGGAAGGGGAAGGTGGACGCCGGGGCCGGAGTGGCCGCCGGCGGGGGACGGGGGGAGAAGCGGGGCTCAGGGGTCGCGGGGCTCAGGGGTCTGGGCCTATAGCACTACCTACCCTCCTCAGGTGAGCTTCTATGTGTTAACTTTTCCTTTCTTTTTTTCTTATCTTGCTGCTGTAGACAAATAATGAACAGTTCTTTTGCGTGTAACAATGCTGAACTGTCGTGTTCTAATCGCCATTTCTGTAACAGTTTGAAACTTCCAAGCTTTCAGTACTTCTGTATTGATAGCACAGTACTCCCTCCGTAAATAAATTTAAGAGCATTTATAGATCACTAAAGTAGTGATGTAAACGTTTTTATATTTCTTTACCGAGGGAATAACATGGAAATTGCTGTCAACTCGTTTAGTTGCAGAGAGGGAGATCCTAGCCTGCACTGCACAACATCCTAAATTACATACAAATTCCATTAAAGCGGCAAGCTTTGTACACATTTCAAGCATGCTTACAAGGTGTTCACTGACAGTAAATTCGTCATCCATGCAATGCAAAACAAATCATCTTTGCACCCTCGAGACAGAAGACCTAAAATGCACTCCGAAGCTTCAGCTGCGGCAGCTCGCGAAATGGTGGCCATGGCCATGGGGTGCTGCTTGCTGGTGCGTGTTGGAATATCTGTAGTTATTATGTACAGGAGGTGCGGCACATGCAAACCGATTGCCGGTGGAAGATGTTTTCGTGGCGCGCGCGCAACGCTCAACGCGCTTCCGACTGCTGCTCTGATCGACGAATGGCACTCGGTTTGCTCACCGCCTCACCGCCGGAAGATCTATATAAGCTTTGATGGGACACCTCGTTGTACGCCCTCGCTTTCTTCCAATCCTCCCCCAACTTCTCCATCCAAAGATCGCCAAAAATCCACTGCCATGGCCGCGCAGATGAGCCCGCTCCGCCGGTGGAAGCGCTTCTTCGGCGCCTTCGACACCGTCGACGCCGCCATCGAGGCCGCCGACCCTGACATGTGCCGCGACGAACTCCGGCGCGCCAGGGGCGACATCTTTGAAGGGCTGTGCAACACCGCCGACGATGGCAAGGCGGAGAAGCTCTGCGGGGTTCTCGACGGCTTGATGGCAGAGTCCCTCGAGACGCTGCGGTTGACTCCGGTGACGCCCAAGGTGCTTGCCACCACGGACCTCGCCAAGGCCGTCCGTGCGTTGCAGAAGCACGAGTCCGAGCGGGTCCGTGTCCTCGCCAGGGGCATCGTGAGCGGGTGGCGGGCGTCCGCCCTGGACGACCTCGCCGGAGACAACTTCGACGTGCCTCAGCCCAAGGAGACCGTCGAGCAGCAGCATGTCGGCGCAACGACGACGGAGCGGCCTTCTTCCATCGAGATCGATCAGCAGCATGCCTCGGCCGATGTTGGCTCGAAGAAGAAGAAGAAGACGGTGGAGATCAGCAGCAAGGCGTCCGGTCTCGCCGTCGGCATCAACATGGCGAAGCCCAAGGAGGTCACCGCCCGTCCGCATGTCAATGTCTCGGCCGATCCAGACGCCAAGGCAATGGAGGCCGCAAAGCGCAAACTCCATGAGAGGTACCAACAAGCATCGGACGCGAAGCGGCAGCGCAGGGTACAGCTCGTGGAGGCGCCGGAGATGGTGAAGCAGAGGCGGGAGAGAATCCTGGCCGGGTGCGCCAGCTCGATGCTCAAGAGAACCTTCTCCGTCAGTCACCACACCACCGGGCAGCTTCACGGGGTTTAGCAGGCTAGGCAGAGTTGAACTGGTTATCAATCTGTAAAACTGTAGAAACCATTGTAATCGTTGCATGTCGTCTTGTAATCGTTGCATGTCGACAGAAGAAACCATTTGTAAACTGCTGATCAGAAAATTAACCAGAGCATGACCAATTCAGATGATGCAAACTGTAAAACTGTAGAACTGCTGCTGATCATGGATGATCAATTCAGATAAGCATCAGAACTGCTGCTGCTCATCATGGTGATGTAAAACTGTGTGTGACAGATGCAAACCAATTCAGGTTTATGTAGATAAAATTCCTAGTTGTATGATCTCTTGATGATCTCTTAAAATTAAAATCAGTAGATGAAATTCCTAGTAGTTTGATCTCTTCATATGCAAACCAATTCCTTAAAATTACCATTAAATTCCTAGTTGTATGATCTGTTGAGATGCAAATCTGCAAGTTTACTGGAGTATACAAAGATTGCTGGAGTATTGTGTTGAAACCTGCAAGTTTCAGGTTTCAGTAATTCGTAGGAATTCATAGGACGCCGTTACCCCCGCGTAGTTCACCTTGTCGCCCGCCCTACCAGTACGCCTCAAAGCTCCCCCCTTTTGCCTGATCCTATGCTTGTGGGTTCACTGACGGTGCCAGTGCCGGAGCTACCAATATAAAGTTGGGCGGGCCAAACTGAAATTGACGCTTGATCTAGGCTGAAATCTTGTAGTCCTATGTATTCATGGGGTGATCCTATGTATAGTTTTGTAGTTTTACTAAAAATCTGGGCGAGCCATGGCCTATTCGGCCACAACGTAGCTCCGCCAGTGGACGGTGCCACCCTCCGACGGCAGGTGCAGCCCCGCCAACCTCTTCCTAACATCGTGGTTCCAACCAGAATTGGCCTCTTCATCTACGATTCCGGATTTGGCGGCTATGGGACCGCTCAGCTTCAGGCCAGGGAGAGATACCTCCTCGGCTTGCCGGTGCTGGCAGCGACGGCGCCCGTGGGTGTCGCTTTCCTTCTTGGAAGCGCTGCTAAGGCCTTCAGCTGTGCCCCTCTTCGAGCTCAGGGGAAACCCTAGGTCCGGATCTGCCGGATCGGATTGTGACGGTGTCTCGGCGTCGTCTTCCTTCCCAGAGGCACTATCTCGCTGGCTCGCGGTGTCCCCGGTTTTGGCTCGGACGATGTTGGAGTTCTTGTTGATTTGGCATCACCCTTTCGATCTGGCTCGGGTTTGGTAGGTTTGGTTGTGATGTATCCTCTGTACAGGCCGCGCATACCTTGTCTCTCTGCTCTGGGCACCATTTCACGCCTTCTTGTGTTTGTGTCATGTGTTGTACTCCTTTGTACTCTTTCTACTCCTTCTATCAATGAAATGATATGCAAGCTTTGTTTTTCTGTGGAAAAAAAACTAATTGCTGGAGTGTGTGTGTGTGTGTGTGTGTGTGTGTGTGTGTGTGTGTGTGTGTGTGTGTGTGTGTGTGTGTGTTGAAACCTGCAAGTTTCAGGTTTCAGTATGATACAGAGTATTGTGTTAGTTACTAGAATACAGTTTGAGAATATGATCTGGTTCGGTTAGAGAAAAATTCAGTTAGATTTTGTAAATGGACAGATTTTGCAAATACCATAGTCAAGTATACCTCCAAAGTTTGTAAATTCAGTTAAACTATCAATAGGTAATCTGTACTCCAAAATGTTTGCAATGCTCCTCCACTGAATTTAGTTGATCTTTGTTAGCGAATATTTCAGTAAACATGATACTCCTAAAATGCAGTTTGCTTTCAGGTTTCAGTTTACTAGAAAAGGTGCCATGTCACCCATTTCTTGTTTGGCTGCCATGTTAACCAAACTAGAAATGGTGCCATGGCACCCATTTCTTGTTTGTCTGCCATGTTAACCAAACTAGAAATGGTGTCATGGCTCCCATTTCTTGTTTGGCTTACATACTCTTGTCTGGCGGTTATGGTACCATGGAGTACACATCTTTTGTCATTGATAGCGGCAGCACATAACTATGGATTTGAACTTGATGTGCCTCAAGAAGAAGATGAAGATGAAGCTATTGATTTGAACTTGATGCCTCAAAAAGAAGAAGATAAAGCTATCGATTTGAACTTGATGTCTCAGGAAGAAGCAGAAGAATATGAAGCTATTAATTTGAACTGGATGCCTCAAGAAAATGAACAAGCTCAAGAAGATGAAGCGGGTAATCCAAAAAGGAAACAATGGTCAGATAAGGAGAGGCATGGTGCTTACTTTGCTTTGCTAGTAATCAAGCTCAGACATGGATCTATTCAACTTGAGGACAAGCTGCTAGTCTTAACCCTGTTGAACATACAAGGTACTATATGTTGAAAGAATTTGGCAGACGCCAAAATGCAGATTGCCTTAGGCCAAGAAGTGGATGTATCAAACAAGAAGAAAGGAAGAGCTGGCCGAAAGAGAAAAGAGACGGATCTTTCAAGGACCTTGACAATCCCACTCAATAAAATAAGGACAGTTCAAGCTCTGGCATGATCTCTAGGTGTGGCCCGCTCGACCCTGCACAAGCGTTTTTAGTTGAATGAGCTCAAGCGCATCACAAACATTATGAAGCCTTAGTTCAAGCCAACAAACAAGATTGCAAGATTGAAATTATGTATGTCCAAGCTTGATGAGCATTGGATCTCAACTTCCCGGCCTATTTTCAAGCGAATGACCAACATGGTGCATATAGATGAAAAATGGCATGGCATGCCTAGAGTGAAAAATAGTTACTATGTACTTCCAGGAGAACCTGAACCCAAGCGCACCGTGCAAAATACCAATAGCATTGGGAAGGTAATGTTCTTAACTATCGTGGCTAGGCCTCAATACAATGATGATGGGGACCTAACATTCAATGGAAAGATTGGTATTTGGGCATTTGTCGAAGAGACCGAGGTAGTGTGAAAAAGTCATAACAGAGTAAGGGGAACAAGAGAGCTGAAATCAGTGAAAGTAACCAGACCTGTGTACAGAGATCATCTCATCAACAGAGTTATCCCAGTGATTCAAGATAAGTGGCCTGACGATGACGAGGGAAGAATAATCTTCATCCAACAGGATAATACGAGGCCGCATGTCCTTCTTAATGATGAAGTTTTTCGAGAAGCTGTGGAACAAGTTGATCTAGTCATTCAATTGTTACAGCAAGCCCAAAACAACCCCGAGTTCAATTGTTTGGACCTCTACTTCCACAACTCTCTCTCCAGTCTCTTGCCGACTGCAGATCACCTAGAAATATCCGAGAACTAGTACATGGTGTGGAAGAGGAGTTTGAGAACTATAAGGACCACAAGCTGTTCAAAAGCTTTATCACATTGCAAGCAGTTATGATTGAAGTTATGAAAGACAAAGGAAGAAATCAGTATAAGCTGCCACACTTGTACAAGGATCATCATCAGAATGATGGAAGAGAAGTAATCGGTGTATATTGCGATGGTCAACTAGTTGCTGATACCAGGGCCATTATAGAAGAAATGCAATAGGAAAGGGAAGGGAAGAAGGATGCTCTAGTGATGCTCTAGGAAAGGGAAGTATATGTCATGTGTATGTCTTGTGTATTTGATTATTGGAATATTTTGGCAGTAATTTGATTAATTTGAATTATTCAATTTTATTGAATTTATTTGAATTTGTTGGAATTATCTGAATTAATTTTGAATGTGTTTGATTTATTTGAAAGAATTTGGAATTTTTTGGATTAATTTGAATTATTTAAATTAAATTGGAATAATTTCAATTAATTGGATTAATTTGATTTATTGTAATAATTTGGGTTAATTTGAATAATTTGGATAAATTTGGTCACTACATGGCCAGTTGAAGCAATATGCTAACTACTCCATGTTCACTACACTACTCCATTAATTTTCATCTATATACGTATACTCTGGATAATATTGAATTTGATCAAATATGAATTAATTTTAATTCAAAAAACAACAAGGCTATTGTGAACAACCTTGTTTGGACAAATAAAGGTTCAATACTCCCATGTTAGGAGTACCTTCATTATGGAGATGTATTCTTACATTACTAGTGGAAAGAGAGATGTATTCATACTCCTATGTACTAGATATCCAAGAACAAATCAAGTCACAGTTCTTATAGGAATTGACACCACAAGAAAAAAGCATGATTGAATTTGCATAAAGAGGACATGATCATGATCATGACACCTTTGCATAAACCAAATAGCTATGACTGGACATGATCATGATCATGACACTATATTATGCTTGAGAATTGCTAGAGTTCCAGTAAAATACAGTCAAACAAGAATGCAAGCAAGCAAATTCATTCACAAAGATAGAAAAGAGTAGTCATTTTTGCTAAACTTTACAGTGCATACTTAGCGGTTCAGTTAACCACTCGAGGCAGAGCAAGCCAGCGAGGCGTACATGGCGGAGCTCCACCGCCTATACCCGGAGCGTGTCGAGCAGGTGCGCCGATTGTGCGAGATGTACAAGTCCAGGGTGATGGAAGCCATCGACCTTTGCTCCAGCGACGGCTCCGGCTCCGACGACGGCAGAGATGGCGATCGAGCAGGGCTGGGTGGTGGCGGCGGCGGAGAGGGCGAGGAGCCCATGACCAAATTGTACTGGGAGAGGTTGAGGAACGAGAGTGATAGCTGTAGTCAAAAAATGAGAGTGACAACGCATAGTTACTTCTAATTTTTATGCAATCTAATCTAAATTTTGTTTAAGTTATGTAAAATAGTTTATGCAACCGGTGGATCGAGTTCGAATCAAGTTTGATGAAGTTGTTTGGATCAAATTTGCACCAAATTTGTGTTCATTATTTAATGAGTTAAGTTTAGGAATTCAGTTAGAAACAACACTTTTTTAGAGGAGCAGATATACTCCTCTAAAGGACACTTTGCCGTTTGCTCGTCTGACTTATAGGGGACTGATACAGATGCTCTCACCCGACGCAAGATTGGTCTCTGGTCACCATCTCTCTTTCATGACTCTTAATCAGGGTCGTCATACTCCACACCTCCTACAAGCACATAATCACAAGCCGGTGAGAGAACACCAATCCAGCCCCCGGGAGGACCACGCTGCAGCAACCGCCACCGCTGCTGAAGATCAGACGTCCCCCGAACGAAGAAACCTTAGACCCTGGGGTTGTCTTCCAATCGCCTCTATAGTGAAACGCTCGCTTGTGGAATGAGCAAAATGCGAGGGTCTTCCACCACAAAAGTGCATCGCTATTCGCCACTGATCCTTCTGAAAACCATCATCATGGAGGCAAAGCTTTGGGTTGGGGTCTAAAAAACTAGGGCATATTGTAACGTGCGAGCAGTTGCTGATGTCTACACACGCTTCTACTCTTGTAGACTATGTTGGGCCTCCAAGCGCAGAGGTTTGTAGGACAGCAGCAAATTTCCCTTAAGTGAGTAACCCAAGGTTTATCGAACTCAGGGAAGTAGAGGTTGAAGATGGTCTCTCTCAAGCAACCCTGCAACTAAGATACAAGAAGTCTCTTGTGTCCCCAACACACCTAATACAACTAGGAGTTGTATAGGTGCACTAGTTCGGCGAAGAGATGGTAAAATATGGATGATAGGAGTGGCAAAGCAAAGTAATATAAATATGTAATAAAAAGTGCAGCAAGCAAACAAGTGGTAAACGTGAGCACAAATGGTATTGCAATGGTGGAAACAAGGCCTAGGGTTCATACTTTCACTAGTGGCAACTCCCAACAACATTAACATAATCGAATCACATGATATTTCTCATAAAACATGCAAAGGGGACACACTCGGAGGTCATTCCTTCGTGGTCAAGAGAGGATGAGAATTATGTAGGGCTACAAAAGCACACCTCAAAGTTCGTAGTTCTCAATCTAAGGATTTCCCAATGTCACCGCGGCCGTCCAAAGAGAGTCCCACAATCACCACAACATATCTAAAGTATAGTCAAAGACAAGCACCAAGAGACTCTCAATCTTCAATCAACACACAAGAGACGAAATCACTCATGAAAATACTTTTCTAATCCATGTCCAATAGACCGCTGTCACCTTGGTCTCGGGGATTATACTAGATAAAGACAAGTGAGTACATCAATCCAATACATAGAGGAAGGGGAAATATCATGGGATCACCCTAGATTAACATAGCCTATGATCACAACGAAGATCACATCATGGGAGAGAGAATTGACCACATAGCTACTGGTAAGAACCTCAGCCCCGAGGAGGAACTACTCCCGCCTCATGGAGAGAGGAAGCAACGTCGATGGAGATGAATCCGGGGGCACTTCCCCGTCCCGGCAGGGTGCCGGCGCAGGAATTCTGGTCCCCCGAAGCTTGATGGCGATGACGGCGGAGATCGGAATCGCGTCTGGAGAAAAGGGGTCCGGAATCAGGGTTTTCTCGATGGACCTTAAATATATGCCAAAGGGGGTCACCAGGGGAGTCCTGGGGGGCCCAGGCGCCCCCCCGGCGCGGCCTAGGGGTGGGCCGCCTGGGCAGGCCGCCTGGAGCCCCTGTGGGTCCCCCCCGGCTGTACTTTGGCCGCACGGTAGCTCCTGGAACGCTGATTTTTTATATATTTTTTCTGGATTTTTCCTGGCAGTTCTCGTAATGTGAAAACCTGAAATACAAAAACAGCCGAAAACAGAAACTGGCACTGGGGTGCACTGAGTTAATAGGTTAGTCCAAATATGATCAAAAGTGTATGGAAGTGTATAAATATCATAGCAATATCACCCAAAAGAGGCATGGAGCAAGCAGAAATTATAGATACGTTTTGGACGTATCAACATCCCCAAGCTTAATTCCTGCTCGTCCTCGAGTAGGTAAATGATAACAAGAATAATTTCTGTGGTGACATGCTATTAACCATATAGGACTTATTCATAGTCATATGACAAAAGCTTACTGAGACAATGAATCTGTAATAATTAAGTTGCCTCATGAGAAAATCACAAAGAACTGAAAGTTTTACAATATGATACTGAAACATCAAATAGATTTGCAATGAACATGATATGCAAATATGATAAAGTGATATCTAGCTTGCCCCCTTTAGTGAAGCAAAACATAAATGCAGGGGCACCTTCAAGGTTTAAGTGATGACTAGATACAATGATTTCAGAATAAACGATATCACAATCATGCAAAAGACAATGCTACTTTGGGACAATGCACATTACACTCAGAATGACAATCATGCTCTCAGTAGTTGGTGCTTTAAAAGAAGGTGGAGACTCAACATAAAAGTAAAAGAATGGCCCTTCGCAGAGGGAAGCAAGGATTACTCATGTGCTAGAGTTTTTTTTTTATTTTGAAAACATAGAAGCAATTTTGTCAACGGTAGTAATACTTCATATGTGTTATGCATAAGACATCCTATAAGTTGCAAGCCTCATGCATCGAATACCAATAGTGCTTGCACCTTGTCCTAATTAGCTCGGATTTCCATGGGTTATCATTGCATTACATATGTTTCAACCAAGTGTCACAAAGGGGTACCTCTATGCCACCTGTACAAAGGTCCAAGGAGATAAATCGCATTTGATTTCTCGTTTTTGATAGATCTCAACTTGAGGACATCCATACCGGGACAACATAGAAAATAGATAATGGACTCCTCTTTAATGCTTAAGCATTCATAAGAGGTTGAGGATTAATGTCCAAGCTAAAACTTCCACCATGATACATGGCTTTGGTTGGTGGCCCAATGTTCTTCTCTAACAATATGCATACTCAAACCATTCAACTCATGGCAAATCACCCTTACTTCGGACAAGACGAACATGCATAGCAACTCACATGATATTCAACAAAAGTGTAACAGTTGATGGCGTCCCCAGAAACATGGATACCGCTCAGCAAGCAACTTATAAGAAATAAGATACATAAGCGACATATTCTTTACCACAATAGTTTTTAAGCTACTTTCCCATGAGCTATGTATTGCAAAAATGAAGGTTTTAAAGGTAGCACACGTAAATTTACTTGGAGTGGCGGTGAAATACCACATATAGGTAGGTATGGTGGACTCATATGGCATAACTGGATTAAAAGAATGTGGATGCACAAGCAGTCAGTCCGCTTAGTACAGGTGGAGGTTAGCAAAAGACTGGGAGCGACCAACTAAAAGAGCAATGACGGTCATAATCATGCAGAGCGACAAAGCAACATTGAATCAGGCATGGTAGTTATATCGCTACTCAGAAACAACAGATCATCAAGGCTTGACAGACTTTCTTTACAGTCTTAAATATGCGTGAGCATACGCCAAGTCAATCAAAATAAATTCTTGAAGGAAGATATTACTAAACCATACCACATCATAGGCAAACAAATCAAGTTGGTACTCCAATAACACATTGGGAATCCCCCAGCTATTTGAGACTAACCACAAGAAAACATGAACCACTAAGCGCCATTATGCACGTAGCATCTTTATCATAGACATATCAACCAATGCAACGGAAGCAAACTCTCTTAATAAGGCGAGCATGGTAATTAAAGAGAGTTCAAGCAACCAACTAAACAAAAGCTCTTTGAAAAGATAAGCATGAATACTAAGAGCTGAACATGATAGTAGCTATTAAAAGACAAAGAACACACACAGCAAAGATAAACATGAAAATTCTATGTTGTGTTCTAGGTTGAAGTGGAGCGTGTTTCTCTTCGACACAAAGAAAGCTGAGTTCCAACTCGTTATGAAAAACAAGCAAAGCTAAAGAAAACTAAAAATGAAACTAAAAGCAAGACGCTCCAAGCATAGCACATAACACATGAAGTGATAAAAATATAGTGAAACGAAAGACGAACTGATAATGTTGATGGAGAAGGGGATGCACGGGGGCATCCCCAAGCTTAGACGCTTGAGTCTCCTTGAATATTTCTTGGGGGTGCACGGGGGCATCCCCAAGCTTGAGCGCTTGACACTCCTGAATCTTTTTATCATCTTCCCTCGTACACTTGAAAACTCCCTTCATACATAACTCATCATAATCTGATTAGCGAGGTTAGTACCCATAATAAAATAATTGTTCCTTGCTGGAAATAAAGATATTCTTGAAGTTCAACTGTTTCTCAAGATTTCCAAAAGGTTTTTGCAAAGAAAAAGCAAGCTCTTGGTTTGCAAAATGAAAGAAAGGCAAAACAGGACAGAATCTGTGAAAAACAGAACAGCAGGTAGTAAATGATTTGTTCGGGGCACTTCTGCAACTCTAATAAAAAAAACTCAGAACAGACGCACGAAAGACAATTTTATAGAGCACGCTGTCGAAAAAATTCAGACCAAAAAGATGATCTGGTGATTTTATACGAATTTTTCTATCCAAGGACAGAATCTGTTTCCTGGACAGCACGTCACAACTTTTGAACTTTCTTGCAATCAGAGGCTACACTTGGCACAAAGTTGAAAAGTAAAGATACAATGATGATGCTACTGTAGTAACAACATCAAGACACAAAAAAAGCAAAATAAAATTTTATTCATTGTGGGCTGCCTCCCAAAAGCGCTTTCTTTTATGCCTTTAAGCTAGGCATAGGACTTTAATGATGCTCTCGTAAGAATAAGAGCTGAAGAACAAAAGAGGGCATCAAGAAGCAAATGCCAAATACATTTAAGCCTAACATTCTTCCTATGCATAGGAATATTGCAATAGAATAATTCATTGAAGCACGAAGCAACTAGCATAGGAATGCAAAACAAGCATAACTTCAAAATATTCACCATAAAGAGAGGAAACTTCTTATTGTTAAGATATTTAGAACCAAGCCTCCCTCTCTCATTATAAATTTCAGTGGCATCATGGATGAACTCAACAATATAAGCATCACATAAAGCATTGTTACCATGATCCACATGCAAAAAGGTACTCTCACTCCCCACATAAGCATAATTTTTCTCATTGGTAATAGTGGGAGTAGGACTATCATAAACAACTTGAACACTATAGATTAGTTGTATATTAGGAGGGTGGTGTTCAACAAGGGAGTAATTCCCTTCATGATTATGACAAGTTTCATAAGGATAATATCTCCTTATGTCATAGGTACCTTTATAATCACTATAGATTGGAGTTATAACATCATCATGGTAGAGAAGAGCATTATCATTGCTAGCAACTATATTTGTAAACATGTTGTCTTTATTCTTACTAGCAAGAGAATTATCAATTATCACATCACTAGTGGGGATAGGATTTGCAATCCTATGATCCCCAAGCTTAGAGCTTCCCATATCTTCACTTTCAGAGTTGGTACCAAAAGGATTTTCAAGATCATAAGCAGCATTATCATCATTTTCCCAATCACAATAAGTAACATGCATATCATAATCAAAATCATCTTCAATAGTACCTACGGACGTATCATCAAGATGATAATTAAGGCAATAAACTTCACCTTCTTCTTTAAACTTACAACCGTTAGGATAAAAGTTGATGGGAGGAATATGCTCAGGCCAGGTTGATACCCATTCTTCTTCCTTCTTGCTCCTCCTCCTCCTCCTCTTCTTTTTCTTCTTCTTCACCTTAGGAGGGGGTGGTTGGAGATGAAGCTTCTCCACATATCCTGGTTTATCATTAGAAACAATAGGGGAAACTTGGGAGAAACTCTCCTTTTTATTAGCAGAAATATAAGAGACATTTTTATACTTTGGTAAGTTCCCTCCTTTCTAATCTTACTTATGTAATCATTTTCATGGCAATTAACAACACAATAGAGATGGCAATTTTGCAAAGTGTTTTTTTATTCCTATGGCATTATCATCCAGCCAAGAAGTCTTTTCTGATAACTCTTCACACATCAAAAATAACATAAGCTCATCATAAAGATCAGAGGTGATCATGTTATCACACAACCGGTTAACAGTTATGTTTTGAAAGTTCATGCATTGAAAATTAAAGTGACCCTCTATACGGCAAAGTTCACAAGTAAAAGGATAAATGTCACACAATTCTCTAGCAATTTCATTTATATCTCTGACCCAAGTGATTGTTCTTTCATGCTTATGTTGCTTACAATACTTCTCTTCTTCAATCATAGGCCTTTCACAAGGTCTATCCACTCCACAAAAATTAACATGCTTATATAAAACTTCATTTTTAGGAATTGGATCATGCATGTTGCAATCATCATGAACAATTTCATTTTCTTTGCAAGTCTCTTTAAAAGGTTTATGATGCTTGATCCAATCCTCCTTAGGCATATTAAGATGTGAAGCAAAAGATTTGAGGAAATCAACAAGGAGTTGAGAATCAAGCCCAAACTTAGCACTAAACTTATTAAAACTTGTAGTTTCAACAAAGGACTTAATGCAATCATACTCATAAATTATACCTGACTCTTTACCTTTGTCGATCTCCCAATCTTCAGTGTTGCGTTGAATTCTTTCAAGGAGTTCCCATTTAGCATC
>LR738715.1:773167359-773187492 GCA_902687465.1 Secale cereale
GAGTAAAAGAGAGACTGGATCTCTTCCCACTCCAGCAGGTGAGAGTCATTTAGTAGCCTATACCATTCCAATGTTTTTCCTTTCAGTGACAAGGCAAATAATTTCCTCATGACAAACTCCCTCGATACACCTGCAAGCTTAAATAATGAACATAGTTGTGACAGATATAGCAAGTGTTCACCGGGATGTCTGTCTCCTGCATAACGATTAGCCAAAACATAATCGATAATACCAGCTGGTATTTTATAGGGCACAATTTCAGTAGGAGGAGGAGCAACCACCACAGGTGTGGGGCGTCCTCCCGCAAGCAACGATCCAATAGCAAGGTTTTCCATAAACATAACTAGTGAAATAAAAACAAGAAACAAAAAGATTTAATTGCAAGATCTAAAGATATACCTTCAAGCGCTCACCTCCCCGGCAACGGCGCCAGAAATAGCTTGATGTCTACACACGCTTCTACTCTTGTAGACTATGTTGGGCCTCCAAGCGCAGAGGTTTATAGGACAGCAGCAAATTTCCCTTAAGTGAGTAACCCAAGGTTTATCGAACTCAGGGAAGTAGAGGTTGAAGATGGTCTCTCTCAAGCAACCCTGCAACTAAGATACAAGAAGTCTCTTGTGTCCCCAACACACCTAATACAACTAGGAGTTGTATAGGTGCACTAGTTCGGCGAAGAGATGGTAAAATATGGATGATAGGAGTGGCAAAGCAAAGTAATATAAATCTGTAATAAAAAGTGCAGCAAGCAAATAAGTGGTAAACGTGAGCACAAATGGTATTGCAATGGTGGAAACAAGGCCTAGGGTTCATACTTTCACTAGTGGCAACTCCCAACAACATTAACATAATCGAATCACATGATATTTCCCATAAAACATGCAAAGGGGACACACTCGGAGGTCATTCCTTCGTGGTCAAGAGAGGACGAGAATTATGTAGGGCTACAAAAGCACACCTCAAAGTTTGTAGTTCTCAATCTAAGGATTTCCCAATGTCACCGCGGCCATCCAAAGAGAGTCCCACAATCACCACAACATATCTAAAGGATAGTCAAAGACAAGCACCAAGAGACTCTAAATCTTCAATCAACACACAAGAGAGGAAATCACTCATGAAAATACTTTTATAATCCATGTCCAATAGACCGCTGTCACCTTGGTCTCGGGGATTATACTAGATAAAGACAAGTGAGTACATCAATCCAATACATAGAGGAAGGGGAAATATCATGGGATCACCCTAGATTAACATAGCCTATGATCACAACGAAGATCACATCATGGGAGAGAGAATTGACCACATAGCTACTGGTAAGAACCTCAGCCCCGAGGAGGAACTACTCCCGCCTCATGGAGAGAGGAAGCAACGTCGATGGAGATGAATTCGGGGGCACTTCCCTGTCCCGGCAGGGTGCCGGCGCAGGAATTCTGGTCCCCCGAAGCTTGATGGCGATGGCGGCGGAGATCGGAATCGCGTCTGGAGAAAAGGGGTCCGGAATCAGGGTTTTCTCAACGGACCTTAAATATATGCCAAAGGGGGTCACCAGGGGAGTCCTGGGGCCTATGGGTGGGCCGCCTGGGCAGGCCGCCTGGATCCCCTGTGGGTCCCCCCCGGCTGTACTTTGGCCGCACGGTAGCTCCTGGAATGCTGATTTTTTATATATTTTTTCTGGATTTTTCCTGGCAGTTCTCGTAATGTGAAAACCTGAAATACAAAAACAGCCGAAAACAGAAACTGGCACTGGGGTGCACTGAGTTAATAGGTTAGTCCAAATATGATCAAAAGTGTATGGAAGTGTATAAATATCATAGCAATATCACCCAAAAAGAGGCATGGAGCAAGCAGAAATTATAGATACGTTTTGGACGTATCAGTTGCCATGCTGTGAATGTTGGTCACATGCAAATCTTATCCCTCTATTTCATAAGGAAAAAAACAATCGCTTGTGGTAGATTCTTTGTGCTGGTTTGCTCAACATCCTTCTGGTGTGTGACACCCCAAGACCGGTGCGCCAGGTGTCAGCCGGTTATTCGTAGACGTTGCCTTGTCATCTTGCTTGCGTGTTGCATTTTGCCATGTCATCGTGTGTGTTGCATCATCATGTTTTCAAAACTTCCATCCGTTCGGGTTGCCTCGTCCTCTCCGTTGTCCGTTCTGAGCCCAAACACACTCACACGCGCCTGCGGCACCTCCGGTTATTTATTTTATGAGTGGCCGGAAAATGTTCTCGGAACGGGTTAAAACTTGGCGTGTGGTCTTATTATAGTGTAGACAGGCCGCCTGCCAAATTTCATCGCATTCGGAGTCCGTTTGATAGCCCAACGGATATATATAGCGGCACTAGTTGCCGGTTTAAACATCGGACGTTTTCGGTCTCCGAAAACCACCGTGGGCCTCTCTCCTCTCCTCTCATCTCATCCCACACCCCTCTTCACAGCCCACCTAATCCACCTACAAACCCCCTCCGCTCCGGACCATCCGATGGCGATCGAACGGCTCCGAAACGGAGCCATTCCACTAACCCTAGCCCCCCTTTCCCTATATAAACAACCCCCCTTGCCTAATTTGGCAGTCTAGCCTCCTTCCCCTACCTCTAGCCCCCCTGCCTCGATTTCCGTGCGCAGCCAGCCCTCTCCCCCTCAATTCCGGTGCCTCCACCTCATCCCCGCCAAGTGGCAGCACGCCATTGGCTCCCCCGCCGCCAGCCGGCGCCTGTGGCCTCTCCAGGCGCGCCACGTGGCCACGTTGCTCCCACCGCCGCCGGCCCGCAGCAGGCCCGCCCTGGGCCCCGCGGGCCCGAGCGCCCCGCGCGCCCGCCTCCGCCTGGCTCCCCAGCGCCCCGCTCATTCCCGCTCGACCGAGCCTCTGGTGGCCTCGCCGCCGGCCACCGGAGCTTCCCCGCCGGACCCCGCCGCCGGGGTCAGTCGCCGCCCCGACTGCGCCTCATCGCCGCCTCCTAGCTCCTCGAGCCGCCGCCGTCTGCGCCCCCCACCGGACTCCTCCTCGCCGACTCTGCCCGCCGCCGCGGCATCTCGCCGAAGTACTCGACCCCGCCGCCTTTGCCTCGGACCCGTCGGCCGTCGCGTCGCCTCGCCGCGGATCCGGTCGGGCCGGACTAGATCAGGCCGCCCTCGACCCCCTCCGGCCCATCCCGTCACCCCTCGACCTCCCTGCCGTCGGTGGCAATGGCCACCGTTGTTCTCGATCCGGACGAGATCCAGATCCGGACGAGCCGGACATGTCCGGTTGGCGACGGACATGTCCGCCCTCCCCTCTGCCCGTGTTGCTGCCAGGTGGGCCCATGGGCACCCACCGACGGACGTGTCCGCTCAGGCCGGACTGTGTCCACCGACCCCGAGGTCTTTTTCTTCCAAGTCCCTGTTTCTGTATAATTTTGTTGCATGTTTGCATGACTGTAACTTTTTGTGTGGTGATCCAAATTGAGTGAATAATATGTCAAAATGATTGTGGTGATATGCTCTACACTTTGTTCCATTGTGGCATGCTTGTTTGACTTCATCTTGATGCCCTAATCTCTGTTGCAAGAGTGCTACTTGTTAAAACTGTTGATAACTATAATTTTGTTGCATACTTGTGATGCTTGTAACTTTGTGCATGTTTATCCAAATGGAGCATATGATATGTCAAAATGTTCATTGTGAAGTTCTCTACATGTTGGTTGATGTAGCATTCATGTTAGGTGCCATATTGCCATGTTAATATCTGTTGCAAAAGTGCATGTGGCTGTTAAGTGTTGAAACTTGTTATGAGATGCTGATTTCACTTGCTCATTGCTATTGATGTGTTTGTCTTCATGCCACATGTTTAGATGTTTTAGAAGCACAATCATATGGTCTTTGCTGTGATGCAATTCACTTTCCATGATATACCTTGAGGTGACTTAAACAAGCTTGTAAACATGACATGTTGTTGTTGCTGTTTTATACTTAGTGAAAAAACTGCAAAGTCTGGAATCTGTTATAACCTGATGATATGTTTGCTTGATGCCTCACTCAAATCCATGCTTGTTTTGGAGTGGCCAATGATCATGTCTTGTTGTCCATGTTGTTTTCTATCCATCCATGTCCTTACTTGCACATATGGCCGGCTGTAGCTTATTTATTTCTTGCTCTCAAGTTGCTATAAATTTAACCTGTCAGCTTTTTATCAGCATGATCAATTTGGTGAAGCTTGTTGTTATTGATCCATGCCTCCTATGGAGATGATCCAATGGAGTTGTTTGATGTATGTGATGTCTACTACATGTCCATGATCCTTACATGCTTAGTTGAGTTGATATGCTTGTTGTTTTGTGCCTCCGAAGGCAGCATCGTGATGATGTTTTTGCCTTCCCAGATTTTGACTAAGTCTGGATAATTTTATTGCAACTTGCCATGCTTGGTTAGTCGTGTTCCAGCAAGCTTTTGGGTATGTTCTAAGTTCATGCTTGTTAAGTATCATGTCTACTTCGCATCCATGCTTCTTGTTAACATGTTTGGGTGATGTAGCATATATTTACATTCCTCCAAAGTTGCTATGTGGTTGTTAACTTCAGCTTTGCGTTGCAACTTGTTTTGCTCGTATCTTCTAGCCCGTTGCTCCGTTTTGAGTGTGTCCTATATGGAACTTGTGTGACTTTGCATGTAGAAGCATAATATCATGTTGTTTTCATGTTTGGAGTGAGTTTGCTTGATGTTTGGGTGCATCTTGCACCGTTGCCATGCTTGTCTTGTTTTGCTCATATCTTCTAGGCCGTAGCTCCGAATTAAACAAACTTTATATGAAACTTGACTAGAATTTCGTGTAGATCCTCATGCTGCATGTTAACCTGCTGTTTAACAAATTTAACATAAGGTTTGTTCAGATCTGGACTAATTTCAAATTATGCATAAGAGGGCTTACCGGTTTTGTTATATGTAGTTTCCGGCCTCATTTAAACTTGTTGACTTGTGTAGTTCTGGTGTGCTTCATCCCTTGCCATGTATTGCATCGTATATAGACTTGTCTTGCATCATACTTGGTTGAGCATCTTGTCATGTCTTGTGTGGTGTGTTTACCGTGTTGCTTGCTTCTTCTTGTTAGAGGTTGTTCCGTTTCGATCATGAGGATTCATTCGTCTACCCGTGGTTCGTCTTCAACGCTTCTTCTTCGTCTTCTTCGCGGATTCGTTCTTCTTCCTTGCGGGATCTCAGGCAAGATGACCATCACCTTGGATACCTTTACTGTCATTGCCATGCTTAGTGTCTCGATACTATCGTTATATGTCGCGCTACCCATCATTATTGTCAGCCTCTCCTTGTTGCCATGAAACCTCTAACCTTTGACACCTTCTCATCAAAACCATTGTTTGGCTATGTTACCCGCTTGCTCAGCCCTTCTTATAGCGTTGTTATTTGCAGGTGTAGATGAAGATCGTTCCTTGTTGGAACTTGTTGTTGGAATATCACAATATGTCTTATATATATTAACACACCTATATACTGGGCATGGGTGGAAGGCTTGGCCTTTTGCTCGGTGTTTTGTTCCACTCATGCCACCTTAGGAGCCGATAAACCGGCATTATGTTCCTTGATTTTGCGTTCCTTACACGGTTGGGTATATGGGGACCCCTTGACAGTTCGTCTTTGAATAAAACTCCTCCAGCAAGGCCCAACATTGGTTTTAATTTGCAACATAATAGAAACTTAATTAATTAATTAAATTGCATAGGGAGTTAGCGCTACCCGAGGATTCTTCTACATAGCAGGGGGGCCAGTGCTGATGGTGTTGGTCCCAAATGGGGGTTATGCGGGGCCACCATGGGGAAACTCAAGGATTGGTTTTACCTGTAGGATCACCCATCCGGTCGTGGCCTGAGACGAGATACGCACGGCTACTATCAGGGTGTCGACACACCGGGAGGTCTTGCTGGACTTGTTTTACCTTTGTCGAAATGTCTTGTGCATCAGGATTCCGAGCCTGATCGGATTGTCCCTAAGATAAGGGGTAATATTATTATTACTTCTGCTGATCGTGAGAGCTTGTGATGGGCTAAGTTGGGACACCCCTGCAGGGTTATGATCTTTCGAAAGACGTGCCCGCGGTTATGTGGCAGATTGGAATTTGTTAATGTCCTGTTGTAGAAAACTTGACAGGGGTTCCGAAGTAAAACACACAACTGTGTGAGTAACCATGACTGTCTCTTTTCACATTGATAAGAGAACACGGTGGGGTTATGTTTGACTCGTAGGTAGTTTAGGGTCTTTAGCGATCACTGCTAGTTGCGACCGTTTGCGTAGATGCTCATCTTATTCTTGTACTCGTAAGTTAGCCACCATATATTGCTTAGCCGCTGCTGCAACCTCACCACTTTACCTCTTCCTACCTATGTAAGCTTTTCTAGTCTTGATACCCATGGTTATGGGATTGCTGAGTCCTCGTGGCTCATAGATACTACAGCAACAGTTGCAGGTGCAGGTTTCCGATGTCTTGACGTGAGAGCGATGATCGTTGTGTTGGAGTTCTTTCTTCTTCTTCTTCTTCAGTCTTGGGTTAGGTTCCGGGTCGGCAGCCTGGGATAGCAGATGGATGTCGTTGTGCTTTTCATGTTTGCATCCGTAGTCGGATGCCTTGTATTGATGATGTTGTATTCATGTGACTTGTATGTATTGTTGTATCCCCCATGTATGTATGTAATGGTACGTTGTAATGATATCCATCTTGCTAAGCGCCCGAAATGCGGTTGTGCCCCAATCACGTAAGTGTCACGTGATTGGGATAGAATCGCATCTTGGGCTTGACAAGTTGGTATCAGAGCCTCGACCGACCATAGGAGCCCCTTTGATTGATCGTAGTCTGGCCGTTGTCGAGTCTAGCAGAAAACTTTTTCGGAGTCTAGTTATATCGGAGAGTAGGAATTCTTTTTACTCCTCAGCCCCTTCGTCGCTCTGGTGTGGAATTTTGACGTAGGTGTTTTGAATTACTCCTCTTCCCCTTCAATTTTTTTTAGGATCACCCGGTTAGTTTTTGTTTGTTGCATTGTCGGTTCTATCATCTGGTGCATCTCTCATCAAGTGGATTCGACCCTCTTCTTCTTTGCAAGTTCAACCTCAGTTCTTTCAACCGGAGTTGTTTCCCCTTCCGAAGTTGTCTTTCTTTTCCCACCCGCCCACCCCTTTTACTTCTCGGAGCCGGAGTTCGTAATCGAGTATCCATCCTACTCGCGTGAAGTCTTTACTTTCTTGCATCAATTGTTTCAACTGGTGAATTCTCCTCTCGTTCGGCATTCTTCATCTCTTTTCTTTTCCGGTGGTTTTCAATTCGAGTTTCCGGTATTGATCTTATTCTTTCCCTTGGCTCAGATATTTATCCCCTTCCTCGTTCACCTCTCACCATTTAATTATTCCGGAGTTCCGAAGACATCTCAGCAGATTTGTCTGTGTTCTAATAAATTTGAGGTTGTCACCTCATTCGAGTCTTTCAATCGTTCCGGTGCATCATCTCCTTTGCATTCCATTTCTACGGAGTTTTTCACTTCGGTGGGATCATAACCCACAGGTCTTTCCCAGGATCTTACCTGACTCTTTTACTTTCCCGGAGTTTCGAAATTCTTTTCAAGTGTGACATAAGTATGGATTCCATCAGTCATATGCCTTCTCCAAGATCGCTTTAATTCGTTTCATCGTGGTTCAACCTTTCTTCTTTTCAATCTTCCGGAGTTTTTCATGAATTATTTTCTGTGTGTTCCTCCGAAGGCCATCATTTCAGAAGATTTCTTCGTTCTCAGTTTTCAACTTCATCCTCCAAATATTCTTCATTGATGCCTTCGTTCGTCTCACATTCTTCCGGTGCTTCGTTCAAGTATTCCTTAATCACTTCGTGATTTCTTCGTTCTCTTGCATCTAAATTCCCCAAGTATTTTAATTCTTCCCGGCGATTCATTCTCTTGTATTCACTCAATTTCAATTCTTTACGGTGGTTGTTCTCCTTCATCATTCGATTTTAATTCTTCTTAGTGGTTTGTTCTTTTCTTCACGTGGTTTCAATTCTCTTACGATGGTTCGTTCCTTTTCTTCACTCGGCTTCAATTTTTACGGTGGTTCATTCATAATTCCTTTTCCGGTGCTATCATATCAATTCATTCGTTCATTCCAATCCTACTGGTGGTTCAGAAAGATTTTCGCAAGTTCGCGATATATCCCTCTTTAATCATTTCAACGAGAATAAGTAATATGCAAATCCATTGCTTCGCATCAATTTAATTGGTGGAGGATAAGCATAACATAATTATTATTCTTCTTTGTGAATTCGATTTAATCCTTTCCTTCGGAGTTTATTCTTGATGAATAAATCCTAATCCCAAGTGCTTTCATATTTTCTTCCCCGCAGTTCATAGTTTCTCGGCCTTCTCGTCGGAACCCTGTTTAAATCATTGCAAGGACTTATTCTTATTCTTCTCATCCTTCATCATCCTTTCGTTACCGGAGTTCTTCGTGCAGGTTCATCGCGATTCAAATCATTCCTCAAGTGTTCATCATATTCTTCTAGAGCAGCTCAACCATTCTTATTCTTGCCTCTTGAGTGCAATTAATTCTCCCTACTCTTTTGAAATGGAGTTTTGCAATTCTCCATTCTCAGCTAATCCATCTTTTCGTTGCGGCGGTAATTCACCTCAAGTTTTGAGATGTTACATAAGACCATAACAAGCTTATTCTTTTGTTGTTGATTTTCTCAACAACTCCGTTCAAACCTTTATCCTGAAGATGCTCTTTCAAATTCATTCGTGATGGAAGTTGTCATTTTTTTATTCCATTCCTTAATTCTTCCGGAGGTCTTTCTTGTTCATCTTGGCATGGATCGTCCTTATTCTCGAGTTTATGTTCTATACCTTCCATTTTCAGCCGGAGTGCTGCTCGAATTCCTTCCTGGAGATTCCTTTTTCTACCTCTTATTAACCGGAGTGGTTTCAATATCTCCCTTGTCATTTAAACTCTTGGTTCTCATCATATGCCTTGTTACCTCATTTTACCGGAGCTTCTCAATCATGTCCATCTCCGTTGTATTCGTCCTTTCAAGTGGCTCAACCTCTCAAGCCTCTTTGGTTTCACTCTTTTGTCATCAAAGAACTTTGTTCTTCCTTTTTCCCTTCCGTCTCGTTCCTAAGATCTCGGGACGAGATGTCTTGTTAGTAGGGGAGTGTTGTGACACCCCGAGACCGGTGCGCCAGGTGTCAGCCGGTTATTCGTAGACGTTGCCTTGTCATCTTGCTTGCGTGTTGCATTTTGCCATGGCATCGTGTGTGTTGCATCATCATGTTTTCAAAACTTGCATCCGTTCGGGTTCCCTCGTCCTCTCCGTTGTCCGTTCTGAGCCCAGACACACTCACACGCGCCCGCGGCACCTCCGGTTATTTATTTTATGAGTGGCCGGATAATGTTCTCGGAATGTGTTGAAACTTGGCGTGTGGTCTTATTATAGTGTAGACAGGCCGCCTGCCAAATTTCATCGCATTTGGAGTCCGTTTGATAGCCCAACGGATATATATAGCGGCACTAGTCGCCGGTTTAAACATCGGACGTTTTCGGTCTCCGAAAACCACCGTGGGCCTCTCTCCTCTCCTCTCATCTCATCCCACACCCCTGTTCACAGCCCACCTAATCCACCTACAAACCCCCTCCGCTCCGGACCGTCCGATGGCGATCGAACGGCTCCGAAACGGAGCCATTCCACTAACCCTAGCCCCCCTTTCCCTATATAAACAACCCCCCTTGCCTAATTTGGCAGCCTAGCCTCCTTCCCCTACCTCTAGCCCCCTGTCTCGATTTCCGTGCGTAGCCAGCCCTCTCCCCCACAATTCTGGCGCCTCCACCTCATCGACGCCAAGTGGCAGCACGCCATTGGCTCCCCCGCCGCCAGCCGTCACCTTTGGCCTCTCCAGGCGCGCCACGTGGCCACATCGCTCCCACCGCCGCCGGCCCGCAGCAGGCCCGCCCCGGGCCGCACCGGGCCCCGCGGGCCCAAGCGCCCCGCGCGCCCGCCTCCGCCTGGCTCCCCAGCACCCCGCTTGTTCCCGCTCGACCGAGCCTCTGCTGGCCTCACCGCCGGCCACCGGAGCTTCCCCGCCGGACCCCGCCGCCGGGGTCTGTCGCCGCCCCGACTGCGCCTCATCGCCGCCTCCTAGCTCCTCGAGCCGTCGCCGTTTGCGCCCCGCCGCCGGACTCCTCCTCGCGGACTCTTCCCGCCGCCGCGGCATCTCGCCGGAGTACTCGACCCGCCAGCCGTCGCGTCGCCTCGCCGCAGATCCGGTCGGGCCGGACCAGATCCGGCCGCCCTCGACCCCCTCCGGCCCGTCCCGCCACCCCTCGACCTCCTGCCGCCGGTGGCAACGGCCGCCGCCGCCGCTGGTCTCGATCCGGACGAGCTCCAGATCCGGACGAGTCGGACATGTCCGGTTGGCAACGGACATGTCCGCCCTCCCCTCTGCCCGTGTCACTGCCAGGTGGGCCCAAGGGCACCCACCGACGGACGTGTCCGCTCAGGCCGGACTTTGTCCACCGACCCCGAGGTCTTTTCCTTCTAAGTCCCTGTTTCTGTATAATTTTGTTGCATGTTTGCATGACTGTAACTTTTTGTGTGATGATCCAAATTGAGTGAATAATATGTCAAAATGATCGTGGTGATATGCTCTACACTTTGTTCCATTGTGGCATGCTTGTTTGACTTCATCTTGATGCCCTAATCTCTGTTGCAAGAGTGCTACTTGTTAAAACTGCTGATAACTATAATTTTGTTGCATACTTGTGATGCTTGTAACTTTGTGCATGTTTATCCAAATGGAGCATATGATATGTCAAAATGTTCATTGTGAAGTGCTCTACATGTTGCTTGTTGTAGCATTCATGTTAGGTGCCATATTGCTATGTTAATCTCTGTTGCAAAAGTGCATGTGGCTGTTAATTGCTGAAACTTGTTATGAGATGCCGATTTCACTTGCTCATTGCTATTGATGTGTTTGTCTTCAAGCCACATGTTTAGATGTTTTAGAAGCACAATCATATGGTCTTTGTTGTGGTGCAATTCACTTTCCATGATATACCTTGAGGTGACTTAAACAAGCTTGTAAACATGCCATGTTGTTGTTGCTGTTTTATACTTAGTGAAAAAAATTGCCAAGTCTGGAATCTGTTATAACCTGATGCTATGTTTGCTTGATGCCTCACCCGAATCCATGCTTGTTTTGGAGTGGCCAATGATCATGTCTTGTTGTCCATGTTGTTGTCTATACATCCATGTCCTTACTTGCACATATGGTCGGCTGTAGCTTATTTATTTCTTACTCTCAAGTTGCTATAAATTTAACCTGTCAGCTTTTTATCAGCATGATCAATTTGGTGAAGCTTGTTGTTATTGATCTATGCCTCCTATGGAGATGATCCAATGGAGTTGTTTGATGTATGTGATGTCTACTACATGTCCATGATCCTTACATGCTTAGTTGAGTTGATATGCTTGTTGTTTTGTGCCTCCGAAGGCAGCATCGTGATGATGTTTTTGCCTTCCCAGATTTTGACTAAGTCTGGATAATTTTATTGCAACTTCCCATGCTTGGTTAATCGTGTTCCAGCAAGCTTTTGGGTGTGTTCTAAGTTCATGCATGTTAAGTATCATGTCTACTTCACATCCATGCTTCTTGTTAACACGTTTGGGTGTTGTAGCATATATTTACATTCCTCCAAAGTTGGTATGTGGTTGTTAACTTCAGCTTTGCGTTGCAACTTGTTTTGCTCGTATCTTTTAGACCCTTGCTCCGTTTTGAGTGTGTCCTATATGGAACTTGTGTGATTTTTCATGTAGAAGCATAATATCATGTTGTTTTCATGTTTGGAGTGAGTTTGCTTGATGTTTGGGTGCATCTTGCACCGTTGCCATGCTTGTCCTGTTTTGCTCATATCTTCTAGGTCGTAGCTCCGAATTAAACAAACTTTATATGAAACTTGACTAGAATTTCGTGTAGATCATCAAGGTGCATGTTAACCTGCTGTTTAACAACTTTAACATAAGGTTTGTTCAGATCTGGACTAATTTCAAATTATGCATAAGAGGGCTTACCGGTTTTGTTATATGTAGTTTCCGGCCTCATTTAAACTTGTTGACTTGTGTAGTTCTGGTGTGCTTCATCCCTTGCCATGTATTGCATCGTATATAGACTTGTCTTGCATCATACTTGGTTGAGCATCTTGTCATGTCTTGTGTGGTGTGTTTACCGTGTTGCTTGCTTCTTCTTGTTAGAGGTTGTTCCGTTTCGATCATGAGGATTCATTCGTCTACCCGTGGTTCGTCTTCAACGCTTCTTCTTCGTCTTCTTCGCGGATTCGTTCTTCTTCCTTGCGGGATCTCAGGCAAGATGACCATCACCTTGGATACCTTTACTGTCATTGCCATGCTTAGTGTCTCGATACTATCGTTATATGTCGCGCTACCCATCATTATTGTCAGCCTCTCCTTGTTGCCATGAAACCTCTAACCTTTGACACCTTCTCATCAAAACCATTGTTTGGCTATGTTACCCGCTTGCTCAGCCCTTCTTATAGCGTTGTTATTTGCAGGTGTAGATGAAGATCGTTCCTTGTTGGAACTTGTTGTTGGAATATCACAATATGTCTTATATATATTAACACACCTATATACTGGGCATGGGTGGAAGGCTTGGCCTTTTGCTCGGTGTTTTGTTCCACTCATGCCACCTTAGGAGCCGATAAACCGGCATTATGTTCCTTGATTTTGCGTTCCTTACACGGTTGGGTATATGGGGACCCCTTGACAGTTCGTCTTTGAATAAAACTCCTCCAGCAAGGCCCAACATTGGTTTTAATTTGCAACATAATAACAACTTAATTAATTAATTAAATTGCATAGGGAGTTTTGCTGATGGTGTTGGTCCCAAACGGGGGTTATGCGGGGCCACCACGGGGAAACTCGAGGATTGGTTTTACCTGTAGGATCACCCATCCGGTCGTGGCCTGAGACGAGATACGCGCGGCTACTATCAGGGTGTCGACACACCTGGAGGTCTTGCTGAACTTGTTTTACCATTGTCGAAATGTCTTGTGCACCGGGATTCCGAGCCTGATTGGATTGTCCCTAAGATAAGGGGTAATATTATTATTACTTCTGCTGATCGTGAGAGCTTGTGATGGGCTAAGTTGGGACACCCCTGCAGGGTTATGATCTTTCGAAAGCCGTGCCTGCGGTTATGTGGCAGATTGGAATTTGTTAATGTCCGGTTGTAGAAAACTTGACAGGGGATCTGAAGTAAAACACACAACTGTGTGAGTAACCGTGACTGTCTCTTTTCACTTTGAGAAGAGAACACGGTGGGGTTATGTTTGACTCGTAGGTAGTTCAGGATCTTTAGCGATCACTACTAGTTGCGACCGTTTGCGTAGATGCTCATCTTATTCTTGTACTCGTAAGTTAGCCACCATATATTGCTTAGCCGCTGCTGCAACCTCACCACTTTACCTCTTCCTACCTATGTAAGCTTTGCTAGTCTTGATACCCATGGTTATGGGATTGCTGAGTCCTTGTGGCTCACAGATACTACAACAACAGTTGCAGGTGCAGGTTTCCGATGTCTTGACATGAGAGCGATGATCGTTGTGTTGGAGTTCTTTCTTCTTCTTCTTCTTCTTCTTCTTCAGTCTTGGGTTAGGTTCCGGGCCGGCAGCCTGGGATAGCAGATGGATGTCGTTGTGTTTTTCATGTTTGCATCCGTAGTCGGATGCCTTGTATTGATGATGTTGTATTCATGTGACTTGTATGTATTATTGTATCCCCCATGTATGTATGTAACGGTACGATGTAATGATATCCATCTTGCTAAGCGCCCGAAATGCGGTTGTGTCCCAATCACGTGTCACGTGATCGGGATAGAATTGCATCTTGGGCCTGACATGGTGGCACTAGGAGTGCGCTTTTTCTTGTTCCTTTTGTAACTAAAACTTTTATCAGATTTTTTTCTCATTTTGTGTGCTTGTACATGTGAGCTATATATGCATCTCCGATGCTGAGGTGGAATTTTTTTCGTGCTTGTAACATATATATACATGCCTCCTAAAAAATTTTACATGCACAAGAATTTATAAAAGCTTCTATCAGAAAGAAAAAAAAACTATAGTTCTCTCTGTTGGTTTCTTATATAGTCCTATAAGTGAAGCATATAACAACTAAAAATAATCCTCTTGTAAGAAGCAAACATGGCTAGCACCCGCATGGCCCGCAAATATTCCGTAAAAAAAAAACTCCAGGAGCCGTAAACCTTGCACGTACTACCAAGGTTTGGTTTGGTTTGGTTATTATACAGAAGTACGTAGAAAACAAACGTCCTCTTTAAGCCCTGTCTTTTGAGCACCTGCGTGTTCTGGAGGCGTGCAATTTGATATTGTTTCCCAACCAGAATCGGTTTTCTTCTCTCTTAGTGGTGTGGTGATCCAGCAAAAGAGAGCTGAATATAGCTGATGCGGTGAGTCACAATGCTTCATTTAGGAATCAGATAATGAATCTCACATATTAATTTGTCCAAGCATCAATAGCATTCCTCTCGAGAAATTCTTCAGCTATTATGTACAGAGTTGGTATACCTTTCTAACCACACACATATTTACAGAGGTGAAGCATATCTATATGTACAGAGCTGGTATACCTTTCTACATATATGTACACTACGTTGTGTCAAAAAACATCTTATATTATGGGACGGAGGGAGTACTAGCAAATTAACGAGGAATTACTAAAGCTTCACACAGATCGCTGATAAACGAAATGATGAATGGATGATCAGAGGCTAAAACCAGAGCCTCGGCTCCAAGTCCACCTCGTCCTTGCCCTTGCCCCCGGGACCTGCCTTGTGCGACCCGCCGCCACCGGCGCGGCTACCGTCGACTTGAGCGCCAGCCGGCGGTTCCTCGGCCTCGCGGCGGCGGTGGACGTTCATGTGCCCTCTGAGCGCCTGTGCGGTGGTGAAGCCCCTCTTGCAGAAGCGGCACAGGTGAGACTCCCACTAGTAGATAAAGGGTATTTAGCCCCGGTTCATTTGGGCCTTTTAGCCCCGGTTCTGGAACCGGGACAAGAGGGTCGGTACTAATGCTCTGACCCTTTAGTCCCGGTTCAATCCAGAACCGGGGCAAAAGGGTGTCCACGTGGCCTGTGCACCGAGTCCAGGCAGGAGGGGCTTTAGTCCCGGTTGGTGGTACCAACCGGGACCAAAAGGCATCCACGTGTCAGCATTTCTGTGGCTGTGGTTTTTGTTTTTTTTTTGAAAGGGGAGGGGGGTTTTAGGTTTTGGGGGTTAATTTAGGTGTTTCATATATTGTGTTAGCTAGCTAATTAATAGAGAGAAGTGTTCTCTCTTATGTCCGTGCTTGGTCGACGCTACATACTACACATACGTATATGGAGAGGACTAGAGTCACGCTAGCTAGCTAGCTAGCTGCTAGCTACTAAGCAAACGAAGGAACAGAAGATCTCGTATAATCAACATATATATATATATGCATACAGAGAGAAGTAATATCGACCACCTCTCCTTCTCCGAGAGATTGGTCGAACAACAAGTTCTCGTATATCTATCCGACACTACCGGGCACATATATACAATAATTATCCCTTACAAAAATAATCTCCTAACACATGGATGCATGGTCCACATAGTATTCTCCGTCTTCAGCGATCACGTGTTCAAGGAAGAATGCCGCCAATTCCTCTTGAATTGCTCGCAGACGATCTGGTGTTAGGAGTTCATCCCGCATCCGAAACATCTAATTTGAAGTAGGGGGTCAATACATGAAATGATGCTATAAATTTGTGAATATTATTGATTGCTTACGCACTTCAAATTGTTCATCAGTGTAGCCCCGCTCACAGGTCGTGTGGCGGATGGACTCGCAAATGTAGTATCCACAATAATCATTCCCGGGTTCCTGCCACAACCACTTTACAAGAAATAGAGCTCAATCAAACTGATAAGCAAGAATGCCAAATTGGTATTGATGAATCTAGCGCTTGAATCAAGATATAGGAGATGCGCGCGCGGAACATGCTACTATATAGTACTTACTTTCGGGTATCTAAATTGTAGCTTCTTCGGCAATCCCGGAGCTTTTTTGATGAATTTTTTCCAAGCCCTGCCAGACAAAGGAAACAATTAGTTGATATCAGAAATGAAGTTGCTGATATATATGCATGGTGGATAATATTGATCGATTTAACTTACCTGGCTAGCATTTGAGTCATGTCTGCATACTCCTCGGGATCTTTACGTTTAGAGTCGAAGACAGTTACTATTCCCTTCTCAAGCTTAATCTCTAAGAGAATATAGTGGAAGCTGCGCACGAATGCATGAGATCATCAATTACATCACTATAAATTGACTGATATATAAGGGAAACCAAATATGCACAAGACATTAACACTCACTTGAAGTTGTAAGGAAAGAGTATTATATCTTTGTTTTCATTTACCACCAACGATCGTAGCAAGTTGGTCTCGGTATCGCCGGGACGCAATTTAACCTCGGTTGCATCTATGAGGTATGTGTTAATAAACCCAATATCACCTACTTGTCTTTTCTTCAATTCGACGATCTTCAATCTGCATAATATAGTGAGGATAATTATAAATACATGCAATGAAGATCAGCTATATAGAGAGACTTAATGACAGAAGTAGTACTACTTACAGACAGTAGCAGGTGATCATTGTTTTATCGAGGGCCAATTGATTGAAAAATTGATAGAACTCCTCAAATGGAACAGGCAACAGGTCAATTCCAACGAGGTCATGCTCCGGTTTAACTCTCAAATACAAGTTATTCCTCCCCCCAGACTCTCTGCAGATTTTCATGTACCAATCATGCAATCTTCGCATATTCGTTGATAGAGATCTTTCATTTTTGACGAGAGGCTTTTTGTACTCGTATCTTTCTATCTGCACGTCCATGAAATCATAGTGTATATCGTCGGACGCGTAATCTGCAAGATTGGTATAACCGGGCACCATCCTCGGATCATTAGCGACCATGTCGCTAGACACCTTGAGCGGGGGGCACGATTGGTTCGCTTGTTCGCCGAGCTGGGCAATTTGTTTCCCAGCTCGCCCTTCTGCTAACCTCTGATCACTTTTTGTACTTCCGGACCGCTTGGCATCTTGAAATGTCTTTTGAATAATGCGGTCATAGTTGCCCTTCGGCTTACTTTTCGCTGGTTGCTTCAGGGCAGCAAGAGTGCGCTTTGCTTTCACCGCATCTATCTTCTCCTCTGGAGGTGGATATCTCTGTGCTTTCAACCCTTCAAAAAAGTCCTTCACTTCGCCTTCAGCGATCTTCGTGTTTTCCTCGTCGGACCTCTCGTACGGTAACTTCTCTAGAGGCGTGAGAGAAGGACCGAATCTGCATCGCCTCCCGCCTCTGGCTGTACTGGTAGACGTCGCCGGACCAGACGAAGCGGCTGTCTTTTTTACTTGCTTAGGCGCCGGAGCAGGAGCAGCCGGAGCGGCGGCAGGTCTCTTCCGCCCTTGCTGATTAGGCGAAGGAGGAGCTGGTTGTCTGCTCGGGCGCGCCGGCGGCGAAGGAGGTGGAGTGCCGCCACGCGCCGGCGGCGAAGGAGGCGGTGTGCCGCCACGCGCCGGAGAAGGAGCCGGAGTGCCCTGATGGTCACTCGCCGGAGAAGGAGCCGGAGTGCCCTGATGGTCACTCGCCGGAGGAGGAGGCGGTGGAGGAGGCGGAGTGCCCTGACTCGTCGACGGAGGAGGAGGAGGCGGAGGCGTCCAGTTCAGAATGTTGATTAGGTCCTTCCGCCATAGGCATGGAGTCTTCAGTGAAGAACCCAGCCGAGTCTCCCCTTCACCGGTAGGGTGGTCAAGCTGGAGCTCCTCAAATCCCTCCGTTATTTCGTCGACCATCACCCTAGCATATCCTTCTGGAATCGGCCGGCAGTGAAAAGTGTCGTCTGGTCCAGAAGGATAAACAGAGCCAGCAGCCGCCTTGACCTTCAGATTCATCCACTGTGCCATAAGGTGGCAATTTTGTGCCTGCGTGATAGCATCCACAGGATTCCTGGCAGTAGCCGTCAAGGCAAGCTCTGGCTGAAGCAGCTCGGTGGAAGCCACGCTGCTTCTCCGCTGAGATGGCGGGGTAGCTTCGGGGGAAGCTTCGGCAATTCTTTTCTCCCGATCTGCTTCCCGTTCCTCTATCGCTTGTATTCTGGCCCGCAGCGCCTGGATTTCGGTCATCTCCATTTTCTTCCTCCTGTCGTGGCATTTGTAGCCTCCTGCGTCCGGAAACCCAGCACGCCACGGAAGGGAGCCTAGCGTGCCTGGTGTCCGTCCAGGGTGCTCAGGATTCCCGAGGGCCATTGTCAGCTCGTCGTTCTCTCTGTCAGGGATGAACGTCCCTGCATGCGCTGCTTTGATATACTGCCGCATCTTCCTGAGTGGTGTTTCCAATTGCTTGTCCGTCCAAATGCACCACCCTGTTACAGGGTCCAAGGTTCCGCTAGCCCCGAAGAACCAAGTCCGGCAACGTTCTGGCCAGTGCATTGTCTCTGGTTCGATCCCTTTCTGAAGCAGATCATTCTCAGCCTTGGCCCACTTAGGCCGGGCTACGAGGTAGCCGCCCGACCCCGTGCGATGGTGATGCATCTTCTTTGCAGCATTTATCCGGTTTGTCTCCGACATCTTCTGACTCTTTTCCGACTTCTTATGGGCCACAAATGCGGGCCAGTCATCTTTGATCTTCTCATATATGCCCACGAATTCTGGAGTCATTTTCTCTCTGACAAACGTATTCAGTTTTTTCTTCCATGCCCAGAATTGGTCTGCCATTTCGAAAGTGCAGCAGACTTGATTAACTCCTCTTTAACTGGCTTCGCCGGATCAACCTCTCGCGGTAGGACGAAGTTTGACTTCAGCTCAGTCCAAAGATCTTCTTTCTGCATATCAGTGACATAAGTCACCTGAGCGTCGTTTGCAACCGGCTTTAACCATTGATGGATGCTGATCGGGATCTTGTCCTAACCAGAACCCCGCACTGATTAACAAATGCGTTCTTTGTGCGGATGGGTGCAATCGGCTCGCCGGAGCGCGAGATTTCTGAGATCTCAAACTTTTCATCCGGCCTCAACTTTTTCTTCGCTCCTCGTCTCTTTACCGAAGATTTGCTCGATCCGGAGGGCTAGAAAAGGAACAAAGACGAGAGTTAATGAATGAATCAATTAACTAGTCAGCACATGCTTAACTAACATATATACCTCCTGGCCGGACTCGGTTCGGTCACCGGAGCCAGCATCACGGTCTCCTTCTTGCACCGGCATTGGGTCACCAGAGCCGTCCTCACGGTCTACTTCTTCCATGTGCATTGGGTCACCGAATTCATCAATATCATAGCCTAGATCTTCCAGCCGCAGCTCTTGTTCGACCTGCTCATCGGTGTCGTTGAGATACGACCTGGCGGCATTTTGTCCGTCTGCGATTATGTCCATCAACATCGCTTCTTGTGCTAGGTCTCGGGTGTTGTCGTCCATTGTTTCTACAAATATTTACAACATGCCAATTATTATTCAAACATGACAGATGGATATATTAATGGCAAACGTAGAACTAGCTTCAACCCTCGACTGCTCGGCGATCCACAAACCCTAGACCCCATCATGTCACATTTTGTCTAGCTAGTGTCAAAGGATTCAACAAAACCAATACTTCATCATTAGGCGAAAGTAACAGTAGCATGATGGTACGAAGCTCTCCAAAGTTGTTTTGGAACGAAGTCCCAGATAAGATAATCCGTAACAAAAGACGGATTATCCTATCAGGAACTCCGTTCCAGAACATCTTTGCATAACTTCGTACCAACATGCCCCGGTTACTTCTGGCAAATGATGAAGTCATGGAATTCTTCAATACTTTGACACTAGCTAGGCAACCACTCGACCCCCCCGACTTCTCGGCGATCCACAACCCTAGACCCCCTCATGTCACATTTTGTCTAGTGTCAAAGGATTCAACAAACCAATACTTCATCATTAGGCGAAAGTAACAGTAGCATGATGGTACGAAGCTCTCCAAAGTTGTTTCGGAACGGAGTCCCCGGATAAGATAATT
>LR738715.1:773188864-773209750 GCA_902687465.1 Secale cereale
AAAAAAAAGGAGAAGAAGAAAGGAATAGAGGAGAAGAAGAGAAAATTTCTCTTCTTCTCCTCTATTCCTTTCTTCTTCTCCTCTTTTTTTCTTTTTTTTCTTCTTCTTATTTATTTCTCCTCTTCTTCCTCTCCTCTTCTTCTTTCTTTCCTCTTTCTTATTTTCTTCTTTCCTATCCTTCTTTTTCTAAATTTGTAACTTTTGCATATATAAAACTTTCTATATATATTTAGCATATATTAACAAAAAAATATATAGCCACATACACATATATATACATCACATATATACAGCAACTTCCTAAGAAAAAATATATTTATATACACATAAATATATATTTAACATATATATTTAGCAAATTCCTAAGAAAAAAAAAGATATACACACACATATAAATACAGCAACTATATATACAGCAACTATATATACTGCAATTTATATAAACATAAAAAAAATATACACATATATACATATATATACACAGCAACTATATATATATATATATATATATATATATATATATATATATACAGCAATATTAAACATAAAAAAAAGGGAGCCGGCCCTCACATCGGCAGGGCTGGGCGGCGCGACGGCGGCGGGGCGGGGCGGCGACGAGGCGGCGTCGGGGCGCGGCGGTGCGACGGCGGCGGGGCGGGGCGCGCGGCGGCGCGGGGCGACGGGCCGGCCGGGGCGGGGCGACGGCGCGGGGCGCGGCGACGTCGCGGGGCGGGGCGACGAGGCGGCGTCGGGGGCGACGGCGACGGCGACGGGGCGACGGGGGCGACGGCGACGGTGACGGGGAAGGAGCAGATCGAGGGAGGCGTCGGGGCGGGGAAGAAGGAAACTGCCCAAAATTTCGCAAGTCCTGGTTATATAGGAGCAGTATTAGTCCCGGTTGGTGGCTGAAACCGGGACTAATACCCCCTTTAGTCCCGGTTGCTGCCACCAACCGGGACTAAAGCTCCCTTTTCAGCAGCCCAAATGGCGGGAAGGAGGGGCCTTTAGTCCCGGTTGGTGGCAGCAACCGGGACTAAAGGGGGTCATTAGTCTCGGTTTCAGCCACCAACCGGGACTAATGCCTCCCTTTAGTCCCGGTTGGTGCCACCAACCGGGACCAAAGGCCCTGTGCTGGCGCGGGTGCGGTGGGATGTTTAGTCCCACCTCGCTAGCTGAGGGAGCTCGAGAGTGGTTTATAAGGGCTGCTGCTCCCACCCTCTCGAGCTCCTCTCAAATGCAGGCTTCTGGGCCTAACTCTGCGCGCTGCCCTGTGAGCTTGCTGGGCCTTATATTACAGGTGGATCCTGTGCTATAGGCCTTGCAGGCTCACTGGGCAGCGCCCAATTTTTTTTTTCCTTTTTTGCTTTATTTATTTCTAAGTTGTTTTTTGCTGTATTTAGAGTTGCTTTATTTATTTTATTTTCTTTGTTTATTTCTAAGTTGTTTTTTGCTGTATTTAGAGTTGCTTTATTTATTTTATTTTGTTTATACTTACAACAAAATACTTATTGTTGCTATTTATTTCTAAGTTGTTTTTTGCTGTATTTAGAGTTGCTTTATTTATTTTATTTTCTTTGTTTATTTCTAAGTTGTTTTTTGCTGTATTTAGAGTTGCTTTATTTATTTTACTTTCTTTATTTATTTTCTTTGTTGATTTATTTATTTTATTTTGTTTATACTTACAACAAAATACTTATTGTTGCTATTTATTTTTCAAGTTTGTTTTGTTTTGTTTTGTTTTGTTAGTGCAAGTAGTATTGAAATTTGAATAGTACAAACGGACAATGGTATCATACTCGTTTGTTACAAAGTTGCCATGGTATCATCATAATAGTTGCGGAAATAACTCTTCACTTTTTCTTCGCTTGTGTCATTTGCTTATTGCGCCATAACCATGGATAATCTTCATCGTTTATCAGGATGCTTGGGTCAGCCTTGACTTTGAAGGGAGGAATTCCATGAAACTTTTCATAATCTTCAGACATGTCTGTCTTGCCCTCCACTCCGAGGATGTCCCTTTTTCCTGAAAGAACTATGTGGCGCTTTGGCTCATCGTATGATGTATTCGCTTCCTTATCTTTTCTTTTTCTCGGTCTGGTAGACATGTCCTTCACATAGATAACCTGTGCCACATCATTGGCTAGGACGAACGGTTCGTCAGTGTATCCAAGATTTTTCAGATCCACTGTTGTCATTCCGTACTGTGGGTCTACCTGTACCCCGACTCCTGACAGATTGACCCATTTACACTTAAACAAAGGGACCTTAAAATCATGTCCGTAGTCAAGTTCCCATATGTCCACTATGTAACCATAATATGTGTCCTTTCCCCTCTCGGTTGTTGCATCAAAGCGGACATCGCTGTTTTGGTTGGTGCTCTTTTGATCTTGGACAATCGTGTAAAATGTATTCCCATTTATCTCGTATCCTTTGTAAATCAATACAGTCGAAGATGGTCCCCTGGACAACAAGTACAACTCATCACAAACAGTGTTGTCACCTCTGAGACGTGTTTCCAACCAACTGCTGAAAGTCCTGATGTGTTCACGTGTAATCCAGTCGTCGCACTGCTCCGGGTGTTTGGAGCGCAGACTGTTCTTGTGTTCATCGACATACGGGGTCACCAATGTAGAGTTCTGTAGAACTGTGTAGTGTGCTTGAGACCAAGAATAACCGTCCCTGCATATTATTGAGTCCCTTCCAAGCGTGCCTTTTCCAGTCAGTCTCCCCTCGTACCGAGATTTAGGGAGACCTATCTTATTAAGGCCAGGAATGAAGTCAACACAAAACCCGATGACATCCTCTGTTTGATGGCCCATGAAGATGCTTCCTTCTGGCCTTGCGCGGTTACGGACATATTTCTTGAGGACTCCCATGAACCTCTCAAAGGGGAACATATTGTGTAGAAATACGGGCCCCAGAATGACAATCTCGTCGACTAGATGAACTAGGACGTGTGTCATGATATTGAAGAAGGATGGTGGGAACACAAGCTCGAAACTGACAAGACATTGCGCCACATCACTCCTTAGCCTTGGTACGATTTCTGGATCGATCACCTTCTGAGAGATTGCATTGAGGAATGCACATAGTTTCACAATGGCTAATCGGACGTTTTCCGGTAGAAGCCCCCTCAATGCAACCGGAAGCAGTTGCATCATAATCACATGGCAGTCATGAGACTTTAGGTTCTGGAACTTTTTCTCTGCCATATTTATTATTCCCTTTATATTCGACGAGAAGCCAGTCGGGACCTTCATACTGAGAAGGCATTCAAAGAAGATTTATTTCTCTTCTTTCGTAAGAGCATAGCTGGCAGGACCTTCATACTGCTTCGGAGGGATGCCGTCTTTTTCGTGCAAACGTTGCAGGTCCTCCCGTGCCTCAGCTGTATCTTTTGTCTTTCCATACACGCCCAAGAAGCCTAGCAGGTTCACGCAAAGGTTCTTCGTCACGTGCATCACGTCGATTGAAGAGCGGACCTCTAGGTCTTTCCAGTAGGGTAGGTCCCAAAATATAGATTTCTTCTTCCACATGGGTGCGTGTCCCTCATCGTCATTCGGAACAGCTAGTGCGCCGGGGCCCTTTCCGAAGATTACATGTAAATCATTGACCATAGCAAGTACGTGATCACCGGTACGCATGGCGGGCTTCTTCCGGTGATCTGCCTCGCCTTTGAAATGCTTGCCTTTCTTTCGACATTGATGGTTGGTCGGAAGAAATCAACGATGGCCCAGGTACACATTCTTCCTGCACTTGTCTAGGTATATACTTTCAGTGTCATCTAAACAGTGCGTGCATGCGTGGTATCCTTTGTTTGTCTGTCCTGAAAGGTTACTGAGAGCGGGCCAATCGTTGATGGTCACGAACAGCAACGCCTTTAGGTCAAATTCCTCCTGTTTGTGCTCATCCCACGCACGTACACTGTTTCCATTCCATAGCTGTAAAAGTTCTTCAACTAATGGCCTTAGGTACACATCAATGTCGTTGCCGGGTTGCTTAGGGCCTTGGATGAGAACTGGCATCATAATGAACTTCCGCTTCATGCACATCCAAGGAGGAAGGTTATACATACATAGAGTCACGGGCCAGGTGCTGTGATTGCTGCTCTGCTCCCCGAAAGGATTAATGCCATCCGCGCTTAGAGCAAACCATACGTTCCTTGCGTCCTTTGCAAACTCCTCCCAGTACTTTCTCTCGATTTTTCTCCATTGCGACCCGTCAGCGGGTGCTCTCAACTTCCCGTCTTTCTTACGGTCCTCACTGTGCCATCGCATCAACTTGGCATGCTCTCTGTTTCTAAACAAACGTTTCAACCGTGGTATTATAGGAGCATACCACATCACCTTCGCAGGAACCCTCTTCCTGGCGGGCTCGCCATCAACATCACCCGGGTCATCTCGTCTGATCTTATACCGCAATGCACCGCATACCGGGCATGCGTTCAGATCGTTGTATGCACCGCGGTAGAGGATGCAGTCATTAGGGCATGCATGTATCTTCTGCACCTCCAATCCTAGAGGGCATACGACCTTCTTTGCTGCGTATGTACTGTCGGGCAATTCGTTATCCTTCGGAAGCTTCTTCTTCAATATTTTCAGTAGCTTCTCAAATCCTTTGTCAGCCACAGCATTCTCTGCCTTCCACTGCAGCAATTCCAGTACGGTACCGAGCTTTGTGTTGCCATCTTCGCAATTGGGGTACAACCCTTTTTTGTGATCCTCTAACATGCGATCGAACTTCAGCTTCTCCTTTTGACTTTCGCATTGTGTCCTTGCATCGACAATGACCCGGCGAAGATCATCATTTGGTTCCTCTTGATCTTCAGCAGCTTCACCCGTTGCAGCATCATTGGGCACATCGTCTGGTTCCTCTTGATCTTCACCAGCTCGCCCCATTGCAGCATCACCGTATTCAGGGGGCACATAGTTGTCATCGTACTCTTCTTCTTCGCCGTCTTCCATCATAACCCCTATTTCTCCGTGCCTCGTCCAAACATTATAGTGTGGCATGAAACCCTTGTAAAGCAGGTGGGAGTGAAGGATTTTTCGGTTAGAGTAAGACATCGTATTCACACATTTAGTGCATGGACAACACATAAAACCATTCTGCTTGTTTGCCTCTGCCGCATTTAGAAACTCACGCACGCCCTTAATGTACTCGGAGGTGTGTCTGTCACCGTACATCCATTGGCGGTTCATCTGCGTGCATTTATATATAATTAAGTGTGTCAAAAACCATTACAGAACATCATAAATAGATAATTAAGTGACCAAATGGATAAAAGTTCATCATCACATTAAAACCAAAGTACATACATATATAGTTCTCATCTAACAACATATAGCTCTCCATACACATCCAAACTATGTAAAACATTTCAACGCGAAAACAAATGCTATCATAATCGCAACCAAGGTAACAATTGATCCAACGGCATAATGATACCAAGCCTCGGTATTAATGGCATATTTTCTAATCTTTTTAATCTTCAACCGCATTGCATCCATCTTGATCTTGTGATCATCGACGACATCCGCAACATGCAACTCCAATATCATCTTCTCGTCCACAATTTTTTTTATTTTTTCCTTCAAGAATTTGTTTTCTTCTTCAACTAAATTTAACCTCTCGACAATAGGGTCCATCTTGATCTTGTGAGCATCGATAACTTCCGCAACATGCAACTCCAATTCCATCTTCTCCTCCTCCATTTTTTCCAATTTTTTCTTTAACGATATGTTTTCCTCTTCAACTAAATTTAACCTCTCCACAAGAGGGTCGGTTGGAATTTCCGGTTCAACTACCTCCTAGACATAATAAAACATCTATGCATGTCAGGTTGGTCGGCATAACTATCATAAGCACTAAAACAAATAGTTATAAATTAAAGATAATATACCACATCCGAATCGTAGACCGGACGAGGGCCCACGTGGGCGGATATCAAAACCATCGCACTATATAATAACAAGCAATAATAAACGTAAGAAAATTAGACAAATATCTATCTAAAGCAATAATAAAAGTAAGAAAAGCATGGACATAACAAGAGGCTCACCACGGTGGTGCCGGTGACGAGATCGGCGGGGGCGATCGACGGGGGCGAAGACGGGGACGGGACGTGACGGACCGCTAAACCTAGACAAATCTCGGAGAAAATAGAGCTTCGAGAGGAGAAAAGCTTAACTAGTGTGGCTCGGGCATTCCACCGAACACGTTGTGTGCATAGGAGGTGAGCTAGAGCACCACTAACCCCTCTCCCCCTCGGCCAGAAAAAAAAACAGAGCAGTGAGCTCTGCTCTTGAGTGAGGGGGTTTATATAGGCAACTCACTGGTCCCGGTTGGTTCTACAAACCGGGGCTAAAGGGGTGCCTTTGGTCCCGGTTCATAAAACAAACCGGGACCAATAGTGGTGGGCCAGGAGCAAGAGCCATTGGTCCCGGTTTTTAGCTCCAACCGGGACCAATAGGTCCAGACGAACCGGGACCAATGGCCCACGTGGCCCGGCCGGCCCCCTGGGCTAACGAACCGGGTCCAGTACCCCCATTGGTCCCGGTTTTAGATTGAACCGGGGCTAATGGGCTGGACCAATGCCCTGTTTTCTACTAGTGTCCTGAGCCCGCCTCGCAGCACTGTCCTCCGGCGAGCCCGCCTTGCCGACGCCGCCCCCCTCCATTGAACTCCAACCTTGCTAGCCGGAAGCTGTTTGATTTGTATGTGGTGTGAGTAGCAAGTGTGGTGGATGGGACTTGTTATAGAGTTGTGGTTGGATGCTTGGATGGATCTTGGGAACGCAGCAATGGCAGTATATATAGCGGTGAACGCAGCAATGGCGGTATATATCAAGCAATGGCGGTATATATAATGGTGTGTATGTGTACTGCTGGGGGGTGCGCATGCTGGTCGGCGGCCATTGCCTAGCTTCAGGGAGCGGAAGACTGACCAGGCCGGCGGCCATTGCCGGCCTAGTTGGCAAATATAGCGTGGCGGTGCATGGGTGGGAATGCCGGTGCCGATGGGTGGGAATACCGGCCACCTGGATTTGATCATAGCAATACACTGTGTACGTACATGCATTGCTTCCCGGCATCCATTTCCTTTTCCAAGTAAAATCCTTTACTCCCCGCAAAAAAATAGTAAAATCCTTTACCATGCAAAAAAAAAGAAGTAAAATCCTTTGTTCGATGCAAAAGAAAAGTAAAATCCTTTGATTACATGACGAGGTACGCATGGACGCGTCATTTATTTGTGTTGTGAGTCATGAATGAACAAAAAAGAGAATAAATTATTATTTATGCAAGAAAAATAATTACCTAATTGCATGAACACGCACCGCTAACCTATCGACATGAGTACGGAATTCTACGACTTATGAGCTATGACATTGTCTGCCGCACGCAAGGATGACATGTGTTCTTTTCTTCAGGTTAATAATGTTTTCGCTGCATTGTTAAGAATTATATTTCGGCATGGTGATGAGATTAAGAATTATATTTCCGCATGGATATGAGATTCACAAAATGTATGTTCCACTAAAGAAAGAATTTATAGAGGATGGTAGAAGCACACAAGAGTTTAACCCAACACACATTTACATATTAAGGGCATGTTCGGTAGTTGGCTAGCTTTCAGGTCCGCTAAATCTGCGCTAGAGCTGGCCCGAATGATTTTGCTCCAGGAATGCCACCGCCAAGTGACTCGATGGGTCACGCACTGGTTTGCTCAGGCAGGTTGGCCTGCTGGGCCGTGCGAAAAGCTAGATCGAGCAAGCCAAACAATTTTCCATTGATCACCATCCATGGAAGAACGTGGCATCAAGAAATAGAAACGAGATTTGCAGATCCAATGAAGCCGTAGAACATCTGAACATTTGCGATAGTGCTTGGAGGACAAACTGGAGAAGAGTGGATGCTCACCGAAGTACATGAGCTCTCTCTGGCTAGTAGTAACTCTGTTTGAAGTCTGAAGGTCTGTCGACCAAAGCTTCCATGAAAACAAATGGGACCTTTCATGTGGCGTTAAGCTTGATTGTCTTCACCACCAGGGCTGGAGCACTGAATGTTTGGCGCTCTGAATGGATGTATTTGCTTGGAAGATCGATATGGTTGGGTCTCAAGTAAAGATTAAACCTCTTAAACCGGGGTTGCTTTGCTTGGGCAGTGATCTGTTTTTCTTGTTTGTTTGGTCTTTATATCAGATAAGTATAATTCATAAGCTACTCTCATGGAATGAGTATCAGTTTTATGTATTCTCAGACTATTCTGACATCCATTCTGTTAGGTTAAAAAAAGGACTATGTACAGATGAATCCTCTCTTGTATTCTGTGAAACTGTAGTAGTTATGAGATGTATGGATGGTCTTTGATCAATCCTCTTTTTTCGTTAGACATGTAACAGGCTGTAGCAAGTTTTCCTCAACGTAAGCTTATTAGTTCTGTGTGTTAACTTTTCCTTTCTTTTTCTCTCTTGTAGACAAATAATGTACAGTTCTCTTTGTGTGTAACAATGCTGAACTGTCATGTTCTAATCGCCATTTCTGTAACATTTTGAAACGTCCAATATTGCAGTACTTCTGTATTGATAGCACAGTAACATGGAAATTGCTGTCAACTCGTTCAGTTGCAGAGAGGGAGATCCTAGCCTGCACAACATCCTAAATTACATACAATTCCATTAAAGCGGCATCTTATAAGGTGTTCACTGACAGTAAATTGGTCATCCATACAATGCAAAACAAATCATCTTTGCACAGTCGAGAGAGGACCCAATATGCACTCCGAAGCGACGATGTAGAATGGCTGCAGAGCACGCATCCTACGCAGGGACGTCGGCGGTGCGAGTGAACCACGGGCACTGGAGCGCCACGGCCGCCGGCAGACGCTCGCCGGGGTCGCACCTGAGGAGCCCGTCTAAAACCTCGAACCCGTCGCGGGACAGGCGCTCTTCGGGGAACATCTCCCGCAGCCGACGCTGCCCGGCGCCGCCGAGCACGCCGGAGACTCTGAGGAGCTGGTCGACCGCGTTCTGTCCCGGGAACAGTGGCTCTCCGGTGAGCAGCTCCGCCATGACGCAGCCGAGCGACCAGGCGTCCACGAGCTCGTCGTAGTCCGGCCTCCCCAGGAGCATCTCGGGAGCCATGTACCAGCGCGTGCCGGCCCGGCCGCGCGGCCACGGCGTGCTCGCCATGGACACGGCCAGCCAGAGGTCGCATATCTTCACCGCGCCCTCGCCGCCGACGAGGCAGGGCCGGTCCAAACATATTCGGGGCCCTGGGGCGAGACGATAAAATGGGGCCCTTGTGGACCAATAAAAATTTAGAATATATTGTATTTCCAGAGCAATTAAGTAAATACTAGCATAAATTGATGGTCTTTGAACTAAAACCACAAGGGAGGTGAAAAAACACATTCAGATCTTGTTGTTTCTCCTAACACTTCTGGAAGAAAAAACCACATCAGTATTTTTTCATCCAACTTTTCTTTCTCAATGCATAAAGTAGCAAGAATAAACTATTTTTCACTTTCTTTTCTCACTGATAAACATTTTTTAGAAGACATATCACCAAAGAATTACAGAAAAACAGTCAGTACAAGGAAAAAAGCATCTGAATATAGCTAGGCATATGGCTTGATATCGAATTGCCGATGTAGCTTCCTAGATCTGCAAGGCTGCAACACTCATTCCCTTTCTCCCCTTCTCATCCTTGGATCCAATGAAGCTTTTTTTTGCGCATGGATCCAATGAAGCTTTGAAGAACATGCCAATAGAGTAGGAACTAGGAAGAGAAGAATTGGAGATGTCAGATGGAGCAATCAGTGTCGAAGCGCCGGGCTATTTAACAGTGAATCAACAGAGTACTTGATTACGGGAAGGAGGTAGACGTACCATCTCTGATGCGGTGATGCCTCAACATCTACTTGATGGGAAACGTTGAGGATGCAACGAGATGATTGGGGAAAGGAATAGCATCGTTGGTCTCCATTAATGGATGCAAGGAGCGGCACCTCGAATTTGTAAGTGCACAGGAGCGGTGACGCTGTTCTCTGGATTGGAGAATTTGGGGGAGGAGCCGAGGAGGTGAGGAAACTGGAGACAAGACCGGAGGAGATCGATGGAGCGCTGCAACAGCCAAGCGAACTAGCGAGATTCTTCCGGTTCGTGAGTGCTATACTACTACCTGGGCCGGGGCCCCAAACTCCAGGGGCCCAGGGCGGTCGCCCCGTTGCCCCGGCCTATGGGCCGGCCCTGCGACGAGGATGTTCCCGGGCTTGATGACCCGGTGGACGATGCTGAACTGTCATGTTCTAATCGCCATTTCTGTAACATTTTGAAACTTCCAATATTGCAGTACTTCTGTATTGATAGCACAGTAACATGGAAATTGCTGTCAACTCGTTCAGTTGCAGAGAGGGAGATCCTAGCCTGCACAACATCCTAAATTACATACATACTAAGAAGACTAGGCCCGTAAGGGTTCCATTTTTCTGGTTTTTTCAGATTTTTTTTTAGCAATGCCGATTGAGCGACACGTGTGCATGGTGGCTTTCGTGAAGTGGTTGATCTCTTCTCTCTTGGACCGTGCCTGATTCATCTAGAGGTGCATGGGCTTATCTTGTCTCATGTGTCTCAAGTGAAAAGATGGTTTGACCGCATGGGCTGATTTTGTCTCATGTGAAGAAAAAAAATTAGCTGCATGGCATGTTGTATGGGCTGGTATACGTGTGCTGCTGCATGGCTCATGCGTGTATGCATGTGTCCACCTTTGCATGTTTGTAGTCTCAGGTTTGCACACGTTGTGTTCTGGCTGGGTCCTTCTTTTCTTGCCTATAAGTAGCTCTTTGCTGTGTTCTTCTCTCATGCAGTGTACTTCTGGGTCTCCAGTCACGGCTGCGCCCAAACCACTCCTCAACTATAGGCCCATCTCTCTTCTTGATGCTGCCCTCCAGCCTCCACCCGAGATCACACGGCGTGCTAGGTCGCCGCTCCGGCTGGCTGGCCGGGAGGTGCGTGCAGGCTACACCATGGATCGGGAGAGCCGCGTGCCATCCTCTCCTCATGGATCTTCCTCGGCTCCGGCTCTGTCCTTGGCTTCCAAGGCAGATACATGGTGATGGCCTCCCCGTGGTCCAAGGTGGCACGCCTGCAGCTGACGCTGGATAACTTCCTACCCTGCTGCGCTCCATCTTAATCGACTCCCCTCGGCCTTCCCCAGCTTCGGCCACGGCAGCAGGTCCCCTCCACCTGCCCCACGGCCGCGGTTCCTGCCTTGCTACTTCAGTTACAAGTTGTTCTTGCGAAGGTAGACATTGCATCTGCATTTCCTCTCCTCTGGTCTGCGTGGTTTCTTTAAAAAAGTAGACGAGTTATTAGTACTACAATTTCATCAGATCTAAAGTTGGATGCATATGCTACAAATTCTTAATCTAAGAACAATGTTTAAGTGTTGCGTGCAGGTCTGTGGTGAGGACAAAAATTTGGGGGGGCCAGCTCCTTGCATGAATGTGCAAGGAATTCAGAACCTGCATCTTTTATATAACATGGTATATTTATTCTTAATCTCTCCATTACGTTGTATTCCATTTTCTTGATGGAAGTAATTCTGGTTTAATTTCACATGATGTTTAAACAAATAAACACATGATGTGCTGAATAGCTGACATACATAGGAAATGGTACAGCTTGATGACTATTGCAGTACACCATTATTCTCAGGTATTTGTTGTTCCTTTTGTGATAGTTTTCTCTCTCCTAAAAGTAAAATGAATCATTTTTAATCCTTTGAGCAAGGTTTTCCAAAGTAGGGCGCCCAGCCATTGAGGCATTATTAATTTCTTTAAGAAGCTTTGCAAAATCTGCTCTTATACTATATACTGAACACATGATATTAAATATACAGTACATTGCACTATGTGGCAGCTTGGTCATATTCTGTAGCTAATTTAGTCACCACAGTACTCGCATTTTTTTCCCGATTCTCAGTATAAAGAACTTCCACTTGCCATCTCTATATGGATTTTCTTTTTGTTACTGCTTTTGACTAAGGATTTTTCGGCTCTCATCTCTATATGGATATGCTTTTTTCAGGTTAGTAGTTTAGGAGTTCCTGCCAACACGGGCTTTTGGAAGTTATGCTCGCTTCACCAGTAGGTCTTAACAAGGACATAAGTAATTCTCTGTTGGTAACTAGAAAAAAAAATTGGTTGGAGAAAACATCTATTTTGCGTACTTGTTTGCTTCTGAATTTTACTAATCTTTTTTTCATTTTTTCAGGTTAGTAGTATGGGAGTTCCTATCAAGACTGACTTTTGGAAGTTATGCTAGCTTCATCAGTTTGGCTTTCTATACAGAGGATGAACACATACTTCACCGAGTGTATAGCTATGGTGACAAAAAGTTAGACAAAAAAAACTTTGTTTGTATGGTGTTTGCGATGATGCTATCAATTCACTAAACGCTAAAATACCGGGTTGTGTGTTTCAAATCTAGCGAACTAATTTTCATTATTGCTTTTTTCTAGACAGAAGTATTAGTCTATTATGTGCCATGAGTCTTACTCTCAAAAGAATATATGGTAGCATCAGAAGTTGTCTCCATCAGATAGAACTCTGGCTAATAAACTCATTTATTACTGTATGGTGACAAACAATTCAGATAACAAGAAACAATTCGCTCAAATATTCTCAGCAGAGATATTGTTGCGGTCTATGCGAAAAAAAATTGTTAGCTATTTAATTAAACATAAAACTCTGTCATTCATGGCAACAGATGCTAAACAATTAGACTACCTGACAAAAAAAGTATATATACAACAGATAAATTTCTTCATTCCAAAATAGATGATGTAGTGGTAGATCTTGATCATACAAGAACACGACGATGAGAAACATAAATTAATAAAATATATTATCATCACGGGTCGATCTAACTGGTGGTAATTTTTCTTTGCAATGAAAACAAAGTGGAATGAAACAATTCAAACAACCAAAAAGAAGGAAACAAAGGATGCTTACGGTTCTGAATGAGTTAGGGCGCTCCACTACTTGCAAGTTCTAGGTAGATCCAACAACTCAGTGGCAGAGCTACTGCTCGACAACGCCAGGCAGCCGCCCTGGCTCTGCCTGGAAGTCATCACTGAGATTACAAAAAGAAATATGAAGCAATTACTATTTTTCCATGGGCATATGACCGCCTGCCGGTTGCCTTTGTGCTCATGCCAGTGTTGTACCAGTGAATTTACTACACCGATGCAGCGACCTAGAAGAACAACAACTGTTTGTGGAGTGCGGAATTTCTTCTCCGAGGAGAAAAATTATCAGATCACTGAACTGCCCCCTGGAGAAAGACGAGTTTAATATGTCCCGTCGACACAGGGAAGGCCTGCCATCACATACCATTTGGGATGTCTAACATTAGTCTCATTCCAACACCACATATCCAACAAAGAAGGTTATACCAAAAAGAAAACTACAAATTGGATGATTGATCCCTATGAAGTTGATGTTACACATATTTTATTTTGAAAAGGGTATTACCCCGGCCCCTGCATCAAATGATGCACACTGCCATAAATCAAGTTCCAGGCTTATTTCATCAAGTAGTTTTCTTCTACTTGAACTCAATTTCTTCAATTTCCCTGATTCGTGAGCTTATGTCAGCCGTGAGCTCATATATATTCTGTGCTGTGAACTCATTTTAGTTTTATCTATGAACTCATTAGGAGAACTTATCACGTTTTTTGGGAGCTATGAACTTATTTCATATTCATCTATGAATCATGGTTGAAGTGTCCGTATAATTCCATTCTTTGGCCACTTCTACCTACATTTCCATTGTTGTCTTTGAATAAGCTACATCAAGTGCAATAAAACAGATTGCAGCAAGTAGCTTATGGACTGAAATTTGTGGTATTATTCATTTGTCGTATTGTCGCTCAGTTGATTCTGGCTGTGAAACTAAACATGCCATGCTATTCTTGATGTAGTTTCCAAATTGCAATCCATAATCTAGCAAAAGATTACACCAAACGTGACTTACATGTTGCTTGCATTCAACATCTTCAGGACCTTCGCCTTCATCCATCTCCTCCTCTGGCCGCTGCTGCCATCAAGCCACTTGCTCAGGACCTGCACAAGGCATCCATCTTTTCAGCACCAGCCTTGCCACTAGAACGCATCTTCAGAAAATTGCAATCCATAATCTAGCAAAAGATTACACCAAACGTGACTTACATGTTGCTTGCATTCAACATCTTCAGGACCTTCGCCTTCATCCATCTCCTCCTCTGGCCGCTGCTGCCATCAAGCCACTTGCTCAGGACCTGCACAAGGCATCCATCTTTTCAGCACCAGCCTTGCCACTAGAACGCATCTTCAGTAGGGAGGGCGATCTGCGCCAATGCGCGCACGGAAGGGCAAGCACCCGCAGAGAGCTGCGCTGTCTCACGCGTGGGGGGGAACCCGCAGCGAGCTCCGGTGGCTCGCATAGGCATCCAAGAGGCGAGGATGAGCTGCGCCGGCGCCTGCAGACGTGGAAGAGGACCGGCGACGAGCCACGGTGGGTCGCGCAGGCATCAGCAAGGCGTGGGCGAGCACCAGCGGGGAGATATGGTTACTTGCACAGGCGTGGGCAAGCTAGAGCGGAGAGCTCCAGTGGGTTGCGCAGGCGGCAGTGAGGCACGACGACGAGCAATCCTATCCAACCAGTCCACTCGCATCAGATAAGGTAGGATAGCATCAGGGGCACTTTGGTCCTTTCAGGTGCTAGAAAATGGACAAGAAAAAGAAGATCAGTGAAAAAGGAGAAATTGCATGGTAATGAAAGTGCAAGGGTGTGGCATTCTTGTGAAGCCATGTATTAAAAGTGGAAAATAACTAATTTGGTCATGTACTAAAGGTGGCAAATAATCATTTTTCTTCCAAAATACACCCTCCGTCCGGAAATATTTGTCGGAAAAATAGATGTATCTAGACGTATTTTTATTCTAGATACATCCAATTTTATTCATTTCTTCGACAAGTATTTCCGGACGGAGGGAATACAAGATAGTTCTAACTTTTTTTTATTATTGGGTTGGCTCACACCTAAACTGGCAACAAGGCAGTCAACTCTTTGAGACTGGCTAATACCAATCCGTTCACCAAGCATTCTGGCAATCATCGACAGAGCTTAGTCAACTCCTTGATCTCCTTGCATACCGATTAGTTGATTCAGCAGTTTTTTGGCTCCGCCTAGCCTCGATTTGTTTATCATAAGAAGTGACTCACATGCTGATTATTTCTTCCTCCCGCCTCAACTTATATTAGTTTTGATTTATTAAAACATATTTTGTCAGTCAACAATGTAGATCTATTGACTTATCGCTTTTGATACTATTTATCTTTGGCTTCTCTATTGCACCAAATCCATTGTAGCGGTGAGCAAAACTAAAAACTTTCAATTTGAACACTTTGTTTGAAAAGACATAAAGATGTATGCGTCTAACTTTGCAACCTTATTAAACAAACGAGTTGATATTCTATCCACTTAATCTTCAGCGAAAAAGGATTCTAAAAAAAGTTTGTCTTTAATTTCAAGATATTTTGCGATCCGTTGAGAGCTAGGATGTGCATCCAGAATCAACTTCAACATTGTGTACATGGGAACAAACCACCTTATTTTCTTTTTGATAAAAAAATGGATTTCATTGAAGTAATAAAACTATTCCAATTCGAATAGTAGTTGAGAAAGAATCGCAATAAAGAACAAGGGCATAAGAACTAGCCTTATCTCTTTACCACAACATCACATAGACAAACCGATCTGGATGATCAACATCTCATATCTAAAAAGAGAACAAGAGCTTCGCAATTCTGTCTCCAGGTGCCACTATCACTATCTACTGTAGATCATTTACGCATGTACCAACTAGATATATCCTTTCCTTGTATAAACTTATTTACAATGAATCAAGTCTTGGGAGTTACCAAATATTACACACATAAAAAGCAAATAGTTTATCAATTCATGTGGCGCGGCGTGCCGCCGCGCACTACTCGCTAGTTTCCATTAAAGCGGCAAGCTATGTTACACATTTCAAGCATGGTTACAACTTACAAGGTGTTCACTGACAGTAAATTCGTCATCCATACAATGCAAAACAAATCATCTTTGCACCCTCGAGATGGAGGACCCAAAATGCACTCCGAAGTAAGGGTGGACACGGTCCGGGCCGGTCCGGTCCCGGCCCGAGCCGTCATTTGGACCGGCCGCCGGCGGTCCGGTCCGGACCGGACCGAGCAGTGCAACGGTCCTGATTTCAGGGACCGGACCGGCCGACGGGAAGCTCGGTGCGGACCGACGGTCCTCACGGTCCCAGCGATGTACAGTCACTGCCAAGTGGGCCCAGGATGTCGGAGAGATGGTCGGAGAAGAAGCACAGTGGCCGGAGCCGGAGAAGATGCACCTAATGCGCAGCTGCGCGAGGAAGAGGGAGGCACGGGGCAGAAAGGGAGCGGCGGCGTGACGCGTCAGGGAGAGGAGACGTGGGATAGAGGGGCGGCGCGGCCGTGGTGCCGTGCAGGGGAGAGAGAGGCGCGAGGGAGAGGGTGCTGTGGCGAGGTGGAAGACGTGCGCCAGAGCCAGGGGCGAGGGGTAGACGACGTGCCATGGAAAGTGATGCTAGCCATGAACCTGCGCATGTTTTATTACTTGGCAGTTTTCTCTATTGCATGCAAGCAATCCATCACGTGCATGAGCCCACGATTATCCGTGTACAACCTTGCCGTGATGAGTGGATAAAATTGGACGTGGAGTTAATTGTGGGATGACGCCGTGACTATCGGATCGAACCTGTTTCTCTCGTTAGTCGCGAATAAAAGGAAACAGCAGCATGGAGTTAATCGTGGGATTGACACAATCGTGCTAGGATAACTACTTTTACGGAATGAGCATCCAAGTTGACGTGGAAATCAAGGGAGAATCGGTTGAGATCATGGAGTAATGGTATTAGATTGATTGAAAACAGAAGGAGCGAGTTAGTCCGTAGAATCCAATAGGCAGTTATTAGGTGTAGCAACAAATTATCGTGGATGGCGCCATGATTATGGGATTACCCCGTTTCTCTCGTTATTTCTATTTTTTGATCGACTGAATAAAGGGAAAAAAAACGGTAGCGCGTGCCTGAGTCTTCTTCTACCTCTTGCGGTCGTCGCGTCGAAGAGGGAGATGATCGCCTGAGCACGATGTGCGGGCGCTGCCTCGTCAGCCTGGGCTTCTTCTTCGGTCCGACCGAGCGGACCGGGCTTTAACCGGACCGGACCGAAGATTTTTCGGGCCATATTTGATGGACCGGACCGGCAATTTTTTTGAGCGGGCCAGGACCGAGCCGGGCGGGACCGAGCGGGCCACGAGCGGGCCAAAAAGCTTGCTCGTGTCGTCCACCCTGACTCCGAAGCGATGAGGTAGAATGGGTGCAGAGCACGCATCCTACGCAGGGACGTCGGCGGTGCGAGTGAACCACGGGCACTGGAGCGCCACGGCCGCCGGCAGACGCTCGCCGGGGTCGCACCTGAGGAGCCCGTCTAAAACCCCGAACCCGTCGCGGGACAGGCGCTCCTCCGGAAACATCTCCCGCAGCCGATGCTGCCCGGCGCCGCCCAGCACGCCGGAGACTCTGAGGAGCTGGTCGACCGCGTTCTGTCCCGGGAACAGTGGCTCTCCGGTGAGCAGCTCCGCCATGACGCAGCCGAGCGACCAGGCGTCCACGACCTCGTCGTAGTCCGGCCTCCCCAGGAGCATCTCCGGAGCCATGTACCAGCGCGTGCCGGCCCGGCGCGCTCGCCAAGGATACGGCCAGCCCGAGGTCGCATATCTTCACCGCGCCCTGGCCGCCGACGAGGATGTTCCCGGGCTTGATGTCCCGGTGGACGATGCCGCGCTCGTGCATCCTACCGGCGCCGCTCAGGAGCTGCCGCATGACGCGGCGCGTCTCTTCCTCCGTGAACGGCCGGCCGCGAGCGCGCAGGACGTGGGCGAGGCTCGGGCCGACGTGCTCCAGGACGAGGCTGCACTGCCCGGTGCGGGGGTCTCGCGCGATGCCGTGCAAGCCGACGACTGAGGGGTGGCCGCGGCACGCCGCGAGGTAGCACGCCTCGCGCAGCAGGTCGCGGTGGAGCGGGTGTGCACGGTGGCGCCTCCTCTTGCCGCCGCCGCCTCCGTCGGGCGAGCGGATGAGGAACTTGAGGGCGACGTCCTCTCCGGTGGCGCGGTGGCGCGCCTTGACGACGACGCCGAAGCCGCCCGCCCCGAGCACGCGCGTCAGCTCGTAGTCCTCGGTGCTCCCGACGCGCCGTCTCTTGCGGGAGCCCGCGGCGTGGTCGTCGATCATGGCGCCAATGGCGGCTTCAGCTGCGGCAGCTCGCGAAATGGTGTCCATGGCCGATTGCTGGTGCGTGTTGGAATATCTGTAGTTATTATGTACAGGAGGTGCGGCACATGCAAACCGATTGCCGGTGGAAGATGTTTTCGTGGCGCGCGCGCAACGCTCAACGCGCTTCCGACTGCTGCTCTGATCGACGAATGGCACTCGGTTTGCTCACCGCCTCACCGCCGGAAGATCTATATAAGCTTTGATGGGACACCTCGTTGTACGCCCTCGCTTTCTTCCAATCCTCCCCCAACTTCTCCATCCAAAGATCGCCAAAAATCCACTGCCATGGCCGCGCAGATGAGCCCGCTCCGCCGGTGGAAGCGCTTCTTCGGCGCCTTCGACACCGTCGACGCCGCCATCGAGGCCGCCGACCCTGACATGTGCCGCGACGAACTCCGGCGCGCCAGGGGCGACATCTTTGAAGGGCTGTGCAACACCGCCGACGACGGCAAGGCGGAGAAGCTCTGCGGGGTTCTCGACGGCTTGATGGCAGAGTCCCTCGAGACGCTGCGGTTGACTCCGGTGACGCCCAAGGTGCTTGCCACCACGGACCTCGCCAAGGCCGTCCGTGCGTTGCAGAAGCACGAGTCCGAGCGGGTCCGTGTCCTCGCCAGGGGCATCGTGAGCGGGTGGCGGGCGTCCGCCCTGGACGACCTCGCCGGAGACAACTTCGACGTGCCTCAGCCCAAGGAGACCGTCGAGCAGCAGCATGTCGGCGCAACGACGACGGAGCGGCCTTCTTCCATCGAGATCGATCAGCAGCATGCCTCGGCCGATGTTGGCTCGAAGAAGAAGAAGAAGACGGTGGAGATCAGCAGCAAGGCGTCCGGTCTCGCCGTCGGCATCAACATGGCGAAGCCCAAGGAGGTCACCGCCCGTCCGCATGTCAATGTCTCGGCCGATCCAGACGCCAAGGCAATGGAGGCCGCAAAGCGCAAACTCCATGAGAGGTACCAACAAGCATCGGACGCGAAGCGGCAGCGCAGGGTACAACTCGTGGATGCGCCGGAGATGGTGAAGCAGAGGCGGGAGAGAAGCCTGGCGGGGTGCTCAAGAAAACCTTCTCCGTCAGTCGCCACACCGCCAGGCAGCTTCACGGGGTTTAGCAGGCTAGGCAGAGTTGAACTGGTTATCAATCTATAAAACTGTAGAAACCATTGTAATCGTTGCATGTCGTCTTGTAATCGTTGCATGTCGACAGAAGAAACCATTTGTAAACTGCTGATCAGAAAATTAAACAGAGCATGACCAATTCAGATGATGCAAACTGTAAAACTGTAGAACTGCTGCTGATCATGGATGATCAATTCAGATAAGCATCAGAACTGCTGCTGCTCATCATGGTGATGTAAAACTGTGTGTGACAGATGCAAACCAATTCAGGTTTATGTAGATAAAATTCCTAGTTGTATGATCTCTTGATGATCTCTTAAAATTAAAATCAGTAGATGAAATTCCTAGTAGTTTGATCTCTTCATATGCAAACCAATTCCTTAAAATTACCATTAAATTCCTAGTTGTATGATCTGTTGAGATGCAAATCTGCAAGTTTACTGGAGTATACAAAGATTGCTGGAGTATTGTGTTGAAACCTGCAAGTTTCAGGTTTCAGTAATTCATAGGAATTCGTAGGACGCCGTTACCCCCGCGTAGTTCACCTTGTCGCCCGCCCTACCAGTACGCCTCAAAGCTCCCCCCCTTTTGCCTGATCCTATGCTTGTGGGTTCACTGACGGTGCCAGTGGCGGAGCTACCAATATAAAGTTGGGCGGGCCAAACTGAAATTGACGCTTAATCTAGGCTGAAATCTTGTAGTCCTATGTATTCATGGGGTGATCCTATGTATAGTTTTGTAGTTTTACTAAAAATCTGGGCGGGCCATGGCCTATTCGGCCACAACGTAGCTCCGCCAGTGGACGGTGCCACCCTCCGACGGCAGGTGCAGCCCCGCCAACCTCTTCCTAACATCGTGGTTCCAACCAGAATTGGCCTCTTCATCTACGATTCCGGATTTGGCGGCTATGGGACCGCTCAGCTTCAGGCCAGGGAGAGATACCTCCTCGGCTTGCCGGTGCTGGCAGCGACGGCGCCCGCGGGTGTCGCTTTCCTTCTTGGAAGCGCTGCCAAGGCCTTCAGCTGTGCCCCTCTTCGAGCTCAGGGGAAACCCTAGGTCCGGATCTGCCGGATCGGATTCTGACGGTGTCTCGGCGTCGTCTTCCTTCCCAGAGGCACTATCTCGCTGGCTCGCGGTGTCCCCGGTTTTGGCTCGGACGATGTTGGAGTTCTTGTTGATTTGGCATCACCCTTTTTGGCTCGGGTTTGGTAGGTTTGGTTGTGATGTATCCTCTGTACAGGCCGCGCATACCTTGTCTCTCTGCTCTGGGCACCATTTCACGCCTTCTTGTGTTTGTGTCATGTGTTGTACTCCTTTGTACTCTTTCTACTCCTTCTATCAATGAAATGATATGCAAGCTTTGT
>LR738715.1:773209960-773222268 GCA_902687465.1 Secale cereale
TGTGTGTGTGTGTGTTGAAACCTGCAAGTTTCAGGTTTCAGTATGATACAGAGTATTGTATTAGTTACTAGAATACAGTTTGAGAATATGATCTGGTTCGGTTAGAGAAAAATTCAGTTAGATTTTGTAAATGGACAGATTTTGCAAATACCATAGTCAAGTATACCTCCAAATTTTGTAAATTCAGTTAAACTATCAATAGGTAATCTGTACTCCAAAATGTTAGCAATGCTCCTCCACTGAATTTAGCTGATCTTTGTTAGCGAATATTTCAGTAAACATGATACTCCAAAAATGCAGTTTGCTTTCAGGTTTCAGTTTACTAGAAAAGGTGCCATGTCACCCATTTCTTGTTTGGCTGCCATGTTAACCAAACTAGAAATGGTGCCATGGCACCCATTTCTTGTTTGTCTGCCATGTTAACCAAACTAGAAATGGTGTCATGGCTCCCATTTCTTGTTTGGCTTACATACTCTTGTCTGGCGGTTATGGTACCATGGAGTACACATCTTTTGTCATTGATAGCTGCAGCACATAACTATGGATTTGAACTTGATGTGCCTCAAGAAGAAGATGAAGATGAAGCTATTGATTTGAACTTGATGCGTCAAAAAGAAGAAGATGAAGCTATCGATTTGAACTTGATGTCTCAGGAAGAAGCAGAAGAATATGAAGCTATTAATTTGAACTGGATGCCTCAAGAAAATGAACAAGCTCAAGAAGATGAAGCGGGTAATCCAAAAAGGAAACAATGGTCAGATAAGGAGAGGCATGGTGCTTACTTTGCTTTGCTAGTAATCAAGCTCAGACATGGATCTATTCAACTTGAGGACAAGCTGCTAGTCTTAACCCTGTTGAACATACAAGGTACTATATGTTGAAAGAATTTGGCAGACGCCAAAATGCAGATTGCCTTAGGCCAAGAAGTGGATGTATCAAACAAGAAGAAAGGAAGAGCTGGCCGCAAGAGAAAAGAGACGGATCTTTCAAGGACCTTGACAATCCCACTCAATAAAATAAGGACAGTTCAAGCTCTGGCATGATCTCTAGGTGTGGCCCGCTCGACCCTGCACAAGCGTTTTTAGTTGAATGAGCTCAAGCGCATCACAAACATTATGAAGCCTTAGTTCAAGCCAACGAACAAGATTGCAAGATTGAAATTATGTATGTCCAAGCTTGATGAGCATTGGATCTCAACTTCCCGGCCTATTTTCAAGCGAATGACCAACATGGTGCATATAGATGAAAAATGGCATGGCATGCCTAGAGTGAAAAATAGTTATTATGTACTTCCAGGAGAACCTGAACCCAAGCGCACCGTGCAAAATACCAATAGCATTGGGAAGGTAATGTTCTTAACTATCGTGGCTAGGCCTCAATACAATGATGATGGGGACCTAACATTCAATGGAAAGATTGGTATTTGTGAATTTGTCGAAGAGAGTGAGGTAGTGTGAACAAGTCATAACAGAGTAAGGGGGACGAGAGAGCTGAAATCAGTGAAAGTAACCAGACCTGTGTGCAGAGATGATCTCATCAGCAGAGTTATCCCAGTGATTCAAGATAAGTGGCCTGACGATGACGAGGGAAGAACAATCTTCATCCAACACGATAATACGAGGCCTTATGTCCTTCTTAATGATGAAGCTTTTCGAGAAGCCGTGGGACAAACTGATATAGAAATTCAATTGTGACAGCAAGCCCCAAATAGCTCCGAGTTCAATTGTTTGGACCTCTACTTCCACAACTCTCTCTCCAGTCTCTAGCCGACTGCAGATCACCTACAAATATCCAGGAACTAGTACATGGTGTGGAAGAGGAGTTTGAGAACTATAAGGACCACAAGCTGTTCAAAAGCTTTGTCACATTGCAAGCAGTTATGATTGAAGTTATGAAAGACAAAGGAAGAAATCAGTATAAGCTGCCACACTTGCACAAGGATCGTCATCAGAATGATGGAAGAGAAGCAATCAATGTATATTGCGATGGTCAACTAGTTGCTGATACCAAGGCCATTATAGAAGAAATGCAATAGGAAAGGGAAAGGAAGAAGTAGCTAGAGAAAGGAAAGGAAGCTCTAGTGATGCTCTAGGAAAGGGAACTGCATGTCATGTGTATGTCTTGTGTATAGCACTAGTAAATTAACGAGGAATTACTAAAGCTTCACACAGATCGCTGATAAACGAAATGATGAATGGATGATCAGTCAGCTCCAAGTCCACCTCGCCGTTGCCCACGGGAGCCGCTGCCTTCTGCGACCCACCGGCACGGCCGCCGTCGACTTGAGCGCCAGGTGGCGATGCCTCGGACTCGCGGCGGCGGTGGACGTTCATGTGCCCTCCGAGCGCCTGTGCGGTGGCGAAGCCCCTCTTGCAGAAGCGGCACAGGTAAGACTCCTGAGCCCGCCTCGCAGCACTGTCCTCCGGCGAGCCCGCCTTGCCGACGCCGCCCCCCTCCATTGAACTCCAACCTTGCTAGCCGGAAGCTGGTTGATTCGTGTGTGGTGTGAGTAGCAAGTGTGGTGGATGGGACTTGTTGTGGTTGGATGCTTGGATGGATCTTAGGAACGCAGCAATGGCGGTATATATAGCGGTGGAGGCTGTGTGTGTGTAGTGTGTGCTGCGGGGGGAGTGCGCATGCTGGTCGGCGGCCATTGCCTAGCTTCAGGGAGCGGAAGACTGACCAGGCCGGCGGCCATTGCCGGCCTAGTTGGCAAATATAGCGTGGCGGTGCATGGGTGGGAATGCCGGTGCTGATGGGTACGTACATGCATTGCTTCCCGGCATCCATTTCCTTTTCCAAGTAAAATCCTTTACTCCCCGCAAAAAAAAAAGTAAAATCCTTTACCATGCAAAAAAAAAGTAAAATCCTTTGTTCGATGCAAAAGAAAAGTAAAATCCTTTGAATACGTGACGAGGTACGCATGGACGCGTCATTTATTTGTGTTGTGATTCATGAATGAACAAAAAAAGAATAAATTATTATTTGTGCAAGAAAAATAATTACCTAATTGCATGAACACGCACCGCTAACCTATCGACATGAGTACGGAATTCTACGACTTATGAGTTATGACATTTTCTGCCGCACGCAAGGATGTCATGTGTTCTTTTCTTCAGGTTAATAATGTTTTCGCTGCATTGTTAAGAATTATATTTCGGCATGGTGATGAGATTAAGAATTATATTTCCCGCATGGATATGAGATTCACAAAATGTATGTTCCACTAAAGAAAGAATTTATAGAGGATGGTAGAAGCACACAAGAGTTTAACCCAACACACATTTACATATTAAGGACATGTTCGGTAGTTGGCTAGCTTTCAGGTCCGCTAAATCTGCGCTAGAGCTGGCCCGAATGATTTTGCTTCAGGAATGCCACCGCCAAGTGACTCGATGGGTCACGTACTGGTTTGCTCAGGCAGGTTGGCCTGCTGGGCCGTGTGAAAAGCTAGATCGAGCAAGCCAAACAATTTTCCATTGATCACCATCCATGGAAGAACGTGGCATCAAGAAATAGAAACGAGATTTGCAGATCCAATGAAGCCGTAGAACATCTGAACATTTGCGATAGTGCTTGGAGGACAAACTGGAGAAGAGTGGATGCTCACCGAAGTACATGAGCTCTCTCTGGCTAGTAGTAACTCTGTTTGAAGTCTGAAGGACTTTCGACCAAGCTTCCATGAAAACAAATGGGACCTTTCATGTGGCGTTAAGCTTGGTTGTCTTCACCACCAGGGCTGGAGCACTGAATGTTTGGCGCTCTGAATGGATGTATTTGCTTGGAAGATCGATATGGTTGGGTCTCAAGTAAAGATTAAACCTCTTAAACCGGGGTTGCTTTGCTTGGGCAGTGATCTGTTTTTCTTGTTTGTTTGGTCTTTATATCAGATAAGTATAATTCATAAGCTACTCTCATGGAATGAGTATCAGTTTTATGTATTCTCAGACTATTCTGACATCCATTCTGTTAGGTTAAAAAAAGGACTATGTACAGATGAATCCTCTCTTGTATTCTGTGAAACTGTAGTAGTTATGAGATGTATGGATGGTCTTTGATCAATCCTCTTTTTTCGTTAGACATGTAACAGGCTGTAGCAAGTTTTCCTCAACGTAAGCTTATTAGTTCTGTGTGTTAACTTTTCCTTTCTTTTTCTCTCTTGTAGACAAATAATGTACAGTTCTCTTTGTGTGTAACAATGCTGAACTGTCATGTTCTAATCGCCATTTCTGTAACATTTTGAAACGTCCAATATTGCAGTACTTCTGTATTGATAGCACAGTAACATGGAAATTGCTGTCAACTCGTTCAGTTGCAGAGAGGGAGATCCTAGCCTGCACAACATCCTAAATTACATACAATTCCATTAAAGCGGCATCTTATAAGGTGTTCACTGACAGTAAATTGGTCATCCATACAATGCAAAACAAATCATCTTTGCACAGTCGAGAGAGGACCCAATATGCACTCCGAAGCGACGATGTAGAATGGCTGCAGAGCACGCATCCTACGCAGGGACGTCGGCGGTGCGAGTGAACCACGGGCACTGGAGCGCCACGGCCGCCGGCAGACGTTCGCCGGGATCGCACCTGAGGAGCCCATCTAAAACCTCGAACCCGTCGCGGGACAGGCGCTCCTCGGGAAACATCTCCCGCAGCCGATGCACGCTGGAGACTCTGAGGAGCTGGTCGACCGCGTTCTGTCCCGGGAACAGTGGCTCTCCGGTGAGCAGCTCCGCCATGACGCAGCCGAGCGACCAGGCGTCCACGAGCTCGTCGTAGTCCGGCCTCCCCAGGAGCATCTCCGGAGCCATGTACCAGCGCGTGCCGGCCCGGCCGCGCGGCGGCGGCGCGCTCGCCAAGGATACGGCCAGCCCGAGGTCGCATATCTTCACCGCGCCCTGGCCGCGGACGAGGATGTTCCCGGGCTTGATGTCCCGGTGGACGATGCCGCGCTCGTGCATCCTACCGGCGCCGCTCAGGAGCTGCCGCATGACGCGGCGCGTCTCTTCCTCCGTGAACGGCCGGCCGCGAGCGCGCAGGACGTGGGCGAGGCTCGGGCCGACGTGCTCCAGGACGAGGCTGCACTGCCCGGTGCGGGGGTCTCGCGCGATGCCGTGCAAGCCGACGACCGAGGGGTGGCCGCGGCACGCCGCGAGGTAGCACGCCTCGCGCAGCAGGTCGCGGTGGAGCGGGTGTGCACGGTGGCGCCTCCTCTTGCCGCCGCCGCCTCCGTCGGGCGAGCGGATGAGGAACTTGAGGGCGACGTCCTCTCCGGTGGCGCGGTGGTGCGCCTTGACGACGACGCCGAAGCCGCCCGCCCCGAGCACGCGCGTCAGCTCGTAGTCCTCGGTGCTCCCGACGCGCCGTCTCTTGCGGGAGCCCGCGGCGTGGTCGTCGATCATGGCGCCAATGGCGGCTTCAGCTGCGGCAGCTCGCGAAATGGTGTCCATGGCCGATTGCTGGTGCGTGTTGGAATATCTGTAGTTATTATGTACAGGAGGTGCGGCACATGCAAACCGATTGCCGGTCGAAGATGTTTCCGTGGCGCGCGCGCAACGCTCGACGCGCTTCCGACTGCTGCTCTGATCGACGAATGGCACTCGGTTTGCTCACCGCCTCACCGGAAGATCTATATAAGCTTGATGGGACAGCTCTTTGTACGCCCTCGCTTTCTTCCAATCCTCCCCCAACTTCTCCATCCAAAGATCTGCTGCCATGGCCGCGCAGACCAGCAGCCCGCTCCGCCGGTGGAAGCGCTTCTTCGGCGCCTTCGACACCGTCGACGCCGCCATCGAGGCCGCCGACCCTGACATGTGCCGCGACGAGCTCCGGCGCGCCAGGGGCGACGTCTTTGAAGGGCTCTGCAACACCGCCGACGACGGCAAGGCGGAGAAGCTCTGCGGGGTTCTCGACGGCTTGATGGCAGAGTCCCTGGAGACGCTGCGGTTGACTCCGGTGACGCCGAAGGTGCTCGCCACCACGGACCTCGCCAAGGCCGTCCGTGCGTTGCAGAAGCACGAGTCCGAGCGGGTCCGCGTCCTCGCCAGGGGCATCGTGAGCGGGTGGCGGGCGTCCGCCCTGGACGACCTCGCCGGAGACAACTTCGACGTGCCTCAGCCCAAGGAGACCGTCGAGCAGCAGCATGTCCGCGCAACGACGACGGAGCGGCCTTCTTCCATCGAGATCGATCAGCAGCATGCCTCGGCCGATCTCGACTCGAAGAAGAAGAAGACGGTGGAGATGAGCAGCAAGGCGTCCGGTCTCGCCGTCGGCGGCATCAACATGGCGAAGCCCAAGGAGGTCGCCGTCCATCCGCATGTCAATGTCTCGGTCGATCCAGACGCGAAGGCAATGGAGGCCGCAAAGCGCAAACTCCATGAGAGGTACCAACAAGCATCGGACGCGAAGCGGCAGCGCAGGGTACAACTCGTGGAGGCGCCGGAGATGGTGAAGCAGAGGCGGGAGAGGAGCCTGGCGGGGTGCGCCAGCTCAATGCTCAAGAAATCCTTCTCCGTCGGTCACCAGTTCACCACCAGGCAGCTTCACAGGGTTTAGCAGCCTAGGCACTAGGCGCAGTTGAGCTGTTGATCAGACGTTGTCTCATCTTGCTCCAGGTTGTAAGCGCTGCATGTTGACAGAAGAAACCATTTGTAAACTGCTGATCAGAAAATTAACCAGAGCATGACCAATTCTGATGATGCAAACTGTAAAACTGTAGAACTGCTGCTGATCATGGATGATCAATTCAGATAAGCATCAGAACTGCTGCTGCTCATCATGGTGATGTAAAACTGTGTGTGACAGATGCAAACCAATTCAGGTTTCTATAGATGAAATTGCTAGTTGTATGATCTCTTAACATTAAAATCAGTAGATGAAATTCCTAGTAGTATGATCTCTTCAGATGCAAACCAATTCTTTAACATTAACATTAAACTCCTAGTTGTATGATCTCTTGAGATGCAAACCTGCAAGTTCACTGGAGTATACAATGATTACTGGAGCATTGTGTTGAAACCTGCAAGTTTCAGGTTTCAGTAATTACTGGAGTGTGTGTTTGTTGAAACCTGCAAGTTTCAGGTTTCAGTATGATCTAGAGTATATTGTGTTAATTACTGGACTATAATTTTAGAATATGATCTGGTTAGTTAGAGCAAAATTCAGTTAGATTTTGTAAATGGTCAGATTTTGTAAATGCCATAGCCAAGTGTACCACAATTTTTTTGTAAATTCAGTTAAACTATCAATAGTTAATCTGTACTCCAAAATTTTAGCAATGCTCCTCCACTGAATTTAGTTGTTGTCTACTGTCAAAATTCAGTTAAAATATCATGTCATTTCACAAGAAATAAGAAAAAATAAACTACCTAACGAAAGCTTGGGTATAAAGTGGAGTACGTACAAAATTCAGTTATGTAATTGCAACCAAACTAGAAATGGTGCCATGACTTTTCACTGATTTGACAGTTTTGACATAGCTGAAACTGTTGCTGACATTGGAGTATATGTGTGATGACTTGTGTGTGTGTGTGTGTGTGATCGCCAGACACCTCTAGTCTAGTTTTACTGCCATGATCTTTGTTAGCAAATGTTTCAGTAAACATGGTACTCCTAAAATGCAGTTTGCTTTCAGGTTTCAGTTTACTAGAAAAGGTGCCATGGCACCCAATTCTTGTTTGGCTGCCATGTTAACCAAACTAGAAATGGTGCCATGGCACCCATTTCTTATTTGGCTTACATACTCTTGTTTGGCTGTTATGGTACCATGGAGTACTCATCTTTTGTCATTGATAGCAGGAGGACATAAATATGGATTTGAACTTGATGCCTCGAGAAGAAGATGAAGATGAAGCTATAGATTTGAACTTGATGCCTCAAAACGAAGAAGAAGATGAAGCTATCTCTTTGAACTTGATGCCTCAAGAAGAAGCAGAAGAATATGAAGCTATTAATTTGATTTGGACGCCTCAAGAAAATGAACAAGCTCAAGAAGATGAAGCGGGTAATCCAAAAAGAAAACAATTGTTAGATAAGGAGAGGCATGGTGCTTACTTTGCTTTGCTAGTAATCAAGCTCAAACATGGATCTATTCAACTAGAGGGCAAGCTGCTAGTCTTAACCATGTTGAACATACAAGGTACTATCTATGGAAAGAATTTGGCAGACGCCAAAAAGTAGATTGCCTTAGGCCAAGAAGTGGATGTCCAAACAAAAGAAAGGAAGAGCTGGCCGAAAGAGAAAAGAGACGGATCTTTCAAGGATCTCGACAATCCCACTCAATAAAAGAAGGACAGTTCAAGCTCTGGCACGATCTCTAGGTGTGTCCCACTTGACCCTAGACAAGAGGTTTCAGTTGAATGAGCTCAAGCGCATCACAAACACTATGAAGCCTTACTTGAAGCCAACAAACAAGATTGCAAGATTGAAATTCTGTATGTCCAAGCTTGATGAGAATTGGATCTCAACTTCCCGACCTATTTTCAAGCGAATGACCAACATGGTGCATATAGATGAAAAATGCCATGACATGACTAGAGTGAAAATAGTTACTATGTACTTCCAGGAGAACCTGAACCCAAGCGCACTGTGCAAAATACTAATAGCATTGGGAAGGTAATGTTCTTAATTGTCGTGGCTAGGCATCAATGCAATGATGATGGGGAGCTAACATTTGATGGAAAGATTGGTATTTGGGCATTTGTCGAAGAGACTGAGGTAGTGTGAACAAGTCATAACAGAGTAAGGGGAACAAGAGAGCTGAAATCAGTGAAAGTAACCAGACCTGTGTACAGAGATCATCTCATCAACAGAGTTATCCCAGTGATTCAAGATAAGTGGCCTGACGATGACGAGGGAAGAATAATCTTCATCCAACAGGATAATACGAGGCCGCATGTCCTTCTTAATGATGAAGCTTTTCGAGAAGCTGTGGAACAAGTTGATCTAGTCATTCAATTGTTACAATAAGCCCAAAACAACCCCGAGTTCAATTGTTTGGACCTCTACTTCCACAACTCTCTCTCCAGTCTCTTGCCGACTGCAGATCACCTAGAAATATCCGAGAACTAGTACATGGTGTGGAAGAGGAGTTTGAGAACTATGAGGACCACAAGTTGTTCAAAAGCTTTATCACATTGTAAGAAGTTATGGTTGAAATTATGAAATACAAAGGAAGACATCAATATAAGCTGCCACACTTGTACAAGGATCATCATCAGAATGATGGAAGAGAAGTAATCGGTGTATATTGCGATGGTCAACTAGTTGCTGATACCAGGGCCATTATAGAAGAAATGCAATAGGAAAGGGAAGGGAAGAAGGATGCTCTAGTGATGCTCTAGGAAAGGGAAGTATATGTCATGTGTATGTCTTGTGTATTTGATTATTGGAATATTTTGGCAGTAATTTGATTAATTTGAATTATTCAATTTTATTGAATTTATTTGAATTTGTTGGAATTATCTGAATTAATTTTGAATGTGTTTGATTTATTTGAAAGAATTTGGAATTTTTTGGATTAATTTGAATTATTTAAATTAAATTGGAATAATTTCAATTAATTGGATTAATTTGATTTATTGTAATAATTTGGGTTAATTTGAATAATTTGGATAAATTTGGTCACTACATGGCCAGTTGAAGCAATATGCTAACTACTCCATGTTCACTACACTACTCCATTAATTTTCATCTATATACGTATACTCTGGATAATATTGAATTTGATCAAATATGAATTAATTTTAATTCAAAAAACAACAAGGCTATGGTGAACAACCTTGTTTGGACAAATAAAGGTTCAATACTCCCATGTTAGGAGTACCTTCATTATGGAGATGTATTCTTACATTACTAGTGGAAAGAGAGATGTATTCATACTCCTATGTACTAGATCTCCAAGAACAAATCAAGTCACAGTTCTTATAGGAATTGACACCACAAGAAAAAAGCATGATTGAATTTGCATAAAGAGGACATGATCATGATCATGACACCTTTGCATAAACCAAATAGCTATGACTGGACATGATCATGATCATGACACTATATTGTGCTTGAGAATTGCTAGAGTTGCAGTAAAATACAGTCAAACAAGAATGCAAGCAAGCAAATTCATTCACAAAGATAGAAAAGAGTAGTCATTTTTGCTAAACTTTACAGTGCATACTTAGCGGTTCAGTTAACCACTCGAGGCAGAGCAAGCCAGCGAGGTGTACATGGCGGAGCTCCACCGCCTATACCCGGAGCGTGTCGAGCAGGTGCGCCGATTGTGCGAGATGTACAAGTCCAGGGTGACGGAAGCCATCGACCTTTGCTCCAGCGACGGCTCCGGCTCCGATGACGGCAGAGATGGCGATCGAGCAGGGCTGGGTGATGGCGGCGGCGGAGATGGCGAGGAGCCCATGACCAAATTGTACTGGGAGAGGTTGAGGAACGAGAGTGATAGCTATAATCAAAAAAATGAGAGTGACAACGCGTAGTTACTTTTAATTTTTATGCAATCTAATCTAAATTTTGTTTAAGTTATGTAAAATAGTTTATGCAACTGGTGGATCGAGTTCGAATCAAGTTTGATGAAGTTGTTCGGATCAAATTTGCACCAAATTTGTGTTCATTATTTAATGAGTTAACTTTAGGAATTCAGTTAGAAACAACACTTTTTTAGAGGAGCAGATTTACTCCTCTAAAGGACACTTTGCCGTCTGCTCGTCTGACTTATAGGGGACTGATACAGATGCTCTCACCCGGCGCAAGATTGGTCTCTGGTCACCATCTCTCTTTCATGACTCTTAATCAGGATCGCCATACTTCACACCTCCTACAAGCACATAATCACAAGCCGGTGAGAGAACACCAATCCAGCCCCCGGGAGGACCACGCTGCAGCAACCACCACCGCTGCTGAAGATCAGACGTCCCCCGAACGAAGAAACCTTAGACCCTGGGGTTGTCTTCCAATCGCCTCTATAGTGAAACGCTCGCTTGTGGAACGAGCAAAATGCGAGGGTCTTCCACCACAAAAGTGCATCGCCACTGATCCTTCTCAAAACCATCATCGAGGAGGCAAAGCTTTGGGTTGGGGTCTAAAAAACCAAGGCATATTGTTACGTGCAAGTAATTGTCATGCTGTGAATGTTGGTCACATGCAAATCTTATGCCTTCGTTTCGAAGAAAAAAAACGATCGCTTGTGGTAGATTCGCTGTGCTGGTTTGCTCAACATCCTTCCGGTGGCACTAGGAGTGCGCTTTTTCTTGTTCCTTTTGTAACTAAAACTTTTATCAGATTTTTTCTCATTTTGTGTGCTTGTACATGTGGGCTATATATGCATCTCCGATGCTGAGGTGGAATTTTTTCTGTGCTTGTATCATATATATACATGCCTCCTAAAAAATTGTACATGCGCGAGAATTTATAAAAGCTTCTAAAAAAACCAAATGATAACGCCCACACGTGTGACATGAATCAATTCCGTCCACACGTTTTTAATGGCAACTTTAGTTACAAGTGGCTGGCAACTTTCTGTTTGGATGACAAGTTTCAGTTTTTTTTTTAGTTTTGTTTTTTTCGGATGGCAACTTTAGTGTAAAAAACGTGTGGGCGGTGTTACTACATGCCACACGTGTCGCAGTTATCGGCATCCCTTTAAGCCCTGTCTTTTGAGCACCTACGTGTTGTGGAGGCATGTAATTTGATATTGTTTCCCAACCAGAATCGGTTTTCTTCTCTCTTAGGGGTGTGGTGATCCAACAAAATAGAGCTGAATATAGCTGATGCGGTGAATCACAATGCTGCATTTAGGTATCAGATAATAAGTCTCACATTTGTCCAAGCATCAATAGCATTCCTCTCGAGAAATTCTTCAGCTATTATGTACAGAGCTGGTATACCTTTCTAACCACACACATATTTACAGAGGTGAAGCATATCGATATGTACAGAGCTGGTATACCTTTCTACATATATGTACACACTCTTTCCTTGTATCATCCATGCTTAAATTTATTTTCTTGCTTTCTTCTTGTGAGTTTGAAAAACCTTAGAAAAACAAAAAAAAATAGTTGTAGTCAATTTACTATCTATGCATGCTTAGTAGTAAGATTAAAAAGAAATTCCAAAAAAGATTTCCTTGTTCTTCTTTTGCTTGTTGGGAGCTTTCCTATGTAAATAGTTTTTCTCGTTTTTGCTTTCCCTCTTGTCACCCACGCGATGGGAGCAGACATCCTACAACAGCACGACGATGCAACACAGGTGAAATCATAGCCACTTGTCGCATGCTAATGAAGACACGGCGTTTTAAGAGCATCG
>LR738715.1:773222413-773242446 GCA_902687465.1 Secale cereale
GGGTGTTGAAACGTATAGTCTCATCCCGGTTGTGGAGGGTGTGTTGAGCGAACATAAATGGTGGGCTCTTTCACACACCATTAAGAGGTTTAACATTTTTTTGCTTTTGGATTTTCGTTCTTTTTTTCTTTTATCATTTTAATTTTTTCTTTTCAAATTCATGCGTGGGCTCTTTCACACACCATTAAGAGGTTAAACATTTTTTTTGCTTTTGCATTTTCGTTCTTTCTTTTCTTTTATCATTTTAGTTTTTTCTTTTCAAATTCATGAATATTATTTGAAATCTGGGAATATTGTTCAAATCATTAAATATTTTCTATAATTCATAACATTTTTTTCTGCCTTTTCATTTTCGTTCTTTTTTTATTGTTTTAGTTTTTTATTTTCCAATTCAAGAATATTATTTGAAATTTGGGAATAGTTTTCAAATCATTGAACATTTTCTGTAATTCATAACATTTTTTTTTCAAAATTGGAATGGATATTTTGAATTTAACAAAATTTTTTGCATTCACCATCAAATTTTGAAATATGGGAACATTTTTTGAAATCCAGGAACATTTTTTTAAATACATGATCATTTTTTGGGATCGTGAACATTTTCCAAATTCGTCAATATATTTTTTATAAGACATGTAGCAGGCTGTAGCAAGTTTCTCTCAGGTCGAAAGTCATGTTCTGCTCGCGAGCTCATTTGAGCTTGCGGTGATCAGTAAAATCATAAAATGAAAAACATAAAAAAAATCCCAATTTTTATATGATTAATTTTGAGAAATGTTTTAAGTGCTTGCAAAGTTCAGCATGAATTCACATTCGTGTAAGTCATGGTAACAAGTACAAAATCAGCACTTCAAAATGCTTTCGAAAATAACACTTTTGGAGCATCGATTTTTTTTGCCATGACTTCCTCAAATGTGATTCTTTGATGTATTTTTGTAAGCACTAAAAACTTTTCTCAATGTTTGCCCCAGAAATGTTTTAGAGTTTTTTGATTTTTTTGGGAATTTACTTTTCGCCGAGCTCATTTGAGCTCGAGCTCAGAAGCTCTGCGTCCCTCTCAGGTAAGCTTCTATGTGTTAACTTTTCCTTTCTTTTTTTCTTATCTTGCTGCTGTAGACAAATAATGAACGGTTCTTTTTGTGTGTAACAATGCTGAACTGTCGTGTTCTAATCGCCATTTCTATAACAGTTTGAAACTTCCAAGCTTTCAGTACTTCTGTATTGATAGCACAGTACTTCCTCCGTGAATAAATTTAAGAGCATTTATAGATCACTAAAGTAGTGATGTAAACGTTTTTATATTTCTTTACCGAGGGAATAGCATGGAAATTGCTGTCAACTCGTTTAGTTGCAGAGAGGGAGATCCTAGCCTGCACTGCACAACATCCTAAATTACATACAAATTCCATTAAAGCGGCAAGCTTTGTACACATTTCAGGCATGCTTACAAGGTGTTCACTGACAGTAAATTCGTCATCCATACAATGCAAAACAAATCGCCTTTGCACCCTCGAGACAGAGGACCCAAAATGCACTCCGAAGCGATGATGTAGAATGGCTGCAGAGCACGCATCCTACGCAGGGACGTCGGCGGTGCGAGTGAACCACGGGCACTGGAGCGCCACGGCCGCCGGCACACGCTCGCCGGGGTCGCACCTGAGGAGCCCGTCTAAAACCCCGAACCCGTCGCGGGACAGGCGCTCCTCCGGAAACATCTCCCGCAGCCGATGCTGCCCGGCGCCGCCCAGCACGCCGGAGACTCTGAGGAGCTGGTCGACCGCGTTCTGTCCCGGGAACAGTGGCTCTCCGGTGAGCAGCTCCGCCATGACGCAGCCGAGCGACCAGGCGTCCACGAGATCGTCGTAGTCCGGCCTCCCCAGGAGCATCTCCGGAGCCATGTACCAGCGCGTGCCGGCCCGGCCGCGCGGCGGCGGCGCGCTCGCCAAGGATACGGCCAGCCCGAGGTCGCATATCTTCACCGCGCCCTGGCCGCCGACGAGGATGTTCCCGGGCTTGATGTCCCGGTGGACGATGCCGCGCTCGTGCATCCTACCGGCGCCGCTCAGGAGCTGCCGCATGACGCGGCGCGTCTCTTCCTCCGTGAACGGCCGGCCGCGAGCGCGCAGGACGTGGGCGAGGCTCGGGCCGACGTGCTCCAGGACGAGGCTGCACTGCCCGGTGCGGGGGTCTCGCGCGATGCCGTGCAAGCCGACGACCGAGGGGTGGCCGCGGCACGCCGCGAGGTAGCACGCCTCGCGCAGCAGGTCGCGGTGGAGCGGGTGTGCACGGTGGCGCCTCCTCTTGCCGCCGCCGCCTCCGTCGGGCGAGCGGATGAGGAACTTGAGGGCGACGTCCTCTCCGGTGGCGCGGTGGCGCGCCTTGACGACGACGCCGAAGCCGCCCGCCCCGTCGGCCCCGAGCACGCGCGTCAGCTCGTAGTCCGCGGCGCCGTCTCTTGCGGGAGCCCGCGGCGTGGTCGTCGATCATGGCGCCAATGGCGGCTTCAGCTGCGGCAGCTCGCGAAATGGTGTCCATGGCCGATTGCTGGTGCGTGTTGGAATATCTGTAGTTATTATGTACAGGAGGTGCGGCACATGCAAACCGATTGCCGGTCGAAGATGTTTCCGTGGCGCGCGCGCAACGCTCGACGCGCTTCCGACTGCTGCTCTGATCGACGAATGGCACTCGGTTTGCTCACCGCCTCACCGGAAGATCTATATAAGCTTGATGGGACAGCTCTTTGTACGCCCTCGCTTTCTTCCAATCCTCCCCCAACTTCTCCATCCAAAGATCTGCTGCCATGGCCGCGCAGACCAGCAGCCCGCTCCGCCGGTGGAAGCGCTTCTTCGGCGCCTTCGACACCGTCGACGCCGCCATCGAGGCCGCCGACCCTGACATGTGCCGCGACGAGCTCCGGCGCGCCAGGGGCGACGTCTTTGAAGGGCTCTGCAACACCGCCGACGACGGCAAGGCGGAGAAGCTCTGCGGGGTTCTCGACGGCTTGATGGCAGAGTCCCTGGAGACGCTGCGGTTGACTCCGGTGACGCCGAAGGTGCTCGCCACCACGGACCTCGCCAAGGCCGTCCGTGCGTTGCAGAAGCACGAGTCCGAGCGGGTCCGCGTCCTCGCCAGGGGCATCGTGAGCGGGTGGCGGGCGTCCGCCCTGGACGACCTCGCCGGAGACAACTTCGACGTGCCTCAGCACAAGGAGACCGTCGAGCAGCAGAATGTCTGGGCAACGACGACGGAGCGGTCTTCCTCCATCGAGATCGATCAGCAGCATGCCTCGGCCGATCTTGACTCGAAGAAGAAGAAGACGGTGGAGATGAGCAGCAAGGCGTCCGGTCTCGCCTCCGGCATCAACACGGCGAAGCCCAAGGAGGTCACCGCCGTCCGTCTGCATGCCAATGTCCCGGCCGATCCAGACGCCAAGGCAATGGAGGCCGCAAAGCGCAAACTCCATGAGAGCTACCAACAAGCATCGGACGCGAAGCGGCAGCGCAGGGTACAACTCGTGGAGGCGCCGGAGATGGTGAAGCAGAGGCGGGAGAGGAGCCTGGCGGGGTGCGGCAGCTCAATGCTCAAGAAAACCTTCTCCGTCAGTCGCCACACCACCAGGCAGCTTCACGGGGTTTAGCAGGCTAGGCAGAGTTCAACTGTTGATCAGACGTTGTGTCATCTTGCTCCGTCTTGTAAGCGTTGCATGTTGACAGAAGAAACCATTTGTCTCTTCTGTAACTGCATACTACTCTGTGATCATGAATACATATTTCTTGATCTCCCTCCTCTACTACTACTAGCTCGCCCCAACGACAGCTTCTTGTTACTACTACGAGTACAGTTTTTAAAATTTCGTGAATTTTTCTTTTGAAAAATCGTGAACTTTTCTTTCATTTGCCAACTTTTTTTCAAATCCGTGAACTTTTCCGAATCGAGAATTTTCTTTTTCAAAATTCGTGAACATTTTTTCTAAACACGAACTTTTCTTCAAATCGATGAACTTTTTAAAATCCATGAACTTTTTTCAAATTGACGAACTCTTTTCAAAATCCATTTTTCTTTAAATCAATGATATTTTTTCAAGATTGATTAACTTTTTCGAAAATCAATGAGCGTTAGTTCTAATCGATGTACTTTTTTCAAAATCAATGAACATTTTTTTCCAAATATTTGCGGACTTTTTTCGAATTCCATGAACTTTATTCCAAATTTTAAATTTTATTCCATACTCGTGAACGTTTTATTACAAACCAATGAACTTTTTTATCAAACCCAAGTTCTTTTTGGAAAAAAGTGACGAGCCACTTTTTCTTTTGCTTTGAGAAATGCTAACAAGCTTGTTGGTTGAAAAAAAGAGATCGATGCTACAGGAAAGTGATGCTACACACACAACGTTCATAGCTAGCGTGTGTACCTGGACATGGGAAACCCTGCCCGACCCAGCCCGGTCTTGCTCGCGGGCCGGGCCTAGGCCTAAGTTTTGAGTCCGAAGGACATGCCGAGCAGGGCCCGTGCTTTACATATTTTACGTTTTAGGGAAGAGGCCCGACGGGCTTTTTCACGAACGGGCCAGGCCTGGGCCTAGGTTCTCAGCTTCAGGCTTTTTTAGGCTAGGACTGGCTTATGGCCAGGTATACTAGCGACGAGGTGGGTCGAGAAAGGAAAATTTAATGGGCCTCGGGCCAGCTGAATCGATAGTGAGCGCTAATACGTCTGATGATACCACATACCTAGGGTAGGGTCACACGCCTGACCTAGATACCCCACCCAAGGTCACTACCCCAAAAGCTCAAGAGGCAATTCGAAGACAACAGAAACAGTCGACTGATATGGCTTAAGAGGACATTCCACTCGACTGTATACCTCCACTCAGACGACTCAACTCCACTCGAAATGATGAGGACACTCGACCGTACAAAAACACTCGACCCCCGAAGGTCAAAAGTCCCGTAAGGCCAGCAACGGTCGTGCATTCATTCCGTAGTAATGAATGCCTATATCACCCTTTATTGCAGGCGTTATCAGTAACGTCCTGCCTTTATGTACATTGAACCCTCCCTAACGTGGGGAGGTCGGGGTCCTGGCGCACTCTATATAAGCCACCCCCTCCTCTGGTACAGGGGTTCGCACCCCCTGTAACTTACACACACATATACATTCCAGTCGACCGCCTTCAGGCACCGAGACGCAGGGAATTTACTTCCTCCGAGAAGGGCCTGAACTCATAAACATCTTGTGTACAATCTCACCGTAGCTAGGACCTTGCCTTCTCCTACGTACCCCTACTCTTACTGTCAGACTTAGAACCACGACAGTTGGCGCCCACCGTGGGGCGGGTGTCTTAGCGACTTCCGGTGAGGTTGCAAGCTTTTTTCTCCGACCTCCATCATCATGGTTTCTGACGGTGGTCAGGCGCTGGGCCGCGAGATCCGACTCGGCGCGCTCGTCTTCGTCGCCGACGACTCCGCTCAGCTCCAGGAGGCCCCCCTCGACGTCGAGGCGCTGCCCGTACGCGGGGCCGCGCACTTCCGTGCCAGCGCCTGTGGCGTCCTTCTCCGGCAGCCGTCGACTCAGTATCGGCCGGTGATGGCTTCTCGCCCCTCGTTGGTTACCCCAAGTGGAAGGTTTGAGATGTAGCGTAACGGCAAGTTTCCCTTGGCAAAGATACCAAGGATCGAATCCCGTGAGACTCCGAGGGCCAACAAGTAGGTGTCAACGCTAACGGCGCCAACTTAGCGGTTGACAGGACCTGCACACAGATACAAATAACTTTGCTCCCAACGAGTACAAAGAGGTTGTCAATCCCTCCGGCCTTGCTGTTTACAAAGGATCAAACGCAAGAGGTAATAGTGATAGGTATGACTGCAACTAGGAAATAAGAACATGAAGTAAATAGCGGGTGTGATCAGTGATGGTAATATGGACCGGGGTCCCATGATGTTCACTAGTGATGTCTCTCTCCCAAAAGACGATAAAACAACTAAGCGAGGTAAACAAATTACAGCTGGGCAATTGATAGGATTATGTGCGCAAACCAATGCTAACTATGTTGCAAAGAAAGGTAGAGGCTCAAAAGCATGGGCGGTACGCCAAGGCAAGTAGACCGAAATCCATCTGCATCTACTACTAATCATCCACCTTGAGATATCTATCCAGAACATCTTGCTGGTATTAAGTTGCGAGTCCCACCCAAAGTGTAAACTCAAAGCAACAGACAACTGCATTAAAAGAACTTTGCGTAAAGTAAACAATCCTTGCACCCGCAAGTACAAGCACCGTTGTTTTCCCCCTTGTGGCAACATCACATCCCCTAGACTCATGTTTCTGTCACTCAAACTAGTCATCGAGGGGCATGAACCCACAATCAAGCATAACGTTCCCTCTTGGAGTTACTACATACTACTCGGACAAAGCAATAAATAGCAACGGAGAACATGCAAGAATTACTCAAGAACATAAATATAAAAGAGGTGAATCAAATATATTACTCACACACAATCTGAACATAATCTCATAATCAATCGGATCCCAGCAAACTCAACATAGCAACAGCATAAAGATTACATATGTGCCTCGATCATGTAGGGCAGCTCACGAGGTCTAATCCATGAAGAACAAAGAGGGGAGGAGAACATCACATAGCTACTGGTCATGGACCCATGGTCCAAGGGAGACTACTCACAACTCATCCGGGAGGCGTCCATGGTGGTGGAGAAGCTTCCGGTGGTGATCCTCCCCTCCGGCAGGGTGCCGGGAAGAGTTCTCCTGGTGCTCCCGATCTTGGAAGCGCGGCGGCGGCGGAACAGAGATGAGATCGCGAAAAAGGGTTCCGTCCTCGAGGGTTTCGGGACGCGTGGTAAATATATGCCAAAGGGGGGCACCAGAGGCGGAGGTGGGCCCCCAGGCGCCCCCTTGGCGCGGCCAGGGGTGGGGCCACGGCGGGTGGCCGCCTGGGCCCCCCCAGGCTCCCCTCTGGCCCTGCCTTGGTTTTCCGGAAGCTCCCGATACGCTGATTTTTCCTGTATTTTTCCTGGAATTTTTAGGGCACTTTTCATATGGGGGAAACCTGAAATAGAAAAACAGCAGAAAACAGGAACTGGCACTGTGGTGCACTGAGTTAATAGGTTAGTCCAAATATGATCAAAAGTGTATGGAAGTGCATAAATATCATAGCAATATCACACAAAAGAGGCATGGAGCAAGCAGAAATTATAGATACGTTTTGGACGTATCAACATCCCCAAGCTTAATTCCTGCTCGTCCTCGAGTAGGTAAATGATAACAAGCATAATTTCTGTGGTGACATGCTGCCAAAGAGTCTTTAACAATCACATGACAAATGCTTATTGAGATAATGAATCTTTATAATTAAGTTGCCTCATGAGAATATCACAAAGAACTGTAAGTTTACAATATGATACTGAAACACCCAATAGATTTGTAGTGAGCATGGTGTGCAAACATGACAAAGTGATACCTCGCTTGCCCCCTTTAGTGAAGCAAAACATAAATGCAGGAGCACCTCCGAAGTTTAAGTGACGACTAGATACAATGATTTCAGAATAAGTGATATCACAATTATGCAGAAGACAATGGTACTTTGGGACAATGCACATTACACTCAGAATGACAATCATGCTCTCAATAGTTGGTGCTTTGAAGAAAGAAGGTGGAGACTCTCGAACCGTGGATTTTGATGGCAAGGTTGAAAACCCGTGGCTGGAAGCAAAGACTAAACATGTACCAGAGCTCTTGGTTTTGAAAACAGAGGTAAAAATGATTTTTGGTAGGTGCATATTTCGTCAATGAATGTTAGTAGACAACCCAATCACTTCTCGAACTAGACAAGTTTCGAGGAACGGCTCCCGCACGGGGACGATCACATCCCCTTAATCTCCTTTGTTTATCACTGCCAAAAGTTTTCTGATTTCTCATGAACAAAGCGTGAAGGAGGGTTTGTTTGTTGTATTATCTTTTATGAGCCGGGCGCACTCATGCTAGTTCCTCCTCGTATCAGGGGTTTGCAGATTAGACATGCATTCCCGGGGTAAAACTTGTCCAACTTAAAAAGATCATGAATTAACTACTACTTCCTCATGAGCTAAAACAGAGGCACAAAAGAGAAATGCTTTTGAATAATTTTGAGATGGTACAAGAAAGTCTTCGTTAGGAATGGCAAGTAAATACCATATATAGGAAGGTATGGTGGACTCATATGGCATAATTGGTTTCAAGGATTTTGGATGCACAAGCAGTCAGTCCGCTTAGTACAGGTGAAGGCTAGCAAAAGACTGGGAGCAACCAACTAAGAGAGCAATGACGGCCATAATCATGGAGAGCGACAAAGCAACATTGAATCGGGCATGGAAGTTATATCACTACTCAGAAATTAAAGATCATCAAGGCTTGATAGACTTTCTTTACAGTCTTAAATATGCGTGAGCATATGCCAAGTAAATCAAAATAAATTCTTGGAGGAAGATATCACTAAACCATACCACATCATAGGCAAACAAATCATGCTGGTACTTCAATAACACATTAAGAACCCCCAGCTATTTGAGACTAACCATAAGAAAACATGAACTACTAAGCACCATTATGCACATAGCATTTTTATCATAGACACATCAACCAGTGCCACAGAAGCCAACTCTCTTTAACAAGATAAACATGAAAACTCAAGAGAGTTCAACAACCAACTAAACAAAAGCTCTTTAAAAAGAAAAGCATGGAAACTAAGAGCTAAACATGACAGTAGCTATGGAAAGACAAAGAACACACACAACAAAGATAAGCATGAAAATCCTATGTTGTGTTCTAGGTTGAAGTGGAGCGTGTTTCTCCCCCACACAAAGAAAGCTGGGCTCTAACTCGTTATGAACAGCAAGCAAAGCTAAAGGAAACTAAAAAGGAAACTAAAAGCAAGACGCTCCAAGCATAGCACATAACGCATGAAGTGATTAAAATATAGTGGAACGAAAGACGAACTGATAATTGTTGATGGAGAAGGGGATGCACGGGGGCATCCCCAAGCTTAGACGCTTGAGTCTTCTTGAATATTTATTTCGGGTGCACGGGGGCATCCCCAAGCTTGAGCGTTTGACCCTCCTGAATCTTTTTATCATCTTCCCCCGCACACTTGAAAACTCCCTTCATACATAACTCATCATAATCTGATTAGCGAGGTTAGTACCCATAATAAAATAACTTTTCCTTGCTGGAAATAAAGATAATCTTGAATAGGTACTGTTTCTCAAGATTGCCAAAAGGTTTTTGCAAAGAAAAAGCAAGCTCAAGGTTTGCAAAACGAAGAAAAGGCAAAACAGGACAGAATCTGTGAAAAACAGACCAGCAGGTAGTAAATAATTTTTTCGGGGCACTTCTGCAACTCAAATAAAAAAACTCAGAACATATGCATGAAAGACAATTGTATAGAGCACGTTTTAAAAAAAGTTCAGATCAAAAAGATGATCTGGTGATTTTATACGAATTTTTCTGTCCAAGGAGAGAATCTGTTTTCTGGACTGCACGTCGCAACTTTTGAACTTTCTTGCAATCAGAGGCTAAACTTGGCACAAAGCTGAAAAGAAAAGATACAATGATGATGCTACTGTAGTAACAACCATCAAGACACAACAAAAGCAAAATAAAACTTTATTCATTGTGGGCTGCCTCCCAAAAGCGCTTTCTTTTATGCCTTTAAGCTAGGCATGATGCAAAAAGAGACGATCAAGTTTTATCAAGAGTAAAAGAATAGCTAGCCCGTATAACGGACTCAAAAGGTAACTTAATCTTCTTTCTAGGGAAGTGTTCCATCCCTTTCTTGAGAGGAAATTGGAATTTTATATTCCCCTCTTTCATGTCAATGATAGCACCAACGGTGCGAAGAAAAGGACGTCCCAAAATAATTGGACAAGAAGGTTCACATTCAATATCCATAATAGTAAAATCAACGGGAACATAATTGTCATTGACAATGATAAGAACGTCGTCGATCCTCCCCAAAGGTTTCTTTATGGAAGAATCAACAAGACGAACACCAAAAGAACAAGGGTCAAAAGATTTCAATTTAAGCATATCATATATTCTTTTGGGCATAACGGAGGTACTAGCTCCAACATCACATAAAGCATAGCAAGAGAAGTTATTCAACGTAATTTTAATCATAGGATCCCAACCATCCTCTAGCTTTCTAGGTATGGAGGCTTCTACCCTAAGCTTCTCCTCCCTAGCTTTGATAAGAGCATTAGTGATATGCTCTGTAAAGGCAAGATTAAGCGTGCTAGTGTGGGGATCTCTAGACATCTTGTGAAGAAAATCAATAACTTCAGAAAGGGTGCAATTATCAAAATCAAGGTCACTACTATCAAGTAAAGTGGTAGTGGTGTCCTTTAGGCTCACTTGTTTGGTAGCTTCTATGGTCATAGGAGTTTCTACGGTTGAGGTCATAGCATCACCATTAATAGGTCCAATGGGACCAGGAGTGCATCGGGTGCTAAGAGTTTGGATATCCTCAACAACTTGGATAGTAGCAACAGTGTGGTGGGTAGGAAGGCTCTTAATTCTATCTTCTTCCTTCTTTTCTATAGCCCATCTCTCTTTAAGTTTAGCCATCATCCTAATATTTTCATTAATTTGCACTTGAATAGCATTCATAGGAGTGGTCTTCCTCTCCTCAAGAGGAGAAGTTCTAATTTTAAGCAACTCTACCTCATGGGCTAAATTGTCTACCTTCGAAGAGAGATTATCTAGTTTGTTTAGTTTTTCTTCTACACTCTTATTGAAGGCTTTTTGGGTAGTGATGAAGTCTTTAAGCATAATCTCTAGTTCAGAAGTGGAGTTCTTGGTGTTAGGATAAGCATTGTTGTTCCCATAGGAATTAGAGGGGAACGGTCTAGGGTTGCTACCAAAATTACTCCTATAAGCATTGTTATTGAAATTGTTTCTAGAGATAAAGTTCACATCTACTTGATCTTGAGCAATCAAAGAATTTGAAGGAACATCATGAGGATCAATAGAATATTGCTTGGAACGTAGAGACATGATCAAGTAAACTTTTTCATTTAGGGAGGAAATCTCCTCAACAGAGTTTACCTTCCTACCTGTTGGAGCGCGTTCGGTGTGGCATTGGGAATAATTGGTCATCATCTCATCGAGAAGCCTCGTGGCAGCACCAAGTGTAGCTGACATAAAGGTTCCTCCCGCGGCCGAATCTAACAAGTTCCGCGAGGTAAAGTTCAAGCCTGCATAAAAAGTTTGGATAACCATCCAAGTAGTCAAACCATGAGTAGGGCAGTTCTTGACAAGAGATTTCATGCGTTCCCAAGCTTGGGCAACGTGTTCATTATCCAATTGTTTAAAATTCATTATGTTACTCCTTAGTTGGATAATTTTAGCAGGGGGATAGTACTTCCCAATAAAGGCATCCTTGCACTTGTCCCAAGAATCTATGCTATTTCTAGGCAAGGATTGAAACCAAATTTTAGCTCCTCCTCTCAAGGAGAAAGGAAAAAGCTTAAGCTTAACAATATCACCATCTATTTCTTGGTACTTTTGCATATCACAGAGTTCAACAAAATTATTTAAGTGCAAAGCAGCATCATCTCCAGCACCGGAGAATTGATCTTTCATAACTAGGTTCAGTAAAGCAGGTTTAATTTCATAAGAAGGTGCTGAAGTGGCAGGTGTAGTAATAGGCGTGCAGATAAATTCATCGTTGTTATGACTAGTGAAGTCACACAACTTGGTGTTCTCGGTGGAACCCATAGCAGCAGCAAGCAAGATAACTATTTTTGTGATTTTTGATAGAAGACACTAAAGCAAAAACTGAAAGGTAAACTAACAAGACTAAAAAGCAAAGGTAAAAGATAGCGTGCAACTCCCCTATTTTGAAGAGTGGAGTCCCCGGCAACGGCGCCAGAAACTTTGCTTGATGGCTTCTCGCCCCTCGTTGGTTACCCTAAGTGGAAGGTTTGAGATGTAGCGTAACGGCAAGTTTCCCTTGGCAAAGATACCAAGGATCGAATCCCGTGAGACTCCGAGGGCCAACAAGTAGGTGTCAACGCTAACGGCGCCAACTTAGCGGTTGACAGGACCTGCACACAGATACAAATAACTTTGTTCCCAACGAGTACAGAGAGGTTGTCAATCCCTCCGGCCTTGCTGTTTACAAAGGATCAAACGCAAGAGGTAATAGTGATAGGTATGACTGCAACTAGGAAATAAGAACAAGAAGTAAATAGCGGGTGTGATTAGTGATGGTAATATGGACCGGGGTCCCATGATGTTCACTAGTGATGTCTCTCTCCCAAAAGACGATAAAACAGCTAAGCGAGGTAAACAAATTACAGCTGGGCAATTGACAGGATTATGTGCGCAAACCAATGCTAACTATGCTGCAAAGAAAGGTAGAGGCTCAAAAGCATGGGCGGTACGCCAAGGCAAGTAGACCGAAATCCATCTGCATCTACTACTAATCATCCACCTTGAGATATCTATCCAGAACATCTCGCTGGTATTAAGTTGCGAGTCCCACCCAAAGTGTAAACTCAAAGCAACAGACAACTGCATTAAAAGAACTTTGCGTAAAGTAAACAATCCTTGCACCCGCAAGTACAATCACCGTTGTTTTCCCCCTTGTGGCAACAGCACATCCCCTAGACTCATGTTTTTGTCACTCAAACTAGTCATCAAGGGGCATGAACCCACAATCAAGCATAACGTTTCCTCTTAAAGTTACTACCTACTACTCGGCCAAAGCAATAAATAGCAACGGAGAACATGCAAGAATTACTCAAGAACATAAATATAAAAGAGGTGAATCAAATATATTACTCACACACAATCTGAACATAATCTCATAATCCATCGGATCTCAGCAAACTCAACATAGCAACAGCATAAAGATTACATATGTGCCTCGATCATGTAGGGCAGCTCACGAGGTCTAATCCATGAAGAACAAAGAGGGGAGGAGAACATCACATAGCTACTGGTCATGGACCCATGGTCCAAGGGAGACTACTCACAACTCATCCGGGAGGCGTCCATGGTGGTGGAGAAGCTCCCGGTGGTGATCCTCCCCTCCGGCAGGGTGCCGGGAAGAGTTCTCCTGGTGCTCCCGATCTTGGAAGCGCGGCGGCGACGGAACAGAGATGAGATCGTGAAAAAGGGTTCCGTCCTCGAGGGTTTCGGGGCGCGTGGTAAATATATGCCAAAGGGGGGCACCAAAGGCGGAGGTGGGGCCCCAGGCGCCCCCTCGCGCGGCCAGGGGTGGCCGCATGGGCCCCCCAGGCTCCCCTCTGGACCTGCCTTGGTTTTTCCGGAAGCTCCCGATACGCTGATTTTTCCTGTATTTTTTTCGGAATTTTTAGGGCACTTTTAATATGGGGGAAACCTGAAATAGAAAAACAGCAGAAAACAGGAACTGACACTGTGGTGCACTAAGTTAATAGGTTAGTCCAAATATGATCAAAAGTGTATGGAAGTGCATAAATATCATAGCAATATCACACAAAAGAGGCATGGAGCAAGCAGAAATTATAGATACATTTTGGACGTATCAGCCGGCTCCTTCGTCGTCTGTCATCCCCGCTGGGCGCCGCCGCAAGCGATCTGGTCGGTCGCGGCTCCAACGGTGGGTGAAGCACGCGGTGGCTCGTCAGACGGCCACCCCTCAAGTAGCGGCCATCGAGCCTGACGAATACCACCACGGGCCGGTCAACCCGTCGACTGGATCTGTAGACACGCTTTCCGAGTGCGGGAGCAGCGACCCCGTGGCTGAAGTCCTCATGGTCGACTCACGGCGTAGTCCGCCGGGGAACCCTCGCGGCTGAAACGGCGGCAGCGACGACGGTCAATCATATGACCACGACGGGTACATACCCGAGCCCCTCACTGCCGAGCAGAGGGAAGAGCTCTACCGCCGCAACGAAGACGCACTTTACATCCCTATCTTAGGAGATTCTCCGGAAGCTCGAGCTCTGGAGGCCACGCGCCTTGCCACCATGGCTGAGCGCGTGCGGCTGGAAAACCTCCAGCATTAACTCGATGATCGGGCCCATCGACTGATTCCTGAATCCAGTCGACGGTCGCAGCAATCGTTCCCTCGCGAACTGCATGTATTCCGCACTCCGATCCAGAACCTCGCAGCTGCAGCCCGCATCGCAGATTCGATCCAACCATCTCAGTCGGAGGCGGGGAGAGGCTTGCAGCAGATTCGGGCACTGCTCCGGACAGCTGGCGAGCAAAACGCGACTGTCTTTCAGTCGTGCAACAGAATTCACAGTAGGTCAGTGGCGGCAGACACCGTCTAGTCGGCTCATAGCCCAAGATCACCTCCGAGGCGCGACGGTCGTGGGCCCCATCAAGAGCAACATCTGGGTCGGAATGATGAACGGTTTGACTATTGACTCAGTCACAACAATCGCTGCCGAGTGCGCATGCCTCCTCCGGGGAGCAGGTCGTACTCGCCCCGGCGACATGACGGCAGGTGTCTACGTGACGATGAGCAGAGGATCCCCCCGGATCCTAGAAGACCCGGTTTTGACGCAAGGTAGACTCTCGTGCAAGGCCTGGTTGACAGGAACCGAGCATACAGAGAAGAACAAGGCAGAGATCGTCTGAGTGGCAGCAGAGTGTTTGTCTCTGGACCCGAGTGTTTCAGCAATGCCATCAGGACCGCCGAGATTCCCCCCAACTTCAGATTGGCGGCGGGAGTAAGCAAGTTCACCGGCGAGTCGAAGCTGGACACCTGGTTGGAAGATTACCGTGTAGCTGTGCAGATCGGCGTCGGCAATGATGATGTGGCTATGAAGAATCCCCCCTGATGTTAGGTGGCTCGGCCCGGGCGTGGCTAAATCAGTTGGCCCCTGGGAGCATTTACAGCTGGGAAGAGCTGGCCCGAGTGTTTGTCAGGACCTTCGAGGGCACCTGCAAACGACCTGCAGGGCTGGCAGAGTTACATCATTACGTTCATAAGCCGAATGAAACCCTGAGAGATTACATCCAAAGGTGGACCACCTTGCATCACACGGTGGAAAACGTGTCCGAGCATCAAGCAGTCTGTGCCTTCAAGGAGGGCGTGCGATACAGAGAGCTAAACCCGAAGTTCGGTCGGACATGAGATATGTCCCTAACTCGGATGATGGAAATAGCCAGTCGGTATGCTAATGGAGAAGAGGCCGATCGACTCCGTAGCGGCAAGAAACCAGTCGGCCAAGATGACCAGAATTCCAATCGGAAGCCGAAGCGCAAGGCAGAACCAGCAGTTCCTGGTGAAGCTGCATTCGTTACCCAAAGGAAAGGCAAGGGAAAGCCTAAAGGCCCTTGGGTCCCCAAGAAGGTGAAAGATTAGGCAGGGAATGACGTGATCGACCTACCGTGTCCTATTCACACGAAGAAAGATGAAGAGGGGAACCTGGTTTACCCCAAGCATACCACTCGACAGTGTTGGCTCCTGATCCAGAATTTCCAGAAAGACCAGCCTGCTGAGAAGGAGAAGGAATCAAATGAGACCGAGGACAAAGAAGGGGATGGAGGTTACCCCCAGATCAACTCCACCTTGATGATTTTTGCTGATGTCGAGAGCAAGAGTCGACTGAAAGTTGTCAACAGAGAGGTCAACATGGTTGCTCCGGCAACAACGACATACCTAAAGTGGTCCAAGACTCCCATTACATTCGACCAGTCCGACCACCCCGCTCACATTGCAATCCCTGGGCGGCAGGCGTTGGTGGTCGACCCAGTTGTCGACGGTACTCGGTTGACCAAAGTTCTGATGGATGGCGGCAGTGGTCTGAATATACTGTACGCTGAAACCCTCCAGGGGATGGGCATTCCGATGTTCAAACTAAGTGAGAGCAACATGAGATTTCACAGGGTCATCCCCGGAAAGAAAGCCGACTCACTTGACCAGTTTTCCCTCGACGTGGTTTTTGGCGATTCGAAACACTTTCGCAAAGAGAAGCTGACGTTTGAAGTGGTGGACTTCCACATCGCTTATCATGCCATTCTGGGCAGGCCCGCCTACGCCCGTTTTATGGCTCGACCGTGCTATGTGTACCTCAAACTGAAGATGCCGGGGCCTAAAGGCGTGATAACCGTCACAGGGAACCGGTAGAAGGCAGAAGAGTGCTTCCAGAAAGGCTCGAAAATTGCTGATGAGTAGATGGCAGCAGTGGAGATGGTGCAATACCAAAAGAATGTGGATCCGAGTGATTTGTTGCGTGCTAAGAAGCCAACTTCCGAGTCAGCGTTCCAGTCGGCGGGAGAGACGAAGCATGTGCACATTCATCCCACCGACCCCAATGCAGCTCCGACCCACATCTCAACCACACTCGACAGCAAATAGGAAGAAGCGCTCATCCAGTTCCTCCGTGAGAACTGGGACATCTTCGCATGGAAACCATCCAACATGCCAGGTGTACCCAGGGAACTGGCCGACCACTGTTTGCGAGTCAACCCAAAAGTGAAACCCATGAAGGAACATCTCCGTCGGTCCACCATGGAGAAGAGGAAAGCAATTAGCGAGGAGGTGGCTCGGCTTCTGGCAGCTGAGTTCATCCGAGAGATTTACCATTCCGAGTGGCTCGCCAATGTGGTCATGGTCCCCAAGAAGGAAAAATCCCTCCGCATGTGCATCGATTTCAAGCATATCAATCGGGCCTGCCCGAAAGACCATTTCCCTCTCCCCCGCATCGATCAGATAGTCTACTCGACTGCGGGGTGCGAGCGTTTGTCTTTTCTGGACGCTTATTCCGGGTACCATCAGATCCGACTGTTTGGACCCGACGAAATTAAGACAACCTTCATCACCCTATTCGGGTGTTTTTGTTATGTCACCATGCCTTTCGGTCTTAAGAATGCCGGCGCTACCTTCATGTGCATGATTCAGAAGTGTCTGCTAAAGCAAATCAGTTGGAACATGGAAGCATACATGGATGACATCGTGGTCAAGTCACGTAAAGGTTCCGACCTACTGATTGACCTCGCTAAGACATTTGCAAACCTAAGAAGCTATGATATCAAGCTTAACTCGTCGAAGTGTACATTCGGAGTTTCAGGCGGCAAGTTACCCGGTTTCTTTGTTTCTGAACGGGGAATCGACGCTAGCCAAGAGAAAGTACGTGCCATCCTCCGAATGAAGCGCCCTGTACGTATACACGACGTCCAGAAGCTAACTGGTTGTTTGGCTACATTGAGTCGGTTCATTTCTCGTCTCAGTGAGAAGGCATTGCCTCTCTACCGACTGATGAAGAAGTCCGAAAAGTTCGAGTGGAATTCTGAAGCTGAAGCAGCGTTTGAGGAACTCAAAGCCCTGCTTTCCACCCAGCTGGTGCTTGCTGCCCCAATTAGCAAAGAGCCTCTTTTACTGTACATCACAGCCATTGGACAAGTTGTCAGCACTGTACTCACGGTCGAGCGGGAAGAAGAGGGCAAAGCCTACAAAGTCCAACGCCCAATCTATTACATTTCCGAAGTATTGACCCCCTCCAAGCAAAGATATCCGCATTACCAGAAGCTTGTGTATGGGATTTACTTGATCGCAAAGAAAGTTGCTCATTAATTCTCAGATCATTCAATTTTAGTCATCAGCGACGCCCCGTTATCCGAAATTCTGAACAATCGAGATGCAACCTGTCAACTGGCCAAATGGGCGATTGAACTCCTGCTGCTGGATATCAAGTTCGAGGCAAAGAAATCCATCAAGTCCCAAGCAATAGTAGATTTCGTGGCCGAATGGATTGAACAAGAGCAACCGACTCAGATCCAGTCGGACCACTGGACCATGTTCTTCGATAGGTCCAAGATGTTGAACGGATCCGGTGCAGGTGTGGTCTTGGTGTCCCCCAGAGGCGACAAACTCAGCTATGTCCTTCAAATCCACTTTGATTCTTCAAACAACGAAGCTGAATACAAGACGCTTTTATACGGGTTGCATATGGCCATCTCACTCAGCGTCCGTCCCCTGATGGTATACGGCGACTCAGACTTAGTAGTCAATCAGGTGATGAAGAAGTGGGACGTCAGAAGCCCAGCAATGACCAGTTACTGCAGTGCGGTGCGGAAGCTGGAAAAGAAATTCGAAGGTTTAGAGCTCCACCACATGCCCAGAATCAAGAACCAACTTGCCGATGATCTCGCGAAGATAGGGTCCACTCGGAAACCTATACCCAAGAATGTGTTCTTGGAGCATTTGCACACCCCTTCAGTCAAAGAGGACCCCTTCACAGAGGATCCCCCACAGCCGATAAGTGCGTCCGATCTGACTGAGGTCAAAGTCCCTACAGTGGTCGATTTAATCATGGAGGTCCTGGTGATCACACCCGACTGGACGGTGCCGTACATAGCGTACTTGCTCAGGTAAGAACTCCCAGAGGATGAAGATGAAGCGTGTCAGATCGTCCATCGATCCAAAGCCTTCACTGTCATACAGGGTCAGCTCTACAGAGAAAGCATCACGGGAGTCGCTCAGCGCTGCATCACCCCCGAAGAAGGTCGAATGATCCCAAACGAGATACACTCGGGAACCTGCGGCCACCATGCTTCCTCTCAGACTATCGTGGCCAAGGCATACCGAGCCAAATTCTACTGGCCCCGAGCGAATGAGATGGCTAATGATATCGTCGACAAGTGCGAAGGCTGCCAGTTCTACTCCAACATGTCTCAGAAAACTGCGTCTGCCTTGAAGACTATCCCGTTGGTTTGGCCGTTTGCCGTTTGGGGATTGGACATGGTCGGGCCTTTCAAGACCGGCAGGAGCGGCTTCACTCACTTGCTCATGGCAGTCGACAAGTTCACCAAGTCGATCGAGGCCAAGCCCATCAAGAACCTCGGCTCGAGCACCACCATCAACTTCATCAGAGAATTGATATTCAGATATGGAGTCCCCCACAACATCATCACGGATAACGGCTCCCACTTTGACTCTGACGAATTCAGAGCATTCTGTTCCTCCCAAGGTACTCGGGTCGACTACGCGTCTGTAGCGCATCCGCAGTCGAATGGACAAGCAGAAAGAGCAAATGGTTTGATCCTTCAAGTCCTGAAGCCGCGACTGATGCGCGATCTCAAGCACGCCGCTGGCGCTTGGGTGATTGAGCTACCGTCTATCTTATGGGGGCTGAGGACGACTCCGAACCGGTCGACTGACTGTACCCCCTTCTTCATGGTCTATGGCCCTGACGCCGTGTTGCCGAGTGATTTGTTGCACAACGCCCCTCGAGTGGAACTCTTCTCCGAAGCAGAAGCGGAGCAGGCTCGTCAAGATGCAGTCGACCTCCTGGAGGAAGAAGGCGAGATGGCCCTGATCCGCTCGACCATTTACCAACAAGACCTGCGTCGATTCCATGCCCGCAACGTTCGAAGTCGGGCGTTCCAGGAAGGAGATCTGGTTCTCCGAGTACATCAGAAGCGACTGCACAAGCTTTCTCCTGCCTGGGAAGGCCCCTTCATCATCACCAAAGTACTTTACAATGGGGCGTACCACATCTACAACATAGACAAGAAGAAAGATGAGCCTCGTTCGTGGAATGCGGATCTGCTCCGCCGCTTCTACACTTGAGGCACTCGACCAGTCGAGTTGTAATAAGAACCTTCCAGTTTGTTTTTCAAAGACAAGTTCGCAACAATTCCTTAATGTTTGCTGTTACAAGGCCACATGTTCTCAAATCCCCCAGTGGGTGCTTAGCCGCGAATCCGATTTGCCTAAGTTTCAAAAACCACTCAGAGTGAAGAGCACCTCTCACTCGGGGACTTAGCTGCGACCCCATAATCGCCTAAGTAACGAAACCACTCCGAGTGAAGGGCGGCCCTCTCACTCGGGAGCTTAGCTACGACCACGTAATCACCTAAGTTACAAAAACCACTCCGAGTGAAGAGTGACCCTCTCACTCGGGGGCTTAGCTGCGACCCCGTACTCGCCTAAGTTAGAAAAACCACACCGATTGAAGAGCGACCCTCTCACTCGAGGGCTTAGCTGCGACCCCATAATCGCCTAAGTTTCAAAAACCACTCCGAGTGAAGAGCAA
>LR738715.1:773242896-773258355 GCA_902687465.1 Secale cereale
CCACAAGTACAAAGTGACTCGACCCTCCGAGCTGCGCCACAAACACAATGTGGCTCAGTCCTCCGAGCTACGCCACAAGTACAAAGTGACTCGACCCTCCGAGCTGCGCCACAAACACAATGCCGACTCGAAACTCAAAAGAGGCCAACAGATATTAGAAGCAAAGCGAGCGCGTCCTAAAGTGAATCAAGTTCAGATAAAGCCCCGCAAGATTCGGGAAGAAGTACTCGGGCATCAAATCCGCGAGAGCTTAACGATTACAAAATCACTCGGCATTCCGAGGAAAATTGAATCGGAGTATCAAAGTTTGTTCACTCTTCGGGGAGAGGAGGACTTGCAGGCGCGACGTACTCGTCCAAGTTGATCCCATCAGCAATACAGGTAGCGGCTTCCAAGAAAGTCTCCATGAATGACTGGAACTGGAGCTTCTTCGTGTTGACAACCTTGAGCGCGGACAGCCTCTTCTCCTTCACCTCCTTGTAGTGCACACGAACCAGAGACAATGCAACGTCAGCACCACACCGGGCAGATGATTTCTTCCACTCCTACACTCGACCGGGGATCTCATTAAGTCGAGTCATCAGAGACTCAAGGTCATTCTCATGCACCGTCCCCCTCCAGAGTGCAGTGTCGATCCGGAACATCACCGCCTTCAGTCGAGCAAGGTAACCAGTGGCGCTGGTAAGGCGAGACTCCAGTCGCAAGACGTTCATCGCCACTTCATCCTTGACAAGAGAATTGGCGGGGTCCAGACCCGGCTCGACCCGCCCAGTCTCCTCCTTGAAGTTCCGACAGAATTCTACATAGGAGAAAACACGACGAGTTAGCGATCAGAATATGAGTCGACAACTTTGATTCAGTTGGACAAAGGAACATACCTTCGAGCATGAGGAACCACTTCTTCGTGAGGTCACCCAGATAAGTCTCCAACTAGTTCTTCTTCTGCAAAAGGCCCCCTACCTTCTCGTCCAGAGCGAGATTGGCCCTCTTCAGCCAAGTTACCTCCTTGTTGGCCTCGCCAAGAGAGTCCTTCGGTTTGGCGATCTCTTCTTCAAGCTTGCCGACCGAAGCCAGCTTCTGTTCAGCGAGTTCAGTTTTCTCCTGCGCCTTCTGCTACGCCACTGCCAGGTCAAGATCCTTCTGTTCCAGAGCTGCCTTCATGTGATCTACAAAGAACATTACTAGACAGATGAACATAAGGATGCACACGACGCACTCACTAGAATTCAGTCGATGAGTTATGCACTTTTATTACCAGACGTTTCGTCCTTGGTTTTCTTCAAATGCTCCCTGGCCAGCTCCAGGTCAAGATTGAGTTGGGCCTGCTTCTTCTCAAGGTCCGCAAATTTGGCTCCAAACTCACAAGATTTCTGCGGTCAACAAAAGAAGACAGAGTTCTAAGACTACAGCCGAGTCAAATACTCAACAGTAGCCTCGGGGACTACACCTAGTGGGTGCACTAAGCCTGCCCCCACTGGTTCTCACTCGACCAGATCAGTCCTGTTCGAGCTCAAAAAAAAGAAGAGGTCCATTTTGTTCTTAGACCATAGCCGACTACCGGCAGTCGACCCTGACCTCGGGGACTACACCCAGTGGGTGCACTCAGTGTGCCCCCACCGGCTCTCACTCGATCGGATCAGCCCCGCGCGAGTGAAAGGAGTTCGAAACAAGTAAACACGATCAATTCTAAAGACCATGGCCGACTGACTTCAGTCGACCATGGCCTCGAGGACTACACCTAGTGGGTGCACTCAGCGTGCCCCCACCGGTCTAATCGGCACAGACAGACTGATTTGATTACAAGAGCTAAGCTACAAGAAGATCAGGAATACCCAGTGGGTGTGACATCATCTTACGAGCAAAGCAGAAACATCATCTTATGAACAAAGTAGCAGTTTTCAGAATGAAGACCCCAATAGCATAGCAAGTCAGTCGGAAAAGACAAACCTGGACATTGATTCGAAGAGCCGAACTAGCGTTATAGGCCTCCATGCTAGCCTCGTACGATGCCTTCGTTCGCTCCATCATTATCCCCGCCTGACGAACGACCTCCTTGGCCGCACTCACAGGGTCCTCCAGGATGTGATGGGTAGCAAAAAGCACGGACGGCGGAGCAGTCGGAGCAGTCACACGGTCAGCAACTTGGACAGTCGACGCGGATGGACGGTCAGTCGACACGGGAATAGCAAAAGGGACCGTGGCCCGAGCCGTGTCCCCTTGTTGCTGGGCCTCAGAGCCAAAGGGTGTTTTCTGACCCCTCCTTCCCGTGCCTCTTCGGGACGCCTCCACGCGGTCCTCCTCCTCCTCCTCATCATCAGGCAGTACAATGACATTGCGCGGCCCTTCAGAGAACAGTCAAGAAGAAATTCCGTCGACCAACAGTCCGGCTAGTGAAAGCCTGGGACTAACCGAAAAGTTGTACCTACATGGGACGTGGCCGCATCTCCGGTCTCCTCGTCGTCACGATCCTTATTAGCATCCTTTGAAGTCGCAGAAGCAGCAGTGCTGGAGGTTTCACGGAACAGTCGACGAGATGAGTTAGTGAGTCGACAAAGGCAAATCAAGTTTCTAAGACGAAAGAAGAACGAAGCAGAGCAACACTTACGTGGAAGCGATCGGGACATCCACTTTGATCTTTGGCAAGGCCTTCCGAGGCTTAGAGGCGGCGACCTTGAGCTGTTTTGGTGCCTTCTTAGTCGGATCTGGGGTAGATGTCCGAGTGTGCTTCTGCACCTGAGAGCTAGAAGGACCTGTCCTGGCACGCATGTTCTCGGGGTCGTGGCTCTGCTTGGAACGCTTCTCGACACAGGGCGGTGACTCGACTTCCTTGCCGCTGCTGGAGTCCTCACTCTCTCCCGCAGTCTCCTCGCCGGACTTCCAGTCGGAAGCCTCGCCTACGCCCTCCTCCCCCTCTTGGATCTATTCACCGTTGGGCACCGAGTACATTTCGGTAAAGATCTACAAAAAGAAGAAACAATTGTACACTAGTCAGATTCATCAAATGCCCGCAAGCAAGAATCAGAAAATCCACTCAGAAACTAAGGCCGAACCTTGTCTGGTTCGTGGTCTACGTTGAACGGGCGAACCTTTCCGGTCCCCGAGGATTATCCTTGTTCCCCGTCATGCACTTCAGGCACTGCTCCACCGTCTTCGCGGCGGCTTCCTCTGGGTGGACCTGAGAAGTGTTGTCGACGCCCGAGTACATCCACATCGGATGGTCCCGAGCTTGGAGAGGCTGGATCCTCAGCTTGAGGAACACCTCCAGCAGATCCATCCCAGTGACCCCGTCGCGGACCAGCTGAACCACCCGCTCCACCAACATATCCACCTCTACCTTATCGGCCCGACTCACAAGCAGCGTCGGTGGCTGGCCGACTCGATCTAAAGAAAACAGAGGGAGTCCGGTCGACTGACCGGGCGTCGGGATGTCCTTGCAATAAAACCAAGTTGACTACCATCCTCGGACCGACTCAGGAAGGACCATGGCAGGGAAAGTGCTCCTACCCCTAGTCTGGATACCCAAACCACCACACATATGGATAATGTGCGTCTTCTCGTCACTTGGGTTTGCTTTCTTGACAGTTTGGGAGTGACAGGTGAAAATGTGCTTAAATAGGCCCCAATGCGGTCGACACCCGAGAAAGTTCTCACACAACGAAACGAAGGCGGCCAAGTACGTGATGGTGTTGGGAGTGAAATGGTGTAGCTGGGCGCCATAAAAAGCCAGGAAACCATGAAAGAATGGGTGTGGAGGCAAGGAGAAACCTCGGTCGACGTGAGTCGCGAGGAGAACGCACTCACCCTCTTGCGGTTGTGGCTTGAGCTCGTCCTCTGGCAGCCGCCAGGAGTCGCCGGCAATCATACCCTCCTCCACCAGGTCCTCGATGTCCTCCGACTGCACCGTGGACTTGATCCAGTCCCCCTGGATCCAACTAGGCGGGAGCCCGGACTTCGACGACGGCCCTCGGTTGATTATCTTCCCCTTCCCCATCGCCGCCGCTTTCTTCGAGCGCTCCAGAGCCACCGTCTTGTCCTTGCCCATGAGGGCGAGCCGACGCGAGCTGAGCGGTGGAGAGCGGAGAGCAAAGGCGCGGTGGAGGAGCAGAGGAGAAGAAGCAGAGATTGGGCGCACAGTGCCTTCGCCTCGGCTGCGGTGCTTATTTATAACACGGTGATCGAGTGATTGACCGGTGGACCCAAGGTATCCTGTCAAATCCCGCAATAGGTGCACACCCAATACGTGGCGAAAAAGGTGGTGCGGGAATTGAGGTGCCCGAGCATATTCGATCCGATTACTGCGGCACGCCCCGTCCCGCGCGCTTCCCCGAAATTCAAATCCCGCAAAATCCGGAGGCCAGAGAACAACCAATCACGCTGAAAGTTGCACACCCCACTGACGCTCGGGGTTGTGTGCAAAAGTTCACTCGATGGATTACACATGCAAGTTCACTCGGCAGCTCTTGAATCGATTAAGGCGACTAAGTCAAGGTTGAAGGGTCAGCCTGGTCCGCGGATTCGAGGGAGATTCCCCAGGGGCATCGAACTTAGACCAAGGCCAACCTCAACACTCTCCTCCACTCGGACCTCAATCCATTCGGGGGCTACTGATGATACCACAGACCTAGGGTAGGGTCATAGGCCTGACCTAGATACCCCACCCAAGGTCACTACCCTAGAAGCTCAAGAGGCAATTCGAAGACAACAGAAACAGTCGACTGATATGGCCCAAGAGGACATTCCACTCGACTGTATACCTCCACTCAGACGACTCAACTCCACTCGAAAGGATGAGGACACTCGACCGTACAAAAACACTTGACCCCCGAAGGTCAAAAGTCCCGTAAGGCCAGCAACGGTCGTGCATTCATTCTGCAGTAATGAATGCCTTTATCACCCTTTATTGCAGGCGTTATCAGTAACGTCCTGCCTTTATGTACATTGAACCCTCTGTAACGCGGGGAGGTCGGGGTCCTGGAACACTCTATATAAGCCACCCCCATCCTCCGGTACAGGAGTTCACACCCCCTGTAACTTACACACACATATACATTCCAGTCGACCTCCTCCGAGCATCGAGACGTAGGGATTTTACTTCCTCCGAGAAGGGCCTGAACTCGTAAACATCTTGTGTACAATCTCACCGTGGCTAGTACCTTGCCTCCTCCTACGTACCCCCTACTCTTACTGTCATACTTAGAACCACGGCAATGTCCATTTTGCATCATGTTTTTTTACTGATATTTTTAGTGTCTTTATTTGTTATAACACCTTGGGGATTAATTCTAATGCCTTTTCTCTCATAATTTGCAAAGTTTACACAAAGAGGGAGAATACCCTCTGATGGAATTCTGGACCTGAAAAAGCATATCAGAGATACCTATTTTGCACAACTCCAAATGAGTTAAAAATTTACGGAGATTTATTTGGTAATATATAAAAAATATTGGAGTCAAAAGGTACCAGAGGGGGCCACCCAGGAGCCCACTATACACTAGGGCGCGCCAGGGGGTGGGTAGTGGGCCACCCGGCCCACTTCTGGCGAGCATCTTCTGGTATATATTCACTTTTAACCTAGAAAAAAAATAAGGAGAGGACTCTCGAGACGGAGTGCCAGCGTCTCATGGCGGAACTTGAGCAGGAGCACTTTTGCTCTTCGGTGGAGCGATTCCGCTGGGGATACTTCCCTCCGAGAGGGGAAAATCGAAGCTATCGTTATCACCAACAACTCTCTCATCATGGGAGAGCCAATCTCCATCAGCATCTTCACGAGTATCATCTCATCTCAAACCCTAGTTTATGTCTTGTATTCATTTTTTGTATCAAAACCTCAGATTGGTACCTGTGGGTTGCTAGTAGTGTTGATTACACTTTGTAGTTGATGCTAGTTGGTTTATTTGGTGAAAAATTATATGTTCAGATCCATTATGCTATTCAATAATCTTCTGATCTTGAACATGAATATGCTTTGTGAGTAGTTACGTTTGTTCTTGAGTACATGGGAGAACTCTTGTCATAAGTAATCATGTGAATTTGATATCCGTTCGATATTTTTATGATATGTATGTTGTGATTTCTTTAGTGGTGTCGTGTGAACGTCGACTACATGACACTTCACCATCTTTGGGCCTAAGGGAATGTGTTGTGGAGCAGTTATTAGATGATGGGTTGCAAGAGTGACAGAAACTTAAACCCTAGTTTATGCGCTATTCCGTAAGGGGATAATTTTGATCCATATGTTTAATGCTATGCACTACTGGAAACAGTATATTTGCTGTCTGCCAACGGACGTCAAAGACTGTCTTTGCCATCAGCTTAGCATAAGCAGACGACAAAGACTCATGGCAAAGACAATTTTTGCCGTCAGTCCTTTCTTTGCCATCGGCCAGCTCACGGCAAAGAGCAAATGTCAGACGATAAAGAGGGAGGTGGGCCCCACCAAAGAGCTGCGTTGGCTAACCCTAATGGCCACCCTCTTTGCCGTCTGCTAGTAGACGACAAATAACAAATATGCAGAAAACAAAGAGGGAGGTGGGCCCACCAAAGAGTTGCATTAGCTAACCCTAACGGCCCCTCTTTGTCGTCTGCTAGCAGACGATAAAGAACAAACATGCAGACGACAAAGAGCTGCCTTAACTAACGGCCACGCCCCCACCCGGCCTCTCTTTGTGTGTATTCTCTCCCTCCCCGACGACTACTGCACGTCGCCCCCACCACCCGCTGCCGCCCCGCCACCACACCACCCCGCCGCTGCAGCCACCCCGCCGCCCCACCAGCCCACCGCCCCGGAGCCCTGCGGCCCCTGTTGCTACCACCGCCTCGGAGCCCCCGTCGCCCGGTGATACGTCTCCAACGTATCTATAATTTTTGATTGTTCCATGCTATTATTTATGAAGTCTTGGATGTTTAATGGGCTTTATCATACACTTTTATATCATTTTTGGGACTAACCTATTAACCCAGAGCCCAGTGCCAGTTTATGTTTTTCTCCTGTTTTAGGGTTTTACAGAAAAGGAATATCAAACGGAGTCCAATTGACGTGCCATTTTTTTGATGATTTTTTCTGGACCCAAAGAAGCCCCCGAAGTAAAAGAGTTGGGCCAGGAGAGCCACAGGCTGCCCACAAGGGTGGGGGGCGCGCCCTCCTATCTCGTGGACATCCCAGAAGCCCCCTAACTTGTGCCCTACGCCAAAAAATCCTATAAATACTGAAACCTTCGGAAATTAACCTAGATCAGGAGTTCCGCCGCCGAAAGCCTTTGTTGCCACCGAAAACTAATCTAGACCCGTTCTGCCACCCTGCCGGAGGGGGGGAATCCCTCTCCGATGGCTATCTTCATCATCCCGGCGCTCTCCATGATGAGGAGGGAGTAGTCCACCCTCGGGGCTGAGGGTATGTACAATTAGCTATGTGTTTGATCTCTCTCTCTCTCTCTCTCTCTCGTGTTCTTGAGATGGCACGATCTTGATGTATCGCGAGCTTTGCTATTATAGTTGGATCTTATGATGCTTCTCCCCCTCTACTCTCTTGTAATGGACTGAGTTTTCCCTTTGAAGTTATCTTATCGGATTGAGTCTTTAAGGATTTGAGAACACTTGATGTATGTCTTGCACGTGCTTATCTGTGGTGACAATGGGATATCATATGATCTACTTGATGTATGTTTTGGTGATCAACTTGCGGGTTCCGTGACCTTGGGAATCTATGCATAGGGGTTGGCACACATTTTCGTCTTGACTTTCCGGTAGAAATTTTGGGGCACTCTTTGAAGTTCTATGTGTTGGTTGAATAGATGTTTCTGATATTGTGTGATGCATATCGTATAATCATTCCCACGGATACTTGAGGTGACAATGGAGTATCTAGGTGACATTAGGGTTTTTGTTGATGTGTGTCTTAAGGTGTTATTCTAGTACGAAATCTAGGATAGATCGAACGGAAAGAATAGCTTCATGTTATTTTACTACAGACTCTTGAATAGATCGATCAGAAAGAATAACTTTGAGGTGGTTTTGTACCCTACAATAATCTCTTCATTTGTTCTCCACTATTAGTGACTTCGGAGTGACTCTTTGTTGCACGCTGAGGGATAGATATATGATCCAATTATGTTATTATTGTTGAGAGAACTTGCACTAGTGAAAGTATGAACCCTAGGCCTTGTTTCGAAGCCATTTGTGCTCACTTTAATCATTAGTTACCTTGATGTTTTTATATTTTCAGATTACAAAAACCTATATCTACCTTCCATATTGCACTTGTATCACCATCTCTTCGTCGAACTAGTGCACCTGTACAATTTGCCATTGTATTGGGTGTGTTGGGGACACAAGAGACTATTTGTTATTTGGTTGCAGGGTTGTTTGAGAGAGACCATCTTCTCCTACGCCTCCCACGGATTGATAAACCTTAGGTCATCCACTTGAGGGAAATTTGCTACTATCCTACAAACCTCTACACTTGGAGGCCCAACAACGTCTACAAGAAGAAGGTTGTGTAGTAGACATCAGTCGCCAGAAGACCATTGCTTTGAAAATCCTTAAGGATGGCTTCGGTGACAAGGGAAGGTACCCAATTATAGATGGTGTTCTTGGTCATGATGAGCCGCCTGAGAACACTATCAAAAATTATATAGAGTCTTTAAGGATTTGAGAACACTTGATGTATGTCTTGCGTGGGATACCCGTGGTGACAATGGGGTATTCTATTGATTCACTTGATGTATGTTTTGGTGATCAACTTGCGGGTTCTGTCACCTTGGGAATCTATGCATAGGGGTTGGCACACGTTTTCGTCTCGACTCTCCGGTAGAAACTTTGGGGCACTCTTTGAAGTTCTTTGTTTTGGTTGAATAGATGAATCTGTGATTGTGTGATGCATATCGTATAATCATGCCCACGGATACTTGAGGTGACAATGGAGTATCTAGGTGACATTAGGGTTTTGGTTGATTTGTGTCTTAAGGTGTTATTCTAGTACGAACTCTATGATAGATTGAACGCTACTACGGACTCTTGAATAGATCGATCAGAAATAATAACTTTGAGGTGGTTTCGTACCCTACCATAATCTCTTCGTTTGTTCTCCGCTATTAGTTACTTTGGAGTGACTCTTTGTTGCATGTTGAGGGCTAGTAATATGATCCAATTATGTTATCCTTGTTGAGAGAACTTGCACTAGTGAAAGTATGAACCCCAGGCCTTGTCTCCTATCATTGCACTGCCATTTATGCTCACTTTTACCTTTAGTTACCTTGCTGTTTTTATATTTTCCTATTACAAAAACCTATATCTACCATCCATATTGCACTTGTATCACCATCTCTTCGCCGAACTAGTGCACCTATACAATTTACCATTGTATTGGTTGTGTTGGGGACACAAGAGACTCTTCATTATTTGGTTGCAGGGTTGCTTGAGAGAGACCATCTTCATCCTACGCCTCCCACAGATTGATAAACCTTAGGTCATCCACTTGAGGGAAATTTGCTACTATCCTACAAACCTCTGCACTTGGAGGCCCAACAACGTCTACAAGAAGAAGGTTGTGTAGTAGACATCAAGCTCTTTTCTGGCGCCGTTGCCGGGGAGGTGAGTGCTTGAAGGTATATCCTTAGATCTTGCAGTCGAATCTTTTAGTTTCTTATTTTATCACTAGTTGAGTTTATAAAAGAAAACTACCAAAAAATGGAATTAAGGTTACCTCATATGCTTCATCTTTTTAATATCTTTCGTGAAAATGATGGGAAGGAAAATTGTGCTCAAATACTAGAAGAAGAATTACATAGAATGCTTGGCATAAAATATGTGAATGATGAGCATGATTGCAATGTTGTTAGTATGAATTCTTTGAATAACCATGATGCTAATGATATGCAAAGCCACAAGCTTGGGGAAGCTATGTTTGATGAAGATGATATTTTTAGTCCCCCAAGTTTTGATGAGCAAATTTATTATAATGAAAGCATGCCTCCTATTTATGATGATTATATTGATGAAACTGGATTTGGAGAGGTCATGACTTTATTTAGTGATGAATCCACTATTTCGGAAGAGGTTCCAATTGATTATGAGAACAAAGTTGCTATCTATGATGATTATTGTGATGACACTTATGCTATAAATAATAAAGATAACCATGAAACTTGTCATCATAATTTTATTTTTCAATTGGATTATGCTTCACATGATAGTTATTTTGTTGAATTTGCTCCTCCTACTACTATGAATGAGAAGAATTTTGCTTATGTGGAGAGTAGTAGAATTTCTATGCAAGTAGATCATGAAAAGAATGCTTTATGTGCTGGTTATATTGTTGAATTCATTCATGATGCTACTGAAAATTATTATGAGAGAGGATCCTATGCTTGTAGGAATTGCAATAATATCAAGTTTCCTCTCTATGTGCTTAAAGTTTTGAAGTTATGCTTGTTTTGCCTTCCTATGCTAGTTGATTATCGTTACCATAAGTTGTTTGCTTACAAAATCCCTATGCATAGGAAGTGGGTTAGACTTAAATGTGCTAGTTATATTCTTCATGAGTCTCCCTTTATGTTTCAATTCTTATCTTTTACGCGAGCATCATTGAAATCATCATGCCTAGCTAGGGGCGTTAAACGACAGCGCTTGTTGGGAGGCAACCCACTTTATTTTGTTTTCTTTGCTTTTGCTTCTGTTTAGGAATAAATATTGCTTCTAGCTTCTGTTTAGATGTGGTTTTGTGTTTTAATTAGTGTTTGGGCCAAGCAGAACCTTTGGGAAGACTTGTGTGAAGTTTATATAATCTTGCTGTGAAAACAGAATCGTTAGCGCTTGCTATAATGGTCATCAGATTTTACTGGAGCGTGATATTTAGTTGATTCTTTTTGCAAATGATTAATAGACAAATTCCTCACGTTTACCAATTTAGTTTGAATTTTTCGGAGTTACAGAAGTATGCGAAACCTGCAGATTACTACAGACTGTTCTGTTTTTGACAGATTCTGTTTTTCGTGTGTTGTTTGCTTATTTCAATGCATCTATGAGTAGTATTGGGAAGTATGAATCATAGAGAAGTTGGAATACAGTAGGTTTAACACCAATATAAACAAAGAATGAGTTCATTACAGTACCTTTGAGTAGTGGTTTGTTTTCTTATACAAACGGAGCTCACGAGATTTTTGTCTAAGTTTTGTGTTGTGAAGTTTTCAAGTTTTGAGTATTGCTTTGATGGACCATGGAACAAAGAGTGGAAAGAGCCTAAGCTTGGGGATGCCCATGGCACCCCAAGGTAAAATTAAAGGACAACTAAAAGCCTAAGCTTGGGGATGCCCTGGGAAGGCATCCCCTCTTTCGTCTTCATCCATCGGTAACTATACTCGGAGCTATATTTTTATTCACCACATGATATGTGTTTTGCTTGGAGCGTCAATTTAGTTTATTTTGTTTTGCTTGATGTTTGAATAATATCCCAAGATCTGAAGTTCTTAAATGTTAGAGAGTATTCACATAGTTACATAATTATTCAACTACTCATTGATCTTCACTTATATCTTTCGTAGTAGTTTGTTGTTTGCTGTAGTGCTTCACTTATATCTGTTAAAGCATGGCGGTGGTTTTATTTTGAAGAAATAGATGAACTCTCATGCTTCACTTATATCCTTTTTAGAGTCTATTAAAACAGCATGGTAATGTGCTTAGGCTATAAAATTAGTCTTCACATGATAGACATCCAATATCAATGTACTAAAAACTTCCATACTAAGTGCATTGAATATGATGAGAAGTTGGATGCTTGATAATTGTTTTGAGATATGAGGATAGTGATATTAGAGTCATGCTAGTGGAGTTATTATGAAATTGAGAAATGCTTGTGTTAAGGTTAGTGATTCCCGTAGCATGCACGTATGGTGAACCGCTATGTGACGAAGTTAGAGCATGAGGTATTTGTAAAGTGCCAACCTTTGTGTGGAGGTCGGGGGTGCGCGATGGTTAACTCCTACCAACCTCCCCCCCTAGGAGCATGCGTTGATTGCTTTGTTTTGATGACTCATAGATTTTTGCAAAAAGTATATGAGTTCTTATGACTAATGTTGAGTCCATGGATTATACGCACTCTCACCCTTCCACCATTGCTAGCCTCTCTTGTACCGCGCAACTTTCGCCGGTACCATAAACCCACTATATATCCTTCCTCAAAACAGCCACCATATTATTCCTCAAAACAACCACCATACCTACCTATCATGGCATTTCCATAGCCATTCCGAGATATATTGCCATGCAATTTTCCACCGTTTCGTTCGTATGACACGCATCATATTGTCATATTGCCATGCATGATCATGTAGTTGACATCGTATTTGTGGCAAAGCCACCATGCATAACTTTTCATACATGTCACTCTTGTTTCATTGCACATACCGGTACACCACCGGAGTCATTCATATAGAGTCATACTTTGTTGTAGTATCGAGTTGTAATATCAAGTTGTAATGAAAGTGTGATGATCATCATTATTAGAGCATTGTCCCATGGGAGGAAAGGCTAAATCTATAAAGCCCCTCCGCAAAAAATAAAAAAATAATAAAAAAGAAAGGCCAAAGAAAAAAAAAGGCCCAAAAAAACAGAAAAGAAAAAAGGGACAATTGCTACTATCATTTTTTCCACACTTGTGCTTCAAAGTAGCACCATGTTCTTCATTGTAGAGAATCTCATGTTTAGTCACTTTCATATACTAGTGGTAATTTTCGTTATAGAACTTGGCTTGTATATTCCAACGATGGTCTTCCTCAAATGCCCTAGGTCTTCGTGAGCAAGCAAGTTGGATGCACACCCACTAGTTTCTTTTGTTGAGCTTTCATTCATATTTAGCTCTAGTGCATCCATTGCATGGCAATCCCTACTCACTCACATTGATATCTATTGACGGGCATCTCCATAGCCCGTTGATACGCCTAGTCGATGTGAGACTATCTCCCTCCTTTTTGTCTTCTACACAATCACCTCTATTCCACCCATAGTGCTATGTCCATGGCTCACGCTCATGTATTGCGTGAAAGTTTAAATGTTTGAAAAGATAGAGTATGAAAACAAGTGCTTGGCTGAAATCGGGGTTGTGCATGATATGAATATTTTGTGTATCGAAGAGGGAGCATAGCTAGACTATATGATTTTGTAGGGATAACTTTCTTTAGCCATAGTATTTTGAGAAGACATGATTGCTTTGTTAGTATGCTTGAAGTATTGTTATTTCTTATGTCAATATAGACCTTTATCTTGAATCTTTCAGATCTGAACATTCATGCCACAATTAAGAGAATTACATTGAAAAACTATATTTGTTAGCATTCCACATCAAAAATTCTTTCTTTATCATTTACCTGCTCGAGGACGAGCAGGAATTAAGCTTGGGGATGCTTGATACGTCTCCAACATATCTATAATTTTTTATTGTTCCATGCTATTATTTATGAAGTCTTGGATGTTTAATGGGCTTTATCATACACTTTTATATCATTTTTGGGACTAACCTATTAACCCAGAGCCCAGTGCCAGTTTATGTTTTTCTCCTGTTTTAGGGTTTTACAGAAAAGGAATATCAAATGGAGTCCAATTGACGTGCCAATTTTTGATGATTTTTTCTAGACCAAAAGAAGCCCCCGAAGTAAAAGAGTTGGGCCAGGAGAGCCACGGGCTGCCCACGAGGGTGGGGGTCGTGCCCTGGGCAGGGGGGCGCACCCTCCTATCTCGTGGACAGCCCAGAAGCCCCCCTGACTTGTGCCCTACGCCAAAAAATCCTATAAATACTGAAACCTTTAGAAATTAACCTAGATCGGGAGTTCCACCGCCGAAAGCCTCTGTTGCCACCGAAAACTAATCTAGACCCATTCTGGCACCCTGCTGGAGGGGGGAATCCCTCTCCGGTGGCTATCTTCATCATCCCGGCGCTCTCCATGATGAGGAGGGATAGTCCACCCTCGGGGCTGAGGGTATGTACCATTAGCTATGTGGTTGATCTCTCTCTCTCTCTCTCTCTCTCTCTCTCTCTCTCTCTCTCTCGTGTTCTTGAGATGGCACGATCTTGATGTATCGCGAGCTTTGCTATTATAGTTGGATGTTATGATGCTTCTCCCCCTCTACTCTATTGTAATGGATTGAGTTTTCCCTTTGAAGTTATCTTATCGGATTGAGTCTTTAAGGATTTGAGAACACTTGATGTATGTCTTGCACGTGCTTATCTATGGTGACAATGGGATATCATGTGATCTACTTGATGTATGTTTTGGTGATCAACTTGCGGGTTCCGTTACCTTGGGAATCTATGCATAGGGGTTGGCACACGTTTTCGTCTTGACTTTCCGGCAGAAACTTTGGGGCACTCTTTGAAGTTCTATGTGTTGGTTGAATAGATGTTTCTGAGATTGTGTGATGCATATCGTATAATCATGCCCACGGATACTTGAGGTGACAATGGAGTATCTAGGTGACATTAGGGTTTTGGTTGATTTGTGTCTTAAGGTGTTATTCTAGTATGAACTCTATGATAGATTGAAAGTTACTATGGACTCTTGAATAGATCGATCAGAAAGAATAACTTTGAGGTGGTTTCGTACCCTACCATAATCTCTTCGTTTGTTCTCCACTATTAGTTACTTTGGAGTGACTCTTTGTTGCATGTTGAGGGCTAGTAATATGATCCAATTATGTGATCCTTGTTGAGAGAACTTGCACTAGTGAAAGTATGAACCCTAGGCCTTGTCTCCTATCATTGCGCCGCCGTTTATGCTCACTTTTACCTTTAGTTACCTTGCTGTTTTTATATTATCCTATTACAAAAACCTATATCTACCATCCTTATTGCACTTGTATCACCATCTCTTCGCCGAACTAGTGCACCTATACAATTTACCATTGTATTGGGTGTGTTGGGGAAACAAGAGACTCTTTGTTATTTGGTTGCAGGGTTGCTTGAGAGAGACCATCTTCATCCTACGCCTCCCACGGATTGATAAACCTTAGGTCATCCACTTGAGGGAAATTTGCTACTGTCCTACAAACCTCTGCACTTGGAGGCCCAACAACGTCTACAAGAAGGTTGTGTAGTAGACATCACCCGGCGCCCCCGTGCCCTGCCGGCCCGGCGCCCCCGCGCCCTACCGGCCCGGCGCCCCACCGCCCCCGAGCCCTGCCGCTCCGGCGCCCCACCGCCCTCCAGTGAGCTATTTTTCTGTTTAATTGTTAGATTAGCTTAGATATGTAATTTAGTGCTAGGTTTAGTTCTAGATTAGATTAGATTAATGCCAGGTTTTAGTTAATTAGTCATAATTAAAAGAAGTAGAAAAAAGATGAAACAAGAAGAAGAAAAGAAGAATAAGTATAAGAAGGAGGAGGAGGAAGAAGAAGAAGAAGAAGAAGAAGAAGAAGAAGAAGAAGAAGAAGAAGAAGAAGAAGAAGAAGAAGAGGAGGAGGAGGAGGAGGAGG
>LR738715.1:773259585-773280002 GCA_902687465.1 Secale cereale
GCCTGGGCCCCCCGAGGCTCCCCCGGTGCCCTACTTTGGCATATATTTAAAGGGTTCCCCGTAACCCTCAGAACAGGACTTCTTTTCGCGATCCCATCTCTGTTCCGCCGCCGTCGCCGCTTCCAAGATCGGGAGCACCAGGAGAACTCTTCCCGGCACCCTGCCGGAGGGGAGGATCACCACCGGGAGCTTCTCCACCACCATGGACGCCTCCCGGATGACTCGTGAGTAGTCTCCCTTGGACCATGAGTCCATGACCAGTAGCCATGTGATGTTCTCCTCTCGTTCTTGTGCTTCACTAATTAGTCCTCGTGAGCTGCCCTACATGATCGAGGCACCTATGTAATCCTTATGCTGTTGCTATGTTGAGTTTGCTGGGATCCGATGGATTATGAGATTATGTTCAGATTGATCTTGAGTAATATATTTGATTCACCTCTTTTATATTTTAGTTCATAAGTAATTCTTGCATGTTCTCCGTTGTTATTTATTGCTTTGGCCGAGTAATAGGTAGTGACTCCAAGAGGGAACGTTATGCTCGATTGTGGGTTCATGCCCCTCGATGACTATCTTGAGTGACAGAAACATGAGTCTAGGGGATGTGCTATTGCCACAAGGGGGAAAACAACGGTGCTTGTGCCCGCGGGTGCAAGGATTGTTTACTTTACGCAAAGTTCTTTTAATGCAGTATTCTGTTGCATTGAGTTTACACTATGGGTGGGACTCGCAACTTAATACCAGCGAGATGTTCTGGATAGATATCTCAAGGTGGATGATTAGTAGTAGATATTGATGGATTTCGGTCTACTTACTTTGGCGTACCTCCCATGCTTTGAAGCTCAACCTTTCTTGCAATGTAGTCAGCATTGGTTTGCGTTCGTGGTCCTGTCAATTGCCCAACTGTAATTTGTTACCTCACATAGCTTTTTTATCGTCTTTTGGGAGAGAGACATCACTAGTGAACATCATGAGACTCCGGTCCATATTACCATCATTGATCACATCCACTATTTACTTTTTGCTATTTTACTTACTATTGCAAAACACTATCTATCACTACTATCATATTGCTTTTAACCCTTTGTGAACTACAAGGCCGGAGAGATTGACAACCTCTCTGTACTCGTTGGGAGCAAAGTTATTTGTATCTATGTGCAGGTCCACGTTGATTGCTAATTGCGCCGTTAGCAGTTGACACCTACCTGTTGAACCTAGGAGTCTCTGGGGATTCGATCCTTGGCATCTTTGCTAGGGGAAAACACTTCTACTTACTGCATCTTACACCTTCCACTTGGGGTAACCAACGAGGGGTTCGAGGCCCATCAAGGAGTATTTTCTGGCGCCGTTGCCGGGGACTCCACTCTTCAGGATAGGGGAGTTGCATGCTATCTTTTACCTTTGCTTTTTAGTCTTGTTAGTTTACCTTTCACCTTTTTTTTGCTTTAGTTCCTTTTATCGAAAATCACAAAAATAGTTATCTTGCTTTCTTGCTACTATGGGTTCTACCAAAAACACTAAATGGGAGGAGTACACCCCTACTTCCATTGCCCCACTTATCTCTGACGGGGTTTTCAAAAAAGATAAACCTTGTGATTACACTAGTTATGACGGAGAGTTATGCCATGGCATGGTCTTCCAGGAAAAAAGTATGAGCCTCAGTTTAAAATTGCTCCTAAGCTTCCCGAAACTTGGGAAGATGTTCAAACTCTTATAATAGAGAGCGAATTAAACAAAGAGGATGACACTACAATTCTGCCCACTAATGATAAAATTGATTTTGATAATTGTAGTATTTCAGAAGTTGTCGCCTTTCTACAAGGAATGGCTAAGGATCCCAACACTAGCACGCTTAATCTTGCCTTCACAGAGCATATCACTAATGCTCTTATCAAAGCTAGGGAGGAGAAACTCAGAGTAGAAGCCTCCATACCTAGAAAGCTAGGAGATGGTTGGGATTCTATGATTAAAATTAAGATAAACAATTTCTCATGCTTTGCTTTATGTGATATTGTAGCTAGTACTTCTATTATGCCCAAAAGACTATATGATATGCTTAAATTGAAACCTTTTGATTCTTGTTCTTTTGGTAATGTTCTCGTTGATTCTTCCATAAAGAAACCTTTGGGGAGGATCGATGATGTTCTTATTGTTGTCAATGATAATTATGTGCCCGTTGATTTCACTATTATGGATATTGAATGTGATCCTTCGTGTCCAATTATTTTGGGACGTCCCTTTTTGCGCACCGTTGGTGCTGTCATTGACATGAAAGAGGGTAATATAAAATTTCAGTTTCCTCTCAAGAAAGGGATGGAACACTTCCCTCGTAAGAAGGTCAAGTTACCTTTTGAGTCCGTTGTACGGGCTAGCTATTCTTTTACTCTTGATAAAACTTGATCTATGCATTATGCCTAGCTTAAAGGCATAAAAGAAAGCGCTTTTGGGAGGCAGCCCACATGAATAATTTTTTTGCTTTTGTTGTGTCTTGATGTTGTTTACTGCTGTAGCATCATCATTGTATCTTTGCTTTTCATATTTGTGCCAAGTATAGCCTCTGATTGCTAGAAAGTTCAAAAGTTGTGAGGTGCTGTCCAGGAAACAAATTCTGTCCTTGGATAGAAAAATTCGTATAAAATCACCAGATCATGTTTTTGGTCTGAATTTTTTCGACAGCGTTCTCTATATAATTGTCTTTCGTGCGTCAGTTCTGAGTTTTTTGATTTGAGTTGCAGAAGTATCCCTAACAGGTCAATTACTGCCTGCTGTTCTGTTTTTCACAGATTCTGTCCTGTTTTGCCTTACCTTCACTTTGCAAATTAAGAACTTGCTTTTTCTTTGCAAAAACCCTTTGGCAATCTTGAGAAACAGTAGAACTTCAAGAATATCCTTATTTCCAGCAAGGTATAATTATTTTATTAAGGGTACTAACCTCGCTAATCAGATTATGATGAGTTATGTATGAAGGGAGTTTTCAAGTGTGCGAGGGAAGATGATAAAAAGATTTAGGAGTGTCAAGCGCTCAATCTTGGGGATGCCCCCGTGCACCCCCAAGAAATATTCAAGGAGACTCAAGCGTCTAAGCTTGGGGATGCCCCCCGTGCATCCCCTTCTCCATCAACATTATCAGTTCGTCTTTCGTTTCGCTATATTTTTATCACTTCATGTGTTATGTGCTATGCTTGGAGCGTCTTGCTTTTAGTTTTCTTTTTAGTTTTTCATAACGAGTCAGAACCCAGCATTCCTTTATGTGGGAGAGAAACACGCTCCACCTCTACGTAGAACATTACATAGAATTTTCATGTCTATCTATGCTGTGTGTGTTCTTTGTCTTTTAAATAGCTACTATCGTGCTTTGCTCTTAGTATTCATGCTTATCTTTTCAAGAGCTTTTATTTAGTTGGTTGCTTGAACTCTCTTTAATTACCATGCTCACCTTATTAAGAGAGTTTGCTTCGTTGCATGGGTTAATGTGTCTATGATAAAGATTCTACTTTCATGATGGTACTTAGTAGTTCAGGTTTTCTTATGGTTAATCTCGAATAGCTGGGGGGTTCCCAATGTGTTATTGGAGTACCAACTTGGTTTGTTTGCCTATGATATGGTATGGTTTAGTAATATCTTCCTTCGAGAATTTATTTTGATTGACTTGGCATATGCTCACGCATATTCAAGACTGTAAAGAAAGTCTGTCAAGCCTTGATGATCTTTTGTTTCTGAGTAGCGATATAACTACCATGCCTGATTCAATATTGCTTTGTCGCTCTGCATGATCATGACCGTCATTGCTCTCTTAGTTGGTCGCTCCCAGTCTTTTGCTAACCTACACCTGCACTAAGCAAATTAACCATGCAATACATAGCTCATGGGAAAGTAGCCTAAAAACTATTGTGGTAAAGAATATGTTGCCTATGTATCTTATTTCTTATGAGTTGCTTGCTGAGCGGTAACCATGTTTCTGGGGACGCCATCAACTGTCACACTTTTGTTGAATATCATGTGAGTTGCTATGCATGTTCGTCTTGTCTGAAGTAAGGGTGATTTACCGTGGGTTGAATTAATATGCATATTGTTAGAGAAGAACATTGGGCCGCCAACCAAAGCCATGCATCATGGTGGAAGTTTTAGCTTGGACCTTAATCCTCAATCTCTCATGAGAATATGCTTATGCATTAAAGAGGAGTCCATCATCTATTTTCTATGTTGTCCCGGTATGGATGTCCTCAAGTTGAGATCTATCAAAAACGAGAAATCAAATGCGATCTATCTCCTTGGACCTTTGTACAGGTGGCATAGAGGTACCCCTTTGTGACACTTGGTTAAAACATATGCAATGCAATGATAACCCATGGGGATCCGAGCTAATTAGGACAAGGAGCGAGCACTATTAGTATTCGATGCATGAGGCTTGCAACTTATAAGATGTTTTATACATGACACATATGAAGTACTACTACCGTTGACACAATTGCTTCCATGTTTCAAAATAAAAAGCTTTAGCACTTCAAGCACCAACTACTGAGAGCATGATTGTCATTCTGAGTGTAATGTGCATTGTCCCAAAGTAGCATTGTCTTTTGCATGATTGTGATATCGTTTATTCTGAAATGATTGTATCTAGTCGTCACTTAAACCTTGAAGGTGACCTTGCATTTATGTTTTGCATCACTAAAGGGGGCAAGCTAGATATCACTTGATCATATTTGCACATCATGTTCATTGCAAATCTTTTTGATGTTTCAGTTTCATGTTGTAAAACTTTCAGTCATTTGTGATTTTCTCTTGAGACAACTTAATTACTTTAGAATCATTGTCTCAGTAAGCTTTTGTCATATGACTATGAGAAAGTCCTATATGGTTAATAGCATGTCAGCACAGAAATTATTCTTGTTATCATTTACCTACTCGAGGACGAGCAGGAATTAAGCTTGGGGATGTTGATACGTCCAAAACGTATCTATAATTTCTGCTTGCTCCATGCCACTTTTGGGTGATATTGCTATGATATTCATACACTTCCATACACTTTTGATCATATTTGGACTAACTTACTAATCCAGTGCACCCCAGTGCCAGTTTCTGTTTTCGGCTGTTTTTGTATTTCAGGTTTTCACGTTTCGAGAACTGCCCAGAAAAATCCAGAAAAATCATATAAAAAAATCAGCGTACCGGAAACAACACTGCGTCCGAAGGGCAGCCTGGGGGGGCCACAGGGGCTCCAGGCGCCCTGTGGGCGCGCCCCCCCTGGGCCGCGCCGGGGGGGCGCCTGGGCCCCCCGAGGCTCCCCCGGTGCCCTACTTTGGCATATATTTAAAGGGTTCCCCGTAACCCTCAGAACATGACTTCTTTTCGCGATCCCATCTCTGTTCCGCCGCCGCCGCCGCTTCCAAGATCGAGAGCACCAGGAGAACTCTTCCCGGCACCCTGCCGGAGGGGAGGATCACCACCGGGAGCTTCTCCACCACCATGGACGCCTCCCGGATGACTCGTGAGTAGTCTCCCTTGGACCATGAGTCCATGACCAGTAGCTATGTGATGTTCTCCTCCCGTTCTTGTGCTTCACTAATTAGTCCTCGTGAGCTGCCCTACATGATCGAGGCACCTATGTAATTCTTATGCTGTTGCTATGTTGAGTTTGCTGGGATCCGATGGATTATGAGATTATGTTCAGATTGATCTTGAGTAATATATTTGATTCACCTCTTTTATATTTTAGTTCATAAGTAATTCTTGCATGTTCTCCGTTGTTATTTATTGCTTTGGCCGAGTAATAGGTAGTGACTCCAAGAGGGAACGTTATGCTCGATTGTGGGTTCATGCCCCTCGATGACAAGCTTGAGTGACAGAAACATGAGCCTAGGGGATGTGCTGTTGCCACAAGGGGGAAAACAACGGTGCTTGTGCCCGCGGGTGCAAGGATTGTTTACTTTACGCAAAGTTCTTTTAATGCAGTTGTCTGTTGCATTGAGTTGACACTATGGGTGGGACTCGCAACTTAATACCAGCGAGATGTTCTGGATAGATATCTCAAGGTGGATGATTAGTAGTAGATATTGATGGATTTCGGTCTACTTACTTTGGTGTACCGCCCATGCTTTGAACCTCAACCTTTCTTGCAATGTAGTCAGCATTGGTTTGCGTTCGTGGTCCCGTCAATTGCCCAGCTGTAATTTGTTACCTCACATAGCTGTTTTTTCGTCTTTTGGGAGAGAGACATCACTAGTGAACATCATGAGACTCCGGTCCATATTACCATCATTGATCACATCCACTATTTACTTTTCGCTATTTTACTTACTATTGCAAAACACTATCTATCACTACTATCATATTTCTTTTAACCCTTTGTGAACTACAAGGCCGGAGAGATTGACAACCTCTCTGTACTCGTTGGGAGCAAAGTTATTTGTATCTGTGTGCAGGTCCACGTTGATTGCTAATTGCGCCGTTAGCAGTTGACACCTACCTGTTGAACCTAGGAGTCTCTGGGGATTCGATCCTTGGCATCTTTGCTAGGGGAAAACACTTCTACTTACTGCATCTTACACCTTCCACTTGGGGTAACCAACGAGGGGTTCGAGGCCCATCACTCCCTGTTGTTCTCCGGGTACAAATCCTCTCTGTTTATTGCTGAGACGTGTATCAGGAGAACAACGGGGAGGTGCTGCCGAAATTTTGTGTTAGATCTGGAGCAGAGCATGGGAAAACGAACCCAATCTACACATACTCAGGTGGGATTAGGACCTATCTTTACCTATTAACGTGTAGGTTGCATGGACGTAATAAAACTGACAAACTTGATTAACTGATGAATATATATGTTGAATTATATATATATATATATATATATATATATATATATTTCTTGTGTGTCCAGTAGCTAAGAAAGATGAGTGATTGTGCGTGGATGTACACCGGTCACACTAGTCAGAAAGACATGACCAATGAATGGTTAAAAAAACTAAGGGGCTTGTGAGATCCGCATTTGCAAATGTCCAGAAAAACCTGGTGCCCGTGTGTCCGGTGCGACAACTCTTAGAAGAGGACATAGGGTGAAATGGGTAAACACCTGTAGAAGTGGGGGTTTACACCTGATTATACGGTGTGGACATTTCACTGTGAGTCTTCCCAACGTGCCAGAGCTAAGGTGGTTTGTCGTCACACCAATGAGCATGGTACCGGGATCGAAGATATGGAGGAAGACTTTGATGATGCTCGGGATTCGAATGATGAGATGGAGGAATCTGCAAAGGACTTCAATGAAATGTTGGAGTCTTCAAAACGTCCTTTCCACAAGCACACTGAGCTTCGTCAGCTGGATGCCATCGCACAAGTAATGGCTCTGAAGGCTCAATCCAACTTGGGCAGAGAATGCTGCGACGCGATGATGACAGTATTTGGACGCTTTCTACCCAAAGGCCATGTAATGCCTGCAAACCTGTACCAGTCAGACAAACTCCTCCGTGCACTTAAGATGCCATATGAGAAGATAGATGCCTGTGAGAAATGATGTGCCTTATTTGGGCTTGAGTATGAACACTTGAAATGTTGTCCCATTTGCATGTCTTCCAGGTATATTGTGGTAGACAACGGTATGGGTGAGAAGATGCAGACCAAAATCCCCATTAATGTTCTTCGGTATATGCCAATCGTACCAAGACTTCATCGTAATTTCTTGGTCGAAGAGATGGCCAGACAGATGACATGGCACAAAATGGGCAAAATAACTGAATTAGATGCAGATGGGAATGAGATGATGGTACAAACATCAGATGGTTTTGCGTGGAAGCACTTTGATGCATTACATGAACAAAAAGCAGCAGATCCAAGGCATCCCCGAGTTGCCATCATCACGAATGGGTTCAATGTGTTTGGTCTGACGACAACCCAATACAATGGACTGCTAGGGTGGAACCGTATGAAGAGGAGGCTACGTGGACTCCAGTCCACGAGCCTCGGGTCAACGGGCCTCTGGCCCACGAGACTCCGGACCAGGCTACGTCCCAGGAGACATCAAGATGGGGTACCTGGACGGATCCGCTTGAGGGGCCGAGCGGCCATGCTGATGGTGGCGGGGATTGATACGTCTCCAACGTATCTATAATTTTTGATTGTTCCATGCTATTATATTATCCATCTTGGATGTTTTATATGCATTTATATGCTATTTTATATGATTTTTGGGACTAACGTATTAACCTAGAGCCCAGTGCCAGTTTCTATTTTTTTCCTTGTTTTTGAGTTTTACAGAAAAGGAATACCAAACAGAGTCCAATTGATGTGCCAATTTTTGATGATTTTTTATGGACCAAAAGAAGCCCCCGGAGTAAAAGAGTTGGGCCAGAAGAGCCCCAGGCCTTCCACGAGGGTGGAGGGTGCGCACTACCCCCTGGACGCGTCCCCCTATCTCGTGGACAACTCGGAGACCCCCCTGACGTGAGACCGATGCCAAAAATTCCTATAAATACAGAACCCCCCCAAAAGAAACCAAGATCGGTAGTTCCACCTCCGCAAGACTCTGTAGCCACCAAAAACCGATCGGGACCCTATTCCAGCACCCTGCCGGAGGGGGGTTGTAATGCCCCGGAGGTAAAACTTCCTTATATGGCAATATATGCATCGTCGACTTAATCAATTCCATTCTGGGCTCATCCTTCATTTTGGGTATTTTGTGTTTTTGCGTGGGGCGTGTGTGCATTTCATCCGTTTCATGTCATCATGAGCATTGCATTGCATTCGTGTTGTCACTTGCACCCGGTCATGTCTGTTTCCCTCCGTTGTCTGTTTCGAGTTCCGACTCTCACACACATGCCCGTCGCACCTCTCAAGCCTTTGTTTCATGAGTGGGTTAAAAACATCCTCAGAATGGGCCGAGAGTTGTCATGTGGTCCTGGTATATCACCGGTAGACCGCCTGTCAAGTTTCGTCTCGTTTGGAGGTCGTTTGATACTCCAATGGTTAACCACGTGGGCTGAAAAACCCTTTCTCTTTTGGCCCAGCACCCCTCCATAACAGCCCACTAGCCCAACACAACCACCTCCATCCTCTCGGTCGTTGGATCGTGATCGTGTGGGCAAAAACCGCACCTCATTTGGACACTCCTAGCTCCCTCTACATATATATATGCCCATCTCCCTCGAAATCCAGATCAAACCCTAGTTTTCGTCCTCCTCGTGCAGCCGGACGCGTCCTACCCGGTCGGACGCGTCCGACCGCGCCTCCCCGTCCAATCCGGAGCCACCACATGGCCCGCTGCCGCCGGCCTCCCACCTCCCGCGACGCGGCCCGCCGGGCCCGAGGCCGGCCCCCGCGGCCTGTAGCGCCGCCGCCCGGGCGCCCTCTCCCCGCCACCCGTCTTCCTCGCCCCCGACCCGCGCGTCGGGCACCATGCCGCCGCAGGCCGCGAGCCGGGTCGCTGCCGGCCGCTCGACCCGCCGCCGCTGGTCTTCTCGCCCCGCCGCCGCCGGTCTTCTCGCCCCGCCGCCAGCTCGCGCCACCACCATCGGCGGGCCGCGCCTCCGCGCCGCCGCACTCCGCCACCCTCCGGCTCGCTCCGCCGCCGACCCAGTTTTCTCCGGCGCCCCGCGCCGCCATCTGCCACCCGCCGGCGCCCCAACTCCGGCGAGCTCCGTCGCCGTCGTCGTTGTCAGGCCCCGCTCCGGTCAGATCTGGTCAGGTGGACCAGATCCACCCGTCCCTCCAAGCAAACGCCATCCCCATCCCGGATCCCTCTGTCCCGCTCCACTCCGTCCACGTTTACTTTTTTGGAGGGGTAATTTTCCACTAAGTCCCGGATCTGTGTAATTTTCATGCCCTCTTCATCATGCCGTAACTCCGTGCTCGTAGCTCTGTTTTGCATGTATAATATATCGAGATGTTCGTCTCGAAGTGCTCTACATGTTGGCATCAGTTTTGTGCATGATAGAGTTCATCTGGATGTCTTAATCTTCATTGCAAGACTGCTTCATGATGTTACTGTTTCAGCACTAGTTGTCTGTTAACAATATGTTGGCATGTTTGTGAGGTCGTAACTTTGTGCATGTTGGTCCAAATGGACTGTATGATATGTCAAAATGTTAGTCTTGTGATGCTCTTCATGATGGATGCATTTGCATGCATGTTAAGTTGCATTATGCCATGTTTAAACCTGTTGCAAAAGTGCATGTGGCTAATAAGTTTCTGAAATTGTTATGAGATGATGTTTTGTCTTGTTCGTGTGTATTGATTCGTGTGTAATATGAGCTAGGTGTCAACATAAGTTTTGCTCATTGGAATGTGCTCTACATGATAGATTTATTTTCATGCCATGATATGTCTTGAGATGAGTGCATCAAGCTTGTTAACATGCCATCGTGATGTTAAATTTCTGCTAAGGCTGAATCTGTTAATTTTTATGCCATGTTTCCATGAGGCTACCGTCATTGTTGTGCATGGTTAGAGTTGTCCAGTGCGTGTTCCTTGATGTATATGGTATGCTCTAGCTATCCATGCTCTTGTTTGCCATGATGCCTTGCTATAGCTTGTTGTTTTCATGCTCTCAAGTTGCTATAAAATGTTTCTATCAGCCTGTTATCAGCAAGTTCAGTTTTGCCATGTGAATAGCTAGTTTTCTATGCATCCTATGACCATGTTCTTGCCATGAGTAGCTTCATAAACATGTATTCTTGCTTTTGGGGTATATTCACATGCCATGATATTCTTTGAGATGATTTGCACAAGCTTGCAAACATGCCTACTTGTCGTTGTTGCTGCCATGTCTGAGAAATCTGTTAACTTATTGAATCTTGCCATGTTTGTTTAATTGTGTTCCAGTAAGTTTTTGGGTGTGCTCTGAGTTCATGCTTGTTAAGAATCATGTCTATTTCACATCCATGCCTTTTGTCTTCATGTTTGGGTGCTGTAGGATAATTATACCTTGCTCCAAAGATGCCACGTTGCTGTTAACTGCAGTTTTGCATTGCATCTTGTTTTGCTTGCCATTTGCAAACGGTGCATCCGTCTCCCATGATCTTTATATCGTTTTCGACTGAAATTTCCCCCTCTATCCAGTGGTTTCTTGGTTGCCCAAGATGAAGCCATTTCCATCATCTTCTCTTTTAGGCTCGAGAGCATCCTCATGCATACGCGCATCATACTTGCATCCCATGACATGTCTTGCATCATGTTGTTTGTGCATTGCACCGTGATTGATCTTGTGCCGTTGTTGTGCTCTTGTGTTGGGTAGATCCGGGAGCTGATACTGAGTTTGAGGATCTTGTCGAGACTGAGTTTGAGGAGCCGTCTTACCATTCCACCGATGACTTACCAGGCAAGATGACCATTCCCCGATATCACCTCTATCTTTTCCTAGCTAGTTGTCTCGCTCTATAGTTATGCCTCGATGCCTATTCTTGTCTTGTCAGCCTCCTATGTTGCCATGAAACATGCTAACCGCCTTCCTAGCAAACCGTTGATTGGCTAAGTACGCTTTTGCTCAGCCCCTCTTATAGCGTTGTTAGTTGCAGGTGAAGTTTGAAGATTGCTCCATGTTTGGATTTGTTTATTGGGATATCACAATATTTTATCTTAATTAAATTAATGCACATATATATTGGTAATGGGTGGAAGGCTTGGCCTTCTACTTGGTGTTTTGTTCCACTCATGCCACCTTAGGACCCGATAAACTGGTGTTATGTTCCTTGATTTTGCATTCCTAACATGGTTGGGGTTTATGGGGCCCCCTTGATAATTCACTCTGCTTAAAGCTTTTCCAGCAAGACCCAACTTTTGTACTACATTTGCCTAATGACAAAAACTTGCATAGGGAGTTATAAACCCGAGTTCTTAATCAACAACCCGGGCCAGTGCTCCTCATGAGTGTTGGTCCAAACTAGGCAACCTGCGGGGCCGCCTTGGGGAAACCCGAGGTATCTGGTATATACCTGTAGCTTGGCCCATCCGGTCGTGGCCTGAGATGAGATACGCACGGCTACTATCAGGGTGTCGACACGCCGGAAGGTCTTGCTGGATTAGTTTTACCTTTGTCGAAATATCTTGAGCACGGGATTCCGAGAATAATCGGGTCTTCCCGATTTGGAGTTGCGACTCCGCAGATCGTCAGCTTGTGATGGGCTAAGTTGGGACACCCCTGCAGGGTTTTGAACTTTCGAAAGCCATGCCTGCAGTTATGTGGCAGATGGGAATTTGTTAATGTCCGGTTGTAGATAACTTCACACCATATCCTTAAGAGTACACTACCCGTGTGAGTACTGTGATGGTATCTTTTCGAAGGGGTTTCGAAAAGTGAACTTGGTGGGATTATGCATGAACGTGAGTAGCTAGGATCACTTCTTGATCAACTTTGGCGACCGTTGGCACATATTCTCATCTCACTCTGAATTCGTAAGCTAGTTGCTTAGTGCTTGCTGCAAACACTTTATTACCTCTCCACACATATTAGGCTTTGTTAGTTTTGATACCCAGGAATGGGATTGCTGAGTCCTTGTGGCTCAAAGATTACAACACACACCAGATGCAAGTACAGCCGAGAACGATGCAGGAGATGGATCAGAACTTCATTGGGAGTTCGATGAAGAGCGTGGTCGTTTCTATGTTACGTATCCCGATGATCAGTAGTGGTTCCTGTCAGGGATATGGTTAATAGGTATAAACCGGATATTGTAAACCGGTTTAGTTATATCGTACTTGGTTTATTATTTTTAGTAGAGATTACGGCCCATGAGATTTCAAGGCCCATGTATAGAAATACGGTTTGTAAACCGCCAAAGAGATGTAACTTGAGAGATAAGAAAGAAAGGGTAGAGACCGAGGCAGACACGATTATGAGCCGGCCTCGGGACTCTGTAAACCGGACCAGGCGTCACCTCTATATAAAGGGACGACCCGGTACCGGTTCAGGGACAAGCAACAATCGATCGGTCGAGACGCAGGCAAGCGATTCCGCTCCCTGTAAACCGACGCCCAAGCAATACCAAACCAACTAGACGTAGGCTTTTACCTTCTCGAAGGGGCCGAACTAGTATAAAACCCTTTGTGTCCTTTGTGTGCCATGAACCCTTTCAAGCTAACCCGTGCGATGGTTTCATCATCAAGTCCGCTAAACCGGACATCTGCCGTGTTAATTCCACGACAGTTGGCGCCCACCGTGGGGCCTGCGCACGATGGTTTCGAGTTCTTGGAAGGCGGCCTCAAGGGGTTAAAGGGTTACGCAGTCGGCCGGATGACCAAGAGTCGTCGCGGCCGGATCTACATCGACGACGCGGGTTGGGGACCGGAGGCCGATTCGATCGAATACGGGTACCGGGTCCCCTTCGGCAGCATCCAAGTCTTCATCGGCAAAATCGGTGAACCGGGACCTGAGCTGGATACCTTCCCCAGCATCATCGAGCCGGCTCAGCGTGCGAGGTCGACCCGGATTCAACCTGCCATGAAGCATGTGTTCGTTGGAGCGATTCACGGAGGACAAGCTGAGGACGGGTCGGAATCTGATGGTGCAACCGTCGTCTATTCAGATGACGAGTCTTCGTCCGGGGAAACTGAATCTCTGTATCAGTTGCGGGACGGCCGGTCTGAGGGTGAGTCCGATGGACACAGTATTCCGGGCCCCTCCGACCCGCCAAACCGGGTGGCGGTCTTCATGGCCGGTTCACAACCCCCGACGAACGGAACAACAGCGGAGGCTGGCGCAGGGGGAAGCGGTTCAAATCCCTCCATTACTGCGGTTCTATCCACCTTGATCGAGGAGTTCGCAGCTAAGGCAGTAGAGGTCGTAGCTCCAGCAGACAAGGCGCAACATGATGCAGTGCTTCTTCAGTTGAAGGCCCGGATCGATCAGTTAAAGGAGGATTTAAAGGCAGAAGGAGAGATGCTAGCCATAAGACAAGCAGAGTTGGATGAACAAGCTTTTCACTTAAGGATGGAACAGGCTTCCATGGAAGGGGTAAGAGGACGAAAATATCGATCCCGCCTGCCGCCGGGTTACGAATCTGCGAATTTGTTCAGAACACCTGGGGCTGGGGCCAGTAACAATCCGATCTTAAACCGGAGAAGCCCACCGGCTCGAGAGGAGCCGGTTCAGCAACCCGCCGCAGAGCGGGAGCGACGGATTACATCGGCGCCTTATGTTCCGGTCCCCCCGGGGCACTATTCAAACCCTGTGGATAATATCGCTGCAGCGGCAGCGCGGTTGGCCGCTTTACCTGTGGAAGAAACATCCCCTGTAGCGATAGAGGCGCGTAGGGCCCAGAAGCTACTCAATACGGCGTTAATACAGCAGCAAGCGTACTCTCATAGCAGGGAAAGGTTACATTCAACACCACGTCCCAACCGAAGTTACTCCAGACATTGGGAGGAGCCCGAAGTGTCTAGCAGTGAACGGAGGAGACATCAGCACAGGCAAGATAATCCGGCAAGGGCAGAGATGCCAGCCCCGGATCGAAACCGGCCTAGATCGGAGGCCAGGGAGGAAGTCCGTCAGTCGACGCCGGTTCACACCGGCACTACATGGACAGGAGCGACAGCGAGCGGTTTTGGGATACAATGTTTCGTCCCCGCCCTGCGAAGTGTTAAGTTGCCCAAGGATTTCAAGGGACCTCGCAAGGTGCCTAATTACACAGCCGATTTACCGCCCGAAGCTTGGGTGGAAAGTTACGAGATGGCCATGGAGATGCTGGACGTGGATGAATCGGCTTGTGCCAAATATTTCACCATGATGCTTGAAGGAACGGCCCGGACTTGGCTAAAGGGACTTCCTCCGAATTCTATCGGATCATGGGGGGAGCTACGCAGTCAGTTCATCAAAATTTTTAAGGATATGTGCAAGCAACCTATGTCGGTGATAGATTTAGCAGCATGCGTACAAGGAGAGCAGGAGTCTACAGCAGCTTGGGTACGCAGAGTGGCAGAGATCTTGCACTCCTCAAATGGCATTAATCCGAGCACAACAATTGTAACATTGGAGAACAATTGCCGGTTTGAATCTTTGAAATTAAAACTCGGACGACTCAAACGGGAGTGCAATGACATGGGGACCTTGATGAGTGCCTTGGTGAAGTACGGAGACTCAGATAATACCAAGTATCCGGAGCCAGAAGGAGATAAAGCGGGAAAGGCCAGCAAGACTGGCAAACCGGCGCCAGCTAATCCGATTACTTCAAGTGTTTTGGGCAAACGGAAACCAGAAAACAGCTCCGATTTTGTGGCTAATACACAGGTTCAAGGCGGTTTTCAGGGTAGTCAGCAAGGTCCCACTCGCCAGACCGGTGGAGGAAACCCGGGTTGGGAGCAGGATTTGGATCAACCCTGTATAAAGCATAGCGGGAGAAAGGGGCCTGCACGGCACACTGCAAGAGAATGTCTGAACCCTATGATAGCAGTGAATGGCCGTTTTAATCCTCATAGCCGGCCCCCGAATGGCGGTTCAGGGCCCGGGTTTTATGGCCCGGGTTACCAAGGGAACAACTCCGGTTCAGGATATAGGGGCAACAGCGGTTATCAAGGGAACAACGGTGGTTATCAATCCCGGCCAGGCGGCCAAGGTGGTCAAGGAAACTACAATGGTCAAGGAAATCAATCACATTATCAAGGCGGTTATCATGGTCAGGGAAATCAATCATATCACCAGGGTGGTTACAACAATCAGAATAATCAGCAGCAGGGCCAGGGGAGTCACAATAACCAAGGAAATCAGCAGCAGCAGCGTCCGCAGCAACAACAGCAATCCGGATACCAGAGTAATCCGAAGGAGTTGAGCAGCGGTCAATATCATGTTTTCACCACGAGTTTATGCAAGAGAGACCAGAAGGTTTTAAAGCGGGCTGTTAACACGGTAGAACCGGCAACGCCACAGTTTCTACGATGGTCAGAGCAGCCCATTGTTTGGAGCAGAGAGGACCACCCGTTACGGATAGATAATCCGGGTCATTTAGCCTTGGTGGTGGCACCTCAGGTGGGAGGATACAGGTTCACTAAAGTTCTCATGGATGGAGGTAGCAGTATCAATATATTATATTATGAGACCTTTCGCCGTATGGGTCTGACAGATAAACAGTTAAGGACATCAAACACAGTGTTTCACGGGGTGGTCCCAGGTAAGTCAGCTTATCCAGTTGGTAAGATTGACTTAGAAGTTACCTTTGGGGATGAGCATGATTCTAGATCGGAGATGATCACCTTTGAAGTTGTCAAAATTAAAAGTCCGTATCATGCTTTGTTTGGGAGGACGGTTTATGCTAAATTTATGGCTAGGCCATGTTATGTTTATCTGCAGCTCAAGATGCCAGGTCATAAAGGCACAATTACGGTGCACGGCAGTCGTAAGATAGCAGTGGAATGTGAAGAAGGTGAAGCAGCTTATGCAGAAGCGGTATGTGCCACGGAAGAGTTAAAATTTTATAAGGCTAATGTTGATCCGGCAGACATGACTCCGCTGAAGAAGCCAACCACCGAGCATGATCCGGCTTTGAAGTTCAAATCAGCGGAAGAGACTAAGCAGGTCGATTTTGTGCCTGGAGATTCGTCTAAGCAATTCACCATCAGTGCTAACCTGGATCCTAAATAGGAAAGCACGCTCATCGAGTTCATCCGTGAGAACCGGGATATCTTTGCATGGAAACCTTCTGACATGCCAGGTATACCGAGGGAACTCGTTGAGCACAAGTTAAATATTGATCCGAAGTTTAAACCGGTAAAACAGTATCTGCGCCGCTTTAACGAAGAGAGGCGCAAGGCTATAGGAGAAGAAGTAGCCAGGCTTTTGGCGGCAGGGTTCATAGTGGAAGTGTTTCATCCGGAATGGTTGGCTAACCCAGTGTTAGTTCTAAAGAAGAATGGGAAGTGGAGGATGTGCGTGGATTACACAGACCTCAATAAAGCTTGCCCAACTGATCCTTTTGCTCTACCTCGCATTGATCAGATTATTGATGCTACAACAGGGTGTGAGCAGCTGAGTTTTCTAGATGCGTACTCAGGTTATCACCAGATCAAAATGGCAGTTGAAGACCAAGAGAAGACGGCATTCATAACCCCTTTTGGTGCTTTTTGCTATGTGTCTATGCCTTTTGGGCTCAAGTGTGCGCAGGCAACTTATCAGCGTTGTGTTCAGAATTGTTTGAAAGGGCAGATAGGAAGGAACGTACATGCTTACGTGGATGACATTGTGGTTAAGTCAAAGGAGGAAAGAACAATGATAGAAGACCTCAGAGAAACCTTTGGTAATCTTCGAGCTTACAGGATGATGCTCAATCCGGAGAAATGTGCCTTTGGTGTCCCGGCTGGTAAGCTTTTGGGATTCCTGGTCTCGAACCGGGGAATAGAAGCCAACCCGGAGAAGATCAAGGCCATCACATCTTTGACGAAACCGGCTTGCATTAATGATGTTCAGCGCATAGCTGGCCGGATCACGGCGTTGAGCCGGTTCATCAGTCGCTTAGGAGAAAAGGCGATCCCGCTTTATCAAATGTTGAAGAAAACGGACCGGTTCATTTGGAGTGAAGAAGCGAATACAGCGTTTGAGAATCTGAAACAGCAATTAGCGAAGCCGCCGGTTTTAGCCGCTCCTATCGACAAAGAACCTTTACTATTATATGTGGCTGCAAACACACGGGCAGTCAGCGTTGCGATTGTGGTTGAGCGCAAGGAAGCAGGGAAAGAACATCCGGTTCAGCGCCCGGTTTATTATGTGAGCGAAGTACTCATCGAGTCGAAGCAAAGATACCCTCATTGGCAGAAACTGGTGTATGGGGTGTTCATGGCAAACCGGAAGTTGAAGCATTATTTCCAAGGGCATCCGATAACTGTGGTTAGCTCAGCTCCGTTGGGAGATATAATCCAGAATAGAGAAGCAACAGGCAGAATAGCCAAGTGGGCCATTGAGCTCAGTCCGCATGAATTGAAATATGTACCACGTACTGCTATAAAATCTCAGGCACTGGTGGACTTTATCAACGACTGGACAGAATTGCAGACTCCAGAGGAGAAGCCGGATCTCACTTATTGGACGATTCACTTCGACGGCTCGAAGCAGTTGGAGGGCTCAGGGGCCGGAGTTGTTTTAACTTCCCCCAGAGGTGATAAATTTTGTTATGTCCTTCGGTTGTTATTTCCTTGTACTAATAATGCAGCAGAATATGAAGCCTTACTTCATGGTTTGCGGTTGGCAAAGGAGATGAATTTAAGCCGGGTTAAGTGCCTAGGCGATTCAGACCTAGTGGCACAGCAAGTTTCGGGCAAGTGGGATTCAAGGGATCCCCTCATGGCGGCTTATCGACGAGAGGTTGAAGCGGTTGCAGGTTACTTCAGAGGGTATCAGGTGGAGCATATAGACCGGCGGAAGAACGAAGCAGCTGACGCTTTAAGCCGGCTAGGGTCGCAACGTAAACCGGTACCACCAAACACCTTTTTGGATGAATTACGCAATCCTTCGGTTCAAGTACCTTCAGAGGACGATCTGGCTGTTCCGGACCCAGAGGCACAGTTGGTTGCGGCAACCCATGTTATTCCGGATTGGACGTTACCTTATTTGGTATATTTAAGCCGGGGAGAGTTGCCAGAGGACGAAGATGAAGCACGGCAGATAATCCGGCGTTCCAAATCTATGACAATTGCCAACGGGGAGCTGCATCATCGTAGCACCTCTGGAGTATTTCAACGGTGTGTTTCAGCTGAGGAAGGTTGTGAGATTCTAAGAGAGATTCATGAAGGGGATTGCGGTCATCATGCCGGATCGAAATCTTTAGTGGCTAAAGCTTTCCGACATGGCTTTTATTGGTTAACTGCACATGCAGATGCGACAGACCTGGTCCGCAAGTGTGACGCTTGTCAGAAGTTCTCAAGACGTGCCCTTGTTCCGGCACAAGAACTCCAGATGATACCAATAACTTGGCCTTTTGCAACTTGGGGGCTTGACATGGTTGGTCCCTTCAAGAGATCCCAAGATCAGAAAACTCATCTACTAGTGGCAGTGGACAAGTTTACAAAGTGGGTTGAAGCGGAACCTATAAGCAAGTGTGATGCGGCAACGGCGGTTAAGTTCATCAAAAAAGTAATATTCCGGTTTGGTTTTCCACACAGCATCATCACAGATAACGGCACCAATTTATCTCAGGGTGAGATGGAAGAATTCTGTCAACGAGAGCATATTCGTTTGGATGTATCTTCTGTGGCTCACCCCCAATCCAATGGTCAAGCAGAAAGGGCAAATCAGGAGATTTTGCGTGGAATCAAGCCCCGGCTTATGACACCTTTGCAGAGAACCCCAGGGTGTTGGGTTGAAGAATTACCCTCTATCCTTTGGAGCATTAACACTACACCAAACCGGTCTACAGGTTATACACCTTTCTTCATGGTTTACGGTGCAGAAGCAGTTCTTCCAAATGACATATGCCATGATTCGCCAAGGGTGGCGGCCTATGTAGAAGCCATCATTGAGGAGGCAAGGCAAGACGGTTTGGATCGATTGGATTAAGAGCGTGACATAGCTGCAGCACGGTCGGCGATTTATCAACAAGATCTGCGCAGATATCACAGTCGCCGGATTAGAACCAGGACATTCCAGGAGGGTGACTTGGTACTCCGGCTTATCCAAGATCAAACAGATATGCACAAGCTATCCCCGCCATGGGAAGGGCCCTTTGTGATCAGCAAAAATTTACACAACGGGTCATATTATTTGGTGGACATTCGAGAGCACAAAGATTCACGGACATCAGAAGAGGAGACGAAAAGGCCATGGAACATTGCTCATCTACGGCCATATTACACTTGAGCCATAGGCTTCCATGTATCCTATGTATATATTATGAATAATGAATAAACCGGCACCCTCGGTAAACCGGGGGCTCAGCCTTTTTTCCCACATACATAAAAATTGGCGGCAAATATCCATATCAGTTTGTCATCAAAGAATCATATTTCAATGTTAGCTGGTTTTTAGTAACTAATCTTTGCAGGGTGTGTGAAGGAGCGGTAGAACTCACAGGAACAAAAGATTATGTCCGATCCAGGAAGAGAAAAGCCCCATATAAAGAGAGGAAAAACCTGCAGGGTCAGGAGGAACGTCAGCGGCCCCTGGGGACAGTCGGGTTCGCCCACACCCCCTTGAATGGCTATGTTACGAATATTTGGGTTCCCTGAACAGTGGGTACGCCCACATTCAAATGATGGCCCGGCCCCTGGGGACAGTCGGGTTCGCCCACACCCCCTTGAATGGCTATGTTACGAATATTTGGGTTCCCTGAACAGTGGGTACGCCCACATTCAAATGATGGCCCGGCCCCTGGGGACAGTCGGGTTCGCCCACACCCCCTTGAATGGCTATGTTATGAATTTTTGGGCTCCCTGAACAGTTGGTACGCCCACGTTCAAATGATGACCCGGCCCCTGGGGACAGTCGGGTTCGCCCACATCCCCATGAATGGCTAAAC
>LR738715.1:773280012-773350094 GCA_902687465.1 Secale cereale
ATTCAAATGATGGCCCGGCCCCTGGGGACAGTCGGGTTCACCCACACCCTCTTGAATGGCTATGTTACGCATATTTGGGTTCCCTGAACAGTGGGGACGCCCACGTTCAAATGATGGCCCGGCCCCTGGGGACAGTCGGGTTCGCCCACACCCCCTTGAATGGCTATGTTATGAATTTTTGGGCTCCCTGAACAGTTATGACCCGGCCCCTGGGGACAGTTGGGTTCGCCCACATCCCCATGAATGGCTAAACCTTGTGTTGAGCCTGGCAGCTCTTTGAAAAAGCCTCGATTGCATAGTTTGATTTACAATAATTATGTGTTTCTTGATGTTTTTTGTGTTTCATAACCTTTTTAACCAAGGGGAACAGCTATAGAAGTTGACCGTCTATCTAGTGTTATAAGTTTGGGTCATGAACACCAGCGAGAGTTAAACCGGCGTTCATCGTAACCCGGCTCGACTTCATGATGAGCTGACAATTGGCAGCACACAATCAGATACAAGTTACAAATTGCTGAACCGAGAAGAGAAAGATTTATGGACAAGTTGAGCTGAAGAGTTTCAAGGGCTTATTAGAATTGATGAAGACTGATTAAGGTAATTTTAAACATCCTGCCGGTTTAAGGTATTTTGGCTACATGCAATTCAGGTATCACAGCTATTTGTTAAAGATATGCTTATTAGTTATACCAAGAGAACAAGTTAATCCGTCCAGTGGTAAAACCACTAGGGCATATTTTTCATCTTTTTTATGGACAGAGCAAGGAATCCGCATCAATCAACAAGTCAGCGAATGAGTACTTTATAAAGACCAAAAGCCGGATCACAGTGCATTAAGTTTCAGCTAAACCTATTACAAGGCATAAAAGCCAAATAGTTGGAAGCATTGTTTACGGAATAACAATTATGATTACAGCAGTAACATTCAAGATTCCGCTTCTCCTTGCCGGGATGATTGGCCACCACCTTGTTCCGGAACATCTTCCTCCTCGTGAAGCGGCGGGAAATCTGGTGCACGCCAATCAATCTTGGCCAAGGCACGGAAATATACTTCATCGTTGATCAACTCAGCAGGATCAATATCAGGAGCAAAAGTGTGAGGACGAACCGGCGGAGTTAAGTTTGCAACATCGTAAACCGGTCGTTCCACCCGCTCGTTTTGCAGGTCATATGCTGGATGGTATCGAGACAAGTCAGCTTCCACTGCAATCTTGCTAGCGAGTGGACGCATTTCCTTTGTCAGAGCGTACAGATCTTTCTCATCAAATGCTGAACCGTCTTCCTTGGTGTCGGGAAATCCGGTTAACACTTCTGCCGGATCAATATCTGGAACCCAAGCTTTAGCCCTTGTAAGGGCCAGAAGAGCACCTCCTCGAGCAGCCGATTTCTTCACCTCTTCAAGACGAGTTGGCAGAATGGACAAACTGTTCAAAGTAGCCTTGATGGTTGAAGGAGCCGGTTTACCAAAGGAAGTAACACTGATAATCCTTTGTGCTCCAGAGTATAATTGTTCAACCAAGGTATAGCAAGCCTTCAGTTTCTTCCGTACATCATCCCCAAGATGGGAGACACGGCGTCCTACATACAACAATGAAAGTTAAACCGGTACAGGTCACAGGTTGCAAAGATAACAGACAAGAGTTCAGGTTATGCTTACCAAAGATAGCAGAAGTCATCAAATCAATTTGACACTTTAACCCGGTCAATTCTTCAGTAACCGGGTTAAGTGCTCCTTCAGCATCCTGAACACGCTTTTCAAGATCCTTTTTCTGGACTTCAAAAGTAGTCCGTTCCTCATCAAAGAACTTCTTTAAATCTTCAGCAGTCTTTAAACTTACTTGAAGTTCTTTCTTCGCCTTTGAAGCGGCTGACTCAGTCTCTATAAGCCGGCTTCGAAGTTCACTGATTTCTACAGCATTCCGGTTCAGCTCAGCCTGTAAACAAAAGTTCAAAAACAAGGTTAGAAATTACAAAGTCTCAAGCACACAACCAAGTTGTCTACTTGACACTTGGGGGCTAATGGCAGTTGAAGTAAGACAGCAAGGACAAATTGAGAATACAAGTCTCAAGCACACAACCAAGTTGTATACTTGACACTTGGGGGCTAATGGCAGTTGAAGTAAGACAGCAAGGACAAATTGAGAATACAAGTCTCAAGCACACAACCAAGTTGTATACTTGACACTTGGGGGCTAATGGCAGTTGAAGCGATGCATCAGAAACAATTTTTTGAAATTACAAGTATCAACTACATAACCAAGTTATCTACTCGATACTTGGGGGCTAATGTATGGATCAGCAGTTCAAAACTACAAAGTTCCGGCTTACCTTCAATAAAGCAGATAAACCGGAACTTGGGGGCTGTTATAAGGTAAAGAGGCGTTGAAAAAAGGACAAAGTCAGAAGAGGAAAACTTACTTCATATTTTTCCCTCATCAGGTTTACTAGGCTGGCTTCATAATCCCGGCTACTATGGAGCCGGTTCAGATATCCGGAATAGATGTCCTGAGCACTCATACTTGAGAGACTGGAGATATCAGTACTCCACTTCCCCTTCTCCTGAGTCACCTTTTCCGCTTTAGCTGTATGTTTTGCTAAAACGGTGGGTTCGGCTGGCGCAACATAAGCAGAACCAGTAACCACGACATCAGGGGAAGTGGGTGCATTGGGAGGAGAAGCTTCAGTTTGAGCCGGATTAGGAGACGCCGGGTTAACTTGAGGAGAGTTAACCCGGGCCGGACTTGGTGGGTCTTGGAGGTCTTCAGCAGCAGGTGTGTCAAGAGCGGGTTCGTCAACCGGAGCAGCTGGAGTACCTTCAGGAGGAACGGCGATAGACGGATCAATCGCCGGTTCATCAGTAGAAGGATCAGCAACACGCTTTTTAGCCTTGGCTCTTTTGCTGGGTTTCGGTTTGCTGGAAAAACAAGCAAAAATAAGTTAACATTATAATGGAAGGGGGTATCATGAACCGGAAGAAGTAAAGAGAATTACCCTGGGACGGTCTTCAAAGGTGGAAGCTGTGTAGCGGTTGATTCGCCAGAAGAAGACAGTGGAGTTTCCTGATAATCAGGATCAGTCGGTTTAAGTGGTTTTCTGATAAGACCGGCCTTGGGGTGAAGAAGAGTTGGAGAGAGCATCACCTCAGCGCGGCGTTTTCGAGCCGGAGTTAACGAAATTCCAGAGGACTCCACTGCCAAGCCGCTATGGCGAGTGGTCTGGCGCAAAGCTTCGTGCTGTTGTTTCTTCAAAGTAAAATTGGGATCCAACTTAGCATAAGGATGAGAAAATTGATACTTTCTAACAGTCCGACGGCTCTTTTGAGGAGGGGGTTCTGAATCGGAAGAAATAAGGGTTACCTCAATCTCCGCCGGGTTATCACCTTCGAGTGGATCCTGTGAAAGGGTATCATTAGATATGTGAACAAGTATATACAAGCAAAATGTAAACCGGAGTAAGGCGTACCTCGGAGTCCGGATCATCATCCTCAGAAGGAGAACCGGCATCAACGGCTGCTTTCCTTTTCTTGTTTGCAGGAGTTTTTCGGCGAGCTTGCCTTGCAGGTTTTTCCTGAGGTTTTCTCCTCCAGAAAGGGTCATCAGCCTAAATGAAAAAAGCAAAGGCAAGTAAAAGACGGTTCAAAGAGGACGGTTTATAAAGTACAAGTTAAAGACACTCACTTCAGGCAGCTTATTCTTCTTGAAATATGGGGCCAGGCCAACTCTAGTGCAGTCTGTTAGAGCAGGATTGACAATTTTCTTGGCCGATTCAATTACTTCCGATTCAGAAAGCTTCTCCTTAGAAAACCTCTGAGGATCATCCGATTTACCGGAATAATTGCACATCAAATCAGGGCGCCGGCTTAAGGGAAGGATACTCCATGATAACCAGCAGCGAAGGAAATCAGTACCGATCAGGCCATTGGCCATGAAAGCTCTCAGCTTGGAGAGCTGTGGAGAAAACTGGATCCGTTCAGCAGCACTTAATCGTTGTGGCAAGGGGTGATTTGCCGGGATACGAGTCTCACGATAACCCGGCAAAGGGTTTTCACCTTCAGGAGATGTGTCTACACAGTAAAACCAGGACTTGTTCCAGTCCTTAGGATGAGTGTGCAAGGAGGCGTGAGGAAAAACTGCATCCCTCCTTTTCTGAATGCTAATCCCACCAAGCTCTTGGTGAGGCCCGCTGGTGAACTCAGTACGCCGGTTTGCATGGAAGAAATCCCGGAATAAATCAACTGACGGCTCTTCTTGCAGATAGGCTTCAGAAAACACTTGGAAATCGCAAATGTTAGAAACCGAGTTTGGTCCGATGTCCTGCGGGTGCAACTGGAAGGTAGCAAGAACGTCCCGGAAAAATTTTGAACCGGGGGGAGAGAAGCCTCTGGAGATATGGTCCAGAAATACGATAACTTCCCCGGATCTAGGAGTGGGAGGGCACTCGTTACCCGGGGCACGCCATTTTAGCTCGGCCCGAGGCCCTAAGGTGCCAATGCTTGACAATTTGACTAAGTCTTCCTCAGTTACGACAGAGCGGACCCAATCGCACGAAACATACTGCTTAGCCATTTGAGCAAACTGCTGAAGAAAAGAAGAATACATAAACCGGATTATGAACATACAAAGGATCCGGGACTTATATATATTGTGCAGTGGAGAGAACAGAGAACTAGCTGGCATGGTTAAACCGGCAATCATAATACAAGTTATATCATTTCCGGTTTAAAATGGCAGTTGAAGAGGAATAGTTAAGTCATTGCATCAGTCTACATCGTTTCCGGTTTATGACATGACGATCTAAACCGGAGCATACTTAGCGGATCTATCGAAGAGAAAAACAGGTTTTCAACGCATTGCTAAGGAGGAATAGATCTGAGCATACTGAGATAAAAGAAACGAAAATCACACGGGAAATCTACAGAGGTCCAATTCAGAGCAGACGAGCTTACAGGATGTGCATAAAAAACGAGACCTAAAGCAGGCAACAGCAGAAATAAAAACGGCAAGATCTAAAGGACCTGACGCATCTACAGCAGAATAGAAATGGAAGAAGATCGGAAAGGTAAAGATACTACGGAGTTGCAGGTTTCAGAAAAAGAACATTACGAAGCTTGCGGAGAACTCTAATGGCAGAACGGATAAAACTATAGAGTCACTATGACGAAGATCTAATCTGATGCTAAGCGGGAGACCTACGGACTAGGGTTTAAAGGTTACAAAATTTCTATGAGAAAGGTATCTACGAAGAGACGAAGCTTCATCAGAAGCCCTAATGGCGGAAGAACACAAGCAAAGTAATGACGGATACAGATCTACAATGAGGAGGATAAACATACCAGGGACAGTGGGAATCGGCGGCAGAGAGAATCTGGACGAATCAGGTTGATGCAGCGGCCTGAGGAGCTCTTGATCCGACGAGACGATGGCGGCGCTCCGAGCTCGGGATCTAATGGAGTTCTTGCGGGTCAGGAAGCGGAAGGAGGAAGAAGACGCGAGAAGGAAGAATGAGGAGGGGCGGTGTTATTTATAGGCAGAGAGGCAGACGCGAAGCGACAGGTGCGGTAATCAAGGGAGCAAAATCGGATAAAGATCCTTTAAACGCCTCGATTCTCGGGATAACCATTAAAAACAAACTACAGTACAGCTCGCAGCGTTAAATGCGGAGATGATGTCATTGTCAGACTTTAATGATTTCGGAGGATGACGTCAGAGCCGGTTTACAAAAGATGAAGACAGAAGAAAATTACAGGAGACGACGGAGACTGATATGAACAAGTTCAAATCATTCTGGGGCCTAATGTCAGGGATATGGTTAATAGGTATAAACCGGATATTGTAAACCGGTTTAGTTATATCGTACTTGGTTTATTATTTTTAGTAGAGATTACGGCCCATGAGATTTCAAGGCCCATGTATAGAAATACGGTTTGTAAACCGCCAAAGAGATGTAACTTGAGAGATAAGAAAGAAAGGGCAGAGACCGAGGCGGACACGATTATGAGCCGGCCTCGGGACTCTGTAAACCAGACCAGGCGTCACCTCTATATAAAGGGACGACCCGGTACCGGTTCAGGGACAAGCAACAATCGATCGGTCGAGACGCAGGCAAGCGATTCCGCTCCCTGTAAACCGACGCCCAAGCAATACCAAACCAACTAGACGTAGGCTTTTACCTTCTCGAAGGGGCCGAACTAGTATAAAACCCTTTGTGTCCTTTGTGTGCCATGAACCCTTTCAAGCTAACCCGTGCGATGGTTCCATCATCAAGTCCGCTAAACCGGACATCTGCCGTGTTAATTCCACGACAGTTCCTACCAGGGGCGATCAGGACTTGTGTTTGTGGTATCTTTTCTCGTTTGGATTTCGTCCATAGTCGGACCCTGTGTTATTTGTATGAATGTATGCTATTGTATTCATTGTGAGACGTGGCGAGTGTAGGCCAACTATTTTTCTCTTTCATCCTCGTTCTTTTACATGAGTTGTGCAAAGATACCACGCTTGCAATCATTCCAGAATGCGCTTATGTCTCTAAGTCGTACCTCGACATGTAGGAGATATAGTCACATCCTGGGCATTACAAGTTGGTATTCAGAGCCTTCTCCGACCTAGGAGCCCCCTGATTGATCAAACCGCTGACGGTTGAGTCTAGGCACACACACAAAATGTTTTGAGTCCTACGTGTCTGGTGGTGAGATAACCCCGATGTCACCCAGTACTGGGGGGATAGTCCGGGAGTATTGCCACAACTAGTATAGCGGATGCGTTTCGAAGGTCCGAGGTAAACAATTTCCGAAGGTGCCTGGTTATGTGTTGACGGATGGATACGGCTGGATGTAGGATTTATTAGTTGAGTAATATGCGGTGCTTCCCCTGTATCGCCAACACCAGATTGCATAACCGGAAAGCTTCGGGAATTAATAGGTGCGTTTCAAGTAGCTCTTAGGTAATCTTCCAACGGGTGCATGATATGAGGTTGGGGTTCAACATCTAGTGAAGAGGCTATCATGGGCGTTGTTGCACTAGGGGTTGCATCTTAAAGGATCCTTGGCTATGCTGTTCCGGGGATTGCAAGGCCCTTTGTAACACGTCCCATGGGGCATTCATCACAAACATGTGGGACAAAACCTCTATTATGTATCTGCTCCATCTGTACCTTGTTGTTTTTATTTTATCATTTTGTTCTCCCAAGTGGCTTCTCGACAAGTTGATGTACCATTAAGCTATGGAATTCATTCGTTCATTTTGTCCGGATGTTCTTTGTGAAGACTATATGTTGCAAATATCTAGCCATTGATTCAGCTTATCTATTATTTGCTTCAATGGCTAACGGTTGTCATCATCTTCAAGATGGCACCTAAGAAAGTTCCCAGCCAGAACCCAGAGGGTGAAGAAGAGCATCCTCCATCGCCCCTCCTCCGTCCGAGGCATGGAGAGCGATTATGCAGGCAACCAATCAAAACACTCAGATGCTCATGCAAATGATGCAGAGTTTCCAAGCAAATCAGGCAAATCAAGGCAATCAAGGGAACCAAGGCCAAGGAAATCTATTCAATCAACCTCACTTTGCGACTCTGAACCAATTCCTGGCAAATCAGCCCAAGTCTTTCAGTTACTGTGTTGATCCGCTAGATGTTGAAGATTGGATCACAGACATCAAGAAGCATTTCGAGTGCTGTAACGTCAGACCTGAGGATTATGTCAAGTTTGCCGCTTTCCAACTCAAAGATCAAGCTGCAGATGGGTGGCAACAGTACAAAGACACCAGAGCGGGTCGTGAGATCTCGTGGACTGACTTCTGCCATGATTTTCGTTCTCATCATCCCTACCAGTGTCATTGAAGGCATGCACGAGCAATTCCGCAATCTGAAGCAAGGCACCATGTCTGTCTACCAATACAATGTCAAATTCCAGAATCTTGCCCGTTATGCGAAGCAACACATCACCGATGCCAAGAGCAAAATCCACCAGTTCCGAGGTGGTCTGAAAGATGAACTCCAACTTGCACTCACTCTGTTCGAGCCAAATGAATTTGATCAATTCTACAACATGACTCTCAAGCAAGAGGCAGCTCAGCTCAAGTGTCAAGCTTCCAAGAAGAGGATAAGAGATGCTGTTCACTCCTCCTCTTCCTCTCAAGTGGTCGCCAAGTAGCAGAAGTTCTGGCTCCCGCCTCCTCCAGTGCTCCGTCCTCCAAGTCAGAACAAGCACTCAGGTGGTCATGGATTTTCCCACCCACCGAACCCAAGCAACCAGTCCAAGTCTCATTTCCAAGCTCCAAGACCAAGCGGTCCTTATCATCGGCCACTTTCAGAGGTTACGTGCAACAAGTGTGGTCAGAAGGGTCACTATGCAAACAAGTGTACTCAAAGGCGCCTTCCGCCTCCTCCACCTGTCAGCAATGCTATTGTCAAGCACAATCCCAAGCATGCAAGAGTAAACCTGATGAATGCAGCTCAAGCAGAGAATTCTTCCGATGTGATTATGGGTAACCTCTCAGTTAACTCAATTCCTGCAAATGTCTTGTTTGATTCGGCTGCATTATGTTCTTTCATATCTCACCCATTTGCATCGAAGCACAATTTTCACACTGAAGAGTTGCCAAGAGCTTTGAGTACTGTTTCTCCTACTAAGAGATTGATTCTAATTTGATGGCTCGGGACATATCTATTCACATGGGCGACTATAGTTTTCTGGTGTCCCTAGTTGTTCTCGGTAGCTCAGACATTGATCTTATTCTTGGGATGGATTGGCTCTCTAAGCATGATGCTCTTATTGATTGTGCAAACAAGGAGGTCAATCTAACTCATCCTTCCGAAGACGTGATTATCTTCGTAGCTCAAGATAACACAATCAGGCTATTCTCTCTCAATGACAAGGGCGAGATTAATGCCATATCCTAGATTCCGGTGGTTTGTGAATATGAGGATGTATTCCCTGAAGAGCTTCCAGGCATGCCTCCCAACCGTCCAGTTGAATTCGTCATTGAACTTGAACCTAGTACCGAGCCAGCCTGTCGGCGTCCGTACAAGCTTTCTCCTGAAGAGTTGAAGGAGCTGAAGAAGCAACTCGACGAGCATGAACGAATGGGTCTGATAAGACCAAGTACTTCTCCTTGGGGCCGCGGTGTTCTTTTTGTCAAGAAGAAGGATGGTACAGAACGGCTTTGTGTTGATTACCGGCCATTGAACAAGAAGACAATTAAGAATAAGTAACCGCTCCCCAACATTAATGAATTGTTCGAGCAGCTCAAAGGAGCCAAGGTTTTCTCGAAGCTTGATCTCCGGATGGGCTACCATCAGATTCGTATCTGTAAGTGCATCTAGTGCCCCTTAGAGCAAGTCTAGTAGAGCCCTCAAACCCTCAAACCCCTAAAAATAACTCTTTTTTTTACAGTTTTCGCCGAAAAAAAGCCGTAGACTAGAACCTCTAAACCCTCAAACCCGTAAAAAAATTTAGAGGTCCAACCCTCAAACTGTTTCCCACCCTTTAGAAGTGAGGGTTGGGAGGAAAAACTCCCCCCAACCCGCACTCCTCTTTCCTCTCGCGCGGGAGGGAAATTTCATCCCCGCCTCCCCGACTCCTCCTGCCACCTCGCCCCGCGCCGGCCATGGAGGCCTCCGCCGCCGTCGCGCCTGCCGCGCCCGCCCCCGCCCCCGCACCCGCCCGACACCCGACCGTGGCCGACGTGGTGGCGATGACCCACGTCGGGGCCAAGCGGCGGCGGGCGGGCCTCGCACTGCCTCCTCCCGCCTCCCCGGCTCCCGCCCCGGCCCTCGTCCCCGCCCCGGCGCCAGCCCCCGCCGCCGCGCCCGCCCCCAAGAAGAGCCGGCCGAAGGCGGCCTCCCGTGGGCCGCGAGGGGATTCCTCCAAGGTTGCCGGCTCGTCCCCGACCGTGAAGAAGCCGCGGAAGAAGCCCGCGGCCCCGCCCGCCGCCATCGCCGAACCTCTTCCCGCCGCACACGAGGTGTTCGAGGAAATGGCAAACCCATCCTCGTTCATGGACCTCCTCCAAGACGCGGAGGTGGACCTCGGGGATCCACCTCTAGAACTCTTTAGGGTTGGTGACGACTTGGAGGAAGATGAGGAGGATGAAGGGGATGACAAGGAGGAGGTGGCCGAGATAGGGGATGAGGCATTCACCGCCGCTTCCCGTTCACACACGCTGTTGACAAACTACACCGAGGCGGAAGATATCCTCTTGGTTTGTGCTCGGGCAGCTGTGGGGATGGATGCAAGCACTGGCACCGATCAAACCGATAAACGGTATTGGCAAAGGATTGAGGATAACTATTGTAGGATCAAGCCGAAGAATAGTGGGTTCATCTCTCGCACTTACCGGTCGCTTCAAGGCCGGTGGGAGTTGATGAAGCCCGCTTGTGCTCGTTGGAGTGTGGCCATGGACCAAGTGAGGGATGCACCACCTAGTGGAACCGTGGAGAGTGACTATGTGAGTACATATGTGACGCCCGAAGACCGACGTCCCAGAAGATTCCAGAAGATTCCAGAAGATTCCAGATGTTCCGGGTTGCCCGGGTGTTCCTTTTGTGCTTGTGTTTTTATTTTTGCTTTGCATCATGTCATCATGCCATCATCTCATTAATCTTTGCATCTCAACCTAAATAAACCGTGTGGACCTTCGGTCCATTTAAATCGAGGGAAGGTGACTTCTCTTTATAACATATCCTCCAAATATTATGGAGCTATATTAATAAATATTCCATGCCTTCGGAATCATCGTAACACACTTGCATTAATTCCCCATGTTTATTTCACTCCAAGTTTGACTTCTATACCTTGCCTATATTTCTTTCCGTTGTTTATTTTGGCTCTCTCCTTTTGTTTTTTTTTTCTGTCTAAGAGTTAAAAACAGAGGCAGCCAGCCTCTTGGGTCTCCTCCTTCCCTCCTAGGCCCACTTCGGCCCAGGCCACCTCCCGCAGCCATCTGGCCTCAGGCCCAGCCGCCACTGCGTCGTTCCCCAACCCTAGCGATCAAGCCCGTCGCTCGCTCCCTTCGCTCTTCCCCCTTGAGCGCCGCCGCACCCCCTCGCGCTCAGCCCGACTCTCCCTCATCCCCTTCGAGGCCGAGCCCCTCGCCTCTCCTCCTCGCAACACCGCCGCCCCGATTTTTCCCCGCTCTGCCTCGATCCCCCTTCTCCTTCAACGCCCGAGGGCCCTTCCCTCATCCCCTTCGCGCGCCCGCGGCCTCACCTCCAAGTACTCCAGCGCGCCACGACGGTCCTCTTCCTCACCTCCCCTCGTGCGCGCCCTCGTCCCTCCAGGCGAGCCCCTGCTCCGAGCTCCACCCCGCGCCCCCTCCAGCGGCCAGGAGCCGGGGCCATCGCCCTCCTATGGACGCGTTCGCCAGCGCCAGGAGCCCGTGCCAGGGCCTCCTCCTCCCGCGGCCAGGGGCGCCCGCCTGGCTCCTCCCCGAGCTGCAGCGCCGCGGCCACCACAGCAACTGCAGCGCGCCGCGCCCCACGAGCACGACCCTTCTGCCTCCGGTCCGCGCCGTGGTCTTCCTCTACGAGCCGCCCCGAGCCCGGCGAGCGCCGGCCAGGCCCTCATCTCCGCGACTCCAGCAGCCCCGAGCGCCACGCCGTCGTCCTCCTCGTGCAGCGCTGCTCCTCTCTGCTTCGCCTCCTTCCGGCCCGGATCAGGAGGGATCCGGCCGTGGTCCTCCTTGTGTTGCTGCGTTTTTGTTTGTTTTGTGCCTATGCTGTAATATTTTTGGACAGGAGACCCGTGTACTCTTTTGGAGATGTGAACAACTACACGACCAAGTACCCCTACACGTCGATACGGCGGACGCGACAAGTTCCTCTTCGGAAACGGAAACGCCTACGTGAACATCTACAAAACGCCCCGTGTACGACTACCGACGCCCGGAAAACGACCAAGTTCCACTACGTCCAGGACGACCTGAACGACTACCGATGACCGTGAACAACTACCGCCGTCGTGGAACCGGCAAGAACGAACGGAACGAGTACATCTACCGTCGCCCGAGTACAACTACTTCCCTCTACGGAACGGCTACTTCCTCTACTTCCTCTACTTCCACTACGTCCCTCGACGTCTCGAACCGCCCCGAAACGCACGCTTCGAAGGTATACCAAAAACGACCCCGTGGATGACCCGTGTGATGCTTGTTGTGTTGTATGAAATGTCTCCCGTGTGTGCTCCGTGTCCGTTTCGTCCCTTTTGTCATGTTCCTCGGTTGCCTCGTCACCGACTCGTGGGAACCCGGCAACGGGATCACCCCACCTCTTTCATCTCGTTTGACTCGTTCACTCCACCTTTTGTTTTGCACCGGTCCCTCACCGAGTTACCGGAACCGATATGATGCCGTTGCTTCATTTTCGGATCGTTGCCGTGGCACCCTTTCGTTCCACCACGGTGACAAATGCTTCTTATCCTCTTAATGTCAACCCTTTTAATAAAACTTGCATAAACTTGATCATGTCATCCGCATCATGTTAACAACATTAATATATGTTAATTGTTGTTTGCTTATAATTATTAAACATGCTCATGAGGATTTTCCGGATATGTTGTTGTTATTCTCCGGCCTCATTTAAATTGCCTAGTTAGTGTAGTTTTTTTAAAGCTTCACCTCTTGCCATGTTAAAACATTTAACCTTGTCTTGTAAATAACAAGAGTCAACTAAATAAATAACGTGTGGTGTTTCGTCAATATGCAACTCTTTGCATATTGATCTCCACTTAACTTGTAGTTTTGTTTGTGCATTTTGCCATGCCTTGCATATTTAAACCGGACATGCATCATATTTGTTTGTGCATCATGACATGCTTTTGCTTGTGTGTTTACCGTGTTGTTCTTTCTTTCCGGTTGCTTCTCTTGTTAGCTTCGGTTTCGTTCCGGAGTTGTGAGGATTCGCTCGTCTGTTGCTCCGTCTACTTCTTGGATCCGTTCTTCTCCCTTGTGGAATCCCAGGCAAGATGACCGAACCCGGATACCATTACTATTTTGCCTATTGCTAGTAGTCTCGATCTATAGTTTTGCCTCGATGCCCATGTCTTTTCTTGTCAGCCTCCTACTTGTAACCAATTGCCATGTTTAACCACCCTACCTATGCAAACCGTTGCTTGGCTATACGTAGGCTTTGCTCAGCCCCTCTTATAGCATTGTTAGTTGCAGGTGAAGATTGAAGATGCTTGCTTCATGTTGAAGTTTGGTTGGGTTATATCACACTATATAAATGCTTAAAAATGAAATCATCTATATACTGGCAGGGTGGAAGGCTAAGCCTTTTGCTTGGTGTTTTGTTCCACTCATGCCGTTAGGAACCGTATAAACCGGTGTTATGTTCCTTGATTATGCGTTCCTAACACGGTTGGGGTGTATGGGACCCCCTTGATAAACCGCTAAGTGCTAAGTCTTTTCCAGCAAGTCCCAACATTTGGTACTATTTGCCTCATAATAACAACTTAATTAATTAATTAAATTTGCATAGAGGGTCGCTCCCTCGAGGATCCTTTATTTCTACATAACAGGGGGGGCCAGTGCCGATGGTGTTGGTCCCAAACGGGGGTCCTGCGGGAACCACCACGGGGAAACTCGAGGTTTGGGTCCTGTAGCATCGCCCATCCGGTCGTGTCCTGAGACCTAGATACGCGCGGCTACTATCAGGGTGTCGACACGCCGGGAGGATTTGCTGGATTAGCCTTACCTTAGTTCGGTTTAACTTGAGCACGGGATTCCGAGAATACTCGGGTCTTCCCACCTATGGAGTTGCGACTTCGCGGATCGTGGGCTTGTGATGGGCCAAGTTGGAACACCCCTGCAGGGTTTTGAACTTTCGAAAGCCGTGCCCGCGGTTATGTGGCAGATGGGAGCTTGTTAATTCCGGTTGTAGATAACTTGACACAATGTTTCTAATACACTACCAGCATGTGTACCGTGACTGTCAATTTCCGAATAGGGATTCGGGAGTTGAACACGGTGGGGTTATGTTTGACCGGCTTTAGCTAGGATCACTTCGTGATCATCTTTCGACCGATGCACTTCTCTTCTCGCTCTCTTTTACGTAAGATAGTGCTAGTTGCTGCTGCAGACTCTTGTTTGTTCCTTCACCTCATATTTCTTTCTTCAGCCTTATCCTCACCCAAAGGCTTAAATAGTCTTGTTACCCGGGAACGGGATTGCTGAGTACTCTATGGCTCACAGTTACTTCACCACACCAGATGCAGGTTCAGCCGAGTTTGATGCAGGAGCTGGTTCAAGTACTTCATCGGGAGCTCGATGAAGCTTGTGGCCGTTGCTTGTGACGTTTCGATGCTCAGTAGTGGTTTCTACTAGGATTCGATCCTGACCTGTGGCTTTATGTTGTTTTGGTATCTTTCTTTTGGTTCTTCACCCGTAGTCGGGTTGTGATGTTTTGAATGATGTATTGCTTATGTATTGTATTGTGTGAAGTGGCGAGTGTAAGCCAACTATCTCCTTTTGCAATTTAATCCCTCTTTTACATGAGTCGTGCAAAGATACCAAACTTGAGATCATTCTAGGATGGATTTATGCCTTTAAGTCGTGCCTCGACACGTAGGAGGTATAACTCCATCCTGGGCATTACAAGTTGGTATCAGAGCCTTCTCCGACCTAGAAGCCCCACTGATTGATCGAATCGTTGACGGTTGAGTCTAGGCACACACTGAAAACTTTTTGAGTCCTATATTATATCGGAGAGTAGGATTTCTTTGCTTCTCATCCCCTTTCTCTCTGGTGAGGACTCCTGACGATTACTCTTTTCTCTTCTACTTTCAAAAATTGCACCAAATTTTTTTTAGGATCCCGCGAGTATTCTGGGATTGTTTCGATGTTCTTGTGACAAGGATATTGTTCTCGATGCCTCCTGTTACCGAGGAGTTGAGCTTCGGGGTATCATTGACACAAGCATATCGCGGCAGTACTAAATACTTAAGACGGCCGACATCGAAAATCTCTCCTATACGGCCAGTGGCAAGATAACCCCGACATCACCCAGTACTAGGGAGGTAGTTCGAGAGTATTGCCATAGCTTGTTATAGTGGATGCGTTTTCGAAGGTCCGAGGTAAACAGTTTCCGAGAAAGACTGGTTATGTGTTGAAGGATGGATACACCTGGATGTAGGTTTAGAGTTGATTGCGCGGTGCTTCCCGTGTATCCCCAACACCTGATTGCATAACTGGAAACTTTCGAAAATCTATAGGTGGGTTCATCTAGTAGTTCTAGGCATTCTTCCAACGGATGCTCGATATGAAGTTTGGGGTTCTACATCGAGTGAAGTGGTTTTATGGACTTGTTCTGATCGGGAGTTGCATCTTAAAGGGTCCTTGGCTATGCTGATCCGGGGATGACAAAACCCTTTTGTAACATGTTCCATGAACTTTCAGCACAAAAATGTCGAACGAAACTTCTATCTTGCATTTGTTCTATCTGATCCTTGTTTCTTTTTATTTATCTTTTCTTCTCCCAGTGGCTTCAAGTCAAGCTGATGTACCTGCAGAATTCATTCGTTCATTCTTTGCTCGGATGATATTGTGAAGATTAGGCTGTTGCATATCTACCCTTTGCTTTTGTTTTGATTCTGGTATTCGAGTTGCTTCGATGACAAATGTTGATTCCATACCTTTCTTAATCGGTATTCTCATATTTCTATGGGAGTGCTAGTCCTTCTTGTCCATCAAGATCTTCTTGTTAATTCTTTTCAACCGGTGTGCCTTCTCTTCAAGTTATTCCATACGGACGTCGTTGAGAAATCTGACGATTTGTCTGTTTCATTCATCCCAAGTTGTCCTTGTTTTCCCCACCCTCCCTCCCTTTTTCTTCTTGGAGCCAGAAAATCTCAGATGAAGTATCCATTTTATTCATGTGATGTTTCTTCATTCTTTTCCTTCAATGTTCTTATCCGGTGCATTATCGTGAAGATGCTCAAGAGCTTCAAGTTCATCATTCTTTTGTTCTCTAATTCTGCCAGTGGATGTAATTCAAGATTTCGGTGTTGAATCTTATCCTTTTTCCTCTTTTCACAATGCTTTCTTATTCCGGTGCACCAATTAATCATTATCCTCTTGCTATTCATATTCGAAGTGCTGAAGATTCATAATTCCATTCTTAATCCGTTCAAGCTATTTTTGAGGATTGTTATCTTATTCAAGCCATTTAATTCAACCGGTGCTATATCTCTTAAGCAATCTTTCCAACGGTGATTTCTCTTGAGTGGGCCCTAACCCACAGGTCTTTTCCCAGGATTTTACCTGACTCTTCTTTCCGGAGAATTCTTTTCAAGGTGACGTAAGAATGATTTCCATCAGTCACATGCCTTCTCCAAGCTTGTTTTCAATTATTTCCATCTTTAGCTCCACCTTCCTCTTGTCATTCGTCCGGACAATCTCGAAATTCTTCATGGCATTTCTCGTCTTCATTCTCAACATTTGGAGACCGGAGAAGTGTTTCTCTTAAATCTTGGTCTCTTCTCTCAAGAGTTGTGGTTCTACCTTCTTGCCATCCTCATTATCGTTTGATTGTGATGAATTCTTTTATGCCATCCGAAGCATTTCATGAATTCTTTTCCTTGTGATCCTCCGAAGGCCATCATTTCAGAAGATTTCTTCGTTCTCAGTTTTCAACTTCGTCCTCCAAATATTCTTCATTGATGTCTCTTCGTTCGTCTCCCTATTTTTACGGTGGTTCATTCAAGTTTACTCTTCCTTGTTATCGTTTTAATTCTTTTGTTCCTTTCATAATCCTACCGGTGGTTCATTGAAGTTTTACCCAAGCTTGTGCTAGATCTCTCTTTAATTCTTTCCAACGAGAATAAGTAGTATGCCAAATCCTTTGGTTGTCATCAATTTAAATTGGTGAAGGAGATGCATGACATAATTCTTATTCTTGTTCCTTCCAAGTGTTTAATTCTTTTGTCTGGAGCTTGTTCATCATGTCATATCCTTGGTTCTAAATTCTTCATCTTGTTTTTCCGGAGATCCAAGTTATTTCAATTATATCATTTCAAAGCCACATCTAATTCATCGCAGGCCTTGAATCTTATTCTTTTCATCTTTCACTTCTCATGCTTTCATTACCGGAGTTTCATGGTGGTTCATCATGTTTTAATTCATCCTCGAAGTCTTCATCAAGATTCTTGTTGGAGCTCAAGCATTCTTCATCATGCTTTTCCAATTGCAATTCTTTCTCCCTTATTGTTTGAGATGGTGTTATGTCATTTTTGACAATTCCTTCATGTTTCATGATTCACGAGTTATCAAGAATGAGACATTTAAACCCATCATTTTCTTTGTTCAGGAGATCTTTCCAACCATTCAATTTATTCATTGGAGTTATCTTGGGTTGTATTTCACCTAAAGCTTTCCTTGGGAATTGTTGCTATTATGGTGCTTATAAATGACCCAACTTCTTCGTTTATCATTCCGGTGAATAAGTTTTTCGTCTCCTTGTTGATCTCAATCCAATCAAATGTTCTCCTCAGTGGCTGGTTGTCACCTCTTAATTTTGAGATGAATTCCATAAGTCCACATCAAGCTTATTCTTTCGTTGTTGAATTTTTCAACAATTCTGTTCAACCCTTCTTTGTAAGATGCTCTTTCAAATTAAATTTTGAGAGAGGTTGTCATATTTCTTCTCCATTCATTTCTTTCGTTGATCTTTATGCTATTCTTTCATTCCGGAGGCATTGTGATATTGCTCTCTTTAACCATCATCTCGTTTTATCAAGATCATATTTTCTCTTGCTTATCATTTAACCGGAGTGTTGTATTCTTCATTCTAGTCCTGTCATCTTATCAAGTTTGCCTCTCTTTTCAACCGGAGTGCTGTCTGAGTCTTTCTTACCTTTGTGCCATTCTTTTAATTGTTTCGGAGGCTATATGTTGTTGATTTCATCAAGTATCATCTCAACTTGGCAAGTTTATGTTCAATTCCCTCCATTTTCAGACGGAGTGCTGTCCGAATTCTGTCATTCTTATTCCTTGGCCATACCATTGCAGTTTCATATTCTTTTGGTTCCTAAGCTCTTGTTCATGTCTTTCAACCTTCAAGGTTCTTATAATGCTCCTTGTTCCTCTTTTCTAACGGAGTGTTTTCATCTTCGTTCATCTCCGTTGCATTCTTCTTTCACTTTGTTCAACCTCTCAAGGTTCCTTGGTTTCACTCGTCTGTCAAAGAAGCAACTTTGTTTTACCTCTTCCTCTTCCGTTTTTACCCGGTGATATCTCTAGGATCTCGGGTCGAGATCCTCTGTTAGTGTGGGAGAGTTGTGACGCCCGAAGACCGACGTCCCAGAAGATTCCAGAAGATTCCAGAAGATTCCAGATGTTCCGGGTTGCCCGGGTGTTCCTTTTGTGCTTGTGTTTTTATTTTTGCTTTGCATCATGTCATCATGCCATCATCTCATTAATCTTTGCATCTCAACCTAAATAAACCGTGTGGACCTTCGGTCCATTTAAATTGAGGGAAGGTGACTTCTCTTTATAACATATCCTCCAAATATTATGGAGCTATATTAATAAATATTCCATGCCTTCGGAATCATCGTAACACACTTGCATTAATTCCCCATGTTTATTTCACTCCAAGTTTGACTTCTATACCTTGCCTATATTTCTTTCCGTTGTTTATTTTGGCTCTCTCCTTTTGTTTTTTTTTCTGTCTAAGAGTTAAAAACAGAGGCAGCCAGCCTCTTGGGTCTCCTCCTTCCCTCCTAGGCCCACTTCGGCCCAGGCCACCTCCCGCAGCCATCTGGCCTCAGGCCCAGCCGCCACTGCGTCGTTCCCCAACCCTAGCGATCAAGCCCGTCGCTCGCTCCCTTCGCTCTTCCCCCTTGAGCGCCGCCGCACCCCCTCGCGCTCAGCCCGACTCTCCCTCATCCCCTTCGAGGCCGAGCCCCTCGCCTCTCCTCCTCGCAACACCGCCGCCCCGATTTTTCCCCGCTCTGCCTCGATCCCCCTTCTCCTTCAACGCCCGAGGGCCCTTCCCTCATCCCCTTCGCGCGCCCGCGGCCTCACCTCCAAGTACTCCAGCGCGCCACGGCGGTCCTCTTCCTCACCTCCCCTCGTGCGCGCCCTCGTCCCTCCAGGCGAGCCCCTGCTCCGAGCTCCACCCCGCGCCCCCTCCAGCGGCCAGGAGCCGGGGCCATCGCCCTCCTATGGACGCGTTCGCCAGCGCCAGGAGCCCGCGCCAGGGCCTCCTCCTCCCGCGGCCAGGGGCGCCCGCCTGGCTCCTCCCCGAGCTGCAGCGCCGCGGCCACCACAGCAACTGCAGCGCGCCGCGCCCCACGAGCACGACCCTTCTGCCTCCGGTCCGCGCCGTGGTCTTCCTCTACGAGCCGCCCCGAGCCCGGCGAGCGCCGGCCAGGCCCTCATCTCCGCGACTCCAGCAGCCCCGAGCGCCACGCCGTCGTCCTCCTCGTGCAGCGCTGCTCCTCTCTGCTTCACCTCCTTCCGGCCCGGATCAGGAGGGATCCGGCCGTGGTCCTAATTGTGTTGCTGCGTTTTTGTTTGTTTTGTGCCTATGCTGTAATATTTTTGGACAGGAAACCCGTGTACTCTTTTGGAGATGTGAACAACTACACGACCAAGTACCCCTACACGTCGATACGGCGGACGCGACAAGTTCCTCTTCGGAAACGGAAACGCCTACGTGAACATCTACAAAACGCCCCGTGTACGACTACCGACGCCCGGAAAACGACCAAGTTCCACTACGTCCACGACGACCCGAACGACTACCGATGACCGTGAACAACTACCGCCGTCGTGGAACCGGCAAGAACGAACGGAACGAGTACATCTACCGTCGCCCGAGTACAACTACTTCCCTCTACGGAACGGCTACTTCCTCTACTTCCTCTACTTCCACTACGTCCCTCGACGTCTCGAACCGCCCCGAAACGCACGCTTCGAAGGTATACCGAAAACGACCCCGTGGATGACCCGTGTGATGCTTGTTGTGTTGTATGAAATGTCTCCCGTGTGTGCTCCGTGTCCGTTTCGTCCCTTTTGTCATGTTCCTCGGTTGCCTCGTCACCGACTCGTGGGAACCCGGCAACGGGATCACCCCACCTCTTTCATCTCGTTTGACTCGTTCACTCCACCTTTTGTTTTGCACCGGTCCCTCACCGAGTTACCGGAACCGATATGATGACGTTGCTTCATTTTCGGATCATTGCCGTGGCACCCTTTCGTTCCACCACGGTGACAAATGCTTCTTATCCTCTTAATGTCAACCCTTTTAATAAAACTTGCATAAACTTGATCATGTCATCCGCATCATGTTAACAACATTAATATATGTTAATTGTTGTTTGCTTATAATTATTAAACATGCTCATGAGGATTTTCCGGATATGTTGTTGTTATTCTCCGGCCTCATTTAAATTGCCTAGTTAGTGTAGTTTTTTTAAAGCTTCACCTCTTGCCATGTTAAAACATTTAACCTTGTCTTGTAAATAACAAGAGTCAACTAAATAAATAATGTGTGGTGTTTCGTCAATATGCAACTCTTTGCATATTGATCTCCACTTAACTTGTAGTTTTGTTTGTGCATTTTGCCATGCCTTGCATATTTAAACCGGACATGCATCATATTTGTTTGTGCATCATGACATGCTTTTGCTTGTGTGTTTACCGTGTTGTTCTTTCTTTCCGGTTGCTTCTCTTGTTAGCTTCGGTTTCGTTCCGGAGTTGTGAGGATTCGCTCGTCTGTTGCTCCGTCTACTTCTTGGATCCGTTCTTCTCCCTTGTGGAATCCCAGGCAAGATGACCGAACCCGGATACCATTACTATTTTGCCTATTGCTAGTAGTCTCGATCTATAGTTTTGCCTCGATGCCCATGTCTTTTCTTGTCAGCCTCCTACTTGTAACCAATTGCCATGTTTAACCACCCTACCTATGCAAACCGTTGCTTGGCTATACGTAGGCTTTGCTCAGCCCCTCTTATAGCATTGTTAGTTGCAGGTGAAGATTGAAGATGCTTGCTTCATGTTGAAGTTTGGTTGGGTTATATCACACTATATAAATGCTTAAAAATGAAATCATCTATATACTGGCAGGGTGGAAGGCTAAGCCTTTTGCTTGGTGTTTTGTTCCACTCATGCCGTTAGGAACCGCATAAACCGGTGTTATGTTCCTTGATTATGCGTTCCTAACACGGTTGGGGTGTATGGGACCCCCTTGATAAACCGCTAAGTGCTAAGTCTTTTCCAGCAAGTCCCAACATTTGGTACTATTTGCCTCATAATAACAACTTAATTAATTAATTAAATTTGCATAGAGGGTCGCTCCCTCGAGGATCCTTTATTTCTACATAGCAGGGGGGCCAGTGCCGATGGTGTTGGTCCCAAACGGGGGTCCTCCGGGAACCACCACGGGGAAACTCGAGGTTTGGGTCCTGTAGCATCGCCCATCCGGTCGTGTCCTGAGACCTAGATACGCGCGGCTACTATCAGGGTGTCGACACGCCGGGAGGATTTGCTGGATTAGCCTTACCTTAGTTCGGTTTAACTTGAGCACGGGATTCCGAGAATACTCGGGTCTTCCCACCTATGGAGTTGCGACTTCGCGGATCGTGGGCTTGTGATGGGCCAAGTTGGAACACCCCTGCAGGGTTTTGAACTTTCGAAAGCCGTGCCCGCGGTTATGTGGCAGATGGGAGCTTGTTAATTCCGGTTGTAGATAACTTGACACAATGTTTCTAATACACTACCAGCGTGTGTACCGTGACTGTCAATTTCCGAATAGGGATTCGGGAGTTGAACACGGTGGGGTTATGTTTGACCGGCTTTAGCTAGGATCACTTCGTGATCATCTTTCGACCGATGCACTTCTCTTCTCGCTCTCTTTTACGTAAGATAGTGCTAGTTGCTGCTGCAGACTCTTGTTTGTTCCTTCACCTCATATTTCTTTCTTCAGCCTTATCCTCACCCAAAGGCTTAAATAGTCTTGTTACCCGGGAACGGGATTGCTGAGTCCTCTGTGGCTCACAGTTACTTCACCACACCAGATGCAGGTTCAGCCGAGTTTGATGCAGGAGCTGGTTCAAGTACTTCATCGGGAGCTCGATGAAGCTTGTGGCCGTTGCTTGTGACGTTTCGATGCTCAGTAGTGGTTTCTACTAGGATTCGATCCTGACCTGTGGCTTTATGTTGTTTTGGTATCTTTCTTTTGGTTCTTCACCCGTAGTCGGGTTGTGATGTTTTGAATGATGTATTGCTTATGTATTGTATTGTGTGAAGTGGCGAGTGTAAGCCAACTATCTCCTTTTGCAATTTAATCCCTCTTTTACATGAGTCGTGCAAAGATACCAAACTTGAGATCATTCTAGGATGGATTTATGCCTTTAAGTCGTGCCTCGACACGTAGGAGGTATAACTCCATCCTGGGCATTACAACATATCTCTTCACTATTTTGATTATGTGTGTGTACTATGCTATTGGTTGTGATTATGTGTGGTTGATAGGAGACAATTGCTGGCATGAGGTACAAGGAGATGGCTGCTTCCAAGGGCAAGCCATTCCCATTTAAGCATGCTTGGGCAATTCTTCAAACCTTTGACAAGTGGAAGTTGAGGGATCAAGAGACCACACCCAAGAAGTCGGCAATGCTTAGGATGGATGATAGTGAAGATGAAGAGGAGAGGAACTTGGGCAAGCCTGAGGGAACCAGGAAGGGCAAGCTAAGGGTGAAGATGGAAGGAGAGGCGTCAAGCCTAAGGGAGAAGATGGAGCACATGATGAAGGCAAGAGAGGAATTGACAACGAAGACATTGGAGACAAAGCTTCTTATCACCGATAAGAAGAAAGAGGTCAAGCTTGCACAAGTTGAAGCAAAGCGTGAAGAAGCAAAGTGCAAGGCTGACATGGAGGAGAGGATGATCAAGCTCAAAGAGGCAAAGGTATGGAAAGAACTCATGGTGCAAGATAAGGAGCACATGATGATGTCCAAGAAGGACATGGATGAAGACCAATTGCAATGGTGGAAGTACTACAAGGAGGACATCGCAGAGAGGAAGAGGATGTTCTGTGGTGCATCCTCTACTTTTCGAGGTGACACTCCGATGAGTAGTTGTGGCGGTGGCGGTGTGGACGACTCCACCGGCGCCTATGGAGATGCTTGATGGAGCTGGCAAGTGGTCTAGGAGATGGCGCCGATGAGCAACTTTTTGGTGATGGTGCCGATGAGAGGGGGAAGATGATGATTTTGTGATGTAAATTATTAAACCATTGATACGTCCAAAACGTATCTATAATTTCTGCTTGCTCCATGCTTCTTTTGTGTGATATTGCTATGATATTTATGCACTTCCATACACTTTTGATCATATTTGGACTAACCTATTAACTCAGTGCACCCCAGTGCCAGTTTCTGTTTTCTGCTGTTTTTGTATTTCAGGTTTTCCCATTACTTAAATTGCCAGAAAAATTCCGGGAAAAATATATAAAAAATCAGCGCTCCAGAAGCTTCCACGCGCCAGAAGTGGGGCCAGAGGGGGCGCCTGGGCCCCCCTCTCCGCTTCTGGTGACCCCCTTTGGCATATATTTACCTCCCGTCGCGGAAACCCTGATTCCAGAACCCTTTTCTCCAGAAGCTATTCCGATCTCCGCCGCCATCGCCACCAAGTTTCGGGGGACCAGAATTCCTGTGCCGGCATCCTGCCGGGACGGGGAAGTGCCCCCGGATTCATCTCCATCGACGTTGCTTCCTCCCTCCATGACGCGGGAGTAGTTCCTCCTCGGGGCTGAGGTTTCTACCAGTAGCTATGTGGTCAATTCTCTCTCCCATGATGTGATCTTCGTTGTGATCATAGGCTATGTTAATCTAGGGTGATCCCATGATATTTCCCCTTCCTCTATGTATTGGATTGATGTACTCACTTGTCTTTATCTAGTATAATCTCCGAGACCAAGGTGAAAGCGGTCTATTGGACATGGATTAGAAGAATATTTTCATGAGTGATTTCCTCTTTTGTGTGTTGATTGAAGATTGAGAGTCTCTTGGTGCTTGTCTTTGACTATCCTTGAGATATGTTGTGGTGATTGTGGTACTCTCTTTGGATGGCCGCGGTGACATTGGGAAATCCATAGATTGAGAACTACGAACTTCGAGGTGTGCTTTTGTAGCCCTACATAATTCTCGTCCTCTCTTGACCACAAAGGAATGACCTCCGGGTGTGTCTCCATTGCATGTTTTATGGGAAATATCATGTGATTAGATTATGTAAATGTTGTTGGGAGTTGCCACTAGTGAAAGTATGATCCCTAGGCCTTGTTTTCATCAATTGAACACCGTTTACTTTCAGTTTTGTTACATGTTTGCTTGCTGCCATTTTTATTTCAGATTTACAAATACATCTTTTGCCATCCATATCACTTGCCATTTAACATCTCTTCGCCGAACTAGTGCACCTATACATCTGACAAGTGTATTAGGTGTGTTGGGGACACAAGAGACTTCTTGTATCTTGATTGCAGGGTTGCTTGAAAGGGGTACGTTCAACCTCCACTTCCCCGAGTTCGATAAACCTTGGGTTACTCACTTAAGGGAAATTTGCTACTGTCCTACAAACCTTTGCTCTTGGAGGCCCAACACTGTCTACAGGAATAGAAGCGTGTAGTAGACATCAAGCTATTTCTGGCGTGTTGCCGGGGAAGTGAGGTAAGTGAAGGTACCTTCTCTAGATCTTGCAATTAAATCTTTTTGTTTCTTGTTTTTATTTCACTAGTTTTGCTTAATGGAAAACAACAAAAATATGAGAGAGCTTTATAAGCTCTACCTTGAACTTGGACATGATGTGTTTGAAGAGAAAATTAAAAAACCTTTGGAACTTTATTATTTGCATAACAATCATGATGGTGGTGATGTTATTAGTATGTTTTTTTAATATCAATATTGCTAATGACATGGAAAGCTCTCAGCTTGGGGATGACACGTTTGATGAACATGATATTTTTAGTCCCCCAACTTTTGAAGAGAAAATTTACTTTGATGATACTTTGCTTCCTATATATGATGATTACAATGATAAATGTGAGCTTTTTAGTCCACCTACTATTGAGGATAAAATTTATTATGATTATGATATGCCTCCTAAATATGATGATTACCATGATGGTTATGATTGCTTTACTCTCACTATTCCTAATAAGAAAGATTTTGCTTATATGAAGAGTAATGATACTTTTATGCTTTTGGATCATGGAAATAATGCCTTATGTGATAGTTATATTGTTGAGTTCATCCATGATGCCACTGAAATTTATAATGAGAGAGGGAGACATGGTTCTAAATATCTTAATAATAAGAAGTTTCCTCTCTTTATTATGAAGGTTTTGAAGCTGCACTTGTTTTATCTTCCTATGCTTATTGCTTTGTGCTTCAATGAATTATTCTATTGCAATATTCCTATGCATAGGAAGCATGTTAGGCTTAAATGTGTTTGGTATTTGCTTCTTGATGCTCTCTTTTGTTCTTCAACTCTTATTCCTACGAGAGCATCATTACAGTCTTAAGCCTATCTTTATGGCTATAAAGAAAGAGCTCTAGGGAGACAACCCTTGTTATCTTTGCTTTCAGTTTGTTCTTTCAGTTTTTAGTGGTCTTGATGTTTGTTACTACTCTAGCAACATCATTGTATCTTTATTTTTTAGCTTTGTGCCAAGTTTAGCCTCCGGTTGCAAGAAAGTTCAAAAGTTGTGACGTGCTGTCCAGAAAACAGATTTAGTCCTTGGACAGAAAAATTCGTATAAAATCACGATATCATCTTTTTGATCTGAATTTTTTTGACAGCGTTCTTTATACAATTGGCTTTCGGGCATCTGTTCTGAGTTTTTTGATTTGAGTTGCAGAAGTGCCCCGAAAAAATTATTTACTACCTGCTGGTCTGTTTTTCACAGATTCTGTCTTGTTTTGCCTTTTCTTTGTTTTGCAAACCTTGAGCTTGCTTTTTCTTTGCAAAAACCTTTTGGCAATCTTGAGAAACAGTAGCTATTCAAGATTATCCTTATTTCCAGTAGGGAAAAATTATTTTATTGTGGGTACTAACCTCGCTAATCAGATTATGATGAGTTATGTATGAAGGGAGTTTTCAAGTGTGCGAGGGAAGATGATAAAAGAAGATTCTGGAGGGTCAAACGCTCAAGCTTGGGGATGCCCCCGTGCACCCCCAAGAAATATTCAAGAAGACTCAAGCGTCTAAGCTTGGGGATGCCCCCATGCATCCCCTTCTCCATCAACAATTATCAGTTCGTCTTTCGTTCCACTATATTTTAATCACTTCATGCGTTATGTGCTATGCTTGGAGCGTCTTGCTCTTAGTTTCCTTTTTAGTTTTCTTTAGCTTTGCTTGCTGTTCATAACAAGTGGGATCCTAGCCTTCATTGTTTGGGAGATAAACACGCTCCACTCCACTGTAGAACACAACATAGGCTTGCATGCGTATCTTCTTGTGTGTGTTCTTTATCTTTTCATAGCTGCTGTCGTGCTTAGCTCTTTAGTTTTCATGCTTATCTTTTTAAGAGCTTTTGTTTAGGTTGTTGCTTCTGGAACTCTCTTGAGTTATCATGCTTATCTTGTTAAGAAAGTTGGCTTCTGTGGCACTGGTTGATATGTCTATGATAAAAACGCTATGTGCATAATGGTGCTTAGTAGTTCATGTTTTCTTATGGTTAGTCTCAAATAGCTGGGGGTTCTTAATGTGTTATTGAAGTACCAACATGGTTTAGTGATATCTTCCTCCAAGAATTTATTTTGATTGACTTGGCATATGCTCACGCATATTTAAGACTGTAAAGAAAGTCTATCAAGCCTTGATGATCTTTAATTTCTGAGTAGTGATATAACTTCCATGCCTGATTCAATGTTGCTTAGTCGATCCGCATGATTATGGCCGTCATTGCTCTCTTAGTTGGTCGCTCCCAGTCTTTTGCTAGCCTTCACCTGTACTAAGCGGACTGACTGCTTGTGCATCCAAAATCCTTGAAACCAGTTATGCCATATGAGTCCACCATACCTTCCTATATATGGTATTTACTTGCCATTCCTAACGAAGACTTTCTTGTACCATCTCAAAATTATTCAAAAGCATTTCTCTTTTGTGCCTCTGTTTTAGCTCATGAAGAAGTAGTAGGTAATTCATGATCTTCTTATGATTGGACAAAATTTTACCCCGGGATTGCATGTCTAATCTGCAAACCCCTAATACGAGGAGGGACTGGCATGAGTGCGCCCAGCTCACAAAAGATAATAGCAACAAACAAACCCTCCTTCACGCTTTGTTCATGAGAAATTAGAAAACTCTGGCAGTGATAAACAAAGGAGATTACGGGGATGTGATCGTCCCCGCGTGGGAGCCGTTCCTCGAAACTTGTCCAGCATAAGAAGTAATTGGGTTATCTACTAGCATTCGTTGACGAATTATGCATCTCCCAAAAGCTTTTTATCTCTGTTTTTAAAACCACGAGCTCTGGTACTTGTTTAGTCTTTGCTTCCAGCCACGGGTTTTCAACCTTGCCATCAAAATCCACGGTTCGAGAGTCTCCACTTTCTTTCTTCAAAGCACCAACTATTGAGAGCATGATTGTCATTCTGAGTGTAATGTGCATTGTCCCAAAGTACCATTGTCTTCTGCATGATTGAGATATCGCTTATTCTGAAATCATTGTATCTAGTCGTCACTTAAACTTCGGAGGTGCTCTTGCATTTATGTTTTGCTTCACTAAAGGGGGCAAGCGAGGTATCACTTTGTCATGTTTGCACAGCATGTTCACTACAAATCTATTGGGTGTTTCAGTATCATATTGTAAACTTTCAGTTCTTTGTGATATTCCCATGAGGTAACTTAATTACTAAAGATTCATTATCTCAATAAGCATTTGTCATGTGATTGTGAAAGACTCTTTGGTAGCATGTCACCACAGAAATTATGCTTGTTATCATTTACCTACTCGAGGACGAGCAGGAATTAAGCTTGGGGATGTTGATACGTCCAAAACGTATCTATAAATTCTGCTTGCTCCATGATTCTTTTGTGTGATATTGCTATGATATTTATGCACTTCCATACACTTTTGATCATATTTGGACTAACCTATTAACTCAGTGCACCCCAGTGCCAGTTTCTGTTTTCTGCTGTTTTTGTATTTCAGGTTTTCCCATTACTTAAATTGCTAGAAAAATTCCAGGAAAAATATATAAAAAATCAGTGCTCCAGAAGCTTCCACGCGCCAGAAGTGGGGCCAGAGGGGGCGCCTGGGCCCCCCTCTCCGCTTCTGGTGACCCCCTTTGGCATATATTTACCTCCCGTCGCGGAAACCTTGATTCCAGAACCCTTTTCTCCAGAAGCTATTCCGATCTCCGCCGCCATCGCCACCAAGTTTTGGGGGACCAGAATTCCTGTGCCGGCATCCTGCCGGGACGGGGAAGTGCCCCTGGATTCATCTCCATCGACGTTGCTTCCTCCCTCCATGATGCGGGAGTAGTTCCTCCTCGGGGCTGAGGTTTCTACCAGTAGCTATGTGGTCAATTCTCTCTCCCATGATGTGATCTTCGTTGTGATCATAGGCTATGTTAATCTAGGGTGATCCCATGATATTTCCCCTTCCTCTATGTATTGGATTGATGGACTCACTTGTATTTATCTAGTATAATCTCCGAGACCAAGGTGACAACGGTCTATTGGACATGGATTAGAAGAATATTTTCATGAGTGATTTCCTCTTTTGTGTGTTGATTGAAGATTGAGAGTCTCTTGGTGCTTGTCTTTGACTATCCTTGAGATATGTTGTGGTGATTGTGGTACTCTCTTTGGATGGCCGCGGTGACATTGGGAAATCCATAGATTGAGAACTACGAACTTTGAGGTGTGCTTTTGTAGCCCTACATAATTCTCGCCCTCTCTTGACCACAAAGGAATGACCTCCGGGTGCGTCTCCATTGCATGTTTTATGGGAAATATCATGTGATTAGATTATGTAAATGTTGTTGGGAGTTGCCACTAGTGAAAGTATGATCCCTAGGCCTTGTTTTCATCAATTGAACACCGTTTACTTTCAGTTTTGTTACATGTTTGCTTGCTGCCATTTTTATTTCAGATTTACAAATACATCTTTTGCCATCCATATCACTTGCCATTTAACATCTCTTCGCCGAACTAGTGCACCTATACATCTGACAAGTGTATTAGGTGTGTTGGGGACACAAGAGACTTCTTGTATCTTGATTGCAGGGTTGCTTGAAAGGGGTACGTTCAACCTCCACTTCCCTGAGTTCGATAAACCTTGGGTTACTCACTTAAGGGAAATTTGCTGCTATCCTACAAACCTCTGCTCTTGGAGAACAGTGTCTATTGGAATAGAAGCGTGTAGTAGACATCAACCATGCATCAATGATTGCCATTTGGTAGTTTGTTTAGAGGTTGATTGTGTTCTTGTAATCATAAATTGTGATATGTCAAATGATATATTTAAAGGTTGGGGTTGAGGCAAAGACTAGAACCCTCAAACCCAACCCTTAAAGCAGTTTTAGGGTTGGATTTGAGGGTTCTAGTCTTTGCCCCTGTTTTTCAACCCTTAAAAGTGCCAAAAACTGGCACTTCTCAACCCTTAAAACTGTTTTACTGGTTTGAGGGTTTGAGGGTTCTACTAGACATGCTCTTAGAGATTTTGGTGTATTGAAGACTTATAGGTTAAGGGACTAATGTGTTTATGAGTGTACACAGGTCTATAAGTCTATGAGGAGTTTGATATTTATAGTGAAAGTCGACGCCTAAAAAGGAAGTTCTTCGACTGAAGACTTTGGATTTCTGAAGACTTTGAAAGTGAAGAAATTGGTGTGACCTTGAAGACTTGGTAATCATTTGAGGAACATGAAGCGTGAAGACTTTTGTTTTCGTATTTTCATTTTCTCTTTCTTGAGTCACAGGAAACACCGTACTGTTAAAGGGGGTCGAGGAAATACTAAGAAAAATTTTCCATGTGATGCTCAACTCAAAATCCTACACCTACCATTCCCTTTGAGTGAAGCCATTGGAAATCTCATACAGTTCAGTCATATTCTTCAGTGATAGAGACAAAGTTCTTCTATTCTCCGAGGAATTTGTTCTGACTGAGGAGTTAGGAATTCTCCAGTGCGGATTGCCTACACAGTGAGGAACATGATAGCCCTGAGGAATTTGATACTCAAATTTCTGACCGTTTCTGTGCTATGCGCCAGCTGTCCCAAAATATCTACCTACCTAACGGTCATATCATTGAAGGGCACTTATGTCTTATCATGTCGGGCTGCTCCCTAGGCTATAAATAGCCACCCCTACAACCACTAGTTGGTTGGCTGCTCCGAGAGAAACTGACACTTGTCATTAGAGCAACCCATTCTCCGAGGACTTTGAGCGAAAATCATCAAGTGAGGAAAAACCCAAAACCAAACCCAAACACCTACAAACCCAAAAGTGACTGATCATCACTCAAGAGATTGATCCTACGTGGATCCCACGCTTGTTACCTTTGAAGACTGTGCTTCTTCCAGACGGTTAGGTGCCATGGTCTAGAGCATCCAAGAGGAATTGTGGATTGCCGAGTGACCGAGTTTGTGAAGGTTCAAAAGTCACCTGTGAAGACTTACCACGAGTGATTGGGCGAGGTCTGTGTGACCTTAGCTCAAGGGGAATACGGTGAGGACTTAGTGTCTTGTACTGGGTGTCCAAGACTGTGTGTCCTCAGGTTTAAATACCTAGCCGCCCTAACCAGATGTACAACTGAGACAACAGTTGGAATTGGTCTAACAAATCATTGTCTTCACCAAGCTTACTGGTTCTATTTCCTCAACTATTTCATTTCCTCATATCTGTGTTGTGTGCTTATTCATATCTGTTTGAAGACTTTGACTGAAGACTTTCTCAATTTCCTCAGTTCAATTTCTTCAGTCTGCTTGTCTTCATCCTGTGTCATCCCGTGTTTACACTTTATGTACTCTGTGCTTGTCTTCATTTCATCATGATGACCATGCTTGTGTTATGTTATGTTTACTTCTGAGTACTTATTCCGCTGCAAGTAGTTCTTCGCTAGGGAATTTCCTCACCCGCAAATTCCTCACTGAAGAATTCATAAAAATCGCCTATTCACCCCCCTCTAGTCGATATAACGCACTTTCAATTGGTATCAAAGCAAGGTACTCCCTTGTTCTGTGTGATTTTGGTTTAACCGCCTGGAGTTTTTGTTTTGTCGACCGCATGTATGATCAAGGTCTCTGTTGGGTGTCCTACCTTCAATGGGACGGACTACCCCTACTGGAAGAATAAGATGCGAATGCATCTTGAGGCAATTGATAACGATCTTTGTTATGTTGTGGAAAATGGTGTTCCCTCAGTCTCACCTTCTCTGAATGCTAATGATGTGAAGAGATTCAAGAAACTCGATTCTCAAGCGAAGAATATCATTTGTGGCCATCTGAGCAAAGGACAGTATGGAAGAGTGAGTGCTTTGGAAACTGCTAAGCGTATCTGGGATAGGCTGTCCAAAGTCAATGAAGGAGTCTCAACACAGCGTGACTCTCGGGTTGATGTTCTTCGCAATCTCTTCAATCGCTTCAAAGGACTTGACAATGAAAATGTTCAGCAAACCTTCGATCGCCTCACTGACATCTCAAATGAGCTTCAAGCACTTGGTGCCACTGACATCACCGACCATGAGGTGGTGAAGAAATTGCTGAGATCGCTTGATTCCGCATTTGATACTCTGGCGTTGATGATACAAGAGCGTGGTGATTACAAGTCACTTGATCCCGCCAATATCCTAGAAAGGCTAAATACTCATGAGTTCCAGCTTGCTGAGAAGAGAGATCTCTATGGTCCGAGCTATGGCAGATCACGTGCCCTGCAGGCCAAGGTCGTCTATGAATCTGAAGGTGAAGATTCTGGTAGTAGCCTTGGAGATCCCAAAGAACTGAGCCAGGAGCTAGCACTACTCGTGAAGAAATTCCAATGGTTCTCAAGACGTGGTCGCTTTGGAAAATTCTTAAGGAGAAATGATTCCTCATCCAGTGACTACAATAAGAGGCTACGCCACAAATGCAAGAAGCCTGGTCACTACATTCAAGATTGTCCCCAGTGGGAAAAGGAATCTAAGAAGAAGAAATACAAGGATTACAGTTCAGATGACTCGAAGAAGAAGAAGAAATCGTCAAAATCTTCATCATCAAAATCCTTGAAGTCTTCATCTCACAAGAAGAGCAGCTCCAAGAAAGCCCATGCATTCATTGGCAAGGAAATGGACCCTGAGGCTGAATCTGAGGACCATGAGGAAGAGGAGGAATCTGAGGAGTCCGAGTCTGGTGTGGCAAGTCTAGCTCTCGCTACTGCATTCGTCAGCAAGTCTATCTTCAACCCTGAAGAAAATGGCTTCACCAACAAGGCTGATGAAGGCAATGATGACTATGCTCCCACCTATTGCTTCATGGCAAAGGGTGCCAAGGTACTCAAATATACCTCCTCTGAATCTAGTGAGAATGAATCTGATGAAAACCTCAAGCCCAGCTATTCTAAACTTGCTAAGATTGCTGTGCAACAACAAAAGGCTATTGAAAAGGTTCAAAACATGCTAGATAAAAGTGATGATATGTTGGGTGAAGAAATGGATCGCACTGAAATCTTGACTGAAAATCTTCAGAGACTTCAGTCTAGGTTTGACAATCTTCAAGGTCATCATAACACTCTCTTATCTGATCATGAGAAGCTTTCTTATGAATTTCTTCAATGAAAGCAAGATCTTGAAAAGCTAAGAGTAAGTTATGAAGATCTTTAGAAGGAGCGCGATTCATTACTTGCTCAACAAATCAGTGCTTCTCAGGAAGAATTTGTTCCTCCATGCTTGAAATGCATTGAACATGAAGCTGCAAATTCTTCACCTGAATGTTCAAATGCTTCTAATGCTACAAATTCTTCAACTGTCTCTGCTATCACTAATTCCTCATCGGAGGACATTGCTAGTATCACTGATGATGCAGGGCTGAAGGAATTGTACATGAAAGGCACGTACAAAAGCCTCAAAGGGCATCAGACTCTTTGTGATGTGCTTAAAAAACAGATCCTCAACATGAACCCTAGGAAAGAGGGTATTGCCTTTGAGAGGAGACTTAATGCTGATGGTACATATTAGAAGCCTGAGCAGTACCCCAAAACCTCACGGGTTGCTGCAAAAGGACCTCCATTTGATCCATCCAATTTATCTGGCTTTACATGTGAATCTCCTCATTCTTCTGATGAGTCATTTGACTCCAACTATAAACTATTCAAAAATCAGAATGGTGAAGTATTTGCTAGATATGTTGGAACTAACTGCAGGAATGGTCCCCTATGAAGAAAATCTGGGTCCCTAAGAGGCACCTTGAGAATCTTCAAGTGAATGTCCTCATGACACCTCGTGTGAGGAATAGGAACCCCAGATCCAATTCTTCATATGGATCAAAATCTTCAAATGGATTCAAATCCTCATACTGACCAAATTCCTCATATGGATCAAATTCCTCAAAAGGATCAAAGTCCTCATATGAATATCGTCATGCTAACAACTCTGTTTCGTAGGGAAGTGCTAAGGGCTATGAATATGAGCATTATTCTTCTAACCATTATGTTCATAAGTCCTCGAAGAATTTCTCTACTTACTCATATGCTTATCCTAACTCCTCTTATGTGAAACGAAATGGGCTGGCGTCTATGCCACCTTTCTCGTATGGAGCTCGCAGAGTGATGAATCTTTGCCACCCCTTCAGACGTGGGTGGTGAAGAAAAAGAACTAATCTCTTCTGCAGGGTCAGGTCTCCAGACATGCTCTAACGTCTGAAGAATTTGCTGGAGACCTGAAAAGTGCCTGAAAGGACGCAGGCTAATCATGAAGAAATGAACTTTCATTTCTCACGTCCTCATACTGCTTTATCTGTTGCATTGCTTGATGAAATTGATCAGATGAATTGATGTCATATTCTTCACTGATGAAGTATATGAGTTTGTAAGCTGCACTAATTCATCTGCAGGATGATCAACCCAAAGCCTCTGAGTGGGTCCTCAATAGTGGATGTACAAATCACATGACTGGTGACAAGAATCTATTGATGGATGCTCCTTTATCTCCATCTCATCTGAAGCATATCATCTTCGCTGACAAAGGCAAAAGTTAGGTATTGGGTCTAGGTAAGGTTGCTATCTCAAAGGATCGACACATGGACAAAGTCATGCTTGTCGAGTCCTTAGGATACAACCTCATGTCTGTCTCAATGCTTTGCGATCTTGATATGGTTGTAGTATTTCGCAAGTATCGTTGTGTTGTGATCATGGAATCTGACAATTCCAAAGTCTTCGAAGGCTTTAGGAGAGGAGACTTGTATATTGTTGATTTCTCTACAGGACCTCAACCAGCTGTGTGTCTACTTGCAAAAGCTTCAGAAGGCTGGCTATGGCATCAATGACTTGGTCATGCAGGCATGAGGAATTTGCACACGCTTGCGAAGAAGAAGCACGTCATTGGCATTTAGAATGTCAAATTCCTCAAGGATTACTTATGCGGAGCCTGTGAAGCTGGAAAGGTGACCAAGGCAAAGCATCCAGCGAAGACTATCATGACTACTACTCGACCATTTGAATTGCTTCACAGGGATCTCTTCGGTCCTAACCATTATTCTGCAGTTTCAAATGATGCATCTGAATATGGCTTTGTTATTATTGATGATTACTCTCGATACACATGGGTACACATTGTTACTTACAAACATGAAGTGCTGGAAGTCTTCAAACAATTTTCCTCGAGGGCTTCAACCAACTTTGGTGTGAAGATCAAGGACATCAGAAGTGACAATGGAACTGAGTTCAAGAATTCTGGTCTTGATGACTATCTTGATGAACTTGGTATTACTCATGAGTTATCTGCTCCTTATACTCCTCAGCAGAATGGCACCGTGGAGCGCAAGAACAGGAGTCTTGCTGAGATGGCTCGCACTATGCTTGATGAATACAAAACGCCTCGTCGTTTCTGGATTGATGCAATTGATACTGCGTGCCACATCTTCAACAGAGTATATCTTCACAAATTCTTGAAGAAGGCTGCCTATGAACTCCTCACTGACAAGAAACCCAATGTGAGTTATTTCAAAGTCTTCGGTGCTAAATGTTGGATTAGAGATCCTCATCACAACCCAGAATTTGCACCGAAAGCACATGAAGGGTTTATGCTTGGTTACGGAAAGGACTCGCACACCTAAAGAGTCTTCAACAACGTTCTTCACAAGGTTGTCGAAACTATAGATGTGTGGTTCGATAAAACTAATGGCTCACAAAGAGAACACCTACCTTCTGTGATAGATGAACCAACACCTAAGGAAACTATCAAGTTCAAGGCTACTGAGGATGTCATTTTGACCAAAGAATCTGCTGAAGAATTCATTCCAGAATGTGAAGAACGTCGAGCTAATGCACCTGAAGAAAATGCTGAAGAAAATGGTGCTAAAGAAAATGCTGATCAAATTCCTCGACGACAACCAGCTCATCCTCGCGTTGCAAAAGAAGTGCAGATTGAGAAAATCATCGATGACATTGAAGCACCAGGTCCTCTCACACGCTCAAGAGCTTCACATTTATCTAACTTTTGTGGGCACTTTGCTTTTGTCTCTATCACAGAGCCCACTAAGGTAGATGAAGCATTTATGGAGCCTGAGTGGATTCAAGCTATGCAAGAAGAATTACATCAATTCGAGCTCAACAACATCTGGGAACTGGTCAAACGTCCAGATCCTCGCACGCAGAATATCATTGGCACAAAGTGGATCTACCGCAACAAGCAAGATGAAAATGGCCTTGTGGTAAGGAATAAGGCACGACTTGTAGCTCAAGGCTACACACAGGTTGAAGGAATTGATTTCGATGAAACTTTTGCACCTGTTCTAGACTTGAGGCTATTCGCATATTACTTGCTTATGCTAACCATCATGATATCACTTTATATCAAATGGATGTGAAAAGTGCATTCCTCAATGGTAGGCTTGAGGAAGAATTATATGTTGCTCAACCCCCAGGTTTTGAAGATCCAAAGAATCCTAACAAAGTCTTCAGACTCAATAAGGCCCTCTATGGCCTCAAGCAGGCCCCTTGGGCATGGTATGATACTTTGAAGGAATTCCTCATGAAGAAAGGCTTCAAACCCGGTTCACTTGATCCTACTCTTTTCACTAAATCTTATGATGGTGAATTATTTGTGTGCCAAATATATGTTGATGATGTTATCTTTGGCTGAACTGACCAACGTTATAGTGATGAATTTGCCTATATGATGAGTGAAGAATATCAAATATCTATGATAGGAGAATTGAAATTCATCTTAGGTCTTCAAATTCGTCAACAACACAATGGCATATTCATATCTCAGGAGAAATACCTCAAGGATGTACTGAGGAAATTCGGCATGCAAGATTGCAAAGGTGTCAAAATTCCTATGCCCACAAATGCCATCTATGCACCGATGAAAATGGTATTGACTTCGATCATAAGGTATACCGCTCCATGATTGGTTCTTTATTGTACTTATGTGCATCTAGGCCACATATAATCCTTAGTGTTTGCATGTGTGCCCAATTTCAAGGTACACCGAAGGAATCACACCATAAGGCTGTGAAACATATTCTTCGATATCTAGCTCACACACCAACACTTGGATTATGGTACCCCAAGGGCTCGGCTTTTGTTCTCATTGGATATTCAAACTCTGACTATGCTGGTGATCGTGTGGACTGCAAGTCAACATCTGGTACATGTCATTTTCTCTGAAGATCTTTGGTCTGTTGGTCTTCGAAGAAATAGAACTGCATATCACTATCTACTGCTGAAGCTGAATATATTGCTGCTGGCTCCTGCTGTGCTCAATTGCTGTGGATGAAGCAAACTCTCAAGGACTATGGTGTCAACGTGAAGAATGTGCCTATCTTCTGTGACAATGAGAGTGCCATCAAGATTGCTCATGACCCAGTTCAACACTCGAAGACAAAGCACATTCAGATTCATCATCATTTTCTTCGTGATCATGTGTTGAAGGGCGACATTTCTATTGACCATGTGAAGACTGAAGAACAGCTAGCGGATATCTTCACAAAGCCCTTGGATGAGAAGAGATTTAGCAAGTTGCGGTGTGAGCTAAATATCTTAGAATCTTCTAATGTTCTTTGAATAGGACACTCATCCTAACACTTATGCAAAATTGATGACTTAGATGTGCAACACATGAAGAAATGTTTTTCTTCAATCACTGAAGAATAACACTCTAAGTGTGAAGAAATTAACGAAGAATTTGATTCTGAGAACCCTACGACAATTGCACGCGGTGTCTGAAATCATCATTCTTATACGGTGGGTCACGCCACCACCAAAGTTGAAAATCTTCAATTTGAGTTTTTCTGAAATTCCTCAGTTGTTCATGTTCTTCAACTTTGCATTGTCTTCACCTTTTCTGTCATCTGTTCTTGATTCAATTTCTCTAAGCTATGTTTTTCTTCAAGATTCCTCAATTGTGTGGATTTTCAATCTATACAACTTTGGAACCTAAGACAAAGAACGCTTAGTGAAATTCTTCAAGACTCATCTGGTCAAATTCCTCAAACTTGTTCTTTTTACAAAACCTTCTGAGAACGCATATGACCTCTCCAAATCCCTCGCAACTATAATCTGTTCACAGGTACTCATGTCCGCTGCTGAATCACTAGGTTCTCATCAACTTAACTCATTTGCAGCATTCCTCAAAGAAAAGTTGCATACTTCTTCAGAGAATTCCATTGTTCAAATTGCTCGTCTGAAGAAAATGGCTGATGGAAAGAAGCCACAAAAGGGAGGAAAGAGGCCTGAGGTCAACACTGCTTTTGAAATCCCTGAAGACATATATGCTGACTACTGCACTCCTGATGAGCCAAAGTATGGAAAAGAGGACAAAAATCAGCGCAAGGTGCGCATACAGAGAATAAATAGGAGATGGGCAAGAGAGTGGAAGGAGTACATGTATGTAACTCCCAACTACATGAAGAAATTCACACTCAATCCTCCATGCCCAAGACCTCCATTGGCACATGGGCAAGTTGCAGATCCCACTAGCCTCAAGCACGGTGAGGATTATCCTGATGAATGGGCCAAGGGCCAGGCCAAGTTGGCCAAACAAGCAAAAGAAGAAGTGAGGAAATTCAACAAAGACTCTGCTGCTGTTGCTGCCACTGCCGAGGCCTCTGCTAGCAAGCCGAAGAAGGCCATGGCAAAGAAGCCTGCTCATAAGCCAAGTTCTTCATCTTCAATGCCCTCAAGGCCAAGTTCCTCAGCAATGCCCTCACGGCCAGATTCCTCAAAGCCCTCACGACCATCTCCTCAAACCGCTCCTGCTCCTCCAAAGTCCTCAGCTCCTCCGCCAAAGTCTTCAGATGCTCCGACAAAATCCTCTGCACCAGTGCATCTTGCCATGTGCCAAAGGACTGCGGGCATATCTATTGCCTTAGGAGCCTCTGCAAGTTCCTCAGCTGCTCCAAGTTCCTCAGCTGGCCCCTCTTTGCTGAAGAAAAAGACCACTGCTGGACGAGGTTCTCGCCCATGTCCTCACAAGAAGCAAGTCGCTTTCCAAGTGCCGTCTGATGATGACAAAGCTGATGATGAAGAACTGGTTGAAATCATCAGAGACAGACAACACAGGGCCGCTAGAGCCAAAGGAATCACTATGCCACTGCTTTTGGAACCGAAAGTGATCCTCGACTTCATTGATCTCTCGCACCATGATCCCAACACTCCTATGCTTGACTTCAATCTGACTCTTGGCCAAAGTCACATGCTGACCGCCTTCATAGGTGAAGAAAAGTGGAAATTTGAAAAGGCCAGGCAAACGAAGAAAGCGCAGTACAAGAAGGAGCGCTACCTGAAGAAAAATGTTGTGAATATGACAACTGATGAACTTGTGTAGCTTCAGGGCAAAATCAAAACCCTCAATGATGAATTTGACGCATACCGTGCAGACTAGATGGGCTCCAAAGTCAGATTTGTGAATTTGACAAAAGGATGTTCTTCAAATGTTGCACGTCCAACACACATTGAAATTCCTCACGCTGAAGCATCTGTTCAGTCTACTGAAGAACATGCCAGCACCGATGAAGAACATCAGGCTGCTGAAGAAAATGAGAATACCAGGGCTGATGACTGCATTCCGGCCGCTGAAGAAATTGCCAGGGCAACCTCTAGTGTTGCACCTGAAGAAAATGTCAGGACAGCTGAAGCTCCAAAGACTGTGCCTGAAGAAAATGAAGAAGTCAGGGTAACTGCAACAGTTGTGCTTGAAGAAATTCAACCAAATTCCTCTGCTCCTCCTGCGCCTACTCCAGCTCCAATCCTTCCATTTGTATCAGATGTGAAGAAGACCAAGGCTGCAGAGCGTGCAACTGTGAAGAAAAGGAAGGCATCAACTTCATCATATTCTTCAGCTCCGAAGAAGATGAAGCCATTGACAAGCTCAGTTGACAACCCAATTGATGCTATTCCTATCTCAACCATGCCATCAAAGGACCTTGTTCCTTTTGATGAATAATATGTGATTCCAAGTGAATCAGATGAAGACATTCCCTCTGCTGCTTCCTCAGAGCAGACGAATGAAGAAATTGAAGTGGATGTAATCCCGTGACACCCCAAGACTGGTGCGCCAGGTGTCAGCCAGTTATTCGTCGTCATTGCCATGTCATCTGCTTGCGTGTTGCATCTTGCCATGTCTTCGTGTGCATTGCATCAACATGTTTTGAAAATTTGCATCCGTCCGAGTCCGCCCGTCCTTTTCCGTTGTCCGTTCTGAGCCCAGACACACTTGCACGCGCCCGCGGCACCTCCGAATATTTATTTTATGAGTGGCCGAAAAATGTTCTGGGAATGGGGTGAAACTTGGCGTGTGGTCTTATTATAGTGTAGACAGACCGCCTGCCAAATTTCGTCGCATTCGGAGCTCGTTTGACAGCCCAACCGTTAAACTATAGCAGCGGTATAGCCGGTTAAAACGTCGGACGTTTTCGGTCTCTGAAAACCGCCACGGGCCTCTCTGCTCTTCTCTCCTCGCAGCTCGAGACCTCTTTGCAACAGCCCACTAGCCCATCCCAACCACCTCCATGCTCTTGGTCGTTGGATCGTGATCGCGTGGCCGAAAACCGCTCCTCATTTGGACACTCCTAGCTCCCTCTACCTATATATTTGCCTCCCCCTCCTCAAATCACGGGTAAAACCCTAGCCTCCTTCTTCCTCGCGTTGCCGGACATGTCCATCCGTGCCGAACATGTCCAGCCGGCCACGTCGCTCCAACCTATGAGTGGCCGCCACCTCAGCCGTGCCGCCCTCAGCCAATCGCGGCTCACCACGTCACCCGGTGCCGCCTCCCACCACCGCGCGGGCCCGCGAGCCCATCCGGAGCCCGCCCGGGCCTGAATCCCGTCGCCGGCCCGGACGAGCGCCCGCGAGCCGCGGCTCGCCTTCCAGCTCGCCCGCCTGGCTCCCGAGCATCCGCGCCGCCCGCGCCTCTCCTCCGGCGAGCCCATCCAACAGCCGCCGCCCAGATCTGGAGGGTCCCCGCCGGCCTTGTCCCATTCCGCCGCTGTTCACGCCCTCCGGCGACCTCCGCCAGCGCCAATCACCGCCACCACCCCGCATCTCCGGCGAGGCGTCACCCCGAGCTCCACCTCCGGCCAGATCCGACCGGGAACAGGGTCCCGCCGACCTCCCGTGGCCGGATCCGTCCGGACCTGCGCCGCACCGGACCTCCTCTTCCTCGCCCGCCGGCGTCCGCCCTGGCGCCGTCGTACGCCGCCATTGCCTCGACCCAGGCCAGCGCCGAACCCGCAACGCCCAGGCCGGCCTCCTTCGCCCTCGTGGGCCCCGTCCCGCTTGTTCCCACCGCAGCCCAGATCCGCATGCCGGCCTCTTCCGGCCTGCCTCGTCTCTTCTTCACGTGGGCCGAAGCCCAGTGGTGAGCCACTATTCCCCGCGTGTGCGCTGTTTAGCTTCTTCTCGCCCATTCTGTTTTTTCTTGAAAAATGGCTAAGTCCCTAAAATGTCATAATTTATATGCATGTTTGAATGGCTGTAACTTTCTATGTGTTGATCCAAATTGTGCATGTAATATGTCCAAATGTTCGTTGTGATATGCTCTTCATATTGTTGTACTGTGGCATGCTTGTTTGAGTTCATCTTGATGCCCTAATCATTGTTGCAAGAGTGCTATATGTTTTAAACTGCTGAAAACTGTTATTATGTTAGCATGTTTGTGAGGTGATAACTTTGTGCATGTTGGTCCAAATGGAGTGTATGAGATGTCAAAATGTTCATTGTGAAGTGCTCTACATGTTGGTTGCTGTAGCATTCATGTTAGGTGCCATATTGCCATGTATATCTCTATTGCAAAAGTGCAAGTGGCTGATAAGTGCTGAAACTTGTTACGAGATGCTGATTTGTCTTGTTCATGGCTATTGGTGTGATTGTCTTTTAAGCTACATGTCAATATGTTTTAGAAGCACAATCATGCCATCTTTGCTTTGGTGCAATTCACTTTTCATGTTATGCCTTGTGGTGTTTGCAACAAGCTTGCAAAGTGGCCTACTCACTGTTGTTATTTTCTGAGACTTGTTGAAAACTGCCAAGTCTGTAACTGTTAAACCTGATGCCATGTTTGCTTGATGCCCCACTCAAATCCATGCATGTTTTAGTATGTCAAATGATCATGTCTTGTTATCCATGTTATGCTCTATCAATCAATGCCTTAGTTTGCATATATGCCCTGCTCTAGCTTGTTCATATCTTGCTCTCAAAATGCTATAAAATGTTTCTGTCAGCCTATTTACAATAAGTTCATTTTTGCCATGTGAACAGCTAGTGATCTATGCATCCTATGACCATCTTCTTGCCATGAGTAGCTTCATAAACATGCCTTCTTGCTGTTGGTTACATTCAGTTGCCATGTTATGCTCTGAGTTGAGTTGCACAAGCTTGCAAACATGCCTACTTGTCGTTGTTTCTGTCATGCTCTGTTTTTTTCACTAAGTCTGAGAAATCAGTAAACTTCTTGAATCTTGCCGTGCTAGTTTAATTGTGTTCTAGCAAGTGTTTAGGTGTGCTCTGAGTTCATGCTTTTTGAGAATCATGTCTATTTCACATCTGTGCGTTTTTATCATGTTTGGGTGTTGTAGCATAAATATACCTTGCTCCAAAGTTGCTATGTTGCCGTTTTTGAACAGCTTGTTGTCATATCTTGTTTCATGTGTATGTGTTGAACCATTGCTCCGTTTTGAGTGTGTCCTATATGAAACTTGTGTGTTTTTGCATGAAGATGCATAATAACCTGTTGTTTACATGCTTGGAGTGTGTTTGCTTGTTGTTTGGAGGCATCTTGCATTTTTTCCATGCTTGTCTTGTTTGCTCATATCTTCTAGGCCGTAGCTCTGAATTAAACAAACTTTATATGAATCTTGACTAGAATTTCGAGTAGATCATCATGGTGCATGTTAACTTGCTGTTTAACAACTTGAACTTAAGGTTTGTTCAGATCTGGGCCAATTTCGAAATGTGCATATGAGGGCTTACCTGAATTGTCATATGTTGTTTCCGGCCTCATTTAAACTTGTTGGTTTGTGTTGCATCATCCCTTGCCATGTTTTGCATCATATAGAATTGTCTTGCATCATACTTGGTTGAGCATCATGTCTTGTTCTTGTGTTGTGTGTTTACCATGTTGTGTGCTTCTTCTCGCTAGTTCATATACCGTTGCGTTCGTGAGGATTCGTTCGGCTACACTTGGTTCGTCTTCATGGATTCTTCTTCGTCTACTTCATGGACTCGTTCTTATTCCTTGCGGGATCTCAGGAAAGATGACCATCTCCAAGGATACCATTACTATCATTGACATGCTAGTTGTCTCGATGCTGTCGCTATATGTCACATTACCTATCTATTGTCAGCCTCTCTCCTTGTTGCCATGAAACCTCTAACCTTTGACACCTTCCCAGCAAACCGTTGTTTGGCTATGTTACCCGCTTGCTCAGCCCCTCTTATAGCGTTGTTAGTTGCAGGTGAAAATGAAGATTGTTCCATGTTGGAACTTGTTGTTAGAATATCACAATATATCTTATATATATATTTAACACACCTATATACTTGGCAATGGGTGGAAGGCTTGGCCTTTTGCTTGGTGTTTTGTTCCACTCATGCCACCTTAGGAGCCGATAAACCGGCGTTATGTTCCTTGATTTTGCGTTCCTAATGCGGTTGGGTATATGGGGACCCCTTGATAGTTCGTCTTTGAATAAAACTCCTCCAGCAAGGCCCAACATTGGTTTTAATTTGCCTCATAATAATAACTTAATTAATTAATTAAATTTCATAGGGGGACGCGTCCCTGAGGATTCTTTCTACATAATAGGGGGGCCAGTGCTGATGGTGTTGGTCCCAAACTAGAGCCACTTGCGGTGCCACCCGGTTATCTAGGGTCTTCGGTTGCTATACGTAGTGCTCACCCGGACGTGGCCTGAGACGAGATACGTGCGGCTACTATGAGGGTGTCGGCATGCCGGGAGGTCTTGCTGGACTTGTTTTACCATTGTCAAAATGTCTTGTGCACCGGGATTCTGAACCTGATCGGATTGTCCCTAAGATAAGGGGTAATATTATTATTATCTCTGCTGATCATGAGAGCTTGTGATGGGCTAAGTTGGGACACCCCTGCAGGGTTATGATCTTTCAAAAGCCGTGCCCGCGGTTATGTGGCAGATTGGAATTTTTTAATGTCCGGTTGTAGAAAACTTGACAGAGGATCCGAGATAAAACACACAACCACATGAGTAACCATGACCGTATCTTTTCATCTTGAGAAGATAACACGATGGGGTTATGGTTGACTCGTAGGTAGTTCAGGATCTTTAGCGATCACTACTAGTTTGCGACCGTTTGCGTAGATGCTCATCTTATTCTTGTACTCGTAAGTTAGCCACCATACTTATGCTTAGCCGCTGCTGCAACCTCACCACTTAACCTCTTCCTACCCATTAAGCTTTGCTAGTCTTGTTACCCATGGTTATGGGATTGCTGAGTCCTCGTGGCTCACAGATACTACTACAACAGTTGCAGGTGCAGGTTTTTGATGACTTGACGTGAGAGCGATTTTATTTGTGTTGGAGTTCTCTTTGATAAGAGGATGATGACTCTGCATAAAAGTAAAGAGATAGGCCCTTCGCAGAGGGAAGCAGGGATTTGTAGAGGTGCGAGAGCTCGTTTTTTAAATAGAGATGAATAACATTTTGAGCGGTATACTTTCATTGTCAACATAACAACCAAGAATCTCGATATCTCCCATGCTACACACATTATAGGCGGTTCCCAAACAGAATGGTAAAGTTTATACTCCCCCAACCACCAACAAACACACTCCACGGCTAGCCCGAAACAACGGGTACCGTCCAAACCAGCAACAGCCCTGGGGGAGTTTTGTTTAATTATTATGATTTTGAGCATGGGACTGGGCATCCTGGTTACCAGCTATTTTCTCGTGAATGATGAGCGGAGTCCACTCATCATGAGAATAACCCACCTAGCATGGAATATATAGACAACCCTAGTTGATACATGAGTTGTTTGAGCATACAAAACATAATTTCATTTGAAGGTTTAGAGTTAGGCACATACAAATTTACTTGGAACGGCAGGTAAATACCGCATATAACAAGGTATAGTGGACTCATATGGAATAACTTTGAGGTTTATGGAAGTGGATGCACAAGAAGTATTCCCGCTTAGTACAGGTGAAGGCTAGAAGGAGACTGGGAAGCGACTATCTAGAGAGCAAGAATGTAGCGACCCGACCCGAATGGATCAAGTCTCTGTGCTTAAGTGCCATCCCTAGATCGGTATGCTGACACACACAGTACTCGAGGATTTATAACAGAGGTAAATCACATGTATTAAGTAACGTAAATACTATTACCTCAATCAATCATAGCGGAAGCAACAAAGGTTGTGGATTCCCATCAACACCAACGACAAAGTTGAGTGTAGACAACGCAACCCTAACGTAACACTTACTCGTCGAATAATTCCTGCAGCATGAGACGTTGCCGCAATGTAGGTCAGTACATTGAATGTACTGGCAATTTCACACTGTAGGAGTAATGATGAACAATGCCTACAACTACATGCACATTTGGCTGGTGGAGGCTGTAAGGTTAAAGTTTTTGCGTAAAGCCAATTTTTCCCTACAACAAAGGAATAAATTTTATTTTAACTATCATGGTAGTTGAAACATCATTGAGAAGGTACATCCAACTCAATCCCAATTAAAGTAATCATTAACCCAACAAGTTAATTAAATAGAGTGATGAGATCAACCAATACTTCAAGTACCAGATACTCAAGATTGTCCATAACCGGGGACACGGCTAATCATGGTCAGTTTCTACACTCTGTAGAGGTTTGTGCACTTTTCCCACAAGACTCGATCGCCTCCGTCGAATTTCTCGCACTACATGGTGTTTGAGAAACGGATGACCGAGACACAGTCTTTCCGAAGAGGTCCCCTTAACCGATAGATAGGCCGGTACACCTACCCATCATGGAAAGGTTTCCCACAACTTACTCAACTATGCTAGAGCCCATAATGGCATTGTGGCTGCACACGGAAGTTTCTAGCATGAATAGTTTTATGATACCTTTGAGCGTGGGTGGCATTCCATAGGACAATCACACGGAAACCCCGGGAGTTCCTAGGACAATACTGGATACCCCAGGTGCCCTGCAACCAATCTACCCAGATGTGTATTCAAGTCGCCACCTTAAGTTGAACCCTTAATTAACAACTCACATCTGTCATGGATTTCACTCAAATCCAAACCACGTCTACGAGCATAGCATGATAACCTAAGCATAGCGTAGAGTAACTCCTAGGGGTTTGAAAATAATGCAGGTAATAGGTTCTTCCTCAATCTACTTCCCAAAGCCACAAATTAAGAGATCCTACTCATGCAAGTGTTTGAGAATATAACTAATGCAATGAAAACTGGGTATTGGAAAGTATGATCAAAGTGTGAACTTGCCTTGTACTGACGATGTAGAAGATTCGCACTCAGAACTCGTGATAGAGCTACTCGTCACACTCCGATTAATTATTGTAAACAAACAATAGTAATCACACATATAAGCAATCACTCAAAAGATCGGATAGAGCAAATAAAACACTATGGGAAACTTCAAAAACAAACGAATGACTCCTGTAACATAAAACAATTTCCAACAGTACCAAAATTATGTTAATTTGGCATTATCAGAAAGTTTAGGTCAAGAGCTTCGATTTGCAAAAAGAATCAACTAAATCGGAGTTATAAAACTCAAGTTATGATCAAAACAAGTTTGAATCTAAAACTAGTTGAATTCAAATTTTAAAACCTTCAAAAACATGTTTAAGTTGTTTTACTGGAAAAAGGGGATCGTAACGAAGGCGTGGGCGTTAGTTTCGTTGGATTTGGACCAACGAGCAAAAAGTTACGGCCGTTTGAAGATTAGGGGCTAAACTGTCAAATAAAATATTTACAAAGAGGTCCCTGGCTGAAAACTAAAAGAAAAAGAAAAAGGTTAATGAGCGAACGCTCAGTTTTTAAGCCTAACTAATGAACGTTCACTGAATAGCTAAACCTAAAAAAATATAAAACCGATCTAAAACAAAAACCTAACTAAACAGAAAACCGAGGCGGTTTTTTCTTCATAAACCACGGGTTCGGGCGGTTCTTCGATGGGCGGATCGGGTCCGGGTCAGAGCGGACTCCGGCCAGCGGCGAGGGCGGCAGCTTCGCCGGCGAGCGGCGGCAGCGGCGGAAGAAGCACGGTTGCGGGTGGCTGCGCGGGACGAGGGTAAGCGAGGAGCAGCGGCGGGAGGCAGCGAGGCGGCGGCGAGGCAGCAATAGCAAGCAGCGGCGACGGCGGCGAAGTCGGCGGCAGCGGTGGTTTGCGGCGGCGGCGGCGACAGGCGAGGGCGGCGGTGCGTGCGAGAGCGGGGAGAGAGGGCGGCGGGGCGGCGTTTATATAGACGGGAGGGGCGAGGGGTGGCGTGGGGAAGGGGTCGGCGGCGGTGTCCGTCGGCACCACGGCGGCGGTGACATGCCCGCTCGGGACTCCATCCCAAGCTGGAAGATGTGCGGCGGGCAAGCTGGGCCGCGGCCTGGCGGAAGCTCGGCCGGCCCAGTCGGCGGAGGATTTTTTTTTTTTGAATAACTATTTTCCAAACAATAGAAAAATAGTAAAAACCCAATAAATATAATTATTATATAGGCATAAAATATATCAAAATTTTCAGAAAAACAAACCCTACAAGATGAACATTTTTCTACAGTCAAATAAAATCCACAAAAATTCTAATAAATCAAATAGTGCTACTGTTGCAATAAAATCCAGTAAAAATCCTTTTAAAAATACCAAAATGATTTCAAATTTATTTCTCTCCAATTTTCTGCTGTAGGGAATCATGTTACCCTTATTTCCATATATTTTATTTTTGGTGAAAAATAATTTGAATAAAACCAAATAACTGAATATTTGAAATTGAGTTGCAGAAAATTTCAGAAAAACTTCCAACTCATATTTCTTATAATTTGAAGAAGTCATTTTATCTTCTCTCGCGAAAATCATTGAGTTTCCTAAAGTTTCTGAATTGAAAATATTTCGAGGATGAAATTCAAAATCCTTTCAAAGCCCTTTATCATTTAAAATAAATGGAAGAAGTCATATTATCTTCACTCTAGGGTTTTGTGTTGAAAAGAATTTGAATTCCCGGAGATCATAAAGGCAAAGTGAAAGTTTGGAAAAGTCATTTCATTCCCTCTCATTTAACTTTCAAAAATTTCAAATTTCACTCAATTTCACACAGCACATCAAACAACAATCAAATCTATCTATTTATTATAACATTCCAAAATTTAAAATTTTGGGATGTTACAAACCTACCACACTTAAAATGAATCTCGTCCTCGAGATTCGGAGAGGCTAGCAAGAAATAAGTTGGGGTTTGGGGTCTTCTAGCAAATCTACTGATTGGTAAGGTCTAGTGTGCTACCACACTTAGAACCAAGGTTATGGTTCCTTCAGAACTGAGGTACTCCATTCTTTGGGATAACGTTGTCGGTCTTCTCAGATCTTCAGCATAATTCCTTCTCTGGGCTCTTTCGGTAGTGGCATAACCTTTGCCCTCAATTCCTTGTGTTCTTTCATCTTGGTGAGGTTCTTCCGAAACCTTGGTTCTTCTCAGCTGACTGGTCTGGCGCCAATACTAAACAAATATCGATATCTCATGGGGGTCATCAAACAAATTTTACTGGGTTCCTACAGAAAACGAGTCTGAGCTTCATTCTCACCATATATCCTACGGTTGGCAACGGCATGCCGTGTACAAGGGAAAATTTTCTATACCATTCTAAGGTTTAAACAAGGTTTTGACATCGTCGTCTCTCTACTATAGGTAAGTTACTCAGATTTACCATCCCGTATAACAGAGGTGAACAATAAGAGTAAGTCGGTATGGTGATCCATCCATCCCGCACCCAAATCATTACCTTGTATATGGTTTAGTGAATCTCGCATTCTAACACTCGGTCATTCTCACAAGCATTGCAGAATTTCTCTTGTCAACAAACTAAGTTCAGATAAATCCATTTATTTTGCAAGCCAAGCAACCATCTATCATGTTTTCACAACCCTCGGGTTTAACGTAAACACCTATAAGATCGTATGTTGGCAAAGTCGTAACTTCTTCCAGGGGTTTTCCTTCAGCAAGAGTGTGCTTGCTTTCTTGACAGGTCCTGGGCCTGTGGGTTATGGCTCATCTCATCACTAACAACACTTGGTCTCATCATCGGGTTGCAACTGATCATTCTTCCAACATCCAACTTCCCTGGCTTTCTTATATCCATCCAATTTTGTTTGGTATCCCTTCTTTCTCTTGGTACCCAACTGAGCGTAATTACTCACACTCATCCTTGGGTAGTCCTTTCCAAGTCTGACGTATCTAACCACTAGCTAGTGTATTCGGGTAATGGTGTTGGATTCTACCACACTTAAAATAAATAACACTAGTTCTCTTCAAAATCTTATTCCATGTATCATGGCTTCACTCATCCCTTATATAGCACCAACTCATAAACTCCAAAATCAATACCACGATGCTAATTGTATTGATTCTCAACTCACTCTGATCTACTGCATTTCCATTGCACGCTTTAACTCAACTACTTAGCACCAAACTCCTTCTCATGGGGATAGTATTTAGCAAAGTGCCCTGCTTCACTTCAGCATGATCATATTACTACTGACAAGTCTCGTGGTTCCCTTATGATTATGTAGCCTCCTTAGGTCCTCGGCTTAGGTCCACTTCAGAACTTGTATATCCTTAACTCATCCTTGGAGTCACTATTGCTCCATACTCCAGCATTACCCCCTCTAAAAATACAATTGTACTTCTTTTCTTCATAACCTTGGGGTAAGCTTCATATCAAAAATAAACTCTAACTTGTTTGTGCAAACTCCACTATTTGGGGCAACACTTTCCTTTCTATTGGTCTAGGGTTCACTCAGAAAAGCATCGCCCTAAACAAAACGCACCGGTTCATCCGTAATACATATTCTCCTCATATCAAATCTCTTATTACATCCTGAACCAGTATTCAAAATCTCAATTTCAAAGGTGCTTCACTACAAAGGTTGCCATCCACATAGTTGGGTATGGTCAAACATTCCTCTCATCTTTATTCCTTTGTCCTAGCTAAGGACGCTTCAGTCCCACTGGAATTGTGCAATGTGATTCTTAAAATCATCGATCTTTTGCTTCATCCTATTGGTCGTGTGCTTCGTCTCCATCATCTCTGCATGCACTCTACTCAGGCTTTCCTGGGTATAACGAAGTCTTTCTTCGAGTATTTCCCCAATCTGACGTATGTCCTCCATAGCAACTTCACGAACAGAGTCGATGAATGTAGTTCGTGGTACTCGGGAGATGAAAAAGTATTGACCCATAGTCTTTGGGAAAACTCCTTTCACACGATGGAGGTGTACCTACACGTACCAAAGTTCAACTCCATTCTCCATGAAGGGATAACCCTTGTAAACTGCATCTCCTTCTAGGTGAATATGCCTCATCATGTCCTTCAGGATCTTAGGGTAATCATGATTGCTAGTCAGGGTCATGATTGTTTCCGGGCCCTTGAAAAAAAGACTCGTATTGGGTTGGCATCTGTAGGCATTAGACAAAAGGGGTTCCCAGGACAACATACGGACATCCTTTAAAATGGGGTCGTTTGTCCAAGAAAGGTTTGGGGTCAACTGGTCCATGGGTTCTAGGTCTTGGTCTAGGTGAGATAGCAAGAGAGGCACTCAAATCATCCAACAACTCATAACATCTTCTTAGACTCCAAAAATATTAATTTCTATTGCTTCACAAACTATTACAATGTTATTTCCATAACTCAACTCAACATTGTAATAAAAGTGTATTCCTCATTTAGCTACATGCTTCATTCTAATATCTAGACCTCGACTACTCTGATCATCTTTCCTTCGGTATGAACCTTCTCTTGGCAAAAAGCTCTACTTCCTTGTAGCGTAAACTAATGGCATCAGACAAATCTAAGGACTTCATGGCGACTGTCCTGGTTCATTGGGTTCTTCGCTTCCTGGTTGGGAAATTGCTAGCATAATGACCTAATTAAATCCTTGCACCAGTAACATGTGATGTGACTCAGGTCCTTCTCCGTAGAAATTGGGTTCTTCTGGGGACACACGCTCTGTCTCTTCCTCAACTTCTTCGTTCCTATCAATACTTCTATCTTTTGTGGATCAAACTCCACTTCTTCTGTCGGGAAGTCTCCCAGATACTCTTGGCTTTCCTTCGTGCAATACTGTGAAAGCTGTCCTTATTCTCCACATGAGTAGCAAGCACGTGAGTAATATCTGTCTAGGCCTTCTCCATCAGGGTCGTCTATATCTTTCTCCATCACGGATTCCTTTAAGGTTTCCTCGAGGACTTCTTTCATTGCTTCTTTATTCTGCTGGATAGATCATTGCACCATGGGGTAAATGTGACACTGAGCAGGGTAGTGGGTAGTCCCTTCACACAAGAAACAAGTAATCTGCCTAGTTGGGCATTCTTCAGCTAGGTGACTACCTTCACAATTAGGACATTCATCATTGTGCTCCTCCTGGGTGTGTCCTATTTCTCAACAAATCCTGCAGGCACAAGGTTTCTTCCTCGGGTTGTCACCACGCTCTCGGATGAGACCGGATCTTAACAAAGTCTTCTTGAATTCCTCCCAACTTCCTGCTCCATTACATTCTTGTATGGCTTGACGCGTCTTCCACCATGTTGCAGTACTTTTTGTGAAGTACTGAAGAACGTATTGAACCTCATACTTCCTTGCAACCAAGTTCTTCCTGAAGTAATCCTCCATGTTTTGTATCCATAGCTCTGTCTCCGGTTGGGTCATCGGTCCAGATAATATAAGGCTATCTTCTTTCATCCTCTATTGGTCCAAGGGTTTTGGGATGAGAATTGGGAGATGGAGAGAGATACACTCAATACAAACAATAGTTTTGAAAAGACGGGTTTTATTTTGTGTGGCCGTCGGGAAAACATGAAACAAATGATAGCTCACAGTCGTCGCCTCTAACGTAAGTACAAAACAGGGGTTTGGTCTTCTAAAGGTCGACATCTCCTTCAAAGTCGTCAACTCTTCAAAACTTCGGAGTATCCATTATTGTAGCTTCAACACTTCCAATGTTTGGTGAAATCCTCTTTACTCCGAAGTGTTCCAAATGGTAATGGGTATTGTCTAACTATTTGAGCTAAGAGGGAAGATTTTGACAAAACTCAGAAAAGAAGAGAGGTAAGAATCTTTTTGAAAATACGGTTTTAGGGAAATACTTTCTTATGGGCTTGCCAGTTTCTAGGGTCACGTCCTACAGTCAACATGTGCTCTGATACCGTCTTGTAGCGACCCGACCCGAATGGATCAAGTCTCTGTGCTTAAGTGTCATCCCTGGATCGGTATGCTGACACACACAATACTCGAGGATTTATAACAGAGGTAAATCACATGTATTAAGTAAAGTAAATACTATTACCTCAATCAATCATAGCGGAAGCAACAAAGGTTGTGGATTCCCATCAACACCAACGGCAATGTTGAGTGTACACAGCGCAACCCTAACGTAACACTTACTCGTCGAATAATTCCTGTAACATGAGACGCTGCTGCCATGTAGGTCAGTACATTGAATGTACTGGCAATTTCACACTATAGGGGTAATGATGAACAATGCCTACAACTCAATTCATATTTGGCTGGTGGAGGCTACAAGGTTAAAGTTTTTGCGTAAAGCCAGTTTTTCCCTACAACAAAGGAATAAATTTTATTTTAACTATCATGGTAGTTGAAACATCATTGAGAAGGTACCTCCAACTCAATCCCAATTAAAGTAATCATTAACCCAACAAGTTAATTAAATAGAGTGATGAGATCAACCAATAATTCAAGTACCAGATACTCAAGATTGTCCATAACTGGGGACACGGCTAATCATGATCAGTTTGTACACTCTGCAGAGGTTTGTGCACTTTTCCCACAAGACTCGATCGCCTCCGTCGGATTTCTCGCACTACATAGTGTTTGAGAAAAGGACGACCGAGACATAGTCTTTCCGAAGAGGTCCCCTTAACCGATAGATAGGCTGGTACAGCTACAATCCCTCTACATCTGCTAGACCATCATGGAAAGGTTTCCCACAACTTACTCAACTATGCCAGAGCCCATAATGGCGTTATGGCTGCACATGGAAGTTTCTAGCATGAATAGTTTTATGATCCCTTTGAGCCTTGGTGGGATTCCATAGGACAATCACACGGAAACCCTGGGATTTCCTAGGACAACACTAGATACCCCAAGTGCCCTGCAACCAATCCACCCAGATGTGTATTCAAGTAGCCACCTTAAGTTGAACCCTCAATTAACAACTCACATCTGTCATGGATTTCACTCAAACCCAAACCACGTCTACGAGCATAGCATGATAACCTAAGCATATCGTAGAGTAACTCCCAGGGGTTTGAAAATAATGCAGGTAATAGGTTCTTCCTCAATCTACTTCCCAGACCCACAAGTTAAGAGATCCTACTCATGCAAGTGTTTGAGAATATAACTAATGCAATGAAAACTGGGTATTACAAAGTATGATCAAAGTGTGAACTTGCCTTGTACTGACGATGTAGAAGATTCGCACTCAGAAATCGTGATAGATTTACCCGTCACACTCCGATTAATCTATCGTAAGCAAACAATAGTAATCACACATAAGCAATCACTCAAAAGATCGGACAGAGCGAATAAAACACTTCGGGAAACTTCAAAAACAAACGAATAACTCCTGAAACATAAAACAATTTCCAACAGTACCAAAATTATGTGAATTTGGCCTCATCAGAAAGTTTAGGTCAAGAGCTTCGATCTGCAAAAAGAATCAACTAAATCGGAGTTATAAAACTCAAGTTATGATCAAAACAAGTTTGAATCTAAAACTAGTTGAATTCAAATTTTAAAACTTTCAAAAACATGTTTAAAATGTTTTACTGGAAAATGGGGATCGTAACGAAGGCGTGGGCGTTGGTTTCGTTGGATTTGGACCAACGAGCAAAAAGTTACGGCCGTTTGAAGATTGGGGGCAAAACTGTAAAATAAAATATTTACAGAGAGCTCCCTGGCCGAAAACTAAAAAAAAGAAAAAGGTTAACGAGTGGAAGCTCAGTTTTTAAGCCTAACTAATGAACGTTCACTGAATAGCTAAACCTAAAAAAATAAAACCGATCTAAAACAAAAACCTAACTAAACGGAAAACCGAGGCAGTTTTTCTTACCTAGACGGTTTTTTCTTCACAAACAGCGGGTTGGGGCGGTTCTTCGACGGTCGGATCGGGTCCGGGTCAGAGCGGACTCCGGCCGGCGGCAAGGACGGCAGCTTCGCAGGCGAGCGGCGGCGGCGGCGGAAGCAACGCGGCTGCGGGTGGCTGCGAGGGGCGAGGGCAGGTGAGGAGCAGCGGCGGGAGGCAGCGAGGCGGCGACGAGGCAGCAACAACAAGCAGCGGCGGCGGCGGCGGCGGTGGTTTGCGGCGGCGGCGATGAAAGGCGAGGGCGGCGGTGCGCGCGAGAGCGGGGAGAGAGGGCGGCGTATATATAGGCGGGAGGGGGCGAGGGGTGGCGTGGGGAAGGGTTCGGCGGCGGTGTTCGTCGGCACCAAGGCGGCGGTGACCTGCCCGCTCGGGACTCCGTCCTGAGCTGGAAGATGGGTGGCGGGCGAGCTGGGCCGGCCCAGTCGGCGGATGATTCTTTTTTTTTTGAATAACTATTTTCCAAACAACAGAAAAATAATAAAAACCCAATAAATAAAAATATTATATAGGCATATAATATATCAAAATTTTCAGAAAAAGAAACCCTACAAGATGAACATTTTTCTACAGCCAAAAAAATCCACAAAAATTCTAATAAATCAAATAGTGCCACTGTTGCAATAAAATCCAGTAAAAATCCTTTTAAAAATACCAAAATGATTTCAAATTTATTTCTCTCCAATTTTCTGCTGTAGGGAATCGTGTTACCCTTATTTCTATATATTTTATTTTTGGAGAAAAATAATTTGAATAAAACCAAATAACTCAATATTTGAAATTGAGTTGCAGAAAATTTTAGAAAAACTTCCAACTCATATTTCCTATAATTTGAAGAAGTCATTTTATCTTCTCTCGGGAAAATCATTGAGTTGCTTAAAGTTTCTGAATTGAAAGTATTTCGAGGATGAAATTCAAAATCCTTTCAAAGCCTTTTATCATTTAAAATAAATGGAAGAAGTCATATTATCTTCACTCTAGGGTTTTCTGTTGAAAAGAATTTGAGCACGAGTAGGATATAAAATAAATGAACATGCATTAAAATTAATCAACAATGAATTCAAGCATGAGTAGGATATAAATCACCATGAACATAAATATCGTGAAGGCTATGTTGATTTGTTTCAACTACATGCGTGAACATGTGCCAAGTCAGATCACTTAAATCGTTCAAAGGAGGATACCACCCATCATACCACATCACAACCATTTTAATATCATGTTGGCACGCAAGAAAGACCATTATAAACTCCTAGCTAATTAAGCATGCCATAAGCAGCTATGATCTCTAATTGTCATTGCACACATGTTTCATTCATAACAAGCTGAAACAGGAACGACGAGCCATCATATTTACAAAAACAAAAGAGGTCGAGTTCATACCAGCTTTTCTCATCTCAATTAGTTCATCATATAGCATCCTTATTGCCTTTCACTCACATGACTGAATGGTGTGGAAAATAATAATAGTGCACGTGCATTGGACTAGCTGGAATCTGGAGGCATTTAATACAAGAGAGAAGACAAGGTAATATGGCTCAAGGTTAAATCAACAACAAAGCATATGAGAGCCACTAAGCATTTTCATCATGGTCTTGTACTCTTAACCCCTAAAGAAAAGAAAAGAAACTATTTACACGGGAAAGCTCCTGACAAGCAAAAGAAGAACGAGAAATCTTTTTGGGTTTTTGTTTTAGCTATTACTACAAGCAAAGAAAGTAAAGTAGCTAGAAGCTACAACTAATATTTTTTTGTTTTTCTGGATTTTTGTGGCACACAAGGAAAAGACTAAGAAAAAAAAGAAATTGAAACTAAGCATGGATGGTACAGTGAAAGAGTGTGAGCACCGACAACTAGAATAAGTGTGAACATGAATGTAAGTCGGTGAGAAACACGTACTCCCCCAAGCTTAGGCTTTTGGCCTAAGTTGGTCTATGCCCACGGATCGAAGCCACTCCCTCTAGTGTACTGAGAAGCATCTTCTAGGTGCCACTGGTTGGCGAGCTCGTCCAGCTCCCACCCATAAACAGATTGACGGAAAGGATCAATTGGTGGTTCAGGCTCAGGCTCTGAAGCTTGTGCCTGGCCCTGGTACTTGTAGAAGGCATCTGATGTGATGAGGAATACGCATGTAGACAGATCAAACAAAGAAGGTGCATGCAAGGTAACAATTTCACAGTATATTTCATCAAACCACAATTTATAATTAAGTTGCATATTCTTGTCTTTAACAATAAAATCATGAGCTACCATGCTCTTGTAGTCTAGATAAACAGGGGCAAGCAATTTTTCTTCCTTCTCATGATGCCTAATAGGTATATTAAAATATTCAGCAAGGCGAGAAGCGAAGATGCCTCCAAAGGGTACTTCGCATATTTCGCAAAAGTCTAAGAGTGATATCTCCTTAATCACATCATATAAACAAAATTCCACCGTAGGTGGTGTTTTCCTAGAATGAAAATGAAAGCTTTGCGTGAAAATATTGGTGAGTAAGAGATACTGTTCTTTCTGGTCGTTGAGGAAGTTGGTGAGGCCTGCATTATTTGCCAACCAATAAAAGTCTTCGTAAATCCCGGCGAACATCATGAAATCGTTACAAGGCCATTCGCACGGTCGAACTTCTGCCATGCGAGGAAGATTATACTTGGGCTTCTTAATTTTCATCTTTCTTCTTATCCTCTGAACACTTGCTGGAGGAGCCCCTCAATAATCTTCTTAACATTTTCCTTTTCTGAAAAATTCTGAAATTTTAAGTAACTTCAAAATAAAAGTTAACCAAACTCAACAAGATTGATAGCAACAACTCCTATAAGTGCCTAGACGCTATATCATGCATTAGAACAACTTGGGACCAAGAAAATTTGACATGCAACTTCAAGAACAAGGTCACCACAGCACCATAAATTTGCAACAAATAAAGCACTAGAACAAAAACTAATCGGACCAATGGAGGAGTCACATACCAAGGAACAATCTCCCCAAATAGTTTGGTGAATGCTGCTTTGATCAAGGAGATCGAAAATGGCAGCAAGATGAGCTAGAACTCGGGTTTGAGCTGGTTTGGGATTTTTTGGGAGGAAGAAGAAGAACATGGGTACAGGAATAAGTGGAGGGGGGCCACGTGGGGCACACGAGGCAGGGGCGTGCCCTGGGCAGGGGGCGCGCCCTGGACCCTCGTGGCCACGTGTTGGCCCCACTCGCTGCGTGTTCAATGCCATATTTCCTCAAATATTCTAGAAAAAATCATATTTCATTTTCATGGCATTTGGAGAACTTTTATTTTTGCGATATTTTTTATTGCAGGGATAAGTCTGGAAACAGACAGAAAATATTAATTTTTGCTTAATTTATCCTAAGTAACAGGAAATAAAAAGAGGGTACAGAAGGTTGTGCTATCTAGATTCACCTATCCCATGCCAATCAAAAGGAATGCATTAACAAGGTTGATCAGGTCTTGTTAATAAACTCTTTCCGAGTAACATGAAACTGGAGTATTTTCGAATAACACTAGGTTACCTGAATGGGGATATGTATGTCCCCAACAATAAGTATGTCATATGTCTTCTTGATAGTAGGAAGATGAAATTCAAAACCTCCAATAGTAATAGTTGAAGTTTTTCCAATATAATTGATACTATGGACCTGAGGTTGTTTCCTCGGAAAGTGTACCGTATGCTCATTACCATTGACATGAAAAGTGACATTGCCTTTGTTATAATCAATAACAGCCCTTGCAGTATTCAAAAAAAGGCCTTCCAAGAATAATAGACATACTATCGTCCTCGAGAATATCAAGGATAACAAAGTCCGTTAGAATAGTAACATTTGCAACTACAACAGGCACATCCTCACAAATACCGACATGTATAGGAGTTGATTTATCGGCCATTTGCAAAGATATTTCAGTAGGTGTCAACTTACTCAAGTCAAGTCTACGATATAAAGAGAGAGGCATAACACTAACATCGGCTCCAAGATCACACAAAGCAGTTTTAACATAGTTTCTCTTAGTGGAGCAAGGTATAGTAGGTACTCCTGGATTTCCTAATTGCTTAGGCATTACACCCTCAAAAGGTTAATTGGCAAGCATGGTGGAAATTTCTACTTTAGGTATCTTTCTTTTGTTGGTAATAATGTCTTTCATATACTTGGCATAAGGATTTGTTTTAAGCACATCAGTCAAACGCATACACAAAAAGATAGGTATATTCATTTCAGCGAAGCGCTCAAAATCCTCATCATCCTTTTTCTTGGATGGTTTCGGAGGAAAAGGCATGGGTTTCTGAATCCATGGTTCTCTTTCCCTACCGTGCTTCCTAGCAACAAAGTCTCTCTTAGCATAACATTGATTCTTTGATTGTGGGTTATCAAGATCAACAGCAGGTTCAATCTATACATCATTATCATTGCTAGGTTGAGCATCATCATGAACATCATCATTAATATTATCACTAGGCTCATGTTCATTACCAGATTGTGTCTTAGCATCAAAAACAGATATATCATTAGGATTCTCGGGTGTGGCAGCTACAGGTTCACTAGAAGCATGCAAAGCCCTATCATTTTTCTTTTTCTTCTTTTTAGAAGAACTACGTGCATCTATATTAGCTCTCTGAGAATCTTGCTCAATTCTCTTAGGGTGGCCTTCAGGATATAAAGGTTCCTGAGTCCTTTTACCACCTCTAGTAGCAACTCTAACATCATAGTCATTATTCTTACTATTTAATTCATTGAGCAAATCGTTCTGCGCCTTAAGTACTTGTTCTACTTGAGTGGTGACCATGGAAGCATGTTTACTAATGAGTTCAAGTTCACCTTTAGCTCTAGATAGATAATCACTCAAGCGTTCAGTCATATAAGCATTGTGTCGTAATTGTCTACCAACATAAGCATTGAAGTTTTCTTGTTTCACAATGAAATTGTCAAACTCATCTAAGCATTGGCTAGCAGACTTATAACGAGGAATATCACCTTCATAGAATCTATAAAGAGAATTTACCTTTAGTACCTGTGTCGGGTTATCAAGACCATGTATTTCTTCAATAGGTGATAAATTCTTAACATCTTCAGCCTTAATACCTTTTTCTTTCATAGATTTCTTTGCCTCTTGCATATCTTCAGGACTAAGAAATAGACCACCTCTTTTCTTCGGAGTTGGCTTAGGGGCTGGTTCAGGAAGTGTCCAATTATTTTCATTGGCCAGCATATTACTCAATAGTAGTTCAGCTTGTTCAACTGTTCTTTCCCTGAAAACACAACCAGCACAACTATCCAGGTGGTCTCTGGAAGCATCGGTTAGTCCATTATAAGAGACATCAAGTATATCATGCATCTCAAGAGGATGATCAGGCAAAGCATTAAGTAACTGGAGAAGCCTCCCCCAAGCTTGTGGGAGACTCTCTTCTTCAATTTGCAGAAAATTATATATTTCCCGTAAGGCAGCTTGTTTCTTATGAGCGGGAAAATATTTAGCAGAGAAGTAATGCATCATATCCTGGGGACTACGCACACAACCAGGATCAAGATAATTAAACCAAGTCTTAGCATAACCCTTTAACGAGAACGGAAATATCTTAAGGATATAGTACTAACGAATCTTTTCATCATTGGTAAACAGGGTGGCTATATCATTCAACTTAGTAAGATGTGCCATAACAGTTTCAGACTCATTGCCATGGAAGGGATCAGACTCAACCAAAGTAATTAACTCAGGATCAACAGAGAATTCATAATCCTTATCAGTAACACAGATAGGTGAAGTAGCAAAAGCAGGGTCATGTTTCATTCTAGCATTCAAGGACTTTTCTGTGACAGCCTGATTTTTGCCCTCTTTTATTTGCCAAATATTTATTTGACTTTATTGTAAAACTTGGGGTTTTTGAATCATTTCATATGGACTTAAACCAGTTGAGTACCCTAGGCTTTCACCCAAGTTCCTCCCATCCATCTGACACTATTATATATCTCTGGACCACCCCAATATACTCCATGGAATGTTTTTCTTATTTGAAAAATATTCATTTTTCTCCCTAAAACCCTAGCTAAATTCTTGGAGCTCCAAAGAAACCCCTATTTTTCTGGCTCCAAAAATTCTGAGGAAATTCCTAAATATTCTTTGGACCTTAAGGCACATTCCTGAGCAAAAATATTGCACTACTTTTTGGAATATTTTTGCTACAGAAAATCTTCTCCATTCTGGACAGAAATGGTAGTTTCTACAGCAACTACCATTTTACTTGCTCCAAATCTCCTTAAACTTCTTGTGCATATTCACCTTAGTAACTCATGACTAGCCTCCAAAGCACATCCTCCCACTATTCACCATTTTACCACGGCAAGCTCTCAAAGTTTCTGTCCAGAAACTTACCAGGCCAGTTAATCTCATTCTACTGCGTCTGGAGTTAAACCAACCCTGGGTAACTCACCTATCTACCACGAACAACACGCCCCAGACAAGGTTTTTGGCAACAAGTCAGCCTGCAGACACGGGTTTCGCACGATGACCACGCGTGTACACCGTGCCATGGCATGTAGCTGGCGCGCTCTGGATGCGGCGAGCGCTCTGTAGAGTGCGTGCTCGCTTCCGAGCCTGCCCAACCGCGCCAAACGCCGCCCCCATCATCGTCCTCATCTCACAGTCCACCCCTAGCGCTCGTCGACACCGTAGCTCGCCGCAGCGAGCACGGGCGCGGTTCGGCCAAGGCACAGTGCGGTGCGCACTGTGCTCGTCGCCATCTCCAGCGCCCCTATGCTCGTCTCCGCACGGCCACAGCTCCCTCGTGACTCCGCTTCTTCTCCCCCCTCTCACTGACGCCGTTTCATCGTCGGGTGTGGCCAGGTGTCGCCGGCGGAGCACCGACCCCCCCTCTCGCTCACCTATAAATAGGCCCTTCCCCAGCAACTTCGAGCACACCGCTGCACTCCCACATGACCCCAGATAGAGTAGAACCCCGTGGCCCGGCCGGGCAGGACTCAGGCCACCGTTCCCGAGCCGAGCTCACCGGCAATCCCCCTCGGGTCGTTGAGGTAGCTCCCAGCTCCCTCCGTCCAAGGCAACCGCACCAGGGACTCCGCCACTCTCTGGTGAAGCTTCTTCACCTAGCTGGAGCTGCTGGAGGTGCGCGCCGTAGCTCGTCGTCTTCCCCAACTCCGGCGAGTCCCCTGTCCTGCCTTCGCCTCCGAGCTCCATTCTGTCGCCGTCCGTCCACCTCCAGCCACCCTACGGGTACAGGCAGGTGCGCCTCAACCTTCTCCGTTGATCTATCCTCTCCGTTTGAGCCATGGGGCAATGTCGCCGGTGTATGCTCGAGCGAAGCGACGGCCGCCTCTGCCCATCTCTCTCTCTCCCTCTCACCTGGCTAGCGGGGCCCGCTAGTCAGTCTCTCCACTCCTGCGCGAAGCGGTATAAGTGGTGGCGCTCGGGGCATTTACGCCTTTGACGTCACCCCCCTATTCTTTTTATTTAAACTTCTGAATTTAAATAATTCCAGAGAACTTCAAAATGCTCTAACTTTTCAACCTTAAGTCCAAATGAATTGATTCTTTTTGCATTGTGTTCCTGGTGAAGAAATCATGCAGCACACCAAAAATGAAACCATTTGGTGCTGTGTAGATTTTCTGTTGAATTTTTGAATGAATCTTGATAAATTCTTTTTGAACTTTTATTTATTTTCAGAGGAAGAAACTTGTCTTGAGGATCACCAGGAAGCTTGTGAGCCTCATTTGAACTAAGGCAAGCCACATCAACATTTTCATAGTGCCATTTCAATATTTGTGATTTTTCCAACTTGAACAAATGATTTATATTGTGCATGTTAAACATTTTGTTAAATAGTTCTTTTGGTTGCTGTAGTATTTGGCTCCATTTCACTTTACAGAAAGATGAAGTTTGGTTTAAGTCATTAAGATAAAGTTGGGATATTGTGAATGATTATGAACATACATATGTGAAGTTATTTTCTTTTGCATTAAGTAATTATTATAAAATTTTGCTACGTCAAATTTTGTTGAAAGTCTAGCATAACCAGAATAATAGTGAAGTTAAGATGAAAGTTGACTCAACTTTATTGTTGCATGGCATTTTACTTTTTTATTGACTACACTTTGGTATATTGCATGGCATTGTATGACACCGGTTACTTTATTTCTTTCTAAGTTGAAATTGTTAATAACTCAACTTGAATAAATTGTTGACCGGGTCATGGTGCCACTGAATCGAGTCTTTCCCAGTGCAACCACATTTACCTTTATGGGAAGGTCTTGATTCTGTCCATTGACATGCCTCTTGTCGGTACCTCCAGATAGGGAAGGTTATGGGCATGCAGTACCCTGGCCCGGTAAGCATGACATAACCTTGTGTGCCCATAGTTAATTTTATGGTAACGAGTAACCATTTGGGACACTTTTTGTTTGGCCACGACGGTGGCAGGTGTCTCTTTGGTAGACACAGGGCCACCCAGGACTGTTCCAGTGGGGGAACGAGTCGGAGTGGCCGGAGGAGTGTCATGGCAATGGACGGGTTTCGTCTGAATGCCGTTGGTCCACCCGAATGGGAGAAAGATGTCATGGGTTCCGTGGTGTGGGTACAGTGCACTACCTCTGCAGAGTGTATTTAATCTATCGATAGCCGAGTCCACGGTCACGGACACGCTCAAAAGTAGGCCACACCATGGGTCAACAGATAAAAAAAATTGCTCACTATGTCCTAAATTTCTGGTGCTATGTTAAATTGAGGAAAGAGCTTCCGAGAGGTTTTGCGACCCAGTATGGGCAAGTTTGGGATCACCGGAAAGGTCATGATTTATATCTTGTTGAAATGAATAAGTTGGTGGTTATAATAAATCATCATGAGTAATATAGACTGAGGTTTTATTTATGCAAGGTCATGAGTATAGCATGTTAGTAAATTTCCATGTAAGTCTATTGCTGCATATTTAATTTTGACTAATCATCATGGTATTGTTTGTCATTATGATTTTGTTTTGCTATAAGCTTGCAAGTACATTCAAAGTACTGACCTGGCGTATCATGCCAGATTTTAGGAAAGTTTCGTTGGGAAGGAGTGTCGTCTGAGTCTAGTCCGTATCCACATCGGTGTCCCTGTGAGATGGAGTTCTTCTACGACGTCGTTCCGCTGCTGCGTAGTTTATGCCCGAGGCCCTTTTATGTTCATTAAATAATGTACATATTGTCTAGCCGTACCGTGTGTGCCGCTCGGCCTCGCTAACTGTTGTAATGTAAAACTTTGGCCCGCTAGTATCAATAAAGCGGCTGCTTTCTGTATCAAGATGTTGTGTGTTTCCAGAAGACAAGGTCTCTGGGCTGGCAATGCAAGGTAAACCGGTCGCTCTGATCCGGGGTGCCACAACGCTTGGTATCAGAGCCGCGCTGACTGTAGGATGCGTTAGACTAAGACGTGCCACTTAAACGCTAGATACACGTTTAGTTTGAGTGCCGGTAGTCTGTCTGGTTGGTTATTGCTTTATCTATACTTGTATTTTTTTATGCTAACCCACTAATGGTTGTGAGTGTAGATGGCTCCGGTGCCGTATCCGTGCTAGTTGCAGCTGATGTCGTACACGTCGCCGCACCTCCTCCGCAACGTGTGGCGTCGGCTGTACCCTCATGGAGACGACCCAGTTTATCGTCTGTACCGGGAGCGTCTAGCTGACTCAGTTTATGAATATCAGGCAGTGGTGACCCTGCGCATTTGTTCTAATTCCAGCTCCTATACTCGTACTTCTCGTAGCGGTCATGCTTCTACCGCTTCGCTAGCCGTCCAGTTTGCTGCATTCGAGATCCTCGTTGAGCTCCGCCACAGCGAGGTCCGCATGCAGGATCACCCAGGTTTCCAATACTACCCTTCTTTGAACGACAACGGTCATATTCTTTTCCCTTAGATTGATCCGGAGTCTAATAGTGTTGCTAGCCATCTTTCCCGTTATATCACTGCTAGTTACCTCACACTCCACGAGCTAGCACGCGAGTTGACCCACGCTCATATTGCTTTGGCCTCTACTAGGTCTGTCACCATTCCCGCTTCCTTGGGATTCACCTCTTACGTCCCCAGTTCCGTTTCCCCTAATTCGCCAGTAACCCTTCCTAGTAGTTCGGGCACCTCGACCATAACTCCTCTTAGTGCCCCTGCCGAGTGGATCTCACTCCTCACTACCCCTGTAGCTCCTATGATCCACCCTACTCCTGCCCCGGAAGGAGAGCCTCCGAGACAGCGTTGCCATGTTACCTTTAACCCTAAGGTTTCAGTTAATCTCGTCAGTTCGGGATCCGAGTCGACTTCGGGAGAGAACCCGCAGCCCCCGCAGAGCAGTAGAGCTCCAGAGTATTAGCAGTTGTCAGACTGTTTTACGATGTACGAGTCGTGATGTTTTATGTATGAGAGTAGTATAATCGGGCATGTTGATGTTCTTTTCATGTATGCGTCCTTGTATAATTATGCTGAATTTATGTATCTTCTACTCGCTGTTTTATTCGCAATTCTATTTTCCCCTCGATTTTTGTTGCTGGCTTTCCCCACCTATTTTTGCTTTTGAATGCTTCTCATCTCGATTGCGTTGTCTTGGGAAAAATCCAATATAGGATGATGCGGGGGGCAACAGTAACAACGCTCACGAGGATGTTCCTGTTCGTCGCTCCGCCCGACAGGCAGGACACTCTCCCGAGCCATTCATACCACCGCCTCCACCGCCAGATCCGCCTACCACTGAACAAATCCTGCGTATGTTTGAGGAAAGAAGAAATAATGATCTGCTGGAAGTATTAAAAACTGTTCAAGCTATGATTGGTCAGAGTGGACAACAGAATGGTCATTTCTCCAAGTTATCAGATTTTCAGCAAACTCAACCTCCCAGTTTCAGTCAGGCAGTTGACCCGTTGGATGCTGATGATTGGTTGCGAACCATTGATAGGAAGCTTGAAATTGCCCGTACAGCCAAAGATGACAAAGTTCCTTATGCAACCCACTATCTTGAAGGCACTGCTGCCGTGTGGTGGGAAAATACAAAAGCCATGTGGCCTACTGATGATGCACTCACCTGGACCAAATTCAAGGATCAGTTCCGAAAATATTACATCCCTACTAGAGTAATGAAGACCAAGCAGCGTGAGTTTCTTGCCCTCAACCAAGGAAATCTATCTGTGGGAGAATATCTGCAGTAATTCAACCATCTGGCCCGTTATTCCCTTATGACGTGGCCACCGAAGAGAGAAAAATTGACAGGTTTCTTGGAGGATTAAACTCGCAACTCAGGTGCACTCTCAGTATGCTTGATTTCCCAAATTTCCAAACTTTGGTGAATAAAGCTTTAATTGCAGAAAGAGAACACAAGCTCGTACTGGACACCAGGCCCTCTAATAACAAGCACAAATGCAAGTTTGAACCAAGAAAGGAAGGACCACCTGTGCAGAAGGCTCAAACCTGGCAGCAAACTCGAGTAGACTACAAGCCCAATTGGCAACAAAATGTTAACAAGACTACTACCCAAGTCAAGAATGTTATTACCAACCCAGTGCATGAGGAGCGCCAGCGCAATAATTCCTGCTTCAATTGCGGGCAAAGTGGACATTATGATCGTCAGTGTCCCAAGAACAGCAAGGCAAACGCCTTATTTCGGCCACAAGTCAACTTCATGGGGTCATACCCGGACCAGCAAAACATCACCGGGCACGTCAATCACCTCTTCGCAGATGAAGCCCAAGAAAACCCCGAAGTAGTCATCGGTATGTTTTCTATTAATAGTATACCTGCAGTAATTTTATTTGACTCGGGGGCTTCCCACTCTTCTATTTCTTGGGGTTTTGTTGCCCAAAACATTTTTTCTTGTTCTCTCTTGGGCAAAAATATGCTGGTACAAACCCCGGGATCTTTAATCAAGAGCAGTCTGGTCTGCCGTAACTTGGAAATCAATATCAACAGAATAAGCTTTCCAACATCCTTGATACTCATCGAATCAGCACAGTTGGATGTTATTTTGGGCATGAATTGGCTAACTCAATACCAAGTATGCATAAACTGTGCAACCCGATTAGTGACTTTGATCAATCAAGAAGGGCAGGTTACAAAGTTCTACTCGCGCAAAAGCATACCAAAGAAGGGGATGATGTTTACCGCCGTGGCTGAGTTGGAATTAATTCCTGTGGTCAGTGAATTTGCTGATGTATTTCCGAAAGAGCTACCAGGCATGCCGCCCGACCGAGAACTTGAGTTTGCAATAGATCTGGTACCTGGAACCGCACCGTTATTCAAGAAATATTACAGGATGCCCTCGTCCGAGTTAGTGGAATTAAAGAAGCAGCTCGATGAAATGCTCCAGAAAGGGTACATCCGTCCCAGTTCCTCGCCATGGGGATCGCCTGCACTCTTTGTAAACAAAAAGGATGGCAGCCTCCGCATGTGTGTAGATTATCGGCAGCTGAATGATGTCACCATCAAAAATAAATACCTGCTTCCAAGGATTGATGATTTGTTCGACCAGCTCAGTGGTGCCAAGGTATTCTCCAAAATTGACTTAAGGACCGGATATCATCAGCTCAAGATTAAAAAGGAAGTTATTCCTAAGACCACATTCACCACTCGATACGGTCTTTACGAATATACAGTCATGTCCTTTGGTCTCACCAATGCCCCTGCCTTCTTCATGCACACAATTAATAAAGTGTTCATGGACTTCCTCGATAAGTTCGTGGTAGTCTTTATCGATGACATACTCATATATTCAAAAAGTGAAGAGGATCACAAGGGACATCTCAGAGCAATATTGCAGCGACTCAGAGACCATAAGCTTTACGCCAAGTTTAGCAAATGTGAGTTTTGGCTTAAACAAGTCAGATTTCTTGGACACGTGATATCCGCCGAAGGTATAGCCATGGACCCCAGCAAGGTAAAAGATCTGCTCAACTGGTTGCCACCCACAACCGTATCTCAGATCCGAAGCTTCCTTGGACTGGCGGGATATTACCGCCGTTTCATTGGAGGATTCTCCAAGATCGCCAAGCTCATGACCGAGCTACTAAAAAAGGACAAGAAGTTTGAATGGACACAAGACTATGAGCAAAGCTTGAGTGAGCTAAAGAAACGTCTGACCACCGCTCCCGTATTAACTCTTCCAGACATATACCATAGTTTTGATCTCTACTGTGATGCATCCAGACAAGGAATTGGATGCGTGCTCATGTAAGATGGCAAGGTGGTGGCTTATGCATCACGACAGTTGCGACCACACGAGGGGAATTACCCTACGCATGATTTGGAATTGGCCGCAGTAGTGCATGTTCTCAAAATATGGAGACATTATCTCATTGGGAAGAAGTGTCAAATTTTAACCGATCACAAAAGCCTCAAGTATAACTTCACTCAACCTGGTTTGAATCTCCGTCAGCGAAGGTGGCTTGAAATGGTCAAAGATTATGATTTGGAAATAAACTACCACCCGGGTAAAGCCAACGTGGTAGCTGATGCACTCAGTAGAAAGTCGGTCAGATTAAATACCATAATAAATTCTTGCCCGTTGAACTTCAAGATGAGATTGCTCAACTCCATCTGAACATCGTTGAGGCTAGTCTTGCTAACACACTAGAGGTTACCCCCACACTTGAAGAAGAAATCCGCAAGGCCCAGCCAGATGATCTTGTCCTGCAAAAGCATGCCCAGGACATGCAGGCAGAACGTGCATCGGACTTCTCAAGAGTTCACCTTGGGACTCTCCGATTCCGCGGAAGGATTTGTGTACCGGATCAGTCAGACCTAAAAAGGAAGATCTTGTCAGAAGCCCATGAGTCCTCATATTCTATTCACCCTGGGGGAACCAAAATGTATGAAGACCTTCGCCAAATATTCTGGTGGGATGGCATGAAAAGGGATATTGCCTATTTTGTGGCTTGTTGCGACATATGCAACAAAGTAAAGGCAGAATATCAGAAGCCAGCCGGACTTCTTCAACCGCTGCCAGTTTCACAGTGGAAATGGGATGATGTTTGCATGGATTTCATCACGGGATTACCCAAGACTCAGCGGGGCAATAATGCAATATGGGTCATCGTGGACACTCTAACCAAGGTAGCCCATTTTATTCCGGTCAGGACCACCTATCGAGCAGACCAACTCGCACAACTGTATGTGTCCAGAATAGTCAGTCTGCATGGAGTACCTCGAACCATCACTTCTGACCAAGGTTCACTCTTTACATCTGCTTTCTGGACACGTCTCCATCAAGCTTTGGGAATAGCCCTGAGATATAGTACAGCCTATCATCCTCAAATAGATGGACAGACAGAGCGAGTGAACCAAATACTGGAAGATATGCTGCGAGCTTGCGTCTTGGCCCAAGGATCTAAATGGGAAGATTGTCTACCATACGCCGAGTTCTCCTACAACAACAGCTTCCAAACCAGTCTAAAGATGTCACCAAACGAGCCTTTATATGGCCGCAAATGCCGTACCCCGCTAAACTGGCCCCAGACTGGAGATAGCCGTATTTTCGGAACGGACCTCATGATGGAAGCCGAGTAACAAGTCAAGGAAATCAGAGATAGATTATAGTTGGCCAAGTCTCTACAAAAGAGTTATTACGATGCGAGGCACCGACATATCAGTTTTGAACCTGGAGAGCATGTATACCTCAGAGTCACTCCTATGAAAGGAGTCAAGAGATTCCAAACACGCAGGAAGTTGGCACCCAGATTTATTGGCCCCTTCCCAATTATTTCTCGAGTGGGCACTATTGCTTACCAGTTGGAATTACCCCCGGAATTGTCAGATGTGCACGACGTATTCCACGTCTCACAGTTGAGGTGATGCATATCCCCGCATGAGAAAAAGACTGCCGTGACCGACATAGAATTGGCAGAGGATTTAACGTATGCAGAAAGGCCGTTCAAAATTATAGATCAGATGGCGAGAGTCACCCGCAGTAAAGTACGGAAGTTTTATAAAGTCCAGTGGGAGCATCACACCGAGTCAGAATCAACCTAGGAACGAGAAGAGTTCCTACAGACACATTATCCGGAATGGTTTTCCCAAGCAACCAAATCTCGAGGACGACATTCATTCTAAGTGGGGGAGGTTTGTGATAGCCTGATTTTTGCCCTCTTTTATTTGCCAAAAATTTATTTGAATTTATTTCAAAACTTGGGGTTTTTGAATCATTTCATATGGACTTAATACCACTTGGGTACCCTTGGCTTTCACCCAAGTGCCTCCCATCCATCTCACACTATTATGGAATAATTTTCTTATTTGAAAAATATTCATTTTTCTCCCTAAAACCCTAGCTAAATTCTTGGTGCTCCAGAGCAACCCCTATTTTTCTGGCTCCAAAAATTCTGAGGAAATTCCTAAATATTCTTTGGACCCTAAGGCACATTCTTGAGCAAAAATATTGCACTACTTTTTGTAATATTTTTGCTATAGAAAATCGTTTCCATTCTGGACAGAAATAGTAGTTTCTACAGCAACTACCATTTTACTTGCTCCAATCCTCCTGAAACTTTTTGTGCATATTCACCTTAGTAACTCATGACTAGCCTCCCACTATTCACCATTTTACCACAGCAAGCTCTCAAAGTTTCTGTCCAGAAACATACCAGGCCAGTTAATCTCATTCTACTGCGTCTCGAATTAAAACAACCCTGGGTAACTCACCTATCTACCATGAACAACACGCCAGACAAGGTTTTTGGCACCAAGTCAGCATGTAGACAAGGGTTCGTGCGGTGACCACGCGTGTACACCGTGCCATGGCATGCAGTCGGCGCGCTCTGGATGCCGCCAGCGCTCTGTAGAGCGCGTGCTCGCTTCCGAGCCTGCCCAACCGCGCCAAACCCCGCCCCCATCGTCGTCCTCATCTTCACAGTCCACCCCTAGCGCTTGCCGATGCCGGAGCTCGCCGCAGCGAGCACGGGCGTGGTCCGGCCAAGGCACAGTGCGGTGCGCACTGTGCTCGTCACCATCTCCAGCGCCCCTGTGCTCGTCTCCGTATGGCCACAGCTCCATCGTGACTCCGTCTTCTTCTTCCCCCTCTCACTGACGCCGTTTCGTCGCCGGGCGCGGCCAGGTGTTGCCGGCGGAGCACCGATCCCCCCCC
>LR738715.1:773350433-773394410 GCA_902687465.1 Secale cereale
CCTATAAATAGGCCCTTCCCCAGCCACTTCGAGCACACCGCTCCACTCCCACACGACCCCAGATAGAGTAGAACGCCGTGGCCCGACCGGGCAGGCCTCGGGCCACTATTCCTGAGCCGAGCTCACCGGCAATCCCCCTCGGGTCGTCGAGGTAGCTCCCTGCTCCCTCCGTCCAAGGCGACCACACTAGGGCCTCCGCCACTCTTTGGTGAGGCTTCTTCACCTAACTGGAGCTGCTGGAGGTGTCGTAGCTCGTCGTCTTCCCCAACTCTGGCGAGTCCCCTGTTCTGCCTCTGCCTCCGAGCTCCATTCTGCCGCCGTCCGTCCACCTCCAGCCACCCTATGGGTACAGGCAGGTGCGCCTCAACCTTCTCTGCCGATCTATCCTCTCCATTTGAGCCAAGGGGCAACGTCGCCGGCGTACGCTCCGGCGAAGCAACGGTCGCCTCTGCCCATCTCTCTCCCCCTCTCACCTGACTAGCGGGGCCCGCTAGTCAGTCTCTCCACTCCCGCGCGAAGCGGTATAAGTGGTGGCGCTCGGGGTGTTTACGCCTTCGACGTCACCCCCCCTATTCTTTTTATTTAAACTTCTGAATTTAAATAATTCCAGAGAACTTCAAAATGATGTAACTTTTCAATCTTAAGTCCAAATGAATTGATTCTTTTTGCATTGTGTTCCTGGTGAAGAAATCTTGCACAACACCAAAAATGAAACCATTTGGTGCTGTGTAGATTTTCTGGTGAATTTTTGAATGAATCTTGATAATTTCTTTTTGAACTTTTATTTATTTTCAGAGGAAGAAACTTGTCTTGAGGATCACCAAGAAGCTTGTGAGCCTCATTTGAACTAAGGCAAGCCACAACAACATTTTCATAGTGCCATTTCAATATTTGTGATTTTTCCAACTTGAACAAATGATTTATATTATGCATGTTAAACATTTTGTTAAATAGTTCTTTTGGTTGCTATAGTATTTGGCTCCATTTCACTTTACAGAAAGATGAAGTTTGGTTTAAGTCATTAAGATAGTTAAAATAAAGTTGGGATATTGTGAATGATTATGAACATACATATGTGAAGTTATTTTCATTTGCATTAAGTAATTATGATAAAATTTTGCTAAGTCAAATTTTGTTGAAAGTCTAGCATAACTAGAATAATAGTGAAGTTAAGAAGAAAGTTGACTCAGTTTTATTGTTGCATGGCATTTTACTTGTTTATGTACTACACTTTGGTATATTGCATGGCATTGTATGACACCGGTTACTTTATTTCTTTCTAAGTTGAAACTATTAATAACTCAACTTGAATAAATTGTTGACCGGGTCATGGTGCCACTGAATCGAGTCTTTCCCAGTGCAACCACATTTACCTTTGTGGGAAGGTCTTGATTCTGTCCATTGACATGCCTCCTGTTGGTACCTCCAGATAGGGAAGGTTATGGGCATGCAGTACCCTGGCCCGGTAAGCAGACATAACCTTGTGTGCCCGTAGTTAATTTTATGGTACCGAGTTCCCGTTTGGGACACTTTTTGTTTGGCCACGACGATGGCAGGTGTGTCTTTGGTAGACACAGGGCCACCCAGGACTGTTCCAGTGGGGGAACGAGTCGGAGTAGCCAGAGGAGTGTCATGGCAATGGACGGGTTTCGTCGGAATGCCGTTGGTCCACCCGAATGGGAGAAAGAGGCCATGGGTTTCGTGGTGTGGGTACAGTGCACTACGTCTGCAGAGTGTATTTAATCTATCGATAGCCGAGTCCACGGTCAGGGACACGCTCGAAAGTAGGTCACACCATGGGTCAACAGATAATAAAAATTTTCTCACTATGTCCTAAATTTCTGGTGATATGTGAAATTGAGGAAAGAGATTCCGAGAGGTTTTGCGACCCGGTATGGGCAGGTTTGGAATCACCGGAAAGGTCACGATTTATATCTTGTTGTAATGAATAAGTTGGTGGTTATAATAAATTATCATGAGTAATATAGACTGAGGTTTGATTTATGCAAGGTCATGAGCATAGCATGTTAGTAAATTTCCATGTAAGTCTGTTGCTGCATATTTAATTTTGACTAATCATCATGGTATTGTTTGTCATTATGATTTTGTTTTGTTGTAAGCTTGCAAGTACATTCAAAGTACTGACCTGGCGTGTCATGCCAGATTTCTGGAAAGTTCCGCTAGGAAGGAGTGCCATCTGAGTCTAGTCCGTATCCACATCGGTGTCCCTGTGAGATGGAGTTCCGCTACGACGTCGTTCCGCTGCTGCGTAGTTTATGCCCGAGGCCCTTTTATGTTCATTAAATAATGTACATATTGTCTAGCCGCACCATGTGTGCCGCTCAGCCTCGCTAACTATTGTAATGTAAAACTTTGGCCCGCTAGTCTCAATAAAGCGGCTGCTTTCTGTACCCAGATGTTGTGTGTTGCTAGAACACAAGGTCTCTGGGCTGGCAATGCAAGGTAAACCGGTCGCTCTGATCCGGGGTGCCACATTTTCTTTCAACTTAGCTAATAACTTCTTAAGATCATATCTATCATTGCAAGCAAGAAAGTCTCTAGCAGTTTCTTCATCCATAACATAACCCTCAGGAACAACAGGCAATTCATATCTATTGGGAGTAGTTTCATCATCACTTTCATAAATATCATCAGTTTCAACATTTGCACTCTCCCTAACCTTAGAAATTTGTTCATTTAGAAATTCACCTAGTGGCACAGTATCAGGCTTAGAGGTAGTTTCATCACACATAGCAGAAGTAGCATCATCAAGAACATACGTCATATTGATACGTCCAAAATGCATCACTATTTTGTATCATAATTTATCCTTATTCATTGATATATTTCACGTTATGATGATGTTCTTATGTTGTTTTGGTCTATTTTACACAGTTTGCAACTTTCCGATGCCGGAACAGCAGACGCAGGATTCAGCAGGAAAAAGTGGATGCTGAGTTGCTGAAGAAGAACACCTCCAAATTACCTGAAAATTGACGGGAGGTAATTTTCAGACGAATAACGAAGAAACGCAAAAGGGGAGTCAGAGGGGGGCCACAGGGTGCCGAGGCGGCCTGGGGGCGCGCCCCCCTGGCTGCGCCGGGGGGCGCCTGGAGCCCCTGGCCCACCTCTGGTCGCCCCCTTTTGCATATATGTTCTCCGTGATCCAAAAACCCTAAGCATGGGACTTTTTACGGAGTTCCGCCGCCGCTTCGAGGCGGAAACCTACAGAGAAGAAAAGGGCATCTCCGGCGGGCAGATTCCGCAGGGGAGATCACCTCCCGGAAGGGGAGATCGTCGCCATCGTCATCACCATCGTCACGGGCATCATCGAGATCATCATCAACATCATCCCCAACACCAGCACCATCTCCATCTTCATCCAAATCTCATCTTACCATCGCAACTCGTGTTGTAACTCGTACAATCTATCCTCTCTACTCCATCGGTGTTGATTACTACTTTGTGGTGAATGCTATTGAGTTTTGTTGGAGAAATATTATTATGTCCAGATTGTTTATCACATATTTATCCCCACTGATCATGATCTCTTTTATGTCTTGTGAGTAGTTACCTAAGTTCTTGAGGACATGGGGAAAGTCTTGTTGTTAGTAGTCATATGCTGTTGAAGTAATATGTGTTGTTTGATATTTAAGTTGTGTTGTCATTCTACTAGTGGTGTTGTGTGAGTCGAACACCCAACACTTCGCCTTATTAAGGACCTAGGAGAATACATTGTGTATAAAGAATGCTTATGGTGGGTTGCCGGACTGACAGAAACCTGAACCCCAGTTCGCACGCTTTTGCATAAGGGAATAATGGATCCTCGATTGTATTGCTATGGTTAGGCTTTTGCCTTAAATTCTATCTTGTATTTGCGGATGCTTGCAAGGTGTTTAATCATAAGAGTGCATTCATCTTAGTCTATAGAGTGCACTAGCATAGATCCACCCACTCAACACTTATCAACACATAGCATAGTATCGATACGGAATATGGTGAAAGCACATGACTACCTCTCCCGTGTGTCCTCAAGAACGCTTTAGTCTTTATAAGTTTAGTTGCTAGGCCTCTCCTTTGCTAAGAAAGGATTGGGCCACTTGTTACTCTCAGTATCTTTTACATTACTTGCTTTTACTTTCCTGTTGCTTATACCGAGAAAACCCCTAAAAGCTATCTTTCAGTGCTTGCAGTAATTTCTTGCTCAGAATCGCTTATCAATACCTTCTGCTCCTCGTTGGGTTCGACACTCTTACTTATCGAAAACGCTGCAATAGATCCCTTACGGTTGAGGGTCATCAAGTACCGTTTTCTGGCGCCGTTGCCGGGGAGCGTAGCGCTATTGGTAAAGTGAAACTGGTAAGAATGTCTTTTTATAATTCTGTTTTTATTTTTGCTATTGCTGCTCTTTGTCTTTATGGACAACCCTATTATTGGAGCGTTGCTTGCGGGAAGATGCCCCGCACCTATGGTGGTTGATCCTCCCCCTACTGAAATTGTGCCTTATAAAATACCAGCTGGAATTATCGATTATGTTTTGGCTAATCGTTATGCAGGAGACAGACATCCCGGTGAACACTTGCTATACTTGTCACGACTATGCTCATTATTTAAGCTTGCAGGTGTATCGAGGGAGTTTGTCATGAGGAAATTGTTTGTCGTATCACTTATAGATAAAGCTTCAGATTGGTATGGGCTTCTCGATAACTCACACTTGCTGGACTGGCAGGAGCTTGTGTCTCTCTTTTATACTAAGTTTTATCCTCTTCATGAAATTCATCGAGACGGGAATTATATCTATAACTTTAGGTCTCATGACGGAGAAAGCATTGCTCAAGCTTGGGGGAGATTGAAGTCCCTAATGCTCAAATGCCCTATTCATAAGCTTCCCAAGGAAATTATACTTACAAATTTTTATGCCAGGCTTTCTCGTCAGGATAAGGAGATGCTGGATGCCTCCTCTAGTGGGGTATTTCAGAAGAAGAGTGTTGAAGAAAGGTGGGATCTCCTTGAAAGAACCCAGAGGAATACCGAAGATTGGGAAATTGATAAAGGTATTGAACCCGCTATAAATTATGAACATGATTATATTGAGAGCTATGTGGAAACTGATTACTTCAATACTTTTTGCTCTAAGATTGGTCTTGATTCCCATCTAGTGATTGATTTGTACAAGAATTTTGCCTCTCACGTTGATTCTTTTAAAAAGAAGAGAGACTAGCACCATGAACCTTTTAAAGAACCACCTATTGATATTTATGTTGCTGAGCCTATTTTGCCTGCAGTTATATATGAAAAGCCACCTTTTCCCACGAGGATAAAGGAGCACTCTCTTGTGACAGGCATTATAAATAAAAGTGAGAGAAGAGTTGATGAGCCTGAGGACCAGATCAGGGTCGATCCTCAAGTTGCATTGATTAAAGACCTTGCTACTGATGATGTTTTGGATTCCAATATAACTTTTTGTGCTGTTTCCACTAACCTTGTCACAGCCAAGAATAAAGGCCCAATTTCAGGTACTCCGGTGGTATCTGTTAAAATAGGAGATCACAATTATTATGGGCTATGCGATTTGGGATCGAGTGCAAGTGCTATTCCTTATTCACTTTATGAAGAAATCATCGGTGAAATTTCCCCTTGTGAACTTGAAGATGTTGATGTTACTATTCATCTTGCAAATAGAACAACTATCTCTCCTATTGGAATTGTGAGGGACGTTGAAGTCCTATGTGGAAAGGTAAAATACCCTACCGACTTTCTAGTACTTGGATCAGAGAGAGACAATTTTTGTCCCATTATTTTTGGTAGACCTTTTCTTAGAACTTGTGGAGCTATAATAGATTGCAAGAAAGGTAAAGTTTCTGTTGAATTCGATGGTGAGCCCTATGAATTTAATTTTTCTAAGTTCTCTAAGCAGCCGCGTGGTACTGATTTACCTAGTGATGATAAAATTATTGAAAGTATTGCCTCTATTGATATTCCCCCTAATGATCCTTTGCAGCAATACATGGAGGACCACGAGAATGATTTGCATATGCAGGAAAGAAATGAACTAGATGAAATATTCTTGAGGCAGCCTGTTATCCTGAAGCACACCTTCCGGTTGAACCTTTGGGAATTTTATCAAAACCGAAAGAAGACCCGGTGTTCGATCTTAAACCTCTTCCCGATACGCTCAAGTATGCTTATTTAGATGAAAAGAAAGTATATCATGTTATTATCAATTCTAACCTTTCAGGATATGAAGAGGAGCGATTATTGAAAGTACTTCGTAAACACCGAGGCGCAATTGGCTACACCCTTGATGACCTTAAGGGGATTAGTCCATCTATCTGTTAACATACTATCGACCTTGAGCCTGATGCTAAACCAGTTGTTGATCATCAACGACGGTTGAACCCGAAGATGATGGATGTTGTGATAACTGAGATTCTCAAGCTTCTAGCCGCAGGTATTATCTACCCTATAGCTGATAGTAAGTGGGTAAGTCCGGTACATTGTGTTCCCAAAAAAGGAGGTACAACTGTGGTTCCTAATGATAAAAATGAATTAATACCTCAGAGAATTATTATTGGATATAGAATCTGTATTGATTACAGGAAGTTGAACAAGGCAACCAGGAAGGATCACTACCCGTTGCCGTTCATCGACCAAATGCTTGAAAGGTTATCCAAAAACACCCACTTTTGTTATCTCGATGGTTATTCTGGCTTCTCTCAAATTCATGTTAACACTGCCGATCAAGAGAAGACCACTTTTACTTGTCCCTTTGGTACTTATGCTTACAGGCGTATGCCTTTTGGTTTATGTAATGCCCCTGCTACTTTTCAAAGGTGTATGTCTGCTATTTTTCATGGTTTCTGCAGGGATATTATGGAAGTCTTCATGGACGATTTCTCCGTCTATGGAACTTCATTTGACCATTGTCTTCACAACCTTAATAAAGTTTTGCAGAGATGCGAGGAGACAAATTTGGTACTCAACTGGGAGAAGTGCCACTTTATGGTTAATGAAGGAATTGTTCTTGGTCACAAGATTTCTGAAAGGGGAATTGAAGTGGACAAGGCCAAGATCGAAGCTATTGAGAGGATGCCCTATCCAAGGGATATCAAAGGTATTCGCAGTTTTCTCGGTCATGCAGGTTTTTATAGAAGATTTATTAAAGACTTTTCTAAAACCTCGAGACCTCTCACTAATCTTCTCCAGAAGGATGTTCCTTTTGTTTTTGATGAAAATTGTAAGGAAGCTTTTGAAGTCCTTAAGAAAGCTTTAATAACTGCTCCTATAGTACAACCACCTGACTGGAATTTACCTTTTGAGATTATGTGTGATGCAAGTGATTTTGCTGTTGGAGCTGTTTTAGGACAAAGGGTTGATAAGAAATTGAATGTTATACATTATGCTAGTAAAACCCTTGATAGTGCTCAAAGAAATTATGCTACTACTGAGAAGGAATTCTTAGCTGTAGTTTTTGCTTGTGATAAGTTTAGGCAGTATATTGTTGATTCCAAAGTTATTATTCATACTGATCATGCTGCCATTAAGTATCTTATGACAAAGAAGGATGCCAAGCCAAGGCTTATCAGATGGGTACTCCTTCAAGAATTTGATTTGCAGATTGTTGATAGGAAAGGGGAAGACAATCCGGTGGCGGACAATCTTTCAAGAATGGAAGATATACCACATGACCCCATCCCAGTTAACGATAGTTTTCCAGACGAGCAACTTGCCGTTGTAAAAGTACAATCTCTTTCCGATCCTTGGTATGCAGATTATGCTAATTTTATTGTTGCAAAGTATTTGCCTCCAGATTTAACATTTCAGCAAAGGAAGAAGTTCTTTCATGATTTGAGGCACTACTTTTGGGATGACCCACATCTTTTCAAAGAAGGCCCCGACGGGATCGTGAAAAGATGCATTCCGGAACATGAGCAGAAGGACATTCTCCGACGGTGTCATGATAGTCCCTATGGAGGACATCATGCCGGTGAGAGGACTGCACATAAGGTTCTTCAATCAGGTTTTTATTGGCCTACTCTCTTTAAAGATGCTAGAAATTATGTTTTAGCTTGTGATAAATGTCAGAGAGTTGGTAACATTAGTAGAAGGAACGAGATGCCTATGAATTACTCACTAGTGATTGAACCTTTCGATTGTTGGGGTTTTGATTTTATGGGTCCTTTTCCTTCTTCGCACAAGTACACTCACATTTTAGTAGCTGTCGATTATGTGACCAAGTGGGTTGAAGCAATCCCCACTGAAAGTGCTGATCACAAGACATCTTTGAAAATGCTTAAAGATGTAATTTTTCCTAGGTTTGGTGTACCAAGGTATCTCATGACCGATGGAGGATCACACTTCACGCACGGAGCTTTTAGAAAAGCTTTGGCTAAATACGATGTTAATCATAGAATTGCTTCACCTTATCATCCTCAAACTAGTGGGCAAGTTGAGCTCACCAATAGAGAGATTAAGTTGATCTTGCAGAAAACAGTAAACAGAAATAGGAAAGATTGGTCAAACAAGTTAGGAGATGCTTTGTGGGCATACAGAACTGCTTATAAAAACCCCATGGGCATGTCTCCCTATAAGATGGTGTATGGCAAGGCTTGCCATTTGCCATTAGAGTTAGAGCACAAAGCTTTCTGGGCCGTTAGAGAGCTTAACGCTGACCCAAAACTAGCTGGTGAGAAGCGTCTCATGAACTTGACTTCTCTAGATGAATGGAGGAGTGAAGCTTACGAGAGCGCTAAAATGTTCAAGGAAAAGGTAAAAAGGTGGCATGATAGGAAGATTCTGAAACGTGAATTTAATGTTGGTGATAAAGTTTTGTTGTTTAGATCCCGTTTCAGGTTTTCTCCAGGTAAACTACTTTCCAGGTGGGAAGGACCATTTCATATTGAAGAAGTTTTATCGGTCTGGTGCAATTAAGATTAATAATTTTGAAGGCACCAAACCTCAAGTTGTGAATGGGCAAAGACTTAAACATTACATAGCAGGAGACCTTGTCGATGTTGATGTGAATATAATATACACAACAAGCCATGAAGAACATGTTGCAGCCCTGTTTCAGACGCCAGCAGAAGCAGAATAAAGAAAAGGTATGTAGTACGGTAAGGAAACATCGCAAACCATCATAAAAGTTCCGTATTACGAGTTTTTGCAAAATTAGTAAAATTCCGAGTCGAAGTAGAGCTGGGGACGACCTCCAGGGAGTCCAGGCGCCCCCCTGGCGCACCCCCCTGGGCCGCGCCGGCAGGCCGCCTGGGCACCCTGGAGCCCGACTCCGACCCCGCTTTGGTCCGTTACCTTCCTTTCTGTACATAAATTTTTCCTATATATTTGCCCGGATTGTTCCGGCAATGTATCTTGCGATTTCGCGTGTTTTCTCTTCGATCTGTTTCTGCCAGGAAATCTTTCAGCTGAATTTAGGTGCCATGGCTTCTCCAAGTTCCCCCAAGGACAAGTTCGTCGTCAACGTCATCAACCCTTACCTCGCTGAGGTGAAGAAGCACCCTCAGGTTGTTCGGATGGAGGACGGTGTCCTTCATCAAGAAGATCTGAAGGGACCTATCAAGGAGGGGAGCATCCAGGCCAGGCTGGAAGAAGTGGAGCAGGAAGTCTTCGAGTACAAGAAGATGACCGAGCGTGGTGTCGAAGCTAACTTTGACATCACCAACGAGCTGAAGAACTACTTCCTGAAGGAGATGAAGGAGATGTGGGAAAGAATCGCCGCGTCTGAAGACAGAATTATAGAACTCCAAGGGCAAATTAATGATCTACATAACCAGAACTGTGAGTATGAACTAAGGTTTTTGCGCATGGGTTTGGGTGCTGAATGCAGGATTCAGGAGACGAGCTTCTCATATGAGACTGGAGAACCCCTTCCATGGAAGCGTTTCGCCAAGGACTACTTGATCAACGCCAGCAAGGATGATGAGTGAAATCTCCTGGGGTAATGGCATTCCCTTGGTTTGTTCCAAGCTTGGGGGAGTGCCCGGTATCTTTATCTTTTACCTTTTGTCTTTTAGAGTCAAGTAGAGTCGTATCATGTCTAGGGAGGTTGTTATATGAGATAGGTGTGTGCATTGAGGTCTATCGCTCCTTCGGTGAGGAATTGTATCCGTGAGTGCGGAGTCGTTTATGATGGAATATTAATGAGAAGTTTATCGGTACCTTTTGCTGCACTCGGTATTCTCTTCACGCAATCGACCTTATATGATGATTCTTATCGGGAGTATTGACCTTATGTCAGGTATGGCTATGAAACTTTATTTAATCTTGGCAAATATAGCTTTGGTCATAACAACAAGCATGATTTTCTTAAATTACCAACATAGCCAAAACCTTATGTTATTATGCTTGAAGTGTTATGCTGACAAGGAAGACAACTTGATGTGTTATGCTTATTTCAATGTTCATGCTTTATATTGCTTTGCATCTTAGTCATCATCAGTTGTCTGTTCTCTCAAAACCTTTGCTAGCCTAACTCTGTACTAAGCGGTATTCTGCTTGTGCATCCATACCCTTAAAACCAATACCTTCCATATGAGTCCACCATACCTACCTACTTGTGGTACTCCATTACCACTCCCTAAAGTATATAATTTATGTGTTATCCTTAAATGTTCAAAATCTTTTATTTTGTGCCTCTGTCTTAGCTCATGAGGAAGTAGTAGCTAATTCATGACCTTTTTGAGTTGGACAAGCTTCACCCCGGGATTGCATGTCTAATGTGCAAACCCATAATACGAAAAGGAACTGGCATTGAGTGCGCCCGGCTTAAAAATAATATAACAAACAAACCCTCCTTCACGCTTTGTTCATGAGAAATCAGAAAACTTTGGCAGTGATAAACAAAGGAAAATAAGAGGATGTTATCGTCCTCATGCGGGAGCCGTTCCTCGAAACTTGTCTAGTTCAAGAAGCAATTGAGTTATCTATTAGCATTCGTTGACAAATCATGCACCTCTCAAAACTTGTTATCATTCTGTTTGATTTGAGGATAGCACATGAGTTTTCCCTACTACCCTAGAGCAGGGCCTATCTTTTAATTTTAAATTGAGTCAGTTATTCCTACTTCCTTCTATTTCTCAAAGAGAGCAGACATTTGATGTTGATAAGGATTCATCCATATAAAGCTGCATTAAGATTTGTCATATCATATCCTTGTTGACATTATCATTCGATAAGTAAGTTGTTTGTCATGCCCAGAAGGCAAATATCTTCCTTTGTGTTAACACTTTCACTTCTTGCCTATTAACATGTTATTTTCAAAAAGCTTCAATTGATCTCATCAAATATAAGAACAAAAGTTAAATCTATTGTTGTTCTTTGACCAAAGGACATGTTTGCCATGATATAATGAGTTTCCTTAGCCCTACTTTCGAATATAAGTGTTATCACTCTTTCATAAGGGCCTTATGAGTTGAAGATTGCTGTTTAGGATATTTGAGTTGGTAAAGAAACTATGATGCTTCTTGTCCGTATCCTATTTATCGACACTTCACTCTCTAAACTTCTGGACAGGTTTACCGAGTTCATATTCGCTTGGGGACAAGCGAGGTCTAAGCTTGGGGGTGTTGATATGTCCAAAATGCATCACTATTTTGTATCATAATTTATCCTTATTCATTGATATATTTCACGTTATGATGATGTTCTTATGTTGTTTTGGTCTATTTTACACAGTTCACAACTTTCCGATGCCAGAACAGCAGACGCAGGATTCAGCAGGAAAAAGTGGATGCTGAGTTGCTGAAGAAGAACACCTCCAAATTACCTGAAAATTGACGGGAGGTATTTTTCAGACGAATAACGAAGACACGCAAAAGGGGAGTCAGAGGGGGGCCACAGGGTGCCGAGGCGGCCTGGGGGCGCGCCCCCCTCCCCTGGCTGCGCCGGGGGGGCGCCTGGAGCCCCTGGCCCACCTCTGGTCGCCCCCTTTTGCATATATGTTCTCCGTGATCCAAAAACCCTAAGCACGGGACTTTTTACGGAGTTCCGCCGCCGCTTCGAGGCGGAAACCTACAGAGAAGAAAAGGGCATCTCCGGCGGGCAGATTCCGCCGGGGAGATCACCTCCCGGAAGGGGAGATCGTCGCCATCGTCATCACCATCATCACGGGCATCATCGAGATCATCATCAACATCATCCCCAACACCAGCACCATCTCCATCTTCATCCAAATCTCATCTTACCATCGCAACTCGTGTTGTAACTCGTACTATCTATCCTCTCTACTCCATCGGTGTTGATTACTACTTTGTGGTGAATGCTATTGAGTTTTGTTGGAGAAATATTATTATGTCCAGATTGTTTATCACATATTTATCCCCACTGATCATGATCTCTTTTATGTCTTGTGAGTAGTTACCTTAGTTCTTGAGGACATGGGGAAAGTCTTGTTGTTAGTAGTCATATGCTGTTGAAGTAATATGTGTTGTTTGATATTTAAGTTGTGTTGTCATTCTACTAGTGGTGTTGTGTGAGTCGAACACCCAACACTTCGCCTTATTAAGGACCTAGGAGAATACATTGTGTATAAAGAATGCTTATGGTGGGTTGCCGGAGTGACAGAAACCTGAACCCCAGTTCGCACGCTTTTGCATAAGGGTATAATGGATCCTCGATCGTATTGCTATGGTTAGGCTTTAGCCTTAAATTCTATCTTGTATTTGTGGATGCTTGCAAGGTGTTTAATCATAAGAGTGCATTCATCTTAGTCTAGAGTGTGCACTAGGATAGATCCACCCACTCAACACTTATCAACACATAGCATAGTATCGATACGGAATATGGTGAAAGCACATGACTACCTCTCCCGTGTGTCCTCAAGAACGCTTTAGTCTTTATAAGTTTAGTTGCTAGGCCTCTCCTTTGCTAAGAAAGGATTGGGCCACTTGTTACTCTCAGTATCTTTTACATTACTTGCTTTTACTTTCCTGTTGCTTATACCGAGAAAACCCCTAAAAGCTATCTTTTAGTGCTTGCAGTAATTTCTTGCTTAGAATCGCTTATCAATACCTTCTGCACCTCATTGGGTTCGACACTCTTACTTATCGAAAACGCTGCAATAGATCCCTTACAGTTGAGGGTCATCACATATGAGATTCAATAGCAGGAGTAGGTGTCGCAAGTTTACTCATAATAGAAGGAGAATCAAGTGCAGAGCTAGATGGCAGTTCCTTACCTCCCCTCGTAGCTGAGGGTAAGATCTTGGTTTTTGAGTCCTTCAAATTCTTCATAGTGATCAACAGATATAAATCCCAAGTGACGTAAAAAATAGAACTATGTTCCTCGGCAACGGCGCCAAAAAATAATCTTGACAACCCACAAGTGTAGGGGATCGCAACAGTTTTCGAGGGTAAAGTATTCAACCCAAATTTTTTGATTCGACACAAGGGGAGCCAAAGAATACTCTTAAGTATTAGCAGCTGAGTTGTCAATTCAACTACACCTGGAAACTTAGTATCTCCAGCAAGATAGTTTAGTAGCAAAGTAATATGATAGTGGCGGTAGCTGCAATAAAAGTAACAACTGTGTTTTTGTAGTTTTTTTTATAATAGCAATGGAAAAGTAAATAAGCAACAAGCAATATAGGTAAAGCTCGTAGGCATTGGATCGGTGAAGGGAAATTATGTCGAATGCAATTCATCATGTAGAAGTTATAACCTAGGGTGGCATAGAACTAGCTCCAGTTCATCAATGCAATGTAGGCATGTATTCCGAATATAGTCATACGCGCTTATGGAAAAGAACTTGCATGACATCTTTTGTCCTACCCTCCCGTGGCAGCGGGGTCCTATTGGAAACTAAGGGATATTAAGGCCTCCTTTTAATAGAGTACCGGACCAAAGCATTAACACATAGTGAATACATGAACTCCTCAAACTATGGTCATCACCGGGAGTGGTCCCGATTATTGTCACTTCGGGGTTGCCGGATCATAACACATAGTAGGTGACTATAGACTTCCAAGATAGGATCAAGAACACACATATATTCATGAAAATATAATATGTTCAGATCTGAAATCATGGCACTCGGGCCCTAGTGACAAGCATTAAGCATAGCAAAGTCATAGCAATATCAATTTCAGAACAGAGTGGATACTAGGGATCAAACCCTAACAAAACGAACTCGATTACATGATAGACCCCATCCAACTCATCACTTTCAAGCAAGCCTATGATGGAATTACTCACACACGGCGGTGAGCATCATGGAATTGGTGATGGAGGAAGGTTGATGATGACGATGGCGACAATCTCCACTCTCCGGAGCCCCGAACGGACTCCAGATCAGCCCTCCCGAGAGAGATTAGGGCTTGGCGGCAGCTCCGTCTCGTGAAACGTGATAATTCCTTATCCTCGATTTTTTTCCCCCGAAAGTGAAGATATAGGATCTGGGTGTACGTCGGTGGAGCACCAGGGGGCCAGGGTGCGCCCCCACCCTCGTGGACAGGCCCTGGGCCCCCTGGTGTGGATCTTCTTGCAGGTATTTTTAATATTTTCCGAAATAATTCTCCGTTGATTTTCAGGCGATTCCGAGAACTTTTTATTCTGCACAAAAACAACACAATGGCAGTTCTGCTCAAAACAGCGTCAGTCTGGGTTAGTTCCATTCAAATCATGCAAGTTAGAGTCCAAAACAAGGGCAAAAGGGTTTGGAAAAGTAGATACGTTGGAGATGTAACAAACATTATATCTGGATCTTGTTTGTTGTGAGACGGTTATTCATTTAAATCAGAGAACAATGGTTGTTCTATTTATATGAGTAATATCTTTTATGGTCATGCACCCTTTATGAATGGTCTATTTTTGTTGAATCTCGATCGTAGTGATACACATATTCATAATATTGAAGCCAAAATATGCAAAGTTGATAATGATAGTGCAACTTATTTGTGGCACTGCCGTTTAGGTCATATTTGTGTAAAGCGCATGAAGAAACTCCATGCTAATGGGCTTTTGGAATCACTTGATTATGAATCACTTGGTGCTTGCGAACCATGCCTTATGGACAAGATGACTAAACCTCCGTTCTCTGGAACAATGGAGTGGGCAATTGACTTATTGGGAATCATACATACTGATGTATGCGGTTCAATGAGTGTTGAGGCTAGCGGTGGGTATCATTATTTTCTGACCTTCACAAATGATTTGAGCAGATATGGGTATATCTACTTGATGAAACACAAGTCTGAAACATTTGAAAAGTTCAAAGGATTTCAGAGTGAAGTAGAGAATCATCGTACCAAGAAAATAAAGTTTCTACGATCTGATCGTGAAGGTGAATATTTGAGTTATGAGTTTGGTCTTCATTTGAAACAATGTGGAATAGTTTCACAACTCACGCCACCTGGAACACCACAGCGTAATGGTGTGTCCGAACATCGTAACCATACTTTATTAGATATGGTGCGATCTATGATGTCTCTTACCGATTTACCACTATCATTTTGGGGTTATGCTTTAGAGACTGATGCATTCACATTAAATAGGGCACCATCTAAATCCATTGAGATGAAACCTTATGAACTGTGGTTTGGAAAGAAACCCAAGTTGTCATTTCTTAAAGTTTGGGGCTGCGATGCTTATGTGTAAAAGCTTCAACCTCATAAGCTCAAACCCAAGTCGGAGAAATGTGTCTTCATAGGATACCCAAAGGAAACTATTGGGTACACCTTCTATCACAGATCCGAAGGCAAGATATTCATTGCTAAGAATGGATCCTTTCTAGAGAAGGAGTTTCTCTCAAAAGAAGTGAGTGGGAGGAAAGTAGAACTTGATGAGGCAATTGTACCTTCTCCCGAATTGGAAAGTAGTTCATCACATAAATTAGTTCCTGTGATTCCTACACCAATTAGTGAGGAAGCTAATGATGATGAACATGAAACTTCAGATCAAGTTACTACTGAACCTCGTAGGTCAACCAGAGTACGTTCTGCACTAGAGTGGTACAGTAACCCTATTCTGGAAGTCATGTTACTAGACCATAACGAACCTACAAACTATGAGGAAGCGATGAAGAGCCAAAATTCCGCAAAATGGCTAGAGGCCATGAAATCTGAGATAGGATCCATGTATGAGAACAAAGTGTGGACTTTGGTTGACTTGCCCGATGATCGGCAAGTCATTGAAAATAAATGGATTTTTAAGAGGAAGACTGACGCCGATAGTAATGTTACTGTCTACAAAGCTAGACTTGTTGTGAAAGGTTTTCGACAAGTTCAAGGAGTTGACTACGATGAGACTTTCTCACCCATAGCGATGCTTAAGTCTATCCGAATCATGTTAGCAATTGTCGCATTTTATGATTATGAAATCTGGCAAATGGATGTCAAAACTGCATTCCTTAATGTATATCTCAAATAAGAGTTGTATATGATGCAACCAGAAGGTTTTGTTGATCCTAAAGGTGTTAACAAAGTATGCACGCTCCAGCGATCCATCTATGGACTGGTGCAAGCATCTCGTAGTTGGAATATACGCTTTGTGAGTTGATCAAATCATATGGTTTTATACAGACTTTTGGAGAAGCCTGTATTTACAAGAAAGTGAGTGGGAGCTCTATAGCACTTCAAATATTATATGTGGATGGCATATTGTTGATTGGAAATGATGTAGAATTTCTAGATAGCATAAAAGGATACTAGAATAAGAATTTTTCAATGAAAGACCTCGGTGAAGCTACTTATATATTAGGCATCAAGATCTATAGAGATAGATCAAGACGCTTAATTGGACTTTCACAAAGCACATATCTTGATAATGTTTTGAAGAAGTTCAAATTGGATCAGTCAGAGAAAGGGTTCTTTCCTGTGTTACAAGGTGTGAAGTTGAGTCAGTCTCAATGGCCGACCACTTCAGAAGATAGAGAGAAAATGAAAGTCATTCCCCATGCTTCAGCAATAGGTTCTATCATGTATGCAATGATGTGTACCAGACCTGATGTGTGCCTTGCTATTAGTCCAGCAGGGAGGCACCAAAGGAATCCAGGAGTGGATCACTGGACAATAGTCAAGAACATCCTAAAATACCTAAAAAGGATGAAGGATATGTTTCTCGTTTATGGAGGTGACAAAGAGCTCATCGTAAACGGTTATGTCGATGCAAGCTTAGACACTGATCCGGATGACTCTAAGTCACAAACCGGATACATATTTTCGTTGAACGGTGGAGCTGTCAGTTGGTGCAGTTCCAAGCAGAGTGTCGTGGCGGGATCTACGTGTGAAGCGGAGTACATAGCTTCTTTGGACGCAACAAATGAAGGAGTCTGGATTAAGGAGTTCATATCCGATCTAGGTGTTATACCTAGTGCATTGGGTCCAATTAAAATCTTTTGTGACAACACTTGAGTTATAGCTTTGGCGAAGGAATCCAGGTTTCACAAGAGAACTAAGCACATCAAGAGACACTTCAATTCCATCCGCGATCAAGTCAAGGAAGGAGACATATAGATTTGCAAAATACATACAGATCTGAATGTCGTAGAACCATTGACTAAGTCTCTTCCACGAGCAAAACATGATCAGCACCAAGACTCCATGGGTGTAAGAATCATTACTATGTAATCTAGATTATTGACTCTAGTGCAAGTGGGAGACTGAAGGAAATATGCCCTAGAGGCAATAATAAAATTGTTATTTATATTTCCTTATATATCATGATAAATTTATTTTATTCATGCTAGAATTGTATTAATCGGAAACTTGATACATGTGTGAATACATAGACAAAACAGAGTGTGTCCCTAGTATGCCTCTACTTGACTAGCTCGTTAATCAAAGATGGTTATGCTTCCTAACCATGGACATGTGTTGTCATTTGATCAACGGGATCACATCATTAGGAGAATGATGTGATGGACAAGACCCATCCGTTAGCTTAGCACTCTGATCATTTAGTTTTATTGCTATTGCTCTGTTCATGACTTATACATGTTCCTTTGACTATGAGATTATGCAACTCCCGAATACCAGAAGAACACATTGGGTGCTATCAAACGTCACAACATAACTGGGTGATTATAAAGATGCTCTACAGGTGTTTCCAAAAGTGTTTGTTGTGTTGGCATAGATCAAGAATAGGATTTGTCACTTCGAATGTCGGAGATGTATATGTGGGCCCGCTCGGTAATACACATCATAATAAGCCTTGCAAGAAAACGACTAATGAGTTAGTCACGAGATGATGTATTATGGAACGAGTAAAGAGACTTGCCGGTAACGAGATTGAACTAGGTATGATGATACCGATGATCGAATCTCGGGCAAGTAACATACTGATGACAAAGGGAACAACGTATGTTGTTATGCGGTTTGACCGATAAAGATCTTCGTAGAATATGTAGGAGCCAATATGAGCATCCGGTTTCTGCTATTGGTTATTGACCGGAGATGTGTCTCGGTCATGTCTACATAGTTCTCGAACCCGTAGGGTCCGCACGCTTAACGTTTGATGATGATTTGTATTATGAGTTATGTGTTTTTGATGACCGAAGGTTGTTCGGAGTCCTAGATGCGATCACGGACATGAAGAGGAGTCTCAAAATGGTCAAGACATAAAGAATGATATATTGGACGATGTTATTCGGACACCAGATGAGTTCCGGGGGTCACCGGATAAATATCGGAGTGCCGGAGGGTTATCGGAACCACCGGGGGAACTAATGGGCCAACATGGGCCTAGAGAGAGAGAGAGAGAGAGAAGGGGCCTCTAGGGCTGGCCACCCCGTTGAGCTGTCCGAATTGGACTATGAGGGGGCGGTGCCCCCCTCTTTCCCTCTCCCTCTCCCTCTCCTTCCTTCTTCTCCTAGTTGGACTAGGAAAGTGGGGGGGGGGGTCCAACTCCTACTAGGAGTAGGATTCCCCCCCTTGGGCGCGCCCTATGAGGCCGGCCGGCCTCCCTTGCTCCTTTATATACGGGGGAAGAGGGGCACCCTAGAACACACAAGTTGACAATTGTTTTAGCCGTGTGCGGTGCCCCCTCCAAAGATTCCACCTCAAGTCATATTGTCGTAGTGCTTAGGCGAAGCCCTGCGCGGATCACATCATCAACACCATCGCCACGCCGTCATGCTGACGGAACTCTCCCTCGTCCTCAACTGGATCAAGAGCTCGAGGGACGTCATCATGTTGAACGTGTGCTGAACACGGAGGTGCCGTATGTTCGGTACTTGGATCGGTTGGGTCGTGAAGACGTTCGACTACATCAACTGCGTTACTAAACGCTTCTGCTTTCGGTCTACGAGGGTACGTGGACACACTCTCCCCGCTTGTTGTTATGCTTCTCCTAGATAGATCTAGCGTGATCGTAGGAAATGTTTGAAATACTACGTTCCACAACGCAAGAACTACTCACGCATCATCGGAGGAGAGGCACCAATGGAAGTGGTGAACCCCTCAGTGATGGTGTCTAGATTGGATCTGGTGGTTCTGGACTCTGCGGTGGCTGGAATTGATTTTCATTGACTCTCCTAGGGTTTCTGGAATATTGGGATATTTATAGAGCAAAGAGGTGGCCTGGGGGGCACCCGAGGTGGGCACAACCCACCAGGGTGCGCCTGGGCCTCCTGGCGCGCCCTGGTGGGTTGTGCTCCCCTCGGAGCACCCCCAGGTGCTTCTCCGGCCAATTGGATGTCTTCTGGTCCAAAAAACCCTCAAAAAGTTTCACAGTGTTTGGACTCCATTTGATATTGATTTCCTACGATGTAAAAAAATACGCAGAAAACAACAACTGGCACTTGGCACTACGTCAATAGGTTAGTAGCAAAAAATGATATAAAATGGCTATAAAATGATTGTAAAACATCAAAGAATGATAATATAACAGCATGAAACAATAAAAAATTATAGATACATTGGAGATGTATCAGCATCCCCAAAGCTTAATTCCTGCTCGTCCTCGAGTTGGTAAATGATAAAAACATAATTTTTGATGTGGAATGCTACATATCATATCATATCATATTCTATTCTTTATAACACAGACATTTGGACTTTTATATGGTTCAAAGAAATAGTCTAGTTTTTACATGAGATTTAAATACTCAAGCATATCAACAAGCAATCATGTCTTTCAAAATATCAATGCTTAACCATTGATCAATTCATGAAACACACTTGCATATTAGGTACACCCAAAGCTCAAGTGCGATCATAGTTTTTCCTAGTTGGTGCTTTATAAGAGAAGATGGATACTCAAATGCAAAATAAAAATTGCATAAAGTAAAAGAAATGCCCTTCGCACAAGGAAGTAGGGATTTGTAGAGGTGCCAGAGCTCAAAGCTTAAATTGAGAGATAAAAATTATTTGGGGAGGCACACTTTTCCCACCAACGAAAATGACTTAAGGTTCCCAACACTTTCCATGCTAGATATATCATAGGCGGTTCCCAAACATAAAATAAAGTTTATTCCTTTTTCCACCAAACTTTCACAAGCCATGGCTAGTCGAATCCACGGTTGCCTTCCATACCAACACTTTCCAAGGAATTTATTATTTGACGGCATAAAGTAAATTTATTTTTCATTTCGGGCTGAGAATCCCTAATACCTTTGCCTTCCTCTTGTGCAATGACAAGTGAATAAACACTCATCGTGAGAATAACACATCTAGCTTGGAAAATATTAGCCACCCCTCACCACCTCGCGAGCTGTATGAGCACACAAAAGGGAAATTTATTTTGAGAATTAGAGATGGCACATACAAATTTGCTTAGAACGGCAAGGAATACCACATATAGGTAGGTATGGTGGACACACGTGGCAAAACTGGTTTAAAGGATTTTTGATGCACAAGTAGTGATGATACTTAGTGCAAAATGAAGGCTAGAAAAAGATTGGGAAGCGACCAACCATGAAGCAACTAACCTCCTAAGCAAACATTAAGCATAATTAACACCGAATAATGCACCACAAGTAGGATGTAATTTCATTGCATGACTATTGACTTTCATGCTTGCATAGGGAATCACAAACCTAAACATCAATATTCTTACTAAAGCATAATTACTCATTAACATAACTCATATATCACATCATCATCATATCTCAAAACTATTACAAGCAATCAAGTTTATTTTATCCAATGATGTTCATGAAAGTTTTTATTATATCCTTCTTGGATATCTATCACTTTGGGACTAATTTTCATGTGTTGCTTTTGATAAGCTCAAACAATTATAAGTGAAGATCACGAGAATAATATTTATTTCTCTCAAAATAATTTAAGTGAAGCAAGAGAGAATTTCTTAAAAAAGTTACTAACTATCAAATAAATCTAAGTGAAGCAAGAGAGTATTTCTTCAAAAATGTTAAAGCACACCGTGCTAAAAAAGATATAAGTGAAGCACTAGAGGAAATCCATAGCTCATAAAAATTTAAGTGAAGCATAGAGAGCTATTTTAACAAGTCATGGCATAATTTTGGCTCTCTCTAATAGGTGTGTACAGCAAGGAGTCAATAGTTAAAAAAAGAAACAAAACAAGCAAAGACTCATATCATACAAGACGCTCCAAGCAAAACACATAGTATGTGATGAATAAAAATATAGCTTCGAGTAAAATACCAATGGTTGTTAGAAGAAAGAGTGGGTGCCACTCGGGGGCATCCCCAAGCTTAGTTGCTTGCTTCTCTTTGGATAATAGCATGGGATGCCATGGGCATCCCAAAACTTAGGCTCTTATTACTCCTTATTCCTTCATCCATTGTAAGATAACCTAAAACTTGAAAACTTCAATCACACAAAACTCAATAAAACTTTCGTGAGATCCGTTAGTATAAGAAAACAAATCACTACAATAAGTATTGTAGAAAACCAATTCATATTTTATTCTTGCATTATATCTACTGTATTCCAACTTTTCTATGGCAAAAAATCACCATAGAATCATTAAAACAAGCACACAACGGAAAGAAAACAGAATCTGTCAAAAACTGAACAGTCTGTAGCAATCTGGATATTTTGAATACTTTTGTAACTATATTTTTTTGAAAAATTAGGACCACGTGAACAATTTGTATATGAATCTTCTGCAAAAAGAATCAACTCAAAAACACTCTTCTATTAAAAATGAGATTTTTTTTCGTGAGGGCAAAAGTTTCTGATTTTCAGCAAGATCAAATCTACTGTCACCAAACATGATCCTAAAGACTTAGCTTGGCACAAACATTTATTAAAACCACAAAAACACATATAAACAGAGTTATTAATGGGTATACACACAAGAACAGAAAATAAAAAGCAAAAAATATTTTATTCGTTGGGTCGCCTCCCAACAAGCTCTTTCTTTATAGCCATTAAGATAGGCTTCGGATTTCAATGATGCTCACATGAAATACAAGAGTTGAAGCACAAAAAGAGCATCATGAAGCACGTGACAAACACATTTAAGTCTAACATACTTCCTATGCATAGGCATTTTGTAGGCAACCAAATTATCAAGACAAGAAACATCTAGCATATGCAAGGAAGAACAAAGAAACAATAGCAATCTCGACATAACGAGAGGTAATTTAGTAAAATAAAAAATTCTACAACCATATTTTCCTCTCTCATATTAATTACATGTAGGATCATACTCAAATTCAACAATATAACTATCACATAAAATTTTCTCTTCATGATCCACATGCATAGAAAGTTGCCACTCTGGCAAAATAGAGGGATCATCATCAAATAAAGTAATGACCTCTCCAAACCCACTTTCAATATTATCGCAAACATATTCATCATGAGGCTTAAGTAAATTTTCAAGATTGTAAGAAGAATCACCCCAATCATGATCATTGCAATAAGTAGAGGACATATCAAAATTAGCATCCCCAAGCTTTGGGTTTTGAATATTATTAGCATAATTGACATTAAGATAATTTATCATAACACCATTACAATCATGCTTTTTATTCAAGGAGCTATCATGAATCACTTCATAAATTTCTTCTTTTATCACTTCATCACAATTTTGAGATTCATGAATCTAAAGCAAAACTTCATAAAGATAATCTAGTGCACTCAACTCACTAGCAATTGGTTCATCATAATTGGAGCTTTTAAAAATATTAGCAAGTGGATGAGGATCCATAAATGCTTTCCTTCTGATTTCAATAAAACACCCAATTATACCAAACAACAAAGCAAAGTAACCAAGTAAGACATAAGGGCAAACGAAAACAAATCTGATGAGAAAATGGCGAACCAAAAGAGGGCGAATAAAAAAGGCAAATTTTTATGAAGTGGGGGAGATGAAAATGAGAGGAAAATGGGGAATAATGTAAATTGCGAGGAGATGAGTTTTGCGATTAGGATCCTGGTATATGTTGAAGGTCCTTGTGATGTCCCTGATTTGACCGTACACTAATCATGCATGCAAAAGTGTACGACCAAGATATGGGAATCACTAGAAGATATCACAACACAACTCTAGACACAAATTAAAATAATACAAGCTTTATATTACAAGCCAGGGGCCTCGAGGGCTCGAATACATAAGCTTGAAAACACAAGAGTCGGCGGAAACAATAATATCTAAGTACAGACATAAGTTAAACAAGTCCGCCTTAAGAAGACTAGCACAAATGTAGCAACAATCGAAAAAGCAAGGCCTCCTGCCTGGGACCTCCTAACTACTCGTCGAAGCCGAACACCACGTAGAAACATCCTCGGGATCCTCTGGCTCCTGGACTTCACCGATCTGGTTGCATCATCCGAGAAGATAGAAAAAAGGGGGAGCAAAGCAACCGCGAGTACTCATCCAAAGTACTCGCAAGCAAGGATCTACACTACATATGCAATGGTATGTGTGTAAAGGGGTAATATCTATGGGCTAAACTGCAGAATGCCACAATAAGAGGGGGATAGCTAGTCCTATCGAAGACTATGCTTCTCGCAGCCTCCATCTTGCAGCAGGAGAAGAGAGTAGCTGGAAAGTAACAAGTATCCTCGCTTCTGGCAGCTTCCATCTTGCAGCAGTAGAATAGAGTAGATGGTAAGTTCACCAAGTAACCTCGTATAGCATAATCCTCCCGAGCGATCCTCCCCTCGTCGCCCTGTGGGAAAGCGGTCACCGGGTTGTATCTGGCACTTGAAAGGGTGTGTTTTATTAAGTATCCGGTTCTAGTTGTCATCTGGTCGGAGTACAACTCTGGGTCGTCCTTTTACCGAGGGACATGGTTATTCGAATAGATTAACTTCCCTGCAGGGGTGCACCACATAACCCAACACGCTCGATCCCATTTGGCGGGACACACTTTCCTGGATCATGCCCGGCCTCGGAAGATCAACACGTCATAGCCCTACCTAAGCACAACAGAGAGGTCAGCCCGCCGGTCTAAACCCTAAGCGCGAACCGGTTTGGGCCCATCGCCCATTACACACCTGCACATTGCGAGGGCGGCCGGTAGGCAGACCTAGCCGCTCCTAATACCAGAGCGGCGTTCCGGTCCAATTTGGCGCGCGCCTCTCAGTCGCTGACGTTAAGAAGGCTTCGACTGATACGACGACGTCGAGTGCGCATAACTGTTCCTGCATAGCTGGTTAGTGCGTATAGGCCAGAGGCCAGACTCAGATCAAATATCCAAACTCGTTAAGCGTGTTATTATGAAATAACCACGAACAATGTCTAGGGCCAGGACCACTTGTCTCCTAGGTGGTCGTGACCTGCCCTGCTACTTCGCCACAAAGTAACCATCAAGGGGCTATCGGGAACCCAGGCCCACCACTAGCTGTGTGGAACCACCTGCCCCTGCAGCCCCCATCTCCGAATCATCATCATGAGTATGTAATAGTATAGTATATACCCGTGATCACCTCACGAAGTGATCACAGACCGATAGTATAGCATGGCAGACGGACAAGGATGTGGGGCCACTGATGTAATACTAGCATCCTATACTAAGCATTAGGATAGCATGTACAGGCATCAACAGTTGTAGCAACAATGACGGGCTATGCAATAGAATAGGAGCTATCGATTCATCAACAATAGCAAACCTAATGCAAGCATAAGAGAGCAGAGAATGGGCGATATCTGGTGATCAAGGGGGGGGGGCTTGCCTGGAAACTCTGTAGACGAAAGGAATCTTCGGAAGCGTAGCCGTAATCAAAGTCCAAAGCATCAATGGTCTCGGGGTCTATCGCGGTATAGGAGTCTATCAAAAAGAAGCAACGGAGGGGAAACAAATAAATGATAGAGCAAACAATAGCATCACAAATTATAACAAGGCAATATGCGGTGCTAGGTGTGACCTAACACAGTACTAGGCAATACTGGCGAAGGGGGGAAAACATCCAGGAAAGTATTCCCGGTGTTTGACGTTTCCGGGCCGATGAAAAGGAGGTGGAATGTTGCATGCTCGCTAAGCTAGGGACGTGTGGTGGACGAATGGACTGCGTATTCGAATTCGTCTCGTCGTTCTGAGAAACTTTCATATATAAATTATTTTCATCGGAGTTACAATTTATTTTATATTATTTTTTCAAAGTTTTATTATTATTCATTATTATATTATTTTAAACCGAATTAACCAAGTCAATTTGCCTAGTAAAAAACAGATGTGACCCACATGTAAGGGAGTATTTATCTAAATAAATAAATCAACCTAACTTATTTAATGGGGGCCTACATATCATTTACTAATAGAGTAACTTAGTACTAAACATGTACTACTAACTAAGACTAGCCTAACTAAATAAGGGCCGGCCGGAGGCACACAGCCGTGGCACAGCCAGCCACACACGGTTGTGGCAAAGTCAGGCACACACACAACACACACAACACGCAAGGGTTAGTTTTGTTTTCTCTTAACAGAAAATAGCATTTTGTGATTTTCATAAGAATTAATCCATGCATCAAATGGATTTGGTTCAGTGGGGTAAACTAAAGTTTGTCAAGTGTGCATTCTATTCACATAATTTTTATCCACATTAAAGTTGGTTTTGTTATTATTTTGCTGCAGTAAAGAGGCGTAGTTAGTGTAGTAGTAGCAAAGCTAACTACTGCTACACTAGCATTCAACACTAGCAGTAAGTTCAGCAGAGCAGCAACAGCCAGCGGCACGGCACGGGCGCGGCCAGGCAACACCACGCACGGCCGGATGCTGCCCCAGCCACGTTACCGAAGCTAGCGGTGGGCGGAGGCGGCAGCAAGGTCGAGCGCCGGCGGGCGGCGGCGGAGGCGCACGTGTCCGGTGGTCGGGCGTGAGCGGCTGCGCGGGGGAGGGCTGCTGCGGTCGCAGGGCAGGAGCAGCACGGCCAGACAGGCATGGGACGGCCACGGTGCGAGCAGTGGCACGGGGGTGAGTGCGGCCACGGCTCCGACGGCTGTGACCCGGCATGGCAGAGCACGCGGCTGGGGCAAGCCGCGACAGTAGAGCAGCACGGCTGCAGCGGGGCGGCCGGGTTGGGCGCGGGCGTCGGATAGGGACGTGGCAGCGAGCGAAGGCGACCGAGCAGCAGTAGGGGAAATGCAAGGTCACGCGTTGGCGCAGGCGAGGTGGCTGCAAGCAGGCGCGCCCTAGGCGCGGTGCGCTCGGTCCGACGCAGCCAGAGGTCCACGGCAGGCGCGATAGGACGTGTGCGACACTGGCGTGAGGTACGGCCATGGCGGCCTTGCCTGATGTGGGTGGCTACGGCAAGGGAATCAAGGGGCTAATGCAAGGGGTCCAGAGGGAAACTCACTAGGAGGTGCTTGGCGTGCTCGCTGTAGTCAGAGAGGACCGAAGGCGAGCGGATCGACGACGGTGTTGAAGCGGCCGAAGGTAGAAGAAGACGGCGATGGCGAGCTTCCGGTGCTACCCTACTCGATTTGAAGCGAGAAGACGAGGGAGTCATCGATGCTGGAGCTCGTGGACATCCTCCTGGGCGCCGGGGAGGCCAGTGGCCGCGGGATCAATGTGGTTACGTACGGCGACCATGAGCTTCAGGCGACGAATTGACGAACGAGAGACAGGGAAAGGGGAGGCTAGGGTTCGTCCGCTGGTTCGGGCGGCGGAGAAGGAGGCCGGCTTAAGTAGCCGCGAGCGAGCCCGGAGGACCGCCAGATGGCCGTGGCAGTCATCGGTCGTGCCCACAACACAATGGTGGGGTGAACAGGGAGGAGAGGGGAGTGGGTGGCTGGGCCGGCCTGGTCGGCTGAGCCGGCTGGGCCAAGAGGCCCAGTGGGGAAGTTGCCTTTTGGTTTATATTTGTAATGTTTTATTTTTCTCTCTTTCTTATTTCATTTTCCTTTTCTGTTTTCTTTTATCTACCAGTTAAATTTTGTCTTTGTGGTAATTATTTTGGCAAATTAAATAAAGTAGTTTTATTTGTTTATTTATCTTAAGAGCATTTATAAATAATAGTTTTACCGTTGTTTTATTTATTATAGTGCATTCAAATACTTTACAGAAGTGTGGTTTCTTCACCAATATTTAGTATGGATTATTCTCCACATTTCGAACATTTTAGTTTTAAAGTTTCAAAACTTATATTGTTTGACTTGAGTTTGAATTTGAATTTTGAATTGATTTGAAGCAACGTGGGACTTAGCAACAGTAAAAGTGATGATGTGGCAACCTTAGCATGGGATTACTATAGCTTAATTATCCGAGCGTTACAATCCTCCCCGGCAACGACGCCAGAAATTCCTTTTGATGTCTGCTAGAACTACGTCGGTATTTCCCCAAAGAGGAAGGGATGATGCAGTATAGCAGCGGTAGGTATTTCCCTTAGTGATGAGACCAAGCTTATCGAACCAGTAGGAGAATCAAGCAACACAACGTAAACAGCACCTGCACACAAATAACAAATACTCGCAACCCGACGTGTAAAAGGGGTTGTCAATCCCTTTCGGGTAACGGACGTGACAGAGTTGTAAATATTGATAGATCGAATGCCAAATAAGATAAATTGCAGCAGGGTATTTTTGGGTTTTTGGTTTAATAGATCTGAAAATAAAAGCAAAGGAAAATAGATCGCAAAGGCAAATAATATAAAGAAGAGACCCGGGGACTGTATATTTCACTAGTGGCTTCTGTCAAGAAAATAGCAAACGGTGGGTGAACGAATTACTGTTGGGAAATTGATAGAACTTCAAATAACCAGGACGATATCCAAGCAATGATTTTTATATAGGCATCATGTTCAAGATTAGTAGACCGACTCCTGCCTGCATCTACTACTATTACCCCACACATCGACCGCTATCCAGCATGCATCTACTGTATTAAGTTCATGGAAAAACAGAGTAATGCAATAAGAACAATGACATGATGTAGACTAGATCTATTTATGTAGAAATAGAGCCCATCATTTTATCCTTAGTGGCAATGATACATCTGTGTCGGTTCCCTTTCTGTCACTTGGATCAAGCACCGTAAGATCGAACCCACTACAAAGCACCTCTTCCCATTGCAAGATAAAGAGATTAAGTTGGCCAAACAAAACCCAAATATCGGAGAAGAAATACGAGGCTATAAGAAATCATGCATATAAGAGATCAAATAAGACTCAAATAACTTTCATGGATAAAAAGATAGATCTGATCATAAACTCAAAGTTCATCGGATCCCTACAAACACACCGCAAAAAGAGTTACATCATATGGATCTCCAGGAGACTATTGTATTGATAATCAAATGAGAGAGATGAAGCCATCCAGCTACTAACTACGGACATGTAGGTCTGCAAGGAACTACTCACGCATCATCGGAGAGGCACCAATGGAAGTGGTGAACCCCTCCATGATGGTGTGTAGATTGGATCTGGTGGTTCTGGACTATGTGGCGGCTGGAATTGATTTTCGTCGACTCCCCTATGGTTTCTAGAATATTGGGGTATTTATAGAGCAAAGAGGTGGTTTGAGGGGGCCCGAGGTGGGAACAACCCACCAGGGTGCCTAGGCCTCCTGGCGTGCCCTGGTGGGTTGTGCTCCCCTCGGAGCATACCCAGGTGCTTCTCCGACCCACTCGATGTCTTCTGGTCCAAAAAGTATCCTCAAAAAGTTTCGCTACATTTGGACTCCGTTTGATATTGATTTCCTGCATTGTAAAAAAACATGCAGAAAACAGTTGGCACTAGGCAATATGTCAATAGGTTAGTACCAAAAAATGATATAAAATGATTGTAAAATATCCAACGATGATAATATAACAGCATGGAACAATAAAAAATTATAGATACATTGGAGACGTATCAGCATCCCCAAAGCTAAATTTCTGCTCGTCCTCGAGTAGGTAAATGCTAAAAATATAATTTTTGATGTGGAATGCTGCCTATCATGTCATATCATATTCTTTTCTTTATAATACGGACATTTGGACTTTTATATGGTTCAAAGAAATAGTCTAGTTTTGACATGAGATTTAAATACTCAAGCATATCAACAAGCAATCATGTCTTTCAAAATATCAGTGCTTAACCATTGATCATTTCATGAAACACACTTGCATATTAGTTACACCCAATGCTCAAGTACGATCATAGTACTTCTTAGTTGGTGCTTTATAAGAGAAGATGGATACTCAAAGGCAAAATAAAAATTGCATAAAGTAAAAGAAAGGCCCTTCGCAGAGGGAAGTAGGGATTTGTAGAGGTGCTAGAGCTCAAAGCTTAAATTGAGAGATAAAAATTATTTTGGGAGGCACACTTTTCCCACCAACGAAAATGACTTAAGATTCCCAACACTTTCCATGCTAGATATATCATAGGCGGTTCCCAAACATAAAATAAAGTTTTTTTCCTTTTTCCACCAAACTTTCACAAGCCATGGCTAGCCGAATCAACGGTTGCCTTCCATACCAACACTTTCCAAGGAATTTATTATTGGACAACATAAAGTAAATTTATTTTTCATTTCGGGTCTGGGCATCCCTAATACCTTTGCCTTACTCTCGTGTAGTGACAAGTGAATAAACACTCATCGTGAGAATAACACATCTAGCTTGGAAAATATTAGCCACCCCTCACCGCCTCGCGAGCTGTACGCGCACACAAAAGGGAAATTTATTTTGAAAAATAGAGATGGCACATACAAATTTGCTTAGAACGACAAGGGAATACCACATATAGGTAGGTATGGTGGACACACGTGGCAAAACTGGTTTAAAGGATTTTTGATGCACAAGTAGTGATGATACTTAGTGCAAAATGAAGGCTAGAAAAAGATTGGGAAGCGACCAACCATGAAGCAACTAATCTCATAAGCAAACATTAAGCATAATTAACACCGAATAATGCACCACAAGTAGGATGTAATTTCATTGCATGACTATTGACTTTCATGCTTGCATAGGGAATCACAAACATTAACATCAATATTTTTACTAAAGCATAATTACTCATTAACATAACTCATATATCACATCATCATATCTCAAAACTATTACAAGGAATCAAGTTTATTTTATCCAATGAACTTCATGAAAGTTTTTATTATATCCTTCTTGGATATCTATCACTTTGGGACTAATTTTCGTGTGTTGATTTTGATAAGCTCAAACAATTATAAGTGAAGATCATGAGCATAATTTTTATTTCTCTCAAAATAATTTAAGTGAAGCAAGAGAGAATTTCTTAAAAAAGTTACTAACTATCAAATAAATCTAAGTGAAGGAAGAGAGTATTTCTTCAAAAATGTTAAAGCACACCGTGCTCAAAAAGATATAAGTGAAGCACTAGAGGAAATCCATAGCTCATAAAAATTGAAGTGAAGCATAGAGAGCTATTTTAACAAGTCATGGCATAATTTTGGCTCTCTTTAATAGGTTTGTACAGAAAGGAGTCAAGACTTTAAAAGATAAACAAAACAAGAAAAGACTCATATCATACAAGATGCTCCAAGCAAAACAAATAGTATGTGATGAATAAAAATATAGCTTCGAGTAAAATACCGATGGTTGTTAGAAGAAAGAGGGGATGCACTCGGGGGCATCCCCAAGCTTAGTTGCTTGCTTCTCTTTGGATAATAGCCTGGGATGCCATGGGCGTCCCCAAGCTTAGGCTCTTCTTACTCCTTATTTCTTCATCCATCGTAAGATAACCTAAAACTTGAAAACTTCAATCACACAAAACTCAATAAAACTTTCGTGAGATCCGTTAGTATAACAAAACAAATCACTACTATAAGTACTATAGCAAACCAATTCATATTTTATTCTTGCATTATATCTACTACATTCCAACTTTTCTATGGCAAAAATTCACCATAGAACCATTAAAACAAGCACACAATGCTAAGAAAACAGAATCTATCAAAAACAGAACAGTCTGTAGCAATCTGGATATTTCGAATACTTCTGTAACTATATTTTTCTGAAAAATTAGGACCACGTAAACAATTTGTATATGACTCTTCTGCAAAAAGAATCAACTCAAAAACACTCTTCTATTAAAAATGAGATTTTTTCGTGAGGGTAAAAGTTTCTGTTTTTCAGCAAGATCAAATCTACTGTCACACAACATGATCCTAAAGACTTAGCTTGGCACAAACACTTATTTAAACCACAAAAACACATATAAAAAGAGTTATTAATGGGTATACACACAAGAACAAAAAATAAAAAGCAAAAAATATTTTATTCATTGGGTCGCCTCCCAACAAGCTCTTTCTTTATAGCCAGTAAGATAGGCTTGGGATTTCAATGATGGTCACATGAAAGAAAAGAGTTGAAGCACAAAAAGAGCATCATGAAGCACGTGACAAACACATTTAATTCTAACATACTTCCTATGCATAGGAATTTTGTAGGCAACCAAATTATCAAGACAAGAAACATCTAGCATATGCAAGGACGAACAAAGAAACAATAGCAATCTCGACATAACGAGAGGTAATTTAGTAAAATGAAAATTTCTACAACCGTATTTTCCTCTATCATAATAATTACATGTAGGATCATACTCAAATTCAACAATATAACTATCACATAAAATTTTCTCTTCATGATCCACATGCATAGAAAGTTGACACTCTTGCAAAATAGTGGGATTATCATCAAATAAAGTCAAGATCTCTCCAAACCACTTTCAATATTATCGCAAACATATTCATCATGAGGCTTAAGTAAATTTTCTAGATTGTAAGAAGAATCACCCCAATCATGATCATTGCAATAAGTACAGGACATATCAAAATTGGCATCCCCAATCTTTGGGTTTTGCATATTATTAGCATAATTGACATTAAGATAATTTATCATAACACCATTACAATCATGCTTTTTAATCAAGGAGCTATCATGAATCACTTCATAAATTTCTTCTTTTATCACTTCATCGCAATTTTCAGATTCTTTAATCTCAAGCAAAATTTCATAAAGATAATCTAATGCACTCAACTCACTAGCAATTGGTTCATCATAATTGGAGCTTTTAAAAAGATTAGCAAATGGATGAGGATCCATAAATGCTTTCGTTCTGATTTCAATAAAACACCCAATTATACCAAACAACAAAGCAAAGTAACCAAGTAGGACATAAGGGAAAACGAAAACAGATCTGATGAGAAAATGGCGAACAAAAAAAGGGCGAATAAAAATGGTAAATTTTTGTGAAGTGGGGGAGATGAAAATGAGAGGCAAATGGGAATAAATGTAAATTGCGAGGATATGAGAGTTGTGATTAGGAGCCTGGTATATGTTGAAGATCCTTGTGGCGTCCCTTATTTGACCGTACACTAATCATGCACGCAAAAGTGGACGACCGAGATCAGGGACTCACTGGAAGATATCACAACACAACTCTAGACACAAATTAAAATAATACAAGCTTTATATTACAAGCCAGGGGCCTCGAGGGCTTGAATACATAAGCTCGAAAACACAAGAGTCAGCGGAAACAATAATATATAAGTACAGACATAAGTTAAACAAGTCTGCCTTAAGAAGACTAGCAAAAATGTAGCAACGATCGAAAAGGCAAGGCCTCCTGCCTGGGACCTCCTAACTACTCGTCGAAGCCGAACACCACGTAGAAACATCCTCGGGATCCTCTGGCTCCTGGACTCCACCGATCTGGTTGCATCATCCGAGAAGATAGGAAAAAGGGGGAGCAAAGCAACCGTGAGTACTCATCCAAAGTATTCGCAAGCAAGGATCTACACTACATATGCAATGGTATGTGTGTAAAGGGGTAATATCTATGGGCTAAACTGCAGAATGCCACAATAAGAGGGGATAGCTAGTCCTATCGAAGACTACGCTTCTGGCAGCCTCCATCTTGCAGCAGGAGAAGAGAGTAGCTGGAAAGTAACAAGTATCATCGCTTCTGGCATCCTCCGTCTTGCAGCAGTAGAATAGATTAGATGGTAAGTTCACCAAGTAACCTCGTATAGCATAATCCTACCCGGCGATCCTCCCCGCGTCGCCCTGTGGGAAAGCGATCACCGGGTTGTATCTGGCACTTGAAAGGGTGTGTTTTATTAAGTATCCGGTTCTAGTTGTCATGAGGTCGGAGTACAACTCTGGGTCGTCCTTTTACCGAGGGACACGACTATTCGAATAGATTAACTTCCCTGCCGGGGTGCACCACATAACCCAACACGCTCGATCCCATTTGGCCGGACACACTTTCCTGGGTAATGCCCGGCCTCGAAGATCAACACGTCGCAGCCCTACCTAAGCACAACAGAGAGGTCAGCCCGCCGGTCTAAACCCTAAGCACGAAGGGGTTTGGGCCCATCGCCCATTGCACACCTGCACGTTGCGAGGGCGATCGGTAAGCAGACCTAGCCGCTCCTAATACCAGAGTGGCGTTCCTGTCCAATCCGGCGCGCGCCGCTCAGTCGCTGACATGAAGAAGGCTTCGGCTAATACCATGGCGTCGAGTGCCCATAACTGTTCCCGCGTAGCTGGTTAGTGCGTATAGGCTAGAGGCCAGACTCACATTAAATATCCAAACTCATTAAGGGTGTTATTATGAAATAACCATGAAAGATGACTAGGGCCGGGCCCACCTGTCTCCTAGGTGGTCGTGACCTGCCCTGCTGCTCCGCCACAAAGTAACCATCAAGGGGTTGTCTGGAACTGTCAGGGATATAACTATTAGGCATAAACCACCCAGGAGGGGCCGGTTTATGCCCATAAAGAATTACTTCTACTGGAGCCCATCAAGACATAAAATATGGCGCTCTATTACGGAAGACTAAAGATCCAGGGCCCAAAGGGTGTTAGGGCCCGTAAATGTAAACCGCCATATGGCGTGTAACTTGTATTGTGAGATAGGAAAGATAGAGACCAAGTCGCGCACGTTTATGAGCCGGCCTCGGGATTCTGTAAACCGGACCGGGCGTCATCCTGTGTATATAAAGGGACGACCCGGCGGCGGTTCAGGGACAGAGAACAACAACTCGAGACACAGGCAAAGCAGATTCGCTCCCTGGTCATCGAAACCCTTGCAATACCACACCAAACTAGACGTAGGCTTTTTCCTTCATCAAAGGGGCCGAACTAGTATAAAATCCCTTGCGTCCTTGTCCGCTTTAACCCCTTTAAGCTAACCCGTAGCGATGGCTCCACGACTAAGTCCTTATGTTAGGACATCTGCCGTGACAAAACCACGACAGTTGGCGCCCACCGTGCGGCCATCGCACGATGGTTTTGAGTTCTTAGAGGGCAGCTTTGAAGGACTCAAGGGCTATGCAGTGGGCCGGATGACTAGGAGTCGCCGCGGCAAGATCTACATCGACGATGCAGGCTGGGACTCCGAGGCCAATTCAATCAAGTACGGGTACCGGGTCCCCTTTGGTGGCATCCACGTTTTCATCAGCAAGATCAGCAAACCGGGCCCTGAGCCGGACATCTACTCCAACATCGTCGAGTCGGCTCAGCGTGCGAGACCTGCCCGGATTAGGCCCGCCATGAAGCGTGTCTTTGTGGGAGCTGTTCATAGAGCGGAAGCTGAGGATGGATCAGAGTCCGGTGGTGAGACCGTCGTGTATTCCGGCGACGAGTCGTCTACCGGAGAAACCGAGTCTTTATATCTGCTGCAGGATGGCCGGTCTAGGGGCTGTTCCGATGGTGACAGTATTCCGGACACCCTTGATCCGCCGAGCCGGGTCGCGGTCTTCATGGCCGGATCACAATCTGGGCAACAATCTTCGACCGCGGCAGCATTAACATCCGATCTGGCGGCGGCAACAGCAGGCCAGCAGCTAGGGCAGGAGGCCATGTGCAACCGCCGGCTCAAGATCTGTCCGCTTTATTCGACACCTTGACAGCATTGCTGACCGCGGAGGTCAGCTAGGCCGAGAAGGTACAGCACACCGTAGAAGTTGCTAAAGTAAGGGGTCAAATAGATCAAGCCAAGTTGGACATGGTCGCTGAAAACACCAGGATGGCTGCGAGGCAAGCCGAGTTAGATGCTCAGGCTTATCGGCTCCTGTTGGATCAAACCGCATCGGACGACGTGATGAGGAGAATGTGCTAGTCTCGCCTACCGCCGGTTTACGAAGCGAGGAACCTCTTCAGCACGCCAGGAGCAGGGACCAGCAATCAGCCAACGATAAACCGGGGAGAGGTGCCTGCTACCTCTCGAGCTTGCATTGTATTCCCTCAAAGAGGAAAGGGAGATGCAGCACAGTAGCGTAATTATTTCCCTTAGTTTTTGAGAACCAAGGTATCAATCCAGTAGGAGACCACGCGCGAGTCCCTCGCACCTGCACAAACAAATAAGAACTTCGCAGCCAACGCGATAAGGGTTGTCAATCCCTTTACGGTCACTTACGAGAGTGAGATCTGATAGAGATGATAGTTTATATTTTTGGTATTTTAGGTTTAATAAAACAGCAAATAAAAGTGGTAAAAGTAAAGTAGATGTAGATTGATATGTTGAGAATAGACCCGGGGGCCATAGTTTTCTCTAGTGGCTTATCTCATGAGAGAGATATTCTACGGCGGGTAAACAAATTACTGTCGAGCAATTGATAGAAAAGCGAATAATTATGAGACTATCTAGGCATGATCATTGTATATAGGCATCACATCTGAGACAAGTAGACCGACTCCTACCTGCATCAACTACTATTACTCCACACATCGACCGCTATCCAGCATGCATCTTGTGTATTGAGTTCATACAAACAGAGTAACGCCTTAAGCAAGATGACATGATGTAGAGGGATAAACGCAAGCAATATGATGTAAACCCCATCTTTTTATCCTCGATGGCAACAATACAATACGTGACTTGCTGCCCCTAGTGTCACTGGGAAAGGACACCGCAAGATTGAACCCAAAGGCAAGCACTTCTCCCATTGCAAGAACTATAGATCTAGTAGGCCAAACCAAACAAATAATTCGAAGAGACTTGCAAGGATATTATGAGCACACATAAAAAGTTCAGAGAAGAACCAAATATCTTTCATAGATAACCTTGATCATAAACTCACAATTCATCGGATCTCGACAAACACACCGCAAAAAGAGATTACATCGAATAGATCTCCTCGAAGACCGAGGAGAACTTTGTATTGAGATCCAGAGAGAGAGGAAGCCATCTAGATACTAGCTATGGACCCAAAGGTCTGTGGTAAACTACTCACAACTCATGGTGAGGACGATGATGATGATGATGATGATGATGAAGGCCTCCGTGATGGATCCCCCTCCGGTGGAGCTCCAGAACAGGCTCCAAGATGGGATCTCCACGGGAACAGAAGCTACGATGGTGGAATTAGGGTTTTCTCTCTGCTTATGGAGTTTCTGGGGTACATGGACTAATATAGGAAGAAGGAGGGCACCGGGGGCCACACGAGGAGGCCTCGAGGCAGGGGCGTGCCCTGGGAGGAGGGGGGCGCCCCCCACCCTCGAGGGCAGCTCCTCGATCCTCTCACGTGGTTCTCAAATTCCTAGGCGTGATTTTCCCCAAAAATATCTCTCTTGAAGGTTTCATTCCGTTTGGACTCCGTTTGATATTCTTTTTCTGCAAAACCCTGAAATAGGCAAAAACAACAACAATCTGGACTGGGCCTTTGGGTTAGTAGGTTAGTCCCAAAAATGATATAAAAGTGAATTATAAAGCCTGTTAAACATCCAAGACTTCATAAATAATAGCATGGAACAATCAAAAATTATAGATACATTGGAGACATATCAAGCATCCCCAAGCTTAATTCCTACTCGTCCTCGAGTAGGTAAATGATAAAGAAAGAATTTTTGTTGTGGAATGCTAACCAACATAGTTTTTCAATGTAATTCTCTTAATTGTGGCATGAATGTTCAGATCTGAAAGATTCAAGATAAAAGTCTATATTGACATAAGAAATAACAATACTTCAAGCAATACTAACAAAGCAATCATGTCTTCTCAAAATACCATGGCTAAAGAAAGTTATCCCTATAAAATCATATAGTCTGACTATGCTCCCTCTTCATCACACAAAATATTCATATCATGCACAACCCCGATTTCAGCCAAGCATTTGTTTTCATACTCTATCTTTTCAAACCTTTCAACTTTCACGCAATACATGAGCGTGAGCCATGGATATAGCACTATGGGTGGAATAGAGGTGGTTGTGGACAAGACAAAAAGGAGGGAGATAGTCTCACATCGACTAGGCGTATCAACGGGCTATGGAGATGCCCATCAATAGATATCAATGTGATTGAGTAGGGATTGCCATGCAACGAAAGCACTAGAGCTAAATATGAATGAAAGCTCAACAAAAGAAACTAGTGGGTGTGCATCCAACTTGCTTGCTCACGAAGACCTAGGGCATTTGAGGAAGCGCATCGTTGGAATATACAAGCCAAGTTCTATAATGAAAATTCCCACTAGTATATGAAAGTGACTAAACATGAGACTCTCTACAATGAAGAACATGGTGCTACTTTGAAGCAGAAGTGTGGAAAAAGATAGTAGCAATTGTCCCCTTTTTCTCTTTTTTTCTTTGGCCTTTCTTTTTTTTCTTTTTTTTGCGGAGGGGCTTTATAGATTTAGCCTTTCCTCCCATGGGACAATGCTCTAATAATGATGATCATCACACTTTCATTACAACACGAAATTACAACTCGATACTACAACAAGAAAGTATGACTCTATATGAATGCCTCCGGCGGTGTACCGGTATGTGCAATGAAACAAGAGTGACATGTATAAAAATTATGCATGGGGGCCTTGCCACAAATACGATGTCAACTACATGATCATGCATGGCAATATGACAATATGATGCGTGTCATATAAACAGAACAGTGGAAAGTTGCATGGCAATATATCTCGGAATGGCTATGAAAATGCCATGATAGGTAGGTATGGTGGCTGTTTTGAGGAGCAATATGGTGGCTGTTTTGAGGAAGGATATATAGTGGGTTTATGGTACCGGCGAAAATTGCGCGGTACAGGAGAGGCTAGCAATGGTGGAAGGGTGAGAGTGCGCATAATCCATGGACTCAACATTAGTCATAAGAACTCATATACTTATTGCAAAAATCTACGAGTCATCAAAACAAAGCAATCAACGCATGCTCCTAGGGGGGAGGTTGGTACGAGTTAACCATCGTGCGCCCCTGACCTCCACACAAAGGTTGGCACTCTACAAATACCGCATGCTCTAACTTCGTCACATAGCGGTTCACCATACGTGCATGATACGGGAATCACTAACATTATCACAAGTATTTCTTAATTTCATAATAACTCCACTAGCATGACTCTAATATCACTTTCCTCATGTCTCAAAACAATTATCAAGCATCCAACATCTCTTTCTATTCAATGCACTTGGTGTGAAATTTTTTACTACATTGACATTGGATGTTTATCATGTGAAGACTAGTTTCTTTAGCCTAAACACATTACCTTGCCATTTTAATAGACTCTCAAATAGATATAAGTGAAGCATGAGAGTTCAACAATTTCTTCAAAATATTACCACCACCGTGCTCTAAAAGATATAAGTGAAGCACTAGAGCAAAAACTATTCAACTCAAAAGATATAAGTGAAGCACATAGAGTGTTCTAACAATTTCTAGGCCATATTTAACTCTCTCAAATAGGTGTGTCCAGCAAGGATGATTGTGGCGAACTAACATTCAAAGACTCAAATTTTACAAGACGCTCCAAGCAAAACACATATCATGTTGCGAATAAAAATATAGCTCCAAGTATAGTTACCGATGGATGAAGACAAAAGAGGGGATGCCTTCCCGGGGCATCCCCAAGCTTAGGCTTTTGATTATCTTGAGTTTACTTGGGGTGCCATGGGCATCCCCAAGCTTAGGCCTTTGCTACTCCTTGTTCCATAGTCCATCAAAGCGATACTCAAAACTTGAAAACTTCACAACACAAAACTTAGACAAAAATTCTCGTGAGCTCCGTTAGTATGAGAAAGCAAACCACTACTCAAAGGTACAGCAATGAATTCATTCTTTGTTTATATTGGTGTTAAAACTACTATACTCCAACTTCTCTATGGTTCATATCCTCCAATATTACACATAGATGGATCGGAATAAGCAAACAACACACGAAAACAGAATCTATCAAAGACAGAACAGTCTGAAGTAATCTGCAGGGTTCACCTACTTCTGGAACTCCAAAAAATTCAAACTAAATTGGTAAATTTGTGTAATTTGTCTACCAATCAGCAGAAAAAACAATCAACTAAAAAGCATGCTCCAGTAAAACCCCACGACTACTTTAGCCATCGCTAACGATTCTGTTTTTCACAGCAAGATCATATAAACTTCACACAAGTCTTCCCAAAGGTTCTACTTGGCACAAACACTAAACAAAACATGAACCACATATAATCAGAGGCTAGATGCAATATTTATTTCCTAACAGCAACAAAAGCAAAAAAAACATAAAATTGGGTTTCCTCCCAACAAGCGCTATCGTTTTAAGCCCCTAGCTAGGCACGATACAAGATAAATCTAGGTAATGCCATCCTTGGAAGGCAATCCATAAGTGGCTCTCATGATAGATTCATATGGTAATTTGATTTTCTTTCTAGGAAAGTGTTCCATACCTTTCCTTAATGGAAATTGGAATCTAATATTTCCTTCCTTCATATCAATAATTGCACCAATCGTTCTAAGGAAAGGTCTACCAAGAATAATAGGACATGAAGGATTGCAATCTATATCAAGAACAAAGAAATCTACGGGCACATAATTCCTATTGGAAACAATAAGAAAATCATTAATTCTTCCCATAGGTTTCTTAATAATGGAACCCGCAAGATGCAAATTTAAAGAACAATCATCAAGCTCATGGAACCCTAGGAAATCACACAAAGTTTTTGGGATAGTGGAGACACTAGCACCCAAATCACACAAAGCATAGCATTCATGATCTTTTATCTTTATTTTTATAGTTGGTTCCCACTCATCATAAAGCTTTCTAGGTATAGAAACTTCATACTCAAGTTTTTCTTCATAATATCGCATCAAAGCATCAACTATATGTTTAGTGAAAGCTTTATTTTGACTATAAGCATGCGGAGAATTTAGCACGGATTGCAACAAGGAGATACAATCAATCAAAGAGCAATTATCATAATTGAATCCCTTGAAATCCAAAGTAGTGGGTTCATCACTATGCAAAGTTTTAATCTCTTCGTTCCCACTTTTAGCAATTTTAGCATCAAGATCTAAAAACTTCGAATCATTGGGACACCTTAAAGCAGAATCATCTCCAATCCTATTCTCATAAAGATTAATACTAGAAAACAAGGATCTAATAGGAGACACATCAATAACTTTCAGATCTTCATCTTTATTTTCATGATAACTAGAAGAACATGATTTAATATAATCTTCTCTTTTAGCACGCATTCTAGCGGTTCTTTCTTTGCATTCATCAATGGAAATTCTCATGGCATTGAGAGACTCATTGATAACATGTTTAGGTGGGATAGATCTAAGTTTCAAAGAATCAACATCAAGAGTAATCCTATCCACACTTATAGCCAATTAATCAACCTTAAGCAATTTCTCTTCAAGCAAAGCATTGAAATTCTTTTGCGAGACCATAAACTCCTTAATACTAGTTTCAAATTCAGAAGGCATCTTTCCATAAGAGTTGTTGTAGGAATTACAATAATTATTAGAGGAATTACTAGGAAAAGGCCTAGGATTAAAATTACCTCTATAAGCATTGTTACCAAAATTATTCCTACCAACAAAATTCACATCCAAAGATTCATTGTTATTCTCAATCAAAGTGGACAAAGGCATATCATTAGGATCGGAAGAAGCACTCTTAGCAGCAAACAATTTCATAAGTTCATCCATCTTTCCACTCAAAACGCTAATTTTTTTTATAGCATGCACTTTTTTACTAGTAGATCTTTCGGTGTGCCATTGAGAATAATTAACCATAATATTATCTAGGAGTTTGGTAGCTTCTCCTAAGGTGGTTTCCATGAAAGTGCCTCCGGCGACCGAATCTAAAAGATTTCTAGAAGCAAAATTCAAGACAGCATCAAAGTTCTGAATAATCATCCATAGTTTCAAACCATGTGTAGGGCAATTACGTATCATCAATTTCATTCTCTCCCAAGCTTGTGCAACATGCTCATGATCTAGTTGCTTAAAGTTCATAATATCGTTTCTAAGAGAGATGATCTTAGCAGGTGGGAAATACTTAAAGATAAAAGCATCTTTGCACTTATTCCATGAATCAATACTATTTCTAGGCAAAGAGGAGAACCAAGTTTTAGCACGATCTCTAAGTGAAAACGGAAATAACTTTAATTTAACAATATCGTTATCCCTTTTCTTTTGCATATCACACAAGTCAACAAAGCTGTTTAGATGGGTAGCGTCATCTTCACTAGGAAGGCAAGAAAATTGATCTTTCATGACAAGATTCAACAAAGCAGCATTGATCTCACAAGATTCAGCATCGGTAATAGGAGAAATCGGAGTGCTAATAAAGTCATTGTTGTTGGTATTGGAGAAGTCACACAATTTGGTATTTTTCTAAGCCATAGTGACAAGCAAGCAATCCAACACACCCAAGCGAACAAGAAGCAAGCGAACGATAAACACACGGCGGAAGAAGGGCGAATAAAACGGCAAGGGTGAAGTGGGGGAGAGGAAAACGAGAGGCAAATAAATGTAATGTGAAGGATAAGGGTTTGTGATAGGTACTTGGTATATGACTTTTGCGTAAGCCTACCCGGCAACGGCGCCAGAAATTCTTCTTGCTACCTCTTGAGCTTGCGTTGTATTCCCTCGAAGAGGAAAGGGAGATGCAGCACACTAGCGTAAGTATTTCCCTCGGTTTTTGAGAACCAAGGTATCAATCCAGTAGGAGACCACGCGCGAGTCCCTCGCACCTGCACAAACAAATAAGAACTTCGCAGCCAGCGCGATAAGGGGTTGTCAATCCCTTTACGGTCACTTACGAGAGTGAGATCTGATAGAGATGAAAGTTTATATTTTTGGTATTTTTGGGTTAATAAAATAGCAAATAAAAGTGGTAAAAGTAAACTAGATGTAGATTGATATGTTGAGAATAGACCCGGGGGCCATAGTTTTCTCTAGTGGCTTCTCTCATGATAGCGATATTCTACGGCGGGTAAACAAATTACTGTCGAGCAATTGATAGAAAAGTGAATGATTATGAGACTATCTAGGCATGATCATTGTATATAGGCATCACGTCCGAGACAAGTAGACCGACTCCTGCCTTAATCTACTACTATTACTCCACACATCGACCGCTATCCAGCATGCATCTAGTGTATTGAGTTTATACGAACAGAGTAACGCGTTAAGTAAGATGACATGATGTAGAGGGGTAAACTCATGCAATATGATGTAAAACCCATCTTTTTATCCTCGATGGCAACAATACAATTCGTGCCTTGCTGCCCCTACTGTCACTGGGAAAGGACACCGCAAGATTGAACCCAAAGCCAAGCACTTCTCCCATTGCAAGAACTATAGATCTAGTAGGCCAAACCAAACCAATAATTTGTAGAGACTTGCAAGGATATTATGAGCACACATAAAAAGTTTAGACAAGAATCAAATATCTTTCATAGATAACCTTGATCATAAACTCACAATTCATCAGATCTCGACAAACGCACCACAAATAGAGATTACATCGAATAGAACTCCTCGAAGACCGAGGAGAACTTTGTATTGAGATCCTGAGAGAGAGGGAGCCATCTAGATACTAGCTATGGACCCGAAGGTCTGTAGTAAACTACTCACAACTCATGGTGAGGACGATGATGATGATGATGAAGGCCTCCGTGATGGATCCCCCTCCGGTGGAGCTACGGAACAGGCTCCGAGATGGGATCTCCACGGGAACAGAAGCTACGGCGGTGGAATTAGGGTTTTCTCTCTACGTATGGCATTTTTGGGGTAAGTGGACTTATATAGGAAGAAGGAGGGCACCGGGGGCCACATGAGGAGGCCTCGAGCCAGGGGGGCGCGCCCAGGGAAGGGAGCGCGCCCCCCACCCTCGAGGGTGGCTCCTCGATCCTCCGACGTAGTTCTCAAGCTTCCTGGGCGTGATTTTCTCCAAAAATATCTCTCGCAAAGGTTTCATTCCGTTTGGACTCCGTTTGATATTCTTTTTCTGCAAAACCCTGAAATAAGTAAAAAAATAGCAATCTGGACTGGGCCTTTGGGTTAGTAGGTTAGTCCCAAAAATGATATAAAAGTGAATGATAAAGCCCATTAAACATCCAAGACTTCATAAATAATAGCATGGAACAATCAAAAATTATAAATACGTTGGAGACGTGTCAGTGCCTGGAACGAGGGCGTCGGTCCAGCCACGGGCCGCGGATCCATCCCTTCAGATCATTCCATCACAGCATACACCAACGCCTCCCGATCACTACTCCAACCCTTTGGATAACATAGTTGTAGCCGCTTCATGATTGGTGGCTCTTCCCAATGAAGGAGGATCCCCTATAGAAGTGGAGGCGCGGCGAGCTAGGGAGTTCCTGGAGACGGCTTTAACTCAGCAGCAGGCTTACTCTCACAACCGTGTTAGGATTCATTCCCCCACCTCCCCCCCCC
>LR738715.1:773394432-773423191 GCA_902687465.1 Secale cereale
CCCCCCCCCCCGCTTAAGCCGGAGTTACAGCAGGCATATGGATGAACCGGCCGTATCAAGCAGTGCGCGGAACCATAACCCGCCGCGGAAGGGTAACCCGGCGGGTGGAGGTGCAAATGCTCAAGAGGTAGTGGATTAGGGAAGACAGCGTCGGGAGACCGAGTTAGCATCACAATATGAAGCCCGTCAGCCTACGCTGGTTCGTCCATCTACCACAGTCGAACCAGGAGTTTCTTCCAGCTCCTTGGGGGTACTGTGTCTCACCCCCGCTTTACGCAATGTGCGGCTGCCTAAGGACTTCAAAGGACCGCGCAAGGTGCCCAATTATAATGCCGATCTATCCCCCGAGCGTGGGTCAAAAGCTACAAGATGGCAATGGAGATGCTGGATGTGGATGATCCGGCGTGTGCTAAATACTTCACCATGATGTTGGAGGGAACAACTCGTACTTGGTTAAAAAGTTTACCGCCAAACTCCATCGGTTCATTGGCCGAGTTACGGCGTCGGTTTATCAATAATTTCAAAGATACATGCAAGCAGCCCATGCCCATTGTAGACTTGGCTGCCTGTGTTCAAGGGAGAACGAATCGACAAGTCATTGGGGCGCCGGGTGTCAGAGATCCTGCATTCCTCAGACCGCATTAATCCGGACACAGCAGTTTTAACATTGAAAGGCAATTGCCGGTTCGAACCCCTGAAGCTGAAGCTGGGACGGCTAAAACGTAACTGCAATGACATGGGAACACTCATGGCCGCTCCGGTGAAGTATGCCGATTCGGATAGTACTAAATACCCAGAGTCTGATGACGAGAAGTCAGGGAAGGGAAAGAAGAACGGTAAAGCGCCGCAGTCTAATACGGCTAATCAGGGATACAACGGTAAGCACAAAGTAGATAGTAACTCAGATTTTGTGGCTAACACTTCTACACAGAATGACGGTCAGTGTCGTAAGGGTAGGCAGCCCCCACGAGGCGGAGGATCAAACATTAATCTGGAGCTCCAGATGAATCTGCCTTGCCCTAGGCACGGCACAAAGGAAAAGCCAGCCACACACCTCTGGAAGGATTGCTTTATTATGAGGGAGTTCAAAAATCGGTTCCAATACGATCATGGATCGTCCGGCGGTTCAGGCCCTAGCTTCCACGGGCCGGATTATCAAGGTGGTGGTTCCGGTCCAGGATTCCAAAGCAATCAGGGCGGACACGGTAATCAGAACGGGCACAACCATCAAAGCGGCCAGGGTAGTTATAATCATCAGGGCAATCATCAGCAACACCAATCAGGTTAGCAGAGTAACCCGAAACAGTTGAGTAGCGGGCAATATCATGTCTTCACCACTAGCTTGTGCAAGCACGATCAGAAGGTTTATAAGAGGGCGGTGCACTCTATTGAACCGGCAGTACCTCGTTACCTACGCTGGTCAGAACAGCCCATAGTGTGGAGTCGTGAGGATCATCCACCCCGGGTTGATAATCTGGGTCAGCTGGCACTAGTGGTGGCACCTCAGGTTGGGGGGTATAAGTTCACCAAGGTACTCATGGACGGAGGAAGCAGCATCAACATTCTATATTATGAAACCTTTCGTCGCATGGGGATGACAGACAAGAAGCTCAGGCCGTCCAACACTGTTTTCCATGGCGTGGTACCTGGTATGTCGGCATATCCGGCCGGTAAGATAGATTTGGAGGTTACCTTTGGAGATGAGCAAGACTCAAGGTCAAAGACTTTGACCTTTGAAGTGGAAAAAATCAAGAGCCCGTATCATGCCCTGTTCGGGCAGCCGGTTTATGCTAAGTCCATGGCGAGGCCCTATTACGTTTATCTGCAGCTCAAGATGTCGGGTCATAAAGGAACTATTACGGTCCATGGGAGCCGTAAAATTGCTTTGGAATGCGAGGAAGGTGATGCCACCTATGCTGAGGCGGTTTGTGCAACCGAGGAGTTGAAATTTTACAAGGACAATGTTGATCCAGCAGATATGTCTCCGTCGAAGAAGCCGACTACAGAGCATGATCCGGCCTTGAAGTTTAAATCAGCTGATGAGACCAAGCTAGTCGACTTTGTTCCTGGCGATTCATCCAAGCAGTTTACCATCAGCGCTAACCTGGATCCAAAATAGGAAAGCGCGCTCATTGAGTTCATCCGTGAGAATCGGGATATCTTTGTATGGAAGCCTTCTGACATGCCAGGTGTCCCGAGAGAACTCGTTGAGCACACTCTTAATACTGATCCCAAGTTCAAACCGGTTAAAGAGTTTCTCCGCTGTTTCAATGAAGAAAGGCGCAAGGTTATTGGTGAAGAGGTAGCCAGGCTCTTGGCGGTAGGCTTTATCGTTGAAGTGTTTCATCCTGAATGGTTGGCTAATCCGGTGCTAGTGCTAAAAAAATGGCACTTGGCGAATGTGTGTTGATTACACAGACTTGAACAAGGCTTGCCCGACTAATCCTTTCACTCTCCCCCGTATTGATCAAATCATTGATGCTACGGCGGGTTGTGAGCGCTTAAGTTTTTTGGATGCATATTCCGGTTATCATCAGATCAAGATGACAGTTAAGGACCAAGAGAAAACACCTTTTATAACTCCATTTGGAGCCTTCTGCTATGTATCCATGCCCTTTGGGCTCAAGAGTGCCCAGGCGACCTATCAGTGTTGCGTACAGAATTGTTTTCATAAGCAGATTGGGGAAAACTTTCGTGCATATGTGGATGATATTGTAGTAAAATCCAGGAAGGAAGAGACCTTGATAGCTGACTTGAAGGAAACTTTTTGATAACCTTCGGGTTTATAAGATGATGCTTAATCCGGCCAAGTGCATTTTTGGTGTACCGGCAGGCAAGCTCCTGGGGTTCCTGGTGTCAAACAGGGGAATTGAAGCTAATCCAGAGAAGATCAAGGCTATTACGTCATTGGCTAAACTGGCATGCATCAACGATGTTCAACGCCTGGCAGGCTGCATTGCGGCACTCAGCCGGTTTATCAGCCACTTGGGAGAGAAGGCCATCCCGTTTTACCAGATGGTGAAAAAGACAGATCGCTTTGTCTAGAGTGATGCTGCTGATGCTGCATTCGAGGACTTAAAGAAGCAGCTGGCAGAGCCGTCTATCCTTGCCGCACCAGTTGATAATGAGCCGCTGTTATTATACGTGCCTGCTAATGCCCGAGCCATAAGTGTTTCCATTGTAGTGGAGCGCAAGGAGGCGGGGAAGGAATATCCGGTTCAAAGGCCGGTTTACTATATCAGCGAGGTGCTCATTGAGTCGAAGCAGAGATACCCTCATTGGCAGTAACTGGTATACAGAGTCTTCATGGCAAACTAGAAGCTTAAGCAGTATTTTCAAGGTCATCCCATCACTGTGGTCAGTTCTGCCCCTCTGGGAGATATAATACAAAACAGAGAAGCAACTGGCCGGGTTGCCAAGTGGGCCATTGAACTTAGTCCTCACGGGCTAAAATATGTGCCTCGTACTGCAATCAAATCTCAAGCACTGGTGGATTTCATCAACGATTGGACAGAGTTGCAAGCACCGGAGGAGAAATCGCATCACACATACTGGACTATTCACTTCGATGGATCCAGGCAATTGGAGGGCTCGGGGGCTGGAGTCCTATTAACTTCCCCACGAGGTGATAAATTTTGTTATGTCCTCCGTTTAATGTTCCCTTGCACTAACAATGCAGCTGAATATGAGGCTCTCCTCCATGGCCTTCGAATGGCTAAGGAGATGAATTTAAGCCGGGTTAAATGCTTCGGTGACTCGGACTTGGTGGCCCAACAAGTATCTGGTACTTCGGATTCCAAGGACCCGCTTTTGGCGACATATCATCAAGAGGTGGACGCTGTCGCTGGGCACTTCAAGGGTTATCAGGTGGACCATGTGGACCGGCGGAAGAATGAAGCGGCCGGCGCATTAAGCCGGCTGGGTTCCCAGCATAAACCGGTTCCACCTAATGTCTTCCTGGACGTATTGCATAATCCATCGATGAAATTACCTTCAGAAGAAGACTTGGCTATTCCTGATCCGGAGGCTCAATTGGTAGCGGCACTTCACGCTATTCCGGATTGGACAGTCCCGTACCTGGCGTATATGAACCGAGGCGAATTTCCAGAGGATAAAGTCTTGGCCAGGCAGATAATCCGGCGATCCAAGTCAATGACTATTGTCAATGGGGAACTGCATCATTGCAGTGTATCAGGGGCGTTTCAACGGTGCGTGTCGCTAGAGGGAGGCTATGAGATTCTTCGAGAGATACACGAAGGAGATTGTGGTCACCATGCCGGTTCAAAGTCTTTGGTAGCTAAAGCCTTTCATCATGGGTTCTATTGGCTGACAGCTCATGCTGACGCGGAGGACTTAGTCAAAAAGTGTGATGCTTGCCAGAAATTCTCACGACGTGCTCATATACCGGCTCAAGAATTGAGGATGATTCCAATTACTTGGCCCTTAGCGACTTGGGGGCTAGATATGGTTGGGCCCATTAAGAGATCTCCAGATAAGAAGACCCACCTTCTGGTGGCGGTTGACAAATTTACCAAGTGGGTCGAGGCAGAGCCGGTCAGCAAGTGTGATGCAGCAACGGCGGTTCAATTCATCAAGATGGTGATTTTCCGGTTTGGCTTTCCACACAGTATTATAACTGATAATGGCACCAACTTGTCCAAGGGGGCTATGAAAGAATTTTGTCAACGAGAGCACATCCTGCTTGACGTATCTTCAGTGGCTCACCCCCAGTCCAATGGTCAAGCAGAGAGAGCCAATCAAGAGATCTTGAGAGGCATCAAGCCCCGGCTCATGGTTCCTTTGCAGAGGTGTCGGTGTACTAAGGTAGGGGGTACCTCAGTACCCCAACTTGTGCACGGGCAGTTGCAGCTTCCCGCGGCAGGGTTTACCGCGTGCTCGCCGGAGACCTTTCCTGTTCCCTATTAAACCATTCAAAAGCAAAGTATACGAGGAAGAAGACCAAGGCCCCGGCAAGAGGAGCTTGCCGGGAAGACCGTACCAGGCTCAAGACTGTCCCACTAACACAAGACCCTGGCAAGAGGAGCTTGCCAGGAAGACTAGACGACAACGCCTCGGCGCTATACGCGCCCCGGCAAGGGGCCCGGGGAGCGACAAGCTCTCGGGCCCGGTAAGACCAAGGCCCCGGCAAGGTGCTTGCCGGGGAGGCTGCGCTGTGTGCCCGCGCTCCAGCTCATCAGCCCACGCGTCGCCCTGGGGCCTATCCAGGGGCGCGTGGCGGATGGCTGTGCAGCCTGGGGTACGCGGTGGCACTCCACGGTGATGGATCCGTCGCCGTGGCGGACGGAGACGCTAAGGCGGGAGCTTTTGGGGTCGACGGCGACGGGCATTAAATGCCCTTGTCCCCCACTGTTAAAGTAGGTATAGACCACTGTTCTGTACTGTAGCTCCACTGTTCCCGCACTGTTACAACTACCACCTCTTTTACGTTTTTACCCCTTTCTCCTACGTTGACACCTGTCGGTGACCCCTTGCACTATAAACGGAGGCCCATGCACAACGTGGAGGGGGTTCGGAACCTAGATCACTCTCGCGCTGGGTGTAGCTGCTTCTTCAAGCTCCCGAGCGCTCAAACCCAATACACAACCAAGCAGGAGTAGGGTTTTACGCGTCCACCGCGGCCCGAACCTGGGTAAAACTGCCCGCGTGCTCGTCACGATCTGCTCTTTGTGCTCCCTCCGCCCTCGTACCGCACAGACAAGGGGCTCCGGTCCCATAGGTGTTCGTGGCGGACAGTTTCCCCCGACATCTTTGGCGCGCCAGGTAGGGGGCGTCGAGGTTGTGCGAACCTGATCCGGCGTTCGCGCGGGCGCATTCTTCATCAACCTCTCCAGCTTCATCAGCAACTTCATCAGCGACAACTCCATGGCCCCGAAGAAGAAGCCTTCGGAGGTCGGAGGCCCGTCTGCGTCTCACCCGCCGCCACCAGAGCCAACGGTGGGCGGGGGAGACGCCGTCGGAAGGGTGGTTGCCGGTGAGGACACTCACGGTGCCACCAGATCCAAGAACAGGACGGACGACCGGACCTCGGTCTCCGTGGACGCGCCGCGTCCATCGCAGCACACGACGACCCAGCAGCGCCATACCACGGGAGGTGGTATCCGCTTGCTGGGGCAAGGCCAAACCGGAGGCTCGCGGGACGCCCCGGACCCCCGTCCGGGCACAAGCAAAGCGAAGGCGCCGGCGCGGGACCCCGCTCCTTCTAACGTTGTTAGAAGTCCGAGCGTATCCCGCTCCTCGCACCGCTCACCCGCGTTCCCCTCTACTCCAGCAGAAGCGCTCGCAAGGGCGCAGCTGCTCCTCGACTTTCCTCCGGCGGCCGACAAGGCCGAAGAATGGAGGGCCACCATCCGGAGCCTGATAGACTTCGCCAACAACGACTCTCCACAGCAGCCGTCGACCTCACGGCCGCGGCAGGCTGAGAAGACGAAGGCTATCGGCGACAAGACCGCCGGGGGTGCGACAAGCGTGCACTCCCCGCCGCAGAAGCAGAAGACGCCGCCCCGCCGGAACAACCCCGACGACGGCTCCACAGCCTCGTCGGACCCGCGGGCCCGTCGGGACCAGCGCCAGGTCCTCGACGACCGGCGAGATGAAGACGCTCGGACCACAATCGAGCGCCGCCGAGAAGCTCGGCGACAATCTGACAAGAGAGCTGGGAACACTGTCGACGTGCGCGCGCCCGGTGAACCAGGCGACTTGCCGTACGCGGCAGGCTGCCCTGCGTTCACCCGCGAGCTGCGGCGCGTCCAGTGGCCCAGCATGAAGAATTTCAAGCCCGACGTACCGGAGAAGTACGACGGCAAGACGCACCCCTCGGAGTTTCTCAGCGTCTACACCATCGCAGTACAAGCTGCCGGGGGGCGCGACGAGAAGATCTTGGCGAATTACTTCCCGCTCGTGCTAAAGCCGAACGTCCGTTCGTGGCTCATGCACTTGCCGGAAGGTTCCATCTCTTCTTGGGCCGACCTTTGCCACCAGTTTGTTGGCGCCTTCACCGGCGGCCACAAACCCCATGGCCAGGAGAGCGATCTCCATATCTTGGCCCAGAAGGAAGGCGAGCCTCTGCGCAAGTATATCCAACGCTTCAGCCGGGTGCAGCACAACATCCCTGACGTTCACCCTGCCGCGGTTATCAGCGCGTTCCATCAGAACGTGCGTAACCGCCGCATGCGTGAGGAAATGGCGATGACCAAGATTAGGGACGTCAGCGAGCTTTACGCTCTTGCTGACAAGTGCGCACGCGCAGAAGAGGGGAGGAAACTCCCCGGGGAGGATGCTGGCGCGGGAGGAAGCGACAGCGACGACGCCGCCCCGGCAAAGAAGAGCCGACGGCGGAACAACAGAAAGAAGGGCAAGAAGGAAGTGCTTGCCGTCGAGAAGTCCGGCAAGGAGGCCCCCGCCAAGCAAGTGCAGGCTGGCGGCTCCGGCAAGGAGCCTGCCCCTGCGGCGGCGGCCGACAAGCCGGGTAGCTCCGACAAGCAATACTGTAAGATTCACCGCACCAAGGGTCACGATCTCTCCAATTGCAAGCGCGTCGAGTACCTCGCCGAGCAGCAAAAAGCTGAGTACGAGAGGCGCGACAAGGAGAAGGCCCAAGGTGGCGCGGAAGAGCCCAGCAAGAAGCGGCCGTTCAACGGCCGGGGAGGACGCCGCGGCAAGGCTAAGCAGCGGCAAGGGGATCGACCTCCCCGGGGCCGCGACAACGACGAAGACGACGATGAAGACATGGAGGACGACGAGAACAGCGAGCAGGAGTTCCAGAAGGCCACGGAGGTCCTGTGCGTCGACGGTGGCGCCTCCCTGCACACCTCCCACCGCCAGCTAAAACAGTGGGTGCGTGAGGTGAACGCAGCGGAGCCGCCCGTGGAGTCGCGCAGGCTCCTCAAATGGTCCAGCACGCCCATCGTTTTTGACCTTGAGGATCACCCTGACCGCACCACTGCGGTCGGGTGCTTGCCGATGCTGGTTTCTCCCACCATCCGCAACCTCAAGGTCACCAAAATGTTGGTTGACGGCGGGGCCGGGCTGAACTTGATCTCCTCTGCTGTGATCAAGAAACTCCAGATTCAAGATGGCGAGCTCGAAGAGACCGGTTCATTCCAAGGAATCAACCCGGGAAGGAGCAAGCCCAAGGGAAAAATCACTCTGCCAGTGACCTTTGGCGGGGAGCTCAACTTCAGGACTGAGCGCATCACTTTCGACGTCGCCGATATTCCATTGCCCTACAATGGAATACTTGGCCGTCCTGCCCTCGCCAAGTTCATGGCAGCTTCCCACTATGCCTACAACGTGCTGAAGATGCCGGGGCCGATAAGCGTCATCACTGTCCACAGCGACAAGAAGGATGCGCTTATTTGCGCCGACAAGATTTACCGGGATGCAGCAGCCGCGGCCGAGAAGGATACTCTTGCCGCTGAAGCTCCCGGGGGGAAGAAGACGAAGACCAAGTCCGGCAAGTGCTCTGGGACCCACTCCGGCAACCGCACCTCCTCGGAGTGCTGCGCTGCCGTCGAGGACGTTCCATCGAGCTCCACCGGCAAGAGTAAGAAAGGAATGGCTGCTCCTCCGGCAACCAAGAAAGTGTCCGCAAAGGAGGACGGTACTGGTGGTACCTTCACCATCAGTGCCACCCTTGACAGCAAATAGGAAAGCGCGCTCGTTGCCTTCCTGCGGGCGAATGTCGATGTGTTTGCCTGGCAACCATCTGACATCCCCGGTGTTCCCAGGAAGGTGATTGAGCACAAGCTTGCTGTCTGTCCTCATGCGCGGCCCATCAAGCAGAAAGTGAGGAAGCAAGCCGTGGAGCGCCAAGAGTTCATCAACGAGGAAATCAAGAAGCTAGAAGCAGCGGGCCTGGTTAGAGGTGTGATCCATCCGACGTGGTTGGCAAACCCAGTCGTCGTGCGCAAGGCCAACGGGAAGTGGAGACTGTGTATAGACTTCACCGATGTCAATAAAGCATGTCCCAAGGATCCATTCCCTTTGCCGCGCATTGACCAGATCGTTGACTCCACTGCCGGATGTGAGCTACTCTGTTTTCTTGATGCATACTCAGGCTATCATCAGATTTTCATGGCTAAGGAAGATGAAGAGAAGACTGCATTTATCACTCCATGTGGCACTTATTGCTTTATCCGCATGCCATTTGGATTGAAGAATGCAGGCTCAACCTTTGCAAGGGTAGTGTACACTGCTTTTGAGCCACAGATCCACAGGAATGTAGAAGCTTACATGGATGACATCGTGGTGAAAAGCAAGAGCAAGGAAACCTTGATTCAAGACTTGGAAGAAACATTTCAGAACCTGCGCAGGATACAGCTCAAGTTGAACCCCGAGAAGTGCGTCTTAGGAGTCCCCTCCGGCAAGCTTCTCGGGTTCTTTGTATCACAGAGGGGGATTGAAGCCAACCCCGACAAGATCAAAGCCATTGAGCAGATAGAGGCCCCGAAGCGCGTCAAGGATGTCAGAAGGCTTGCAGGATGTGTTGCTGCCCTCAGTAGGTTCATTTCAAAGTCTGCAGAACGCGCCCTACCTTTCTTCAAAATCTTGAAGAAGGCAGGTCCCATGAAGTGGACTCCGGAAGCGGAGGCGGCGTTGCAGGATTTGAAACGGTACCTGTCCTCCACTCCTATACTTGTCGCACCTAGGCCACAGGAAAAGTTGTTGCTATACTTAGCGGCAACCAACCAGGTGGTTAGTGCTGCGTTAGTAGCGGAGAGGGAGTCCGACGAGGAGTCAGCACCACCGGCAAGCGAATCCGGCGACAAGCAGGGGGCTGTCCCGACAAGCTCTGGTCCCGACAAGGAAGACTCTGCGCAGGAACAAGGAGAGGTGCGGAAGAAGATGGTGCAGCGCCCAGTGTATTTTGTAAGTTCCCTTCTCCAGGGGGCTAGATCAAGATACTCTGGTGTGCAAAAATTGCTTTTCGGCCTCCTCATGGCCTCAAGAAAGCTGCGCCATTACTTCCAAGCCCATGAGATAACAGTGGTCACTCGCTTTCCGCTGAAGAGGATATTGCATAACCCCGAAGCGACAGGCAGGATCGTTGAGTGGGCACTGGAGCTGTCAAGCTTTGGACTCAAGTTTGAAAGTACTTCAACCATACAGAGCCGAGCTTTGGCAGAATTCATAGCTGAGTGGACCCCGACACCAGAAGAAGAAGTTCAAGAAACAAGTGCACCCGTACAAGAAGCGACAAGTGAATGGGTAATGTATTTTGACGGTGCCTTCTCGCTGCAAGGCGCCGGTGCCGGCGTGGTACTCATCGCGCCCACCGGAGAGCACCTCAAATATGTTATCCAGATGCACTTTCCCAGGGAGCAAGCGACGAACAACACTGCAGAATATGAAGGCTTGCTTGCCGGCCTCAGGATTGCGGCCGAGCTTGGGATCAGAAAGCTGATTGTGCGGGGAGATTCTCAGTTGGTGGTCCGACAAGTTAACAAGAGCTATCAGAGCCCTTTGATGGAAGCTTATGTCGATGAAGTGAGAAAGCTTGAAGAGCACTTTGAAGGTTTGCAGATGGAGCACGTCCCGAGAGCTCAAAATGAAATTGCAGATGGCCTTTCAAAGTGCGCCGCGATGAAGTTACCTGTGGAACCAGGGACCTTCTTACTCAAGCTGACTCAACCATCCGTTACACCATAAATTGGGCAGTCCAAGAAGAGAAAGTTGGTCTCCGGCGACTACTTGCCTGCGGATCTTCCTGAAACCGCCGCCAAGGTCCCCAAGATCAACAACCAGAACGTTGAGGAACAGTTTGCTCCTGCAAGTCCTTGGGCTTGTACAGTTGAAGCAAACGTTCCCGGCAAGCCTCGCCCCGGCGAGCTTGCCGGGGGACCGTCAGCTCCGGCAGAACCAGAGGTCCTTGCCGCAGAAGCTGAGGTTCCCGCAGCGGCCCTCGAGCCTTTAGTCCTTGTCGTCGAGCCTCGGGCTCCGGCATGGGCGCAGCAGATCGTCCGTTTTCTGCAAACTGGAGAACTTCCCGACGACCCTCAAGAGATAGAGAAGATAACCAGGCAGTCAAGTATGTATCAGTTCGTGGATAACGAGCTGTACAGAAGAAGACTCAATGGTGTCAGGTTGAAGTGCATCTCCAGAGAAGATGGACAGAAGCTGTTGGCGGAAATACACGGAGGCATATGCGGCCACCACATTGGCGCAAGGGCGCTTGCCGGGAAAGCTTTCCGGCAAGGTTTCTTTTGGCAAGAAGCCCTCCAAGATGAAACTGCACTAGTAACCAAGTGTGAAGCGTGCCAGTTCCATGCGAAGCAAATCCATCAGCCAGCTCAAGCTCTCCAAACAATCCCTTTGTCATGGCCCTTCTCGGTCTGGGGGCTCGATATCCTCGGCCCTTTCCCTCGTGCCGTCGGGGGCTTTGAGTACTTGTACGTCGCAATCGACAAGTTCACAAAGTGGCCAGAAGTAGAGCCGGTGAGGAAGGTGACAGCACAGTCAGCGGTCAGGTTCTTCAGGTCAATTGTTTGCCGTTTCGGGATCCCTAACAGGATTATCACCGACAACGGTACGCAATTCACTAGTCGCACCTTCATGCAGTACGTCCAAGACCTTGGCGCCAAGGTCTGCTTCGCTTCCGTTGCTCACCCGAGGAGCAACGGTCAGGCGGAGAGGGCAAATGCTGAAGTGCTGCGCGGACTCAAGACAAGGACCTTTGACAGGCTGCGCAAGTGCGGAAGAAATTGGATAGAGGAGCTCCCGGCGGCTCTTTGGTCAATCAGAACGACACCAAGTTGAGCCACCGGGCAGACACCGTTTGCTCTAGTCTATGGAGCAGAAGCAGTTCTCCCCACGGAACTCGTATACGGATCTCCTCGAGTGCTCGCTTATGATGAGCTCGAGCAAGAGCAACTGCGGCAAGATGACGCATTGCTCCTTGAGGAGGGACGTCTCCAGGCTGCTGTACGAGCTGTTCGATACCAGCAAGCTTTGCGCCGCTACCATAGCCGCAAAGTCAGGGCCAGGAGTCTCGAGGAAGGCGACCTTGTTCTTCGGCGCGTTCAGTCCGCCAAGAATTCCAACAAGTTGACACCGAAGTGGGAAGGCCCTTATCGGGTGAGACAAGTTACGAGGCCCGGCGCTGTCCGCCTCGAGACCGAAGAAGGCTTACCGGTGAGCAACTCCTGGAACATAGAGCATCTTCGCAAGTTTCACCCCTAAGGCGCGGTTGCCGTGATCCGCTCCGGCAACCACCTTTTGTACAAGCTTTGCCGCTGTTGCATGTAACCCTTTGTACAAAGCCGGGCGCAGACCCCGTGCATCAGTAAAAGTTTTTTCGTGTTTCTCGCATCAATCGCCTTTTGCATGCTTTTCTTTGCTATTTGCATGTTCTGTTTGGCATTTGATGCAACACTCAAGTATACGGTAAGCATTAGCACGCCGAAAGGCCATATACTTGTTTCCCTCTCCCTTTTCTTTCCTCTTAAGCAGAAGGAACGTTCCTCGCGCACAAGTTTGCCGGGGGGGAAGGAGGTGGAAGAGGAACCAAGTGCTGTCCAAGAAAGAGGAGTCTTACCGGAAAGCAAGCAATATAAGCAAGCAGCATATGAAAGATAAGTTGTTAGAATTTGACCAGTTCAAATTTTAAATTTTAGTTGTCTTCCTTGAACGATCACATTTTGTATGGAAAACCTGTGCGCGGAGGAACCTACCCGTAGCTTGCCGCACCCTTATCTTGTTTTCGAGTTCACTCAACGATTTAAGTGAGCTGCGACAAGTGTCGCGCCCTTGCTTCGTTTCCGAGTACGCTCAGCAAGCTAAGTGCGTTGCGACTAGCTGCGGCAAGGTTGCTTGCTGACGAGGACCTTGGCTAGCAGGCTGCTCAGAGTCCAGCACTCAGCGCTCGCGGCAAAGGCCCCTTGCCGGCAAGCTCCCCGGGAGCGTAGGGTGAAAAACATACAAAGACAAAGATTGAGACAAGGAAGATAACATTGCACTGATTGATCAAAATAAAGTAAATATCTTACAAAGGATAAACTTGTCGCGATGGACTAATAAGTTCATAACATAATGTGCAGCAACAAAAAGATAAAGATAATGGAGCCCTAGTCTACGCGGTCGCCTTCCTTCCTGCCAAGCTTTGCCACCTTGGCGATGATGTGGCCGACCTGCTCCTTCAGGGCCTCCGTGTCTGCATCAGCCGGCAAGCTGCGAAGAACGTTCGTGAGGTTGATTCCCGGGTTGCGGTACACGATCTTCGTCAGCACCCGTTCCAGAGTTCCCGCACAGAGCAGGCGCGACTCCTCGGCCAGTTGCGCGGGGATGCGGTTCCGGAGACTTGCAAGGGCCGGCGCGATCCCTCTGAAGAAGAGGCTGAGCCTGGCGCTGTGCGGGAGATCCGGATCCGGCGAGTAGATGAGATGTTCGACCTTCAGCGCCAGCAGCTCCTGGTCAATATTGGACGCAGAAGAAACTAGGTCTTCGGTCCACAATTCAATAGTCTGCCGGAAAAGCTCGGACGCCTTGTTGACGTTCTCCACCAAGGTCCGCTCCTTGCGGAGCTCATCCTTCAACTTGGTCTCCTGAGCCCGGGCAGCGTCGAGCGATTCCTTCAGAGTGGTGACCTTCAGCTCCAAGTCCTCAATAGAGTCCTTGGCGGCCTTCAGCTCGTCGCCCCTCTTGGAGAGACTCACCTGAAGCTCGGAGTTTGTGTGAGCATCCTTCTCGCGCTCCAAGATGAGCGCGGCAACCTTCTCGGCGCTCACCTTCATCGCCTTCTCCAACTGTTCAACCTTGGCGGCGAGCTCTTTCTTGGCGTCTTCCGCGGCAACCGCGGCAGCTTTCGCCTCCTTCAGCTCCCCGCCAAGGGCAGCCTCGCGAGCGGTAAGGTCCTCCTCATGGGAGTCCAGCTCGACCTTCCGCTGCGCGAGCTCTCCTTCTCGCCGGGACATCTCCACCCCGGCGAGACGCTGCTGTTCTTCCGCTTCAGCTTTCTCGAGTACCCATTCCTGGTACTCGCCGGCGAGACGCTCCCGCTCCTCCGCCACCTCGCGGAGGGCTGCCTGATTGGCGGCGCTGAGCTCCGCCGCAAGCTTCTCCATTTCCGCCGCGGCCTTGGCGGCAAGGGCCTCCCGGGAGGCCAGCTTCGCCTGCCTGGCCCGGTAAAGGGCCAGGAGCTGGTGGAGCAACCTCTCCTCCTCGGGCCCCTCACTCCCGCCGGGCGCCTCGACGATCTTCAGGCCTGCGGAGGCGAGGACTTCTCCGTCGAACGCCTCGCCCTCCGCAGGAGCTCGCGATGAAGACCCCCAAGGCATCTGGATGAAGACGCCGTTGGGGGCCTCGAGATAGTACCCCTGCTCCTTGCTGGCGGAGGGGCCGGTGGCCGGTGCAGCATCCGATGCTCCCGCCGCCTCCGGGCCGGCGGTGTGGTCGCCGTCCCCCTCCCCAGCCGCTGCGTCCGCAGCTGGGGCAGTCTCCTGCGCGGCCGGCTCGGCGGCCTCGGCCATCTCCTCGACGACAGGAGCGTCGCTGCCGCCGCCCTGCGCGCCCTCCTCCTCAAGGTCGATTACCTCCGTCTCCATGGGCGCAGGAGGAGGAAGATCTAAAAAGAAGAAGAAGAAAAAGAAGTTCAAGACTCAAGCAAATATCCCAAAAAAGAGGCAAGCCAAGAAGACAAGTCACAAAACTTACCTTGGCGGACGTCCTCAGCGGCGGGCTCCCTCGCCGGGGAGCTCGGCCTTGGCGGAGTGGCCGCCCTCGCCGGGCTGCTCGCCCTTGGCGGGGTACTCTGCCTCGGCGGAGTACCCGTCCTTGGCGGAGCACTCTCCCTTGCCGGAGAGTTCTGCCTTGGCGGGGATGGCGGGGCCTGCGGCTCCTCAGCAGTGGTCTCCGGGCGCTCTTCCCGCTGGGGCTCCACCTCTGCACAGAACAAGACAAGAAACGTCAAGATATGAAGACAAAACCAAATCCTCAGGCGTTCCCCGACAAGCGAAAAGAGAGAACCCCAGACTTACGCTGGGGGCTGCGCTGCGGGCTACGCTGGGGGCTGCTCCTCGGAGCAGCGCTCGGATCCGGCAGGCTCGGCTCCGGCACACCCCCTGTTGCCGCGGCTGCCGAGTCTTCCACGACCTCAACCTCGGGCGCCTTGGCCTCGGGCGCCTTGGCCTTCTTCGCCGCGCGATGGGCCAGGGTCCTGAAATCAGAACAATAAACAGAGTCAAAATCAAAAAAAAAATCAAGAAGATATAAAGTTTTGGATTCTTACTCCTGGTCCTCCTCGTCGTCCTCGCTCAGGGCGGAGAAGTCATACTCCACCGTGGGCGCGTCGGCACGAGGAGCGGAAGACGAAGACTCCCTCGCGCGTTTGGTGTTCACCGGGGCTGGGGGCTGCGAAGACCCAGCCCCTGTGGTTGCCGGCGCCCGAGGGGCGGGCGGAGCCGTTGCTCCGCTCCGAGAAGACCCCTGCCGGCTCGCTGCCGGCCTGCGGGGCGCCTCCGTCGTGGTCCGCGCACGGGCCGCCTCCGCTGCGGCTGGTGCGCCGGACGGCCTTGGCGCGGCTTGGCTCCCCCGGGGAGCTGCCCGGCGAGGTGGCTGTTGCCGGGGCGCCTGCGCCCTCTCCCCCGTCGCCGCCTTGCGGAGGCGCTTCGCCGGGGACTGCCTCGGGCTTGCCGGGGGCGGGGAGCTCTCCGACGAGGAGAGGTCGTCGGCGTACAGCTCTGTGGATCCGCCGGAGTCCTCGGCCTCCTCCTCCTCCTCCTCCTCTGCCCCGGCCGGCTCGCTGGGCCCAGCGTCCTGCGTTGCGGCCCCCTTTCCTTTGGCGCCTCCGCCCCTCGCGGCGCCTCTGCTCCCTCCGGCGGTGCCCTCCATTGCCGCGGCCTCCGCCGCGATCCCGTGGATCCCGGAGTGCCTCAGCGAGGGGACCCCGGCGAGCGCGTCGGGTGGAAGATTCAGCAACCTGCGGATCTCCGCCTCCTCCGCCTGGGTGGACGCGTCCTCAGCCTCCGCCTCCTCCGGCGAGAATCCGAAAACTCCTGCCGCCGCGGCTGCGGCGGCCTCCTCGGCCCGAGAAGCTATGTAGGCGATCTCCTGGTCGGTGGTGTCCCGCGTGTGCAGCTTGAGGTCCTCCTTGTTCTTCGCCACCTCGGCGAGGTTGTCGTAGAAGTTGAGGACGTCGATGGGCTTCGGGGCGATCCACGTGCGGTCCAAGCCATGCGAGTCACACATGGGCATCATGGCGAGGATCCGATCCCTGACGGCGTTGTTGCAGAGCGGCACCACTTCCCGGGGAGTCCTGAACCACTCGGGGTGCGTCGGGTCGTACTTGAAGAGTTCTCGTACCATTCCCCGCAGCTCCAGAGTGGTGAAGTTAAAATTGAGCCCGGGGCGCAGCCTCATGATGTCTGCCGGGCCGCCGTACTCCCAGGCCGGCCTCTTCCGGTCTTGGAGAGGGGCGATGCGCCGGCGGAGGAAATCTGCGCCCACCTCAGCAACTGACAGATTGGCCAACCGAAGACGAAGAATCCGGACGAGGGCGATGTTGAGCTTGACGTCGTCCGAGTCCAGCTCACTCCAGTCCCTGCCGCGCACGATGGGCGTTGTGCGCGGCGCGGTGAAGGCTTGCGGCTGGTCTTCTACGATCCAGCACCACTCCGCTCGCCATTCCTCCCACTTGCCGCGGAGCTCCCCCGGCAAGTACGCCCCTTTCTTATTCAGACGAAAGACCCAAGAAATTCCTCCGGAGAGGGGGGCATCTGCCTCGGCTCTAGGGGTGAAGAAGTGTCTAAAGAGGGCTACATTGGGGTGGACTCCTATGAAGTTTTCGCACATGTGTGCGAAAACAGCCATGGTGAGAATGGCGTTGGGGGTGAAGTCAAGCAGATGGAGGCCATATGTATTCATGACGTCGCAGAAGAAGTTCGAGAAAGGAGGACAGAGACCACAATGGAAAAAGGCAGCAAAGAAGTAGTACCCGCCGGGATAGCTGTCCTTGGCGGCGGCCGGGTATGCTCGCGTGCGGGGATGCGCGTCGGTTCCCTTGGACCAGAACAAGTAATACTTGTTCCAGAGCTCCCGCACGCCGAGCTTCGGCGGGAAGACGACATGCCGCTTCCGGTATGCGATAAGCTTGGCCGCTTGCTCCGATTTCTCCCGCTTGGCCTTCTCCGCCTTCGCCTTGTCGGTCTTTGCGGCCATGGCGGACGCGGTGGAAGGAGGGGGGCGAAGAGCTCGGCGGCGGCGGAGATGTGGAGGCAGAGCACAAGAGGGAATCTTTGGAGGAGGAATACGACGTAATGAGAGCGCAAGGAGGGGAACCGCGCCCGCTCCCTCTGCTTTTATGGGGGAGTGGGGGGCGTTTCGCCCTTTCCATTAAGAGATCGTGGGCACGTCCCATCCCACGGCGCCGCGATCGACGCGTGCCGTTACCGTGGGGTGCGGCGGATATGGAAGTGGATTCGGCGCGCCGCGGGCCGCGGGTGCCCGTGCACTGTTTTGGGCCTGGCCCAACAGCGCTCGGCACCGTGTGTGGCCCAGGCCCGGGGGCTCCTGTCGGTGTACTAAGGTAGGGGGTACCTCAGTACCCCAACTTGTGCACGGGCAGTTGCAGCTTCCCGCGGCAGGGTTTACCGCGTGCTCGCCGGAGACCTTTCCTGTTCCCTATTAAACCATTCAAAAGCAAAGTATACGAGGAAGAAGACCAAGGCCCCGGCAAGAGGAGCTTGCCGGGAAGACCGTACCAGGCTCAAGACTGTCGCACTAACACAAGACCCTGGCAAGAGGAGCTTGCCAGGAAGACTAGACGACAACGCCTCGGCGCTATACGCGCCCCGGCAAGGGGCCCGGGGAGCGACAAGCTCTCGGGCCCGGTAAGACCAAGGCCCCGGCAAGGTGCTTGCCGGGGAGGCTGCGCTGTGTGCCCGCGCTCCAGCTCATCAGCCCACGCGTCGCCCTGGGGCCTATCCAGGGGCGCGTGGCGGATGGCTGTGCAGCCTGGGGTACGCGGTGGCACTCCACGGTGATGGATCCGTCGCCGTGGCGGACGGAGACGCTAAGGCGGGAGCTTTTGGGGTCGACGGCGACGGGCATTAAATGCCCTTGTCCCCCACTGTTAAAGTAGGTATAGACCACTGTTCTGTACTGTAGCTCCACTGTTCCCGCACTGTTACAACTACCACCTCTTTTACGTTTTTACCCCTTTCTCCTACGTTGACACCTGTCGGTGACCCCTTGCACTATAAAAGGAGGCCCATGCACAACGTGGAGGGGGTTCGGAACCTAGATCACTCTCGCGCTGGGTGTAGCTGCTTCTTCAAGCTCCCGAGCGCACAAACCCAATACACAACCAAGCAGGAGTAGGGTTTTACGCGTCCACCGCGGCCCGAACCTGGGTAAAACTGCCCGCGTGCTCGTCACGATCTGCTCTTTGTGCTCCCTCCGCCCTCGTACCGCACAGACAAGGGGCTCTGGTCCCATAGGTGTTCGTGGCGGACAGTTTCCCCCGACAAGAGGATGCCGGGTTGTTGGGTGGAGGAACTACCCTCTGTGTTATGGAGCATAAACTCCACGCCGAACAGGTCTACGGGTTACACACCCTTTTTCATGGTATATGGAGCTGAAGCGGTTCTCCCTAGTGACATCCATCATGATTCACCTCGGGTGGCGGCTTACGTTGAAGCTGATAACGAGAAGGCGTGGCAAGAAGCATTGGACCGGCTGGATGAGGAGCGTGACATTGCAGCGGCTCGATTGGCGATTTACTAGCAAGATCTGTGTTGATAACACAGTGATGACCCTCAACCTTAAGGGATCTATTGCAGCGTTTTCGATAAGTAAGAGTGTCGAACCCAACGAGGAGCAGAAGGTATTGATAAGCGATTCTGAGCAAGAAATCACTGCAAGCACTGAAAGATAACTTTTAGGGGTTTTCTCGGTATAAGCAACAGGAAAGTAAAAGCAAGTAATGTAAAAGGTACTGAGAGTAACAAGTGGCCCAATCCTTTCTTAGCAAAGGAGAGGCCTAGCAGCTGAACTTATAAAGACTAAAGCGTTCCTGAGGACACACGGGAGAGGTAGTCATGTGCTTTCACCATATTCCGTATCGATACTATGTTATGTGTTGATAAGTGTTGAGTGGGTGGATCTATGCTAGTACACTCTCTAGACTAAGATGAGTGCACTCTTATGATTAAACACCTTGCAAGCATCCGCAAATACAAGATAGAATTTAAGGCAAAAGCCTAACCATAGCAATACGATCGAGGATCCATTATTCCCTTATGCAAAAGCGTGCGAACTGGGGTTCAGGTTTCTGTCACTCCGGCAACCCACCATAAGCATTCTTTATACACAATGTATTCTCCTAGGTCCTTAATAAGGTGAAGTGTTGGGTGTTCGACTCACACAACACCACTAGTAGAATGACAACGCAACTTAAGTATCAAACAACACATATTACTTCAACAGCATATGACTACTAGCAACAAGACCTTCCCCATGTCCTCAAGAACTAAGGTAACTACTCACGAGACATAAAGGAGATCATGATCAGTGGGGATAAATAGGTGATAAACAATCTGGACATAATAATATTTCTCCAACAAAACTCAATAGCATTCACCACAAAGTAGTAATCAACACCGATGGAGTAGAGAGGATAGGTAGTACGAGTTACAACACAAGTTGCGATTGTAAGATGAGATTTGGATGAAGATGGAGATGGTGCTGGTGTTGGGGATGATGTTGATGATGATCTCGATGATGCCCGTGACGATGGTGATGACGATGGCGACGATCTCCCCTTCCGGGAGGTGATATCCTCGGCGGAATCTGCCCGCCGAAGATGGCTTTTTCTTCTCTATAGGTTTCCGCCACGGAGTGGCGGCTGAACTCCGTAAAAATCGCCTTCCCTAGGGTTTTTGGATAACGGAGAGCATATATGCAAAAGGGGGCGGCCAGAGGTGGGCCAGGGGCTCGAGGCGTCCCCCCGGCGCGGCCAGGGGGCGCGCCCCCAGGGCGCCTGGGCACCCTGTGGCCCCCCTCTAGTTTCCCTTTTGCGTGCCTTCGTGATCCGTCTGAAAAATATCTCCCGTCAATTTTCAGGTAATTTGGAGGTATTCTTCTTCAGCAACTCAGCGTCCACTTTTTACTGCTGAATTCTGCGTCTGCTGCTTCGGCATCGGAAAGTTTGCAAACTGTGTAAAATAGACCAAAACAACATAAGAACATCACCGTAACGTGAAATATATCAATGTATAAGGATAAATTATGATACAAAATAGTGATGCATTTTGGACGTATCAACACCCCCAAGCTTAGACCTCGCTTGTCCCCAAGAGAATATGAACTCGGTAAACCTGTCCACAAGTTTAGAGAGTGAAGTGTCGATAAATAGAATACGGACAAGAAGCATCATAGTTTATTTACCAACTCAAATATCCTCAACAGCAATCTTCAATTCATAAAGCCCTTATAAAAGAGTGATAACACTTATATTCGGAAGTAGGGCTAAGGAAACTCATTATATCATGACAAACATGTCCTTTGGTCAAAGAACAACAAATAAATTTAACTTTTGTTCTTATATTTTGATGAGATCAATTGAAGCTTTTTGAAATAACATGTTAATAGGCAAGAAGTGAAAGTGTTAACACAAAGGAAGATATTTGCCTTAGCTGGGCATGACAAACAACTTACTTATCGAATGATAATGTCAACAAGGATATGATATGACAAATCTTAATGCAGCTTTATATGAATGAATCCTTATCAACATCAAATGTCTGTTCTCTTTAAGAATAGAAGGGAGTAGGAATAACTGACTCAACTTAAAATTAAAAGATGGGCCCTGCTCTAGGGTAGTAGGGAAAACTTATGTGCTATCCTCAAATCAAACAGAATGAAAACAAGTTTCGAGAGGTGCATGATTTGTCAACGAATGCTAATAGATAACTCAACTACTTCTTGAGCTGGACAAGTTTCGAGGAACGGCTCCCGCACGAGGACGATCACATCCTCTTATTATCCTTTGTTAATCACTGCCAAAGTTTTCTGATTTCTCATGAACAAAGCGTCAAGGACGGTTTGTTTGTTATATTACCTTTTTGAGCCGGGCGCACTCAATGCCAGTTCCTTCTCGTATTATAGGTTTGCACATTATACATGCAATCCCGGGGTGAAGCTTGTCCAACTCAAAAAGATCATGGATTAGCTATTACTTCCTCATGAGCTAAAACAGAGGCACAAAATAAAAGATTTTGAACATTTGAGGATAGCACATAAATTCTGTACTTTAGGAGGTGGTAGTGGAATACCACGAGTAGGAAGGTATGGTGGACTCATATGGAAGGTATTTGCTTAAGGGTATGGATGCACAAGCAGAATTCCGCTTAGTACAGAGTTAGGCTAGCAAAAGTTTTGAAAGAACAGACAATTGATGATGACTAAGATGCAAAGCAATATAAAGCATGAACATTGGAATAAGCATAACACATCAAGTTGTCTTCCTTGTCAGCATAACACTTCAAACATAATAACATAAAGGTTTTGGCTATGTTGATACTTTAAGAAAATCATGCTTGTTGTTATGACAAAAGCTATGTTTGCCAAGATTAAATAAAGTTTTCACAGCCATACCTGACATAAGGTCAATAGTCCCCATAAGAATCATCATATAAGGTCGATTGCGTGAAGAGAATACCGAGTGCAGCAAAAGGAACCAATAAACTTCTCATTAATATTCCATCATGGACGACTCCACACTCACGGATACAATTCTTCACCGAAGGAGTGATAGACCTCAATGCACACACCTATCTCATATAATAACCTCCCTAGACATGATACAACTCCACTTGACTCTAAAAGGCAAAAGGTAAAGATAATGATACCGGGCACTCCCCCAAGCTTGGAACAAGCCAAGGGAATGCCATTACCCCAGGAGATTTCACTCATCATCCTTGTTGGCGTTGATCAAGTAGTCCTTGGCGAAACGCTTCCATGGAAGGGGTTCTCCAGTCTCATATGAGAAGCTCGTCTCCTGAATCCTGCATTCAGCACCCAAACCCATGCGCATAAACCTTAGTTCATACTCACAATTCTGGTTATGTAGATCATTAATTTTCCCTTGGAGCTCTATAATTCTTTCTTCAGACGCGGTGATGCTTTTCCACATCTCCTTCATCTCCTTCAGGAAGGAGTTCTTCAGCTCGTTGGTGATGTTAAAGTTAGCTTCAACACCACGCTCGATCATCTTCTTGTACTCGAAAACTTCTTGCTCCACTTCTTCCAGCCTGGCCTGGACGCTCCCCTCCTTGATAGGTCCCTTCAGATCTTCTTGATGAAGGACACCGTCCTCCATCCGAACAACCTGAGGGTGCTTCTTCACCTCAGTGAGGTAAGGGTTGATGATGTTGACGACGAACTTGTCCTTGGGGGAACTTGGAGAAGCCATGGCACCTAAATTCAGCTGAAAGATTCCCTGGCAGAAACAGATCGAAGAGAAAACACGCGAAATCGCAAGATACGTTGCCGGAACAATCCGGGAAAATATATAGGAAAAATTTATGCACAGAAAGGAAGGTAACGGACCAAAGCGGGGTCGGAGACGGACTCCCGGGTGTCCAGGCGGCCTCCCGACGCGGCCCAGGGGGGGCGCGCCAGGGGGGCGCCTGGACTCCCTAGAGGTCGTCTCCGGCTCCACTTAGGCTCGGAATTTTACTAATTTTGCAGAAACTCGTAATACGGAACTTTTATGGCGGTTCGCGATGTTTCCTTACCGTACTACTTACCTTTTCTTTATTCTGCTTCTGCTGGTGTCTGAAACAGGGCTGCAACATGTTCTTCGTGGGTTGTTGTGTATATTATATTCACATCAACATTGACAGGGTCTTCTGCTATGTAATGTTTAAGTCTTTGCTAATTCACAACTTGAGGTTTGGTGCCTTCAAAATTATTAATCTTAATTGCACCAGACCGATAAACTTCTTCAATATGAAATGGTCCTTCCCACCTGGAAAGTAGTTTACCTGGAGAAAACCTGAAACGGGATCTAAACAACAAAACTTTTTCACCAACATTAAATTCACGTTTCAGAATCTTCCTATCATGCCACTTTTTTACCTTTTCCTTGAACATTTTAGCGCTCTCGTAAGCTTCACTTCTCCATTCATCTAGAGAAGTCAAGTTCATGAGACGCTTCTCACCAGCTAATTTTGGGTCAGCGTTAAGCTCTCTAACAGCCCAGAAAGCTTTGTGCTCTAACTCTAATGGCAAATGGCAAGCCTTGCCATACACCATCTTATAGGGGGACATGCCCATGGGGTTTTTGTAAGCAGTTCTATATGCCCACAAAGCATCTCCTAACTTATTTGACCAGTCCTTTATATTTCTGTTTACTCTCTTCTGCAAGATCAACTTAATATCTCTATTGGTGAGCTCAACTTGCCCACTAGTTTGAGGATGATATGGTGAAGCAATTCTATGATTAACATCGTATTTAGCCAAAGCTTTTCTAAAAGCTCCGTGCGTGAAGTGGGATCCCCCATCAGTCATGAGATACCTTGGTACACCAAACCTAGGAAAAATTACATCTTTAAGCATTTTCGAAGATGTCTTGTGATCAGCACTTTCAGTGGGGATTGCTTCAACCCACTTGGTCACATAATCAACAGCTACTAAAATGTGAGTGTACTTGTGCGAAGAAGGAAAAGGACCCATAAAATCAAAACCCCAACAATCAAAAGGTTCAATCACTAGTGAGTAATTCATAGGCATCTCATTCCTTCTACTAATGTTGCCAACTCTCTGACATTTATCACAGGCTAAAACATAATTTCTAGCATCTTTAAAGAGAGTAGGCCAATAAAAACCTGATTGAAGAACCTTATGTGCAGTCCTCTCACCGGCATGATGTCCTCCATAGGGACTATCATGACACCGTCTGAGAATGTCCTTCTGCTCATGTTCCGGAATGCATCTTCTCACGATCCCGTCGGGACCTTCTTTGAAAAGATGTGGGTCATCCCAGAAGTAGTGCCTCAAATCATGAAAAACTTCTTCCTTTGCGGAAGTGTCAAACCTGGAGGCAAATACTTTGCAACAATAAAATTAGCATAATCTGCATACCAAGGATCGGAAAGAGATTGTACTTTTACAACGGCAAGTTGCTCGTCTGGAAAACTATCGTTAACTGGGATGGGATCATGCGGTATATCTTCCATCCTTGAAAGATTGTCCGCTACCGGATTGTCTTCTCATTTCCTATCAACAATCTGCAAATCAAATTCTTGAAGAAGGAGTACCCATCTGATAAGCCTTGGCTTGGCATCCTTCTTTGTCATAAGGTACTTAATGGCAGCATGATCAGTATGAATAATAACTTTGGAATCAACAATATACTGTCTAAATTTATCACAAGCAAAAACTACAGCTAAGAATTCCTTCTCAGTAGTAGCATAATTCCTTTGAGCACTATCAAGAGTTTTGCTAGCATAATGTATAACATTCAATTTCTTATCAACTCTTTGTCCTGAAACAGCTCCAACAGCAAAATCACTTGCATCACACATAATCTCAAAAGGTAAATTCCAGTCAGGTGGTTGTACTATAGGAGCGGTTATTAAAGCTTTCTTAAGGACTTCAAAAGCTTCCTTACAATTTTCATCAAATACAAAATGAGCGTCCTTCTGGAGAAGATTAGTGAGGGGTCTTGAGGTTTTAGAAAAGTCTTTAATAAATCTTCTATAAAAACCCGCGTGACCGAGGAAACTGCGAATACCTTTGATGTCCCTTGGATAGGGCATCCTCTGAATAGCTTCGATCTTGGCTTTGTCCACTTCAATTCCCCTTTCGGAAATCTTGTGACCAAGAACAATTCCTTCATTAACCATGAAGTGGCACTTTTCCCAGTTGAGTACCAAATTTGTCTCCTCGCATCTCTGCAAAACTTTATTAAGGTTGTGAAGACAATGGTCAAAAGAAGTTCCATAGACGGAGAAATCGTCCATGAAGGCTTCCATAATATCCCCGCAGAAACCATGAAAGATAGCAGACATACACCTTTGAAAAGTAGCAGGGGAATTACATAAACCAAAAGGCATACGCCTGTAAGCATAAGTACCAAAGGGGCAAGTAAAAGTGGTCTTCTCTTGATCGGCAGTGTTAACATGAATTTGAGAGAAGCCAGAATAACCATCGAGATAACAAAAGTGGGTATTTTTGGATAACCTTTCAAGCATTTGGTCGATGAACGGCAACGGGTAGTGATCCTTCCTGGTTGCCTTGTTCAACTTCCTGTAATCAATACACATTCTATATCCAATAATAATTCTCTGAGGTATTAATTCATTTTTATCATTAGGCACCACAGTTGTACCTCCTTTCTTAGGAACACAATGTATCGGACTTACCCACTTACTATCAGCTATAGGGTAGATAATACCTGCGGCCAGAAGCTTGAGAATCTCAGTTCTCACAACATCCATCATCTTCGGGTTCAACCGTCGTTGATGATCAACAACTGGTTTAGCATCAGGCTCAAGGTTGATAGTATGTTGACAGATAGATGGACTAATCCCCTTAAGGTCATCAAGGGTATAGCCAATTGCGCCTCGGTGTTTACGAAGTACTTCCAATAATCGCTCTTCTTCATATCCTGAAAGGTTAGAATTGATAATAACAGGATATACTTTCTTTTCATCTAAATAAGAATACTTGAGCGTATCGGGAAGAGGTTTAAGATCGAACACTGGGTCTTCCTTCGGTTTTGATAAAATTCCCAAAGGTTCAACCGGAAGGTTGTGCTTCAGGATAGCAGGCTGCCTCAAAAATATTTCATCTAGTTCATTTCTTTCCTGCATATGCAAATCATTCTCGTGGTCCTCCATGTATTGCTGCAAAGGATCATTAGGGGGAATAGCAATAGAGGCAATACTTTCAATAATTTTATCATCACTAGGTAAATCAGTACCACGAGGCTGCTTAGAGAACTTAGAAAAATTAAATTCATATGGCTCACCATCGAATTCAACAGAAACTTTACCTTTCTTGCAATCTATTATAGCTCCACAAGTTCTAAGAAAAGGTCTACCAAAAATAATTGGACAAAAATTGTCCCTCTCTGAACCAAGTACTAGAAAGTCGGTAGGGTATTTTACCTTTCCACATAGGACTTCAACGTCCCTCACAATCCCGATAGGAGAGATAGTTGTTCTGTTTGCAAGATGAATGGTAACATCAACTTCTTCAAGTTCACAAGGGGAAATCTCACCGATGATTTCTTCATAAAGTGAATAAGGGATAGCGCTTGCACTCGATCCCAAATCGCATAGCCCATAATAATTGTGATCTCCTATTTTAACAGATGCCACTGGAGTACCTGAAATTGGGCCTTTATTCTTGGCTGTGACAAGGTTAGTGGAAACAACACAAAAATTTATATTGGAATCCAAAACATCATTAGTAGCAAGGTATTTAATCAATGCAACTTGAGGATCGACTTTGATCTGGTCCTCAGGCTCATCAACTCTTCTCTCACTTTTATTTATTATGCCTGTCACAAAAGAGTGCTCCTTTATCCTTGCGGGAAAAGGAGGCTTTTCATATATAACTGCAGGCAAAATAGGGTCAGCAACATAAATATCAATAGGTGGCTCTTTAAAAGGTTCATGGTGCTGGTCTCTCTTATTTTTAAAAGAATCAACATGAGAGGCAAAATTCTTACAGAAATCAATCACTAGATGGGAATCAAGACCAATCTTAGAGCAAAAAGTATTGAAGTATTCAGTTTTCACATAGCTCTCAATATAATCATGTTCATAATTTATAGCGGGTTCAATACCTTTATCAATTTCCCAATCTTCGGTATTCCTCTGGATCCTTTCAATGAGATCCCACCTTTCTTCAACACTCTTCTTCTGAAATACCCCACTAGAGGAGGCATCTAGCATCTCCTTATCCTGACGACAAAGCCTGGCATAAAAATTTGTAAGTATAATTTCCTTGGGAAGCTTATGAATAGGGCATTTGAGCATTAGGGCCTTCAATCTCCCCCAAGCTTGAGCAATGCTTTCTCCGTCACGAGACCTAAAGTTATAGATATAGTTCATGTCTCGATGAATTTCATGAAGAGGATAAAACTTAGTATAAAAGAGAGACATAAGCTCCTGCCAGTCAAGCAAGTGTGAGTTATCGAGAAGCCTATACCAATCTGAAGCTTTATCTATAAGTGATATGGCAAACAATTTTCTCATGACAAACTCACTCGATACACCTGCAAGCTTAAATAATGAACTTAGTTGTGACAGATATAGCAAGTGTTCACCGGGATGTCTGTCTCCTGCATAACAATTAGCCAAAACATAATCGATAATGCCAGCTGGTATTTTATAAGGCACAATTTCAGTAGGGGGAGGATCAACCACCACAGGTGTGGGGCGTCTTCCCGCAAGCAACGCTCCAATAACAGGGTTATCCATAAGGACAAAGAGCAGCAATAGCAAAAACAAAAACAGAATTATAAAAACTTCCTTACCAGTTTCACCTTACCAATAGCGCTACGCTCCCCGGCAACGGCGTCAGAAAACGGTACTTGATGACCCTCAACCGTAAGGGATCTATTGCAGCATTTTCGATAAGTAAGAGTGTCGAACCCAACGAGGAGCAGAAGGTATTGATAAGCGATTCTGAGCAAGAAATCACTGCAAGCACTGAAATATAACTTTTAGGGGTTTTCTCGGTATAAGCAACAGGAAAGTAAAAGCAAGTAATGTAAAAGGTACTGAGAGTAACAAGTGGCCCAATCCTTTCTTAGCAAAGGAGAGGCCGAGCAGCTGAACTTATAAAGACTAAAGCGTTCCTAAGGACACACGGGAGAGGTAGTCATGTGCTTTCACCATATTCTGTATCGATACTATGTTATGTGTTGATAAGTGTTGAGTGGGTGGATCTATTGTAGTACACTCTCTAGACTAAGATGAGTGCACTCTTATGATTAAACACCTTGCAAGCATCCGCAAATACAAGATATAATTTAAGGCAAAAGCCTAACCATAGCAATACGATCGAGGATCCATTATTCCCTTATGCAAAAGCGTGCGAACTGGGGTTCAGGTTTCTGTCACTCCGGCAACCCACCATAAGCATTCTTTATACACAATGTATTCTCCTAGGTCCTTAATAAGGCGAAGTGTTGGGTGTTCGACTCACACAACACCACTAGTAGAATGACAACGCAACTTAAGTATCAAAAAACACATATTACTTCAACAACATATGACTACTAGCAACAAGACCTTCCCCATGTCCTCAAGAACTAAGGTAACTACTCACGAGACATAAAGGAGATCATGATCAGTGGGGATAAATAGGTGATAAACAATCTGGACATAATAATATTTCTCCAACAAAACTCAATAGCATTCACCACAAAGTAGTAATCAACACCGATGGAGTAGAGAGGATAGGTAGTACGAGTTACAACACAAGTTGCGATTGTAAGATGAGATTTGGATGAAGATGGAGATGGTGCTGGTGTTGGGGATGATGTTGATGATGATCTCGATGATGCCCGTGATGATGGTGATGACGATGGCGACGATCTCCCCTTCCGGGAGGTGATCTCCCCGGCGGAATCTGCCTGCCAGAGATGGCTTTTTCTTCTCTGTAGGTTTCCGCCACGGAGCGGCAGCGGAACTCCGTAAAAATCCCCGTCCCTAGGGTTTTTGGATAACGGAGAGCATATATGCAAAAGGGGGCGGCCAGAGGTGGGCCAGGGGCTCCAGGCGCCCCC
>LR738715.1:773423201-773441309 GCA_902687465.1 Secale cereale
ACCCTGTGACCCCCCTCTGGTTGCCCTTTTGCGTGCCTTCGTGATCCGTCTGAAAAATATCTCCCGTCAATTTTTAGGTAATTTGGAGGTATTCTTCTTCAGCAACTCAGCGTCCACTTTTTACTGCTGAATCCTGCGTCTGCTGCTTCGGCATCGGAAAGTTTGCAAACTGTGTAAAATAGACCAAAACATCATAAGAACATCACCGTAACGTGAAATATATCAATGTATAAGGATAAATTATGATACAAAATAGTGATGCATTTTGGACGTATCACACAGTCGCCGAGTTAGGACCAGAAGATTTCAAGAAGGCGATCTGGTGCTCCGACTCATCCAAGACCAGACAGATATGCACAAGCTATCCCCGCCTTGGGAAGGACCCTTTGTGGTGAGCAAGAATCTACACAACAGGTCATACTACCTCATCGACGTTCGATAACACAAGGACTCACGCACCGCGGAGGAGGAGACCCAATGGCCGTGGAACATTGCTCATCTTTGGCCTTACTACACCTGAGCCATAGGCTCCGCTTTATGTACATGTATTCACAATGTATATATTATGATCAATATAATAAACCGGCATCCCTGTTAAAGCGGGGTATCTGCTGCTTTTTTCATAAGAGTTTATCACATGGGGGCTTCGGTGTATAAAATGAAGTTCCTATGGCCCTCTTAGACCGGCTATCAAGCCAATATCATCATAAGAGCACAACTCTGGTTACTTCAGTAATCCGGCTATCAAGCCAACATGATGGTAAGGGGCAAAAGAGAGTTTGATGCATAGCACAACTCAAACATAGGCACCCGATGAGCACAGCTCACAATGTTACTTGGGGGCTCTTGTCGCACATCGACAAAGAGCTTTTCAGGCCCTTGTAATAGGCTATCAAGCCACGGCTTGGAAGCCTGGTGTATACACCTAAAACCCTGGGTTAACCTGCCTGCATCAAGTAAGTCACTCCGTCCAGGTAAACCTGGTATGACCCGTCGAATGACTGAACAAGTCAATCTTATACAGACCCTGAACGTGTCAATGTTAAAACGATGATTGGTTAATGTGAGGTCCATCTTAATAGGCTTTGTGAAATGGTTTAACTCAGCGGTCTGGCAGCCCATGAAAAGCCTCGAATTTGGAGCCTGGCAGCTCGTAAAAAGCCTCGACTACAAGTTTTTATTTGCTTTGTTTGCCAAGTTTTTACTTCTCAATGAGATTGTTGGTATTCATCCGATATCTATTGATTCGGCCTAGTGGTTGACTACAAGTCACCTCCGTTAATAAACTGGCGTTTACAGAACCCGGTCTGGTTTGATTACAAATTGCCAGTATTATTTACAGCTAAGCTGGTGTTTATCACAACTCGGTATGGTTTCATCATGAACCGGCAAAATATTGCAGGAGTCATCAATACTCACAATTCGGGATCATCACCCTTACTGCAAAAGTTGGTAAAGCCAACGGTACGATTTGATATCACAGGTATGATATGGATTTTGTATTTTAAATATAGCTCAGGTTATAAACCTAGGTCATGTATTTGGGCATTATGATCCGTCCGGCGATAAACCGCCAGGACATTTTAAATTTTGTCTTCTGTAGAAACAGATTGAGTAAAGCTGTTCAGCACAACAAGCCGAAATACTATGAAACTGCCGGATTAAGCAATATTATGCAGAGGAAATATGCATGATGACATGACAGACCAAATATTTCAGCTAGCCTATTACAAGGCGTTTTATAGCCCAAAAGAATATCAGTTCCTTGTCAAGTATTGTGACATATTAAAAGTTAAATCGGCACCGGTTCATGACTCCTCGTCAGCCCTGTCAGACGGTTGTGGATCATCCTGCGACATCTCTTCCTCGTTTCCATCCAGCAGCTGGAAGTCAGTGGTTGCCCAATTGATGCTAGTCAGAGCCTGGAAAACAGCTTCATCGCTTATAAGCTCAGACGGTTCAACATCAGGGGCGTAAGTGTGCTTACAGACGGACGGGATGAGATCCTCCACATCATGGATCGGCGCATTAACTCGACGGTTGTCAGCATCATAAACCGCCTGATAGCGGGACAGATCAGCTTCTTTGGCTAGTTTGCTGGCCAAGGGCCGCATTTCCTTTGTTAAGGCTCGCAGATCCTCATTGGTGAATTCTGATCCGTCCTCTTTCATGCTTGGATAGCCGTTTATTACATCAACCGGATCAAGGTCAGGCACCCATGCCTTCGCCCGAGTCAATGCAGTTAAAGCGCCCGCTCTGGCAGCCGATTTCTTGAGTTCTTCAAACCGGGCAGGTAGCACTGACAACTTTTCCAATGTCTCCTTGATCAATGTTGGGGCCGGTTTGTTATGAGAAGCGGCACAAATAATCCTTTGTGCGCCGGTATAAAGTTGTTCTATAAGGGTATAGGCAACCTTCAGCTTCTTCTGCATATCAGCGCCAAGATGAGTAGTACGTTTTCCTACATCAATGGAACCAGTGTTAAATCGGAAGATTGTAGAGATATCATATTCAGAATTATGATAAGGGTGCTTACCAAAGACAGCAGTGGTCATAGCATTTATTTGCCGCTTTAGGCCAGATAGCTCTTCTGACACCGGATTAAGGGCGGCCTCTGCTTTAACTGCCCTTTTCTCCAAAGCGGCTCTTTCTGTCTCCCAATCCGCCCGTTCCTTCTGGAAGTCTTTCTTCAATTTTTCCATGCTTGCTAAAGCGCTGGTCAGCTCATCCTTGGCTTTGGAAGCGGCTGTTTGCTGGAATTTCAGGTTTTCTTGAAGATCAGCCACTTGAGATTCTTTTTGGTTTAGATCAGCATGCAAAGAGATGCACACATCATACATTGGTAAAGCATATTGGAAGTCCCAAGCACATAACAAGTTATACACTTGGGACTTGAGGGCTAATGCATATTTGCAGTTATCAGGCATCTTTATCAAAAGTCCCTAGCACATAACAAGTTATACACTTGGCACTTGGGGGCTAATGCATTATTGTTCAAAGGAGGGTTACAAAATAAAAGTCCGGATTCATCTTAAATAGATAAACCGGCCCTTGGGAGCTACACAGGTAAAAAGCTACATATTTGGTATTCTGAAGTCCCGGTTCATCCTGAAGAGATAAACCAGCCCTTGGGGGCTACTGTGGAGTCGAGACAAGCTATTGGGCTTAGGCAGAAATAATATTGCAGAAGTTAAGCAGAAGTTTACCTCGTATCGTTCGTTCATAAGGTTCACTAAACCGGCTTCATAATCACGGCTTGTATACAGCCGGTTCAGATAGCCGGAATGAAGATCCTGGGCGCTGAGTTGAGCATAGCTTGACAAATCATCATTCCATTTGCCTTTGTCCATGCCAGCAATTTCTTCCTTAGCATTATGTTTTGACAAGGTAACGGGTTCACCAGGAGTGGTGTGGCTAAAACCGGTAATTAGGACATCTTCTGTCGAAGCAGCAGCGGCTTTGGCAGGGCTAGCCGGAGTATTACTGGCCCAAACTGGGCTAGTTTGATTATCGCCAGGGTCCATTGGTGCAGCTTCTTGTTCAGTAAATGTTTCATGATCCGGTGGAGGGGGATCATCATGCAAGGCATCAGCATTTTCTTCTGCTAGCTCTGGAGTCTTTTCCGATTAAGGGTTTATATCATCACCTGCCGGTTTACTCAATTTAGCCTTCTTGCTAGGTTTTGGCCTATTGCGAAAGATTAAGGTAAAGATAGTCAGTGGAGTAAAAGAAAAGAGTTAACAGGAAAATAAAAACTCACCCAGGAACAGTTTTGAGAGGACGAAGCTGTGTGGCTGTTGACTCGCCAGATGACGAACGAGGAGTGTCCTTATAATTTGAATTGGACTGATTAAGAGGCTGGCGGAAATGACCCGCTTTGGGATAAAGAGCATCTGGAATATACAAGATCTCTGATCGACGTTTCCGGGCTGGAGTATGTGGTAAACCGGTGGATGTGATTACTTGACCGTTGTGCCGTGTTGTACGGCGAGCTTCATGTTGTTGTTTCTTCAAAATAAAGTTCGGGTCCAAGTAAGCTAAAGGGTGAGAAAATCGCACTTTCCGGCTTGCTTGACGAATTTTCTGTGTTGCCAGAGGATCTGAACCGGAGGAAAAGATAATTACCTCAACACCATCAGCTTGGCTGCCGTCAGCGTTTTCCTGAGTATAATCATTGTCAATAAGATGCAAGAAAAGGGAGCCAAGGGAATCAAGTGATACCTTTGAGGCCGGTTCATCATCATCAAGGTTTAAATCGAATGTCTCAGTGGCTTTCTTTTTTGCAGTTTTCTTAACAGTATTGGTCTTAAGACGAGCTGCCTTCGCCGGTTTATCCTGAGGTTTCCTCTTCTAGAATGGATCATTACCCTGACAAAGGATGAGGGGTCTTTCAGAAAGGATACTTAAACAGATTGAAATAAAGCAAGCAATATAAAAAGACTTACCGATGGCGGTTTATTGGATTAATAGAAGGGAGCCAGCCCAGTTTTGCTGCACACATCCACCGGTTCATTCAATATTTTCTTGACAGATTCATTGATTTCACTTTCTGACAGCACAACTTCAGTATGGCATAGAGGATTTTTTGGAATCCCGGTGTACTCACACATCAAACCGGAATGCCGGCTTAGTGGTAGAATACTCCAAGAAATCCAACAGCAAACAAAACCAAGGCATGTTAAGCCGTTTGCGGTAAAGGCCCGGAGCTTTGAAAGTTGCGGTGCGTATTGCTACCTCTTGAGCTTGCGTTGTATTCCCTCGAAGAGGAAAGGGAGATGCAGCACAGTAGTGTAAGTATTTCCCTCCGTTTTTGAGAACCAAGGTATCAATCAAGTAGGAGACCACGCGCGAGTCCCTCGCACCTGCACAAACAAATAAGAACTTCGCAGCCAACGCGATAAGGGGTTGTCAATCCCTTTACGGTCACTTACGAGAGTGAGATCTGATAGAGATGATAGTTTATATTTTTGATATTTTTGGTTTAGTAAAACAGCAAATAAAAGCGGTAAAAATAAAGTAGATGTAGATTGATATGTTCAGAATAGACCCGGGGGCCATAGTTTTCTCTAGTGGCTTCTCTCATGATAGCGATATTCTACGGCGGGTAAACAAATTACTGTCAAGCAATTGATAGAAAAGCGAATAATTATGAGACTATCTAGGCATGATCATTGTATATAGGCATCACGTCCGAGACAAGTAGACCGACTCCTGCATGCATCTACTACTATTACTCCACACATCGACCGCTATCCAGCATGCATCTAGTGTATTGAGTTCATAAGAATAGAGTAACGCCTTAAGCAAAATGACATGATGTAGAGGGATAAACTCAAGCAATATGATGTAAAGCCCATCTTTTTATCCTCGATTTCAACAATACAATACGTGCCTTGCTGCTCCTACTGTCACTGGGAAAGGACACCACAAGATTGAACCCAAAGCCAAGCACTTCTCCCATTGCAAGAACTATAGATCTAGTAGGCCAAACCAAACCGATAATTCGAAGGGACTTGCAAGGATATTATGAGCACACATAAAAAGTTCAGAGAAGAACCAAATATCTTTCATAGATAACCTTGATCATAAACTCACAATTCATCGGACCCCGACAAACACACAGCAAAAAGAGATTACATCGAATAGATCTCCTCGAAGACTGAGGAGAACTTTGTATTGAGAACCGGAGAGAGAGAAGAAGCCATCTATATACTAGCTATGGACCCGAAGGTCTATGGTAAACAACTCACAACTCATGGTGAGGGCGATGATGATGATGATGAAGGCCTCCGTGATGGATACCCCTCCGATGGAGCTCTGGAACAGGCTCCAAGATGGGATCTCCACGGGAACAGAAGCTACGGCGGTGGAATTAGGGTTTTCTCTCTGCGTCTGGAGTTTCTGGGGTACGTGGACTTATATAGGAAGAAGGAGGGCACCGGAGGCCACTTGAGGGGGCCTCGAGGCAGGGGGCGTGCCCTGTGAAGGGGGGCGCGCCCCCCACCCTCGAGGGCCACCTCTCTGTCCCCTGACTTGGTCCTCAAGCTCCGCATGCGTGATTTTCTCCAAAAATATCTCTCACGAAGGTTTCATTCTGTTTGGACTCCATTTGATATTCCTTTTCTGCAAAACCCTGAAATAGGCAAAAAAACAGCAATCTGGACTGGGCCTTTGGGTTACTAGGTTAGTCCCAAAAATGATATAAAAGTGGATGATAAAGCCCATTAAACATCCAAGACTTATTAAATAATACTCCCTCCGTCCCAAAATAAGTGACTCAAAAATGACTCAATTTTGTACTAACTTTAGTACAAAGTTGAGTCACTTTTGAGTCACTTATTTTGGGACGGAGGGAGTAGCATGGAACAATAAAAAATTATAGATACGTTGGACACGTATCAAGCATCCCCAACCTTAATTCCTGCTCGTCCTCGATTAGGTAAATGATAAAGAAAGAATTTTTGATGTGGAATGCTAACCAATATAGTTTTTCAATGTAATTCTCTTAATTGTGACATGAATGTTCAGATCTAAAAGATTCAAGATAAGAGTCTATATTGACATAAGAAATAACAATACTTCAAGCAATACTAACAAAGCAATCATGTCTTCTCAAAATACCATGGCTAAAGAAAGTTATCCCTACAAAATCATATAGTCTGGCTAAGCTCCCTCTTCATCACACAAAATATTCATATCATGGACAACCCCGATTTCAGCCAAGCACTTGTTTTCATACTCTATCTTTTCAAACCTTTCAACTTCCACGCAATACATGAGCGTGAGCCATGGATATAGCACTATGGGTGGAATAGAGGTGGTTGTGGAGAAGACAAAAAGGAGGGAGATAGTTTCACATCGACTAGGCATATCAACGGGCTATGGAGATGCCCTTCAATAGATATCAATGTGAGTGAGTAGGGATTGCCATGCAACGGATGCACTAGAGCAAAATATGAATGAAAGCTCAACAAAAGAAACTAGTGGGTGTGCATCCAACTTGCTTGCTCACAAAGACCTAGGGCATTTGAGGAAGCCCATCGTTGGAATATACAAGCCAAGTTCTATAATGAAAATTCCCAGTAGTATATGAAAGTGAATAAACATGAGACTCTCTACAATGAAGAACATGGTGCTACTTTGAAGCATAAGTGTGGAAAAAGATAGTAGCAATTGTCCCCCTTTTTCTTTTTTTTCCTTTTTTTCTTTTTTCTTCCTTTTTTTGGGCCTTTTTTTTTCTTTGGCCTTTCTTTTTTTTCTTTTTTTTGCGGAGGGGATTTATAGATTTAGCCTTTCCTCCCATGGGACAATGCTCTAATAATGATGATCATCACACTTTCATTACAACACGAAATTACAACTCGATATACAACAACAAAGTATGACTCTATATGAATGTCTCTGGCGGTGTACCGGTATGTGCAATGAAATAAGAGTGACATGTATAAAAATTATGCATGGTGGCCTTGCCACAAATACGATGTCAACTACATGATCATGCATGGCAATATGACAATATGATGCGTGTCATATGAACGGAACGGTGGAAAGTTGCATGGCAATATTTCTTGGAATGGCTATGGAAATGCCATGATAGGTAGGTATGGTGAATGTTTTGAGGAGCAATACGGTGGCTGTTTTGAGGAAGGATATATAGTGGGTTTATGGTACCGGCGAAAGTTGCACGGTAAAAGAGAGGCTAGCAATGGTGGAAGGGTGAGAGTGCGTATAATCCATGGACTCAACATTAGTCATAAGAACTCATATACTTATTGCAAAAATCTACGAGTCATCAAAACAAAGCAATCAACGCATGCTCCTAGGGGTGAGGTTGGTAGGAGTTAACCATCGCGCGCCCCCGACCTCCACACAAAGGTAGGCACTCTACAAATACCTGATGATCTAACTTCGTCACATAGCGGTTCACCATATGTGCATGATACGGGAATCACTAACCTTTACACAAGTATTTCTCAATTCCATAATAACTCCACTAGCATGACTCTAATATTACTATCGTCATGTCTCGAAACAATTATCAAGCATCCAACATCTCATTCTATTCAATGCACTTAGTGTGAATTTTTTTAACTACATTGACATTGGATGTTTATCATGTGAAGACTAGTTTCTTTAGCCTAAACACATTACCATGATGTTTTAATAGACTCTCAAATAGATATAAGTGAAGCATGAGAGTTCAACAATTTCTCAAATATTATCACCACCGTGCTCTAACAGATATAAGTGAAGCACTAGAGCAAAAACTATTCAACTCAAAAGATATAAGTGAAGCACATAGAGTGTTCTAATAATTTCTAGGCCATATTTAACTCTCTCAAATAGGTGTGTCCAGCAAGGATGATTGTGGCAAACTAACAAGCAAAGACTCAAATTTTACAAGACGCTCCAAGCAAAACACATATCATGTTGCGAATAAAAATATAGCTCCAAGTATAGTTACCGATGGATGAAGATGACAGAGGGGATGACTTCCCGGGGCATCCCCAAGCTTAGGCTTTTGATTATCTTGAATTTACTTGGGGTTCCATGGGCATCCCCAAGCTTAGTCCTTTGCTACTCCTTGTTACATAGTCCATCAAAGCGATACTCAAAACTTGAAAACTTCACAACACAAAACTTAGACAAAAATTCTCTTGAGCTCCGTTAGTATGAGAAAGCAAACCACTACTCAAAGGTACAGCAATTAATTCATTATTTGTTTATATTGGTGTTAAACCTACTGTACTCCAACTTCTCTATGGTTCATATCCTCCAATATTACTCATAGATGCATCAGAATAAGCAAAAAACACACGAAAAACAGAATCTGTCAAAGACAGAACAGTCTGTAGTAATCTGCAGGGTTCGCCTGCTTTTGGAACTCCAAAAACTTCAAACTAAATTGGTAAATTTTCGCAATTTGTCTACCAATCAGAAGAAAAAAGAATCAACTAAAAATCACGCTCCAGTAAAATCCCACGACTACTTTAGCGAGCGCTAAGGATTTTGTTTTTCACAGCAAGATCATATAAACTTCACACAAGTCTTCCCAAAGGTTCTAATTGACACAAACACTAAACAAAACATGAAACCACATCTAATCAGAGGCTAGATGCAATATTTATTCCCTAACAGCAACAAAAAAAAAATTGGGTTGCCTCCCAACAAGCGCTATCGTTTTACGCCCCTAGCTAGGCACGAAACAAGATAGATCTAGGGATAGCCATAGTGGTACGATATGTCGCGAAAGCTCATCTCATATTCCCTACATTCAGAAGCAAGCTTCCTTTGTGGCAATCAAAAGTAATCAAAAGGGCTAAATTTAATGGGACAAAAGTCCCCTACATCAATCTCGGGAGGAACATGTTCCTCCTTTGGCCCTTTATAGTGGATGACCAATTCATCATTATAGGCATTCTTTTGGCAGAAGGCCATAAGCCTTCGTTCAAGGGAGAAGCCTATAGGCATTCTTTTGGCAGATGGCCATAAGCCTTCAGTCAAGGGAGAAGCCTAACCCATTATTTTGAACATCAAAGTCATTGTTTATCTCAGGAATTCTATCAGTCAAGATCTCAACAGGAACCTTTTTTCTAAGGTTTTCATTAAAAGCAACATGATCAGGAGATTGCAAATGCATAAGGTCTTCTTGATTGAACAAGATAGCCTCTATAGGAGGTCGACCGGCATCTACTCCATAATGAGCAAAGATTTCTCTGGCCTCTTTCATGATATATCTAAATTCGTGAGCCAAAAAGATAGTAGCTGCACACTTAACAGAAGAATGCTCAATATTGGAGAACTCCAAAAATACTCTCTGAATACAGAGATGCATATGGATAAATTGCCTTTCAATTTCTACTATGAGCATAGATACAACATCCGCAAGGCTACTAGTTCTGTGAAGAATAGAGCCACCCATAGTGGGCAAAGCACCGGCACAAGTAAAGAAGTCTTGAAGAACCACTTTTACAATAATATTACCACTACCAACCCAGAACTTCTTAATATGTAAAGTGGTAGCTTCATCCGGGGGGTCAACATGAACGTTGCCCTCGGCATTGCTACCCTTCTTGATAAAATCGTCCCCATCTCATACATGAGGGCAAGCAAGCAAGCAACACACACAAGCAAACAAGAAGCAAGCGAACGATAAACACACGGCGGAAGAAGGGCAAATAAAACGGCAAGGGTGAAGTGGGGGAGAGGAAAACGAGAGGCAAATAAATGTAATGCGAAGGATAAGGGTTTGTCATAGGTACTTGGTATATGACTTTTGCGTAAGCCTCCCCGGCAACGGCGCCAGAAATTCTTCTTGCTACCTGTTGAGCTTGCGTTGTATTCCCTCGAAGAGGAAAGGGAGAAGCAGCACAGTAGCGTAAGTATTTCCCTCAGTTTTTGAGAACCAAGGTATCAATCCAGTAGGACACCACGCATGAGTCCCTCGCACATGCACAAACAAATAAGAACTTCGCAGCCAACACGATAAGGGGTTGTCAATCCCTTTACGGTCACTTACGAGAGTGAGATCTGATAGAGGTGATAGTTTATTATTTTGGTATTTTTGGTTTAATAAAATCGCAAATAAAAGCGGTAAAAATAAAGTAGATGTAGATTGATATGTTGAGAATAGACCCGGGGGCCATAGTTTTCTCTAGTGGCTCCTCTCATGATAGCGACATTCTACGGCAGGTAAACAAATTATTGTCGAGCAATTGATAGAAAAGCGAATAATTATAAGACTATCTAGGCATGATCATTGTATATAGGCATCACGTCCGAGACAAGTAGGCCGACTCCTGCCTGCGTCTACTACTATTAGTCCACACATCGACTGCTATCCAGCATGCATCTAGTGTATTGAGTTCATAAGAACAGAGTAATGCCTTAAGCAAGATGACATGATGTAGAGGGATAAACTCAAGCAATATGATGTAAACCCCATCTTTTTATCCTCGATGGCAACAATACAATACGTGCCTTGCTGCCCCTACTGTCACTGGGAAAGGACACCGCAAGATTGAATCCAAAGCCAAGCACTTCTCCCATTACAAGAATTATAGATCTAGTAGGCCAAACCAAACCGATAATTCGAAGAGACTTGCAAGGATATTATGAGCACACATAAAAAGTTCAGAAAAGAACCAAATATCTTTCATAGATAACCTTGATCATCAACTCACAATTCATTTGATCTCGACAAACACACCGCAAAAAGAGATTACATCGAATAGATCTCCTCGAAGACCGAGAAGAACTTTGTATTGAGATCCGGAGAGAGAGAAGAAGCCATCTAGATACTAGCTATGGACCCGAAGGTCTGTGGTAAACTACTCACAACTCATGGTGAGGGCGATGATGATGATGATGATGAAGGCCTCTATGATGGATCCCCCTCCGGCGGAGCTCCAAAATAGGCTCCATGATGGGATCTCCACGGGAACAGAAGCTACGACGGTGGAATTAGGGTTTTCTCTCTGCGTATGGAGTTTCTGGGGTACGTGGACTTATATAGGAAGAAGGAGGGCACCGGGGGCCACTTGAGGGGGCCTCGAGGCAGGGGGCACGCCCTGGGAAGGGGGGCGCGCCCCCCACCCTCGAGGGCCACCCCTCTGTCCCCTGACTTGGTCCTCAAGCTCTGCGTGCGTGATTTTCTCCAAAAATATCTCTCGCCAAGGTTTCATTCCGTTTGGACTCCGTTTGATATTCCTTTTCTGCAAAACCCTGAAATAGGCAAAAAACATCAATCTGGACTGGGCCTTTGGGTTAGTAGGTTAGTCCCAAAAATGATTTAAAAGTGAATGATAAAGCCCATTAAACATCCAAGACTTCATAAATAATAGCATGGAACAATAAAAAATTATAGATACGTTGGAGACGTATCACGTATTGGGATCGCTCCTGAGCACTTAGCCGCTGGGGAAAGGGATAATTAACGGGAAGCCGATGAGAACGGTAACCCGGCAGAGGATTTTCATCAGCTGGATATGTGTCTAGACAGTAAAACCAAGTCTGGTTCCAATGTTTAGGATGATTGTGGTGCTTGGCATGAGGAAAGCTAACATCCTTCCTTTTTTGGATGGACATTCCGCCAAGTTCAGTGTTGGGCCCGTCCGTAAACTCTGTGCGGCAGTTTAAGTGGAAGAAATTCCTAAATAGTTCAACTGAAGGTTCCTTTTGCAAGTAAGCCTCACAAAATACTTGAAAATTGCAAATTTTGGACATAGAGTTTGGCCCAATATCTTGAGGGTGGAGTTGGAAGCTAATCAGTACATCATGAAAGAATTTTGATCCGGGAGGGCCAAACCCTCGGGATAAATGATCAACAAATACAATCACTTCTCCATCTTTGGGCTCCGGAGGACATTCTGGTCCTGGGACTCTCCAATGGATGACGTCTTTCTTGCCTAAAGCGCTAGCCTCAACCCAACCGTTCAGTTCTTCTTCAGTAACCCGAGACGGGACCTAGTTGCAGGAAGTAAATTGTTTGGCTCGCTTTGCCATTTCAAGGGGAAAAAGCTGAAATCACAATGATGGGCCGGTTTATCATCTATGACTGGCAGGTATTGAGAAATATGCAATAATAAACCGGAATTAACCATCGGAAGTGTTACGAGGGCAACTGCAACGGCGGTTTAAGCGGGGCCTAATAATACCTACCGGATTATGATTTTTTTAAAGTTAAACCGCCGGTGAGAATATGAAAGGTGTAGATCTAAAGTTATGGAAAAACAGGTTTCGCAAATCAACAACAGAATTATGGATCTACAATGTGTCAAATAAGGTCAGAAATATTTAGGATCAAAACTGAACGGATACTGCAGCAGTTCAGATGAACCTAGATTGGGGAGTACTTTAAAGAAAGTATAAGCACGGTAATGAGTAGGGTTATTACTATAGTCGTGGGTAAAAGCATCAGATCTACATTAGCCATTGGAGCTATGACGAAGGACAGGGAAGAACAACGAAGAATAGTGACATAGCCTCGACGAACTTGCGGGGGAAACCCTAATGAGATCTATATGGAAAGTAAGGAAAGAACTTACAGGAGTTGTCGGATGCGGAGGCGTGCCGGCGAGGCTCTGGTCCGAACAGGGTGATGCAGCGGCCTGGGCTGAAGCAGAAGCGAAGGTCGACGGCGGCGGCGGTGCTTAGGCACTGACGAGCGCGAGGAAGAAGAAAGAGCGAAGAGACGAGGGGTGGAGAAAGGACCCCTCGCCCTATTTATAAGCCAAAAGGATAAACGGCAGGCACGGGAATCGAGGAGCCCGAAAAATGGATATTGGATGGCACTGTCGCCTCGATTTTGGAAGGATCAATAAATAACGATTAAAACAGGTACATGCATTAAATGGACAGGTGATGTCATGGCGGCTTAACATAATCCAAGAAGATGACGTCATGGCGGTTTACAAGATATTTGAAGGCACGGAGGACCAAACTTTTCCAAGGTGTTGAAGATTGACATGAACAGGTTCAGATCAATCTGGGGCCTAATGTCAGGGATATAACTATTAGGCATAAACCGCCCAGGAGGGGCCGGTTTATGCCCATAAAGAATTACTTCTACTGAAGCCCATCAAGACATAGAATATGGCGCTCTATTACAGAAGACTAAAGATCCAGGGCCCAAAGGGTGTTAGGGCCTGTAAATGTAAACCGCCATATGGCGTGTAACTTGTATTGTAAGATAGGAAAGATAGAGACCGAGCCGGGCACGTTTATGATCCGGCCTCGGGATTCTGTAAACCGGACCGGGCGTCATCCTGTGTATATAAAGGGACGACCCGGCGGCAGTTCAGGGACAGAGAACAACAACTCGAGACACAGGCAAAGCGGATTCGCTCCCTGGTCATCGAAACCCTAGCAATACCACACCAAACTAGACGTAGGCTTTTTCCTTCATCGAAGGGGCCGAACTAGTATAAAATCCCTTGCGTCCTTGTCCGCTTTAACCCCTTTAAGCTAACCCGTAGTGATGGCTCCACGACTAAGTCTTTATGTTAGGACATCTGCCCTGACAAAACCACGACAGGAACCTAGGCCCACCACTACCTGTGTGGAACCACCTGCCCCTTCAGCCCCCATGTTCGAATCATCATCATGAGTATGTAATAGTATAGTATATACCCGTGATCACCTCCCGAAGTGATCACAGACCGATAGTATAGCATGGCAGACGGACAAGGATGTGGGGCCACTGATGTAATACTAGCATCCTGTACTAAGCATTATGATAGCAGATACAGGTATCAACAGTTGTAGCAACAATGACGGGCTATGCAACAGAATAGGAGCTATCGATTCGTCAACAATAGCAAACCTAATGCAAGCATAAGAGAGCAGAGAATGGGCGATATCTGGTGATCAAGGGGGGGGGGCTTGCCTGGAAGCTCTGGAGACGAAAGGAATCTTCGGAAGCGTAGCCGTAATCAAAGTCTGAAGCATCAATGGTCTCGGGGTCTATCGCGGTATCGGAGTCTATCAAAAAGAAGCAACAGAGGGGAAACAAATAAATGATAGAGCAAACAATAGCATCACAAATTATAACAAGGCAATATGCAGTGCTAGGTGTGACCTAACACAGTACTAGGCAATACTGGCGAAGGGGGAAAAAATCCGGGAAAGTATTCCCGGTGTTTGACGTTTCCAGGCCGATGAAAAGGAGGTGGAATGTTGCATGCTCGCTATGCTAGGGACGTGTGGTGGAAGAACAGACTGCGTATTCGAATTCGTCTCGTCGTTCTGAGAAACTTTCATATATAAATTATTTTCATCGGAGTTACAATTTATTTTATATGTTTTTTTCAAAGTTTTATTATTATTCATTATTATATTATTTTAAACCGAATTAACCAAGTCAATTTGACTAGTAAAAAACAGATGTGACCCACATGTCATTAGTATTTATCTAAATAAATAAATCAACCTAACTTATTTAATGGGGGCCTAACATATCATTTACTAATAGAGTAACTTAGTACTAAACTAGTACTGCTAACTAAGACTAGCCTAATTAAATAAGGGCCGGCCGAAGGCACACAGCCGTGGCACAACCGGCCACACACGGTTGTGGCAAAGTCAGGCACACACACAACACACACAACACGCAAGGGTTAGTTTTGTTTTCTCTTAACAGAAAATAGCATTTTGTGATTTTCATAAGAATTAATCCATGCATCAAATGGATTTGGTCCAGTGGGGTAAAATAAAGTTTGTCAAGTGTGCATTCTGTTCACATAATTTTTGTCCACATTAAAGTTTGTTTTGTTATTATTTTGCTACAGTAAAGAGGCGTAGTTTTTTTTTGAACCAACAAGAAGACTTTATTCCTCAAAAGACAGTCAGATCGTTTACAATAGCATGAGAAATAAAGTCCGGGGTATTAGATTCCCAGAAACAGGAGATTCTATGACTAAAGGCATTGCTTGCTAATAAGTGTGCAGCCTCATTTGCTTCACGAAGACAGTGTGAGAACTCAACTTTGGCAAAGTTTGGAACTAGGTGTCTGCATTCCATTACAGTTGCCACATTCTCACCCGAATACTCGTCTGGATGTCAGACCGTTTTCAGCACAAAGCTATTATCTGACTCGACCAGTACCTTGTTACAGCCAATTCGGTCGGCTAAATAAAGACCATTCCGAATTGCCATAGTTTCAGCCAAGTCGACACTGTTTATATGAGGGAGGAACCAGTTTGCAGCAGCAATTAGCTTCCCCTGACAGTCCCACGCGACAGCTCCCGTTGCACCTGAAAGAGTTTCAGCTTGAAAAGCTGCGTCCACATTGATTTTGACGACTCCACTCAACGGTCGCTTCCATATTTGATCGTTCCTCCTCTCTGCTTGTTTGCTCGAATATGCACGAACAAAGTTGGTAGCGAGCACCCTGATTGATATGGCTGCTTTATAAGTTCAGGTATAGGGAGGTCATCAGAGGCGCCCATCATCCCACTAAGTATTTCCATTGTAACTGATCCTGAGCGGTCATATCTAACAGCTTCCATTATTCTGTCATGTAACCCCAGCTCGTTCCACACCTCCTGCACCCTTGTACAAGAAAATAAGCAGTGTTGTATATCCTCCACCCCCACAGAACAAACCGGACATTGCGGGACTAGAGGGATGTGTCTGTTGGCTAAAACACCATAGAAAGGAGCGATCCATTCAGGGCCTTCCAAGCAAAGTGCTTGATCTTGCCCGGAATTTTGAGATTCCATACTTATTGCCAAATTGTATTGGCTTGTGTATTGCCTTGCCCATCTGATCTATTGAAGTGTCTGCTATACGTGTGCTCGAACTGCCTATGATATGCAGACCGGACTGAAAAGATCCCTGATCGCGTGTAGTGCCATGCAACAAAATCTTCCACCACTTGAACATTTAGAGGAATCTGAAGAATCCTCTGCACGTCAACCGGGGAAAACACATCTCGAATTAGGGCTTCGTCCCATTGACAATTAGTTAATCTACAAACCGTAGCATCACTGCACCTCGAGGGGTGATCACTTTCCTTGATGGACTGGAGGGAATCTATGGGTCTTGCCATATATCGATGTGTGATCCAGTACCAACTCGCCATATACATCCTCTCTGGAAGGTTTGTATACCAGCTATTATACTCTGCCATGTAAAGGACGAGCCTTTCTTCGGTCCTGCCTTCAAAATATTTCCCTCTGGATAGTACTTTGCGCTCAACACACGTGCACATAGAGATTCCGGGTTCTGAATTAGTCGCCAACACTGTTTTGCTAACATAGCAAGGTTAAAACTGTGAAGGTCTCTAAATCCTAGTCCCCCTTTCTTCTTTGGTACACATAATTTCCACCACGCAAACCAATGTATTTTCCTCTTCTCTTCTCCATCTCCCCACCAAAACCGAGACATCTCGTCTGTAATTGATTTGCATATTACTTTAGGGAGTTTAAACACAGACATAGCATATGAAGGGATTGCTTGAGCTACCGATTTCAGTAAGATTTCCTTTCCCTGAATAGACAAGAACTTCTCTTTCCACCCTTTTAGTCTCTGGCAGATTCTATCAACTAGATGTTGGAAGCAATCACTCCTATCCACCCCCACCATAGTGGGCAAACCCAAGTATTTGTCTGATAGAGCCTCTGTAACTATATTCAGCTCCCCACAAACCTCCTCTCTTACTCCAACTGGAGTGTTAGGGCTAAAGAAAACACTTGATTTTGCATTACTCACCAACTGCCTCGAGCTTTCACAATACGTACTTAGAACTCTTCTCAATGTGGTAGAACATTGCATATTGGCCTTCATTAATATTAGGGAGTCGTCTGCAAATAGAAGATGAGAAATCATGGGGGCATTTCTGCACACTTTAATACCTTCCAGGTTACCCAGATCCTCCTCATGTGCTAACATACTTGACAGACCTTCTGAGCATAACAAAAAAAGATAAGGGGAGAGAGGATCCCCTTGACGTAGCTCCCTTGTAGGAATAATCTCATCTGTTTCTGTGTCATTAAAACGAATTTTGTATCTGACATACGAGACACATTCAATTATTAATTGCACCCAGTGTTCATTGAAACCCATCTTCAGCATCATTTTCTCCAAGAAACCCTACTCAACTCTATCGTAGGCCTTGTTCATATCCAACTTAAATGCACACATTCCAGAATTACCATGTGTCTTCTTCTTAATCGTATGGAAACATTCATAGGCCACTAAAACATTATCAGTAATCAACCTTCCTGGTACAAAAGCACTTTGTGTAGGTGATATTATCTCTGGCAGAATACTTTTTAGTCTGTTTGCAATCATCTTGGAAATAATTTTGTAAGCGACATTGCACAATCTAATTGGCCTATATTGGGTGATTACCTCAGGGCTGTCCACCTTCGGAATCAGAACCACATTCTTCTCATTCCAACCAGCCGAGATTTTTCGGTCATTTATAGCTTCCAACACCTCTTTACTGAGCTCCTCCCCCATAACATGACAAAATCTCTTGAAGAATATTCCATGTAGACCATCAGGCCCTGGTGCCTTCATGCCCCCTATCTGGAAGAGTGCTTTACGCACGTCATCTTGGGTATATGGGGCAACCAAGAATTCATTCATATTATGAGTTACAAG
>LR738715.1:773441333-773462921 GCA_902687465.1 Secale cereale
CCCCCCCACTAGAGGTGAACAGATTACTAAAGTACTCGCGAACCAAAGGTGGCAAAGCTAACTACTGCTACAGTAGCATTCAACACTAGCAGTAAGTTCAGCAGAGCAGCAACAGTCAGCGGCATGGCGCGGGCGCGGCCAGGCAACGCCGTGCACGGCCGGATGCGGCCCCGACCGCGTTACCGGAGCTAGCGGTGGGCGGAGGCGGCGGCAAGGTCGAGCAAGGGAGGGCGGCCGCGGAGGCGCGCTTGTCCAGTGGTCGGGCGTGAGCAGCTGCGCGGGGGATGGCTACTGCGGTCGCAGGGCAGGAGCAGCACGGTCAAACAGGCGAGAGACGGCCGCGGTGCGAGCAGTGGCACAGGAATGAGTGCGGCCACGGCTCCGACGGCTGCGACCCGGCATGGCAGAGCACGCGGCTGGGGCAAGCCGCGGCAACAGAGCAGCACAACTGCAGCGGGGCGGCCGGGTTGGGCGCGGGCGTCGGACAGGGACACGGCAGCGAGCGAAGGTGACCGAGCAGCAGCAGGGGAAAGGCGAGGTCATGCGTTGGCGCGTGCGAGGTGGCTGCAAGCAGGCGCGCCCTAGGTGCGGCGTGCTTGGTCCGACGCATCCAGAGGTCCATGGCAGGCGCGATAGGATGTGTGCGACACTGGCATGAGGTACGGCCATGGCGGCCTTGCCTGATGTGGGTGGCTACGGCAACGGAATCAAGGGGCTAATGCAGGGGGTCCAGAGGGAAGCTCACTAGGAGGTGCTTGGCCTGCTCATTGTAGTCAGAGAGGACCGAAGGCGAGCGGATCGACGATGGTGTTGCAGCGGCCGAAGGTAGAAGAAGACGGGGATGGCGAGCTTCCGGTGCTCCCCTACTCGATTCGAAGCGAGAACACAAGGGAGTCGTCGATGCTGTAGCTCGTGGACATCCTCCTGGACGCCGGGGAGGCCAGTGGCCGCCGGATCGATGTGGTGACGTATGGCGACCATGAGCTTCAGGCGACGAACAGACGAACGAGAGACAGGGAAAGGGGAGGCTAGGGTTCGTCCACTGGGTCGGGCGGCGGAGAAGGAGGCCGGCTTAAGTAGCCGCGAGCGAGCCCGGAGGACCGCCAGATGGCCGTCACGGCGATGGCCATGGCCGTGGCGGTCATCGGTTGTGCCCACAATGGGGGGGTGAACAGTGAGGAGAGGGGAGTGGGTGGCCGGGCCGGCCTGGCCGGCTGAGCCGGCTGGGCCAAAAGGCCCAGTGGGGAAGGGGCCTTTTGGTTTATATTTGTAATGATTTATTTTTCTCTCTTTCTTATTTCATTTTCCTTTTCTGTTTTCTTTTATCTACCAGTTAAATTTTGTTTTGCAAAATACAGAAGTCATACCTAATTTATATTAGTAATTATGCCATTGTGGCAATTATTTGGGCAAATTAAATAAAGTAGTTTTTATTTGTTTATTTATCTTAAGAGTATTTATAAATAATAGTTTTGCCGTTGTTTTATTTATTATAGTGCATTCAAATAATGTACAGAAGTGTGGTTTCTTCACCAATATTTAGTATGGATTACTTGCCACATTTCGAACATTTTAGTTTTAAAGTTTCAAAACTTATATTATTTGACTTGAGTTTGAATCTGAATTTTGAATTGGTTTGAACCAACGTGGGACTTAGCAATAGTAAAAGTGATGATGTGGCAACCTTAGCGTGGGACTACTGTAGCTTAATTATCCGGGCGTTACAATCTTCCCCGGCAATGGCACCATAAATTCCTTTTGATGTCTGCTAGAACTACGTCGGTATTTCCCCAAAGAGGAAGGGATGATGCAGTATAGCAGCGGTAGATATTTCCCTCAGTGATGAGACCAAGGTTATCGAACCAGTAGGAGAATCAAGCAACACAACGTAAACAGCACCTGCACACAAATAACAAATACTCGCAACCCGACGCGTAAAAGGGGTTGTCAATCCCTTTCGGATAACGGACGTGACAGAGTTGTAAATATTGATAGATCAAATGCCAAATAAGATAAATTGCAGCAGGGTATTTTTGGGTTTTTGGTTTAATAGATCTGAAAATAAAAGCAAAGGAAAATAGATCGCAAAGGCAAATAATATAAAGAAGAGACACGGGGACCGTAGATTTTACTAGCGGCTTCTCTCGATAAAATAGCAAACGGTGGGTGAACGAATTACCTTTGGCAAATTGATAGAACTTCAAATAACCATGACGATATCCAAGCAATGATTTTTATATAGGCATCATGTTCAATATTAGTAAACCGACTCCTGCCTGCATCTACTACTATTACCCCACACATCGACCGCTATCCAGCATGCATCTAGTGTATTAAGTTCATGGAAAAACAGAGTAATGCAATAAGAACGATGACATGATGTAGACAAGATCTATTTATGTAGAAATAGACCCCATCGCTTTATCCTTAGTAGCAACGATACATACGTGTCGGTTCCCTTTCTGTCACTGGGATCAAGCACCGTAAGATCGAACCCACTACAAAGCACCTCTTCCCATTGCAAGATAAATAGATCAAGTTGGCCAAACAAAACCCAAATATCGGAGAAGAAATACGAGGCTATAAGAAATCATGCATATAAGAGATCCAAGAAGACTCAAATAAATTTCATGGATAAAAAGATAGATCTGATCATAAACTCAAAGTTCATCGGATCCCTACAAACACACCGCAAAAAGAGTTACATCATATGGATCTCCAAGAGGCTATTGTATTGATAATAAAATGAGAGAGATGAAGCCATCTAGCTACTAACTACGGACCTGTAGGTCTACAAGGAACTACTCACGCATCATCGGAGAGGCACCAATGGAAGTGGTGAACCCCTCCATGATGGTGTGTAGATTGGATCTGGTGGTTCAGGACTATGTGGCGGCTGGAATTGATTTTCGTCGACTCCCCTGGGGTTTCTGGAATATTGGGGTATTTATAGAGTAAAGAGGCGGTCCGAGGGGCCCGAGGTGGGCACAACCCACCAGGGCGCCTAGGCCTCCTGGCGCGCCCTGGTGGGTTGTGCTCCCCTCGGAGCATCCCCAAGTGCTTCTCCGGCCCACCGGATGTCTTCTGGTCCAAAAAAATCCTCAAAAAGTTTTGCTACATTTGGACTCCGTTTGATATTGATTTCCTGCGTTGTAAAAAAAACATGCAGAAAACAGCTAGCACTTGAAACTATGTCAATAGGTTAGTACCAAAAAATGATATAAAATGACTATAAAATGATTGTAAAACATCCAAGAATGATAATATAATAGCATGGAACAATAAAAAAATTATAGATACATTGGAGACGTATCACAGGTTTACCCGGAGATGAAGTTAAGAAGAATGTTTTCCCTTTATCTTTGGGGGGGGGGGATACATTGATATGGTATAGGCTAAGCAATGATATTGGATCTTGGAGTTCAAACCGATTTAAATTTGAATTTCACCACAAAAAATATCGTATAATATTCGGCCTCGTGAAGGAGAAAGTATCGCTCAAGCTTGGGGGAGGCTTAAGTCAATGTTATATTAATGCCCCAATCATGAGCTCTCAAGAGAAATCATCATACAAAATTTTTATGCTCGACTTTCTCGTAATAATCAATCAATGCTTGATACTTCTTGCACTGGATCCTTTATGAAGAAGACTTGAATTTAGGTGGGATCTTCTCGAAAGAATTAGATGTAATACTGAAAATTGGGAACTCGACGAAGGTAAGGAGTTAGGTATAAACTTGAAAGATCGTGGATGTCGCCTAGAGGGGGCGGTGAATAGGCGCTTTAAAATAATTATGGTTTAGGCTTGAACAAATGTGGAATAAACCTAGCGGTTAATTTGTAAAGCACAAAACCTGAAACAACTAGGTTCACCTATGTGCACCAACAACTTATGCTAAGCAAGATAAACAACTAAGTGATAGCAAGATATATGACGAGAAACAATATGGCTATCACAAAGTAGAGTTCATAAGTAAAGGGTTCGGGTAAGAGATAACCAAGGCACGTGGAGATGATGATGTATCCCAAAGTTCACATCCTTGCGGATGCTAATCTCTGTTTGGAGCGGTGTGGAGGCACAATGCTCCCCAAGAAGCCACTAGGGCCACCGTAATCTCCTCACGCCCTCGCACACTGCAAGATGTCGTGATTCCACGAAAGGACCCTTGAGGGCCGTCACCGAACCCTTACAAATGGCAACCCTTTGGGGCGGTCACCGGACCCGTACACTTTGGAAACCCTTGGGCGGTCACCGGAACCCGTCAAATCGCTCGGGGCGATCTCCATAACCTAATAAAAGACTCCGACGCTTGTCCGGAGCTTTACACCACAATGATTGAACTCCAAACACCACACATCTAGGGCACCAAGGCACCCAAGAGGTATAAGCTCAAGGGTACCAAGCACCCAAGAGTAATAAGCTTCTTAACTTCACTTCCACGTATCACCATGGAGAACTCAAACCAATGCACCAAATGCAATGGCAAGGGCACACGGAGTGCCCAAGTCGTGAAGTCCCAAATCCCACCAAAACAACTAATGCTAGGGAGAAAAATGAGAGTAAGAACGAAGAAGAGAACACGAAGAACTCCAAGATCTAGATCCAATGGGTTCCCCTCACATAGAGGATAAAGTGATTTGTGGAGATGTGGATCTAGATCTCCTCTCTCTTTTCCCCCCAAAACTAGCAAAAACCAATGAAGGGATTGAGGGATAGCAAGCTCAACGAAGGTTAACAAAGGGGGGAAGAACACGAGTTAAAGAGATAAGGTTCATTGGAGAAGAAGACCCCCTTTTATAGATGGGGAAAAATTGAACCATTATGCTTAGCCTGCACACGAGCAGTACTACCGCTCAAGCGAGCGGTACTACCGCCTGCCACTACAGGTTGTACTACCGCTTGCCCCAGCGATGGGCAGAGCACACGGAGGAGAGATAGAGGGAGGAAGAGAGACCTAGAGCGGCACTAGTAGCGGTGGTAGGTGCAGTACTACCGCTCATGAGCGGTACTACCGCCGCTGCTGCCGTTGAACCCGACACAAGAAAAGCAAGTCTCGAGTCAAGGCGGTACTAGAGCGACACTAAACGGAACCACCGCTTGGAGCCATGGGCGGTACTACCGCTGTCGTAGCGGTACTGCCGCCTGTGGCTCTAGGCGGTACTGCCGCTCAGTGTCACGGTACTAAAGTAGGTGCAACAAGAAAGCCCGAAACTGCCATACTTCTGCATATGAGCTTCGGGTTATAGTAAGAAGAGGCAGGGGAGGTATGCCTAAGATATAGAGGAGTGAACCCTTCATCAGAGAAGAACCGGCATGATCTTCAATATCGAAAACATCATAGAAGATGCATGTGAACTTTGTTTTCGATGACCTCTTGTCATGAAGATGACCAAAAGCTACGAATCCCACAAGGAGAAAAAACAAACAAGAACCAAGAAAGTTGATGCAAGCATGCAATGGTTTGAGCTTGAGGTAAATACACCAGTGGTGTTTAAACTTGCCATGGATGTGCACTTTAGTGCCTAAACTTGCAAAATACATTGAATTGGTTCCATAACTTGGCATGGATGTGCATATACGGTTCCAATGACGTTTTTATACGTCCGCGAAGCTGAGGAGGTGCGCCAGCATTCCATGAGGCCCACTGTCAGCGACAAGAGTGTGGCGCCTGGTTTTTCGGGGGGAAAACCCTGGAATTATTTTTTTCTTACAATAATGTCGTCGGTTGGAGTTGTATGTGCGGCCGCTATATAGCCCCTGGTTGCAGGTTCAAATCAATGGCACTATATTGTGGCAATTTTTTTTTTAATTTATGTTGTTCAGCTTTATGTTTATTAAGTATATGTATCCTTTGTTGACACTAAATTTCAACAGGCCGACTAGCTAGCCGCGCAAACCCGCACATGTGGTTCGTACCCCGAACCAATTTTAATTAATAGTTTTTTCTTTCAAATTACTAGTTTCTCTTTCAGGGCCTTTTTGCGAGAAAAAAATATTCTAGTGGTTTTTCTGGAAAAAAAAAATGGCCACACGGCCTGTCTCTTACATCCTGGCGTGCCTCCTCAGCGTTCATGTCAAGTTATAGAGCCAGTTCAATGTATTTTGCAAGTTCAGGCACCAAAGTGCACATTCATGGCAAGTTCAAGCACCAGTGACGTATTTACCTGTTTGAGCTTTCTACGAACATAGGATCAATGCAAAACAAATCATCTTTGCACCCTCGAGATAGAGGAACCAAAATGCACTCCGAAGCGATGAGGTAGAATGGGTGTAGAGCACGCATCCTACGCAGGGGCGTCGGCGGTGCGAGTGAACCACGGGCACCGGAGGGCCACACGGCCGCTGGCAGACGCTCGCTGGGGTCGCACCTGAGGAGCCCGTCTAAAACCTCGAACCCGTCGCGGGACAGGTGCTCCTCGGGAAACATCTCCCGCAGCCGATGCTGCCCGGCGCCGCCGAGCACGCCGGAGACTCTGAGGAGCTGGTCGACTACGTTCTGTTCACCGCGCCCTGGTCGCCCACGAGGATGTTACCGGGCTTGATGTCCCGGTGGACGATGCCGAGCTCGTGCATCCTCCCGGCGCCGCTCAGGAGTTGTCGCATGACGCGGCGCGTCTCCTCCTCCGCGAACGGCCGGCCGCGAGCGCGCAGTACGTGGCCGACGCTCGGGCCGACGTGGTCCAGGACGAGGCTGCACTGCCCGGTGCGGGGGTCCCACGCGATGCCGTGCAGGCCGACGATCGAGGGGTGGCCGCGGCACGCCGCGAGGCCTCGCACAGCAGGTCGCGGTGCAGCGCGTGGGCACGGTGGCGCCTCCTCTTGCCGCCCCCGCCTCCGTCGGGCGAGCGGATGAGGAACTTGATGGCGACGTCCTCTCCGGTGGCGCGGTGGCGCGCCTTGACGACGACGCCGAAGCCGCCCGCCCCGAGCACGCGCGTCAGCTCGTAGTCCTCGGTGCTCCCGACGCGCCGTCTCTTGCGGGAGCCCGCGGCGTGGTCGTCGATCATGGCGCCAATGGCGGCTTCAGATGCGGCAGCTCGCGAAATGGTGTCCATGGCCGATTGCTGGTGCGTGTTGGAATATCTGTAGTTATTATGTACAGGAGGTGCGGCACATGCAAAACGATTGCCGGTCGAAGATGTTTTCGACGCGCTTCCGACTGCTGCTCTGATCGACGAATGGCACTCGGTTTGCCCACCGCCTCACCGGAAGATCTATATAAACTGGATGGGACACTTTGTTGTACGCCCTCGCTTTCTTCCAATCCTCCCCCAACTTCTCCATCCAAAGATCGATCTTCACAGGTCGCCAAAGATCCGCTGCCATGGCCGCGCACACCAGCAGCCCGCTCCGCCGGTGGAAGCGCTTCTTCGGCGCCTTCGACACCGTCGACGCCGCCATCGAGGCCGCCGACCCTGACATGTGCCGCGACGAGCTCCGGCGCGCCAGGGGCGACGTCTTTGAAGGGCTCTGCAACACCGCCGACGACGGCAAGGCGGAGAAGCTCTGCGGGGTTCTCGACGGCTTGATGGCAGAGTCCCTGGAGACGCTGCGGTTGACTCCGGTGACGCCGAAGGTGCTCGCCACCACGGACCTCGCCAAGGCCGTCCGTGCGTTGCAGAAGCACGAGTCCGAGCGGGTCCGCGTCCTCGCCAGGGGCATCGTGAGCGGGTGGCGGGCGTTCGCCCTGGACGACCTCGCCGGAGGCAACTTCGACGTGCCTCAGCACAAGGAGACCGTCGAGCAGCAGAATGTCTGGGCAACGACGACGGAGCGGTCTTCCTCCATCGAGATCGATCAGCAGCATGCCTCGGCCGATCTTGACTCGAAGAAGAAGAAGACGGTGGAGATGAGCAGCAAGGCGTCTGGTCTCGCCTCCGGCATCAACACGGCGAAGCCCAAGGAGGTCACCGCCGTCCGTCTGCATGCCAATGTCCCGGCCGATCCAGACGCCAAGGCAATGGAGGCCGCAAAGCGCAAACTCCATGAGAGCTACCAACAAGCATCGGACGCGAAGCGGCAGCGCAGGGTACAACTCGTGGAGGCGCCGGAGATGGTGAAGCAGAGGCGGGAGAGGAGCCTGGCGGGGTGCGGCAGCTCAATGCTCAAGAGAACCTTCTCCGTCAGTCACCACACCACCGGGCAGCTTCACGGGGTTTAGCAGGCTAGGCAGAGTTGAACTGGTTATCAATCTTGCTCCGTCTTGTAAGCGTTGCATGTTGACAGAAGAAACCATTTGTCTCTTCTGTAACTGCATACTACTCTGTGATCATGAATACAGATTTCTTGATCTCCCTCCTCTACAACTACTAGCTCGCCCCGACGGTAGCTTTGTTATTACTACGAGTACGGTTTTTTCAATTTCGTGAACTTTATTGAAAAATCGTGAACTTTTCTTACATTTGCCACAAAAAAAAAATCAAATCCGTGAACTTTTCTTCAAACTCGTGAACTTTTTTGAAAAACAATGAGCTTTTGTTCAAATCGTTGAACTTTTTTCAAAATCATTGAACTTTTTTTTCCCAAACATCTATTAACTTTCTTCAAATTCCATGAACTTTATTCCAAATTATGTATTTTATTCCATACTCGTGACCGTTTTATTACAAACGAATGAACTTTTTATCAAATCCAAGTTTTTTTGGAGCAAAGTGACGAGTTTTTTTTTTGCTTTGAGAAATGCTAACGAGCCAGTTGGTTGAAAAGAAAAGGAGATCGACGCTACAGGCAAGTGCTACTGACACAATGTTAATAGCTAGCGAGTATACCTGGCCATGAGATACCCGGCCCGCTCTTGCTTGCGGGCCAGGCCTAAGTTTTGAGCCCGAATGACACGCCGAGCAGGGCCAGGGCTTTCCATATTTACGTTTTAGAGAAGAGGCTCGACTAGCTTTTTCACGGACGAGTCAAACCCGGGCCTAGGTTTTTTGCTTCGGGCTTTTTAGGCCCGACCCGACTTATGACCAGGTATTAGCGAGTGAGGGGGCCGAGGATGGAAATTTAATGAGCCTCGGCCCAGCCGAATCGATAGTAAGTGCAAGCAGGCAAACGCCTGTAGCACCAATTAGGATCTCCCAGTTGAAATGGGTTGCTGCCAAACTACCATGGCCACATGACGTGGGCTGCTACGTGGTAGGGGTGGTGGGCCTAAGATGGTTGGAAGGCATGATTCCACTGCGAGAGCTATAATCTCGCTTAGCACGAGCCTAGCTTCTATCTCGATGAGGGTTCACATGTTATCTACAGTAAAGGGTCGGCCATTTTCTGCGCGCTCGTGGCTCGCTCGCTTGGGGCTCGTGTTCGCTTGCTGCATTTTGCTCGTGTTTTTTTTTATTTTTTTTCTTTTCATTTGTTTTTCTAACCTTTTTTCTTTTTTATTTGGGTTTATTTGTTTTATTTTTCTTTGTTTTTAGTGATTTTCTTGGTTTTATTCTTGGCTTGTTAGGTTTGTTGTTTCCTTTCGTTTTTCATTTGTTTTCTTCGTTACTTTCTCGGTTTTCCCTGATTTTTCAATTTTTTCTTTGTTTTATCTGTTTCTTTCTCGGCTTTATTTGATTTTTTATGTTTCTCTTTGTTTTTTTGGTCTTCATCATTTTCAATCGTTTCTTTCTCAGGTTTCATTGGTTTTCTTGTTATACTTCGTTTCATATTTAGATTTTTTTTCTTGGTTTTCATCGATCTTATTTTTTATTTGATTCTTTTTTCTTGGTTTTATTATTCTGCATTGTTTTATTGGGTTTTCATCCCTTTGTTCTTATTTTCTTAGTTATTCTATTTGGTTTCTTCATTTTTTTTGTTTCTTTAACGGGTTTCACTATTTTTTATTCCGTTTTGCACTTGTTTCTTTGGATTATTTTTTTTATCTCTTTGGTTTCTTTTGTTTCCATTTTGCACGAAACTTCGCAAGGATTTTTTAAGCAGTAAAAGAAAAAAAATACCAGAGCCAAGAACCACCAGAGGGGGGCACCTGGGTGGGCACGACCCACCAGGGCGCGCCCCCTCTCCTAGCGCGTCCAGGTGGGTTGTCCCGACATGGTGGCCCCGCAGACGCCAATCCTGATACTATAAGTTCACATTCGTCCAGAAAAAAATCAGGGAGAAAGAATTATCGTGATCTACGAGACGGAGCCGCCGCCACCTCCTGTTCTTCGTCGGGAGGTCAGATCTGGAGTCCGTTTGGGGCTTCGGAGAGGGGGATCTTCGTTCTTCGTCATCACCAACCCTTCTCCATCGCCAATTCCATGATGCTCCCCACCGAGAGTGAGTAATTCCTTCGTAGGCTCGCTGGTCGGTGAGGAGTTGGATGAGATTCATCATGTAATCAAGTTAGTTTTGTTAGGGCTTGATTCCTAGTATCCACTCTGTTCTAGATTGATGTTGCTATGACTTTGCCATGCTTAATGCTTGCCACTTTGGGCCTGGGTGCCCTAAACTCATATCTGAACCGTTTATGTTATCATCATTATATCCATGTTCTAGATCCGATCTTGCAAGTTATAGTCACCTACTACGTGTTATGACCCGGCAACCCTGGAGTGACAACAATTGGAACCACTCCCAGAGATGACCGTAGTTTGAGGAGTTCATGTATTCACTATGTGTTAATGTTTTGTTCCGGTTCTCTATTAAAAGGAGTCCTTAATATCCCTTAGTTTCCAATATGGACCCCGCTGCCATGGGAGGGTAGGACAAAAGATGTCATGCAAGTTCTTTGAATAAAGCACGTATGACTATTTACGGAATACATGCCTACATTATATCGATGAACTGGAGCTAGTGTCGAATCTCCCTAGGTTGTAACTGTCTCATGATGAATATTATCCAACAAATCACCGATCCAATGCCTACGAATTTGTCCTATATTGATCTTGCTAAGTGACTACTGCTGCTGCTACTATTACACTTGCTACAAAATTACTGCCATCACTGTTACTGTTACTGTTGTTGCTGTCACTACTATCAAAACTATCAAACTACTTTGCTACTGATCACTTTGCTGCAGATAATTAATCTCTAGGTGTGGTTGAATTGACCACTCAGCTACTAATACCTTCAAAAATTCTTTGGCTCCCATTGTGTCTAATCTATAAATTTGGGTTGAATACTCTACCCTCGAAAACTGTTGCAATCCCCTATACTTGTGGGTTATCAAGACCTTTTTCTGGCGCCGTTGCCAGGGAGCATAGCTATATTTGTTGAGTCACTTGGGATTATTATCATATTATCACTATGAAGAATCTGAAGGATGCTAAGACTAAGATTTATCCCTCTAAGACGAGGGGAGGTAAGGAACTGCCATCCAGTTCTGCTTTAGATTCACCTACTGTTATAAGTAAACTTGCAACACCACAACCAGGGCCGTCGACAAGGGTGGCCAAGCTGGGCGACCGCACAGGGCCCCCAAAAATCTAGGGGCCCCAGATCGCACTAATTTAGCGCTAATTAATTCTCAAAAGAAAATTAAACTAATTATATGGTATGTTCCGCATGAGTGGGGAGCAATTTATTTCCTTCTCTGCGCACGATCCCGCAATCTGCTTGATTATATCCAGTGCATGCACGGGATTTCTTCATCTCAAGCAGCAGTGTTTCTGGGCGGAACTGCCTAATCCATATGCCGTTTTGTTTCCGGATCTGTTAGCTGGCATGTAATTGCATGCATGAAGATTAGGGAGGAAAGGAAATCATCAGCGAGGAAAGGAGACCCCCCCCCAATCCGTGGGGACTTTACTATTTTGAAATTGCTGGCAAGTAATTGCATGCGTGTAATTGATGTAATTGCATGTCATCAAATGGAAACAACCCACTAGCAAATTAGGGAATCAAAGAATAAATCAAATACTATTACTATTTTACCCAACACAAATGTACACTTTACTATTTTGAAATTCCATCAAAAGTTAATGCACCATAAAACAGAATAAAGGAAGTATGATTTTTTCTAAATTTGGGGTCCTATTTTATATTCGTTATTCATATCACGCAAATGTGCACCTTAAGTACTCCCGTACGATTGGATTCACGTGATATGGGAATTAGTCGGCCATAGAACAAACTTTTTTTATTTCGCACCGGGCCCCCAAATTCCTGGAGACGGTCCTGACCACAACATGCTATTACTCCTGATATATCGCAAGTTATTGATGATGCTACTTCTACTATGAATGATGCTTATGATGATGCTAGTACCTTGCTTGATAATGATGATGTGCCACTTGGTGATTTTCTTGATGAACAAATTGCTAGAGTAATACAACATGATGTTGTTGAATCTGATGATGAGCTTGAAACTGAAACTCCCGAAACACCTGCTAGAGATATTCTTGCTTGTAATGATAGAGATGATCTAGAGAAATTACTACACAAGTATAAAGAAAAATCTCTGAATGCTAGAATGAAATGTGATCCTAAGTTTGCTACTTCACCTATCTTTATTGATGATAAGGATTATGAATTCTCTGTCGACCCAGAGTTAATTACTTTGGTTGAATCTGATCCTTTCCATGGTTATGAAACTGAAACTGTTGTGGCACATCTTACTAAGTTGAATGATATAGCCACCCTTTTTACTCATGATGAGAAAACTCGTTACTACTCTATTCTCAAATTATTTCCGTTCTCATTAAAGGGTGATGCTAAAGCTTGGTACAATACTCTTACTCCTGGTTGTGTGCGTAGTCCCCAGGATATGGTTTATTACTTCTCTGAAAAATATTTTCCTGCTCATAAGAAACAAGATGCCTTACAGGAAATATTTAACTTTGTGCAAATTAAAGAAGAGAGTATCCCACAAGCTTGGGGGAGGCTTTGCCAGTTACTTATGCTTTACCTGATCATCCTCTTAAGAAAAATGAAATACTTGATATCTTCTATAATGGACTAACCGATGCTTCTAGGGACTTCCTAGATAGTTGTACTGGTTGTGTTTTCAGGGAACGAACTATTGGACAACCTGAAGAATTATTGAATAATATATTGAAAAACTATGATGATTGGGCTATTCCTGAACCACCGCCTAAACCCAGTCCGAAGAAGAGGGGTATATTTTATCTCAGTCCTGAAGATATGCAGGAGGCAAAGAAATCTATGAAGGAAAAATGTATTAAAGCTGATGATGTTCAAAATTTACCTCCTATTGAAGAAATACATGGGCTTGATGCACCACTGATACGTCCATTTTGCATCATGCTTTTATGTTGATATTTATTGCACTATGGGCTGTTATTACACATTATGTCACGATGCTTATGCCTTTTCTCTCTTATTTTACATGGTTTACATGAAGAGGGAGAATGTCGGCAGCTAGAATTCTGGGTTGGAAAAGGAGCAAACATTGGAGACCTATTCTGCACAACTCAAAAAGCCCTGAAACTCCACGAAATTCCGTTTCAGAAAATATAAAATATATCTGGCGAAAGAAGTACATGAGGGGGCCACCCACCTGTTGGAAATATGCCCTAGAGGCAATAATAAAGGAGTTATTATTATATTTCCTTGTTCATGATAATCGTTTATTATCCATGCTATAATTGTATTGATTGGAAACTCAAATACATGTGTGGATAAATAGACAGACTTTGTGTCCCTAGTGAGCCTCTACAGGACTAGCTCGTTGATCAAAGATGACCGCGGTTTCCAGGTCATAGACATGAGTTGTCATTTGATAACGGGATCACATCATTAGGAGAATGATGTGATGGACGAGACCCAAACGTTAAACATAGCTTTTGATCGTGTCAGTTATCGCTATAGTTTTCTGCATGTCAAGTATAAGTTCCTATGACCATGAGATCATGTAACTCACTGACACCGTAGGAGTGCTTTGTGTGTGCCAAACGTCGCAACGTAACTGGGTGACTATAAAGGTACTCTACAGGTATCTCCGAGGGTATCCGTTGAGTTGACATGGATCGAGACTGGGATTTGTCACTCCGTGTGACGGAGAGGTATCTCTGGGCCCACTCGGTAATACGTCATCTCAATGAGCTCAAAGTGACTAAGTAGTTGGTCACGGGATTATGTATTACGGTAACGAGTAAAGAGACTTGCCGGTAACGAGATTGAACTAGGTATAGAGATACCGACGATCGAATCTCGGGCAAGTAACATACCGACGAGACAAAGGGAACTGTATACGGGATTGCCTGAATCCTTGACATCGTGGTTCATCCGATGAGATCATCGAGAAACATGTGGGAACCAATATGGGTATCCAGATCCCGCTATTGGTTATTGACCTGGGAGTGTCTCGGTCATGTCTACATGGTTTCCGAACCCGCAGGGTCTACACACTTAACGTTCGGTGACGCTGGGGTTGTTAGTGAGAAAAGTGTATGGTTACCGAAGGTTGTTCGGAGTCCCGGATGAGATCCCGGACATGACGAGGGTCTCCGGAATGGTCCGGAGACGAAGATTGATATATAGGATGAAAGGTTTCGGAGTCCGGAAGTGTTCCGGGGAGCATCGGGAAATCGGCGGACGACCGAAAGGGGTTTCGGGGGTTCCGGAAGTAGTTCTGGGCCTAATGGGCCACAAGGGGGGACACCACAGCCCTCAGGGGGCTGTGCGCCCCCCCTGGGCCCTCTCCTTGTGCGCCAAGGGGGGTGGACCCCTCTAGGGTGGCCGCACCCCCTTAGCCTTGGGGGGCAAGGCACCTAGGGGGGGAAACCCTAGGGCCTGCCTTGGCCGCCGCCCCCCCCATGCCCTGGCCGCCGGCCCCCTAGGGGAAATCCTAGGGCGCCCCCCCTCTCCTCCTTCCCCCTATATATAGAGAGGTAGAGGGAGGGCAGCCAACACAAGTTCGTGCCTCGGTGCTGCCCTCCCTCTCCCATAACATCTTCTTCTCCCGCGGTGCTTAGGCGAAGCCCTGCTGGAATTCTTCTACACCATCACCACCACGCCGTCGTGCTGCCGGTTCTCCATCAACCTCTCCTCCACCCCTTGCTGGATCAAGAAGGAGGAGACGTCCCCGAGCCGTACGTGTGAAGAACGCGGAGGCACCGTTGCTTCGGTGCTTGGATCTTCAGCGATCTGAATCGCGGCGAGTACGACTCCATCAACCGCGTTCTTAACGCTTCCGCTTAGCGATCTACAAGGGTATGTGGATCCTACTCTCCCCTCGTAGTTGCATCTACTAGATTGATCTTGGTGAACGTAGAGAAAATTTTTTGTTTTCCATGCAACGTTCCCCAACAGTGGTATCAGAGCTAGGATCTTGCGTAGATGCTTTCTCGAGTAGAACACAAAAGGGTTTGTGGCGTTGATGTTTAAATTGCTGCCCTCCTTAGTCTTTCTTGATTCAGCGGTATTATGGGATGAAGCGGCCCGGACCAACTTTACATGTCCACGTACATGAGACCGGTTCCATCGACAGACATGTGACTTTTGTTGCATAAGATGGCTGGCGGGTGTGTGTCTCTCCTATCTTAGTTGAATCGGAATAGAACAGGGCGGTCCTTGTAGAAGGTTAAATAGCAACTTGAATATCACCGTTGTGGTTTTGCGTAGGTAAGAAGCGTTCTTGCTAGATACCCATAGCAGCCACGTAAAACATGCAACAACAAATTAGAGGACGTCTAACTTGTTTTTGCAGGGTATGTATGTGATATGATATGACCAATGACATGATGAGTTATATTTGATGTATGAGATGATCATGTTGCAATAGTTAATATCGACTTGCATGTCGATGCATACGGCAACCGGCAGGAGCCATAGGGTTGTCTTTAATTTTTGTATGACCTGCGTGTCAATCATTAAGCGCTTTGTAATGCTTTACTTTATCGCTAAACGGTAGCAATAGTAGTAAGAGCATGGTGGGCGCCGACAACCCCGATGGCGACACGATGATGGAGATCATGATGATGGAGATCACGGTGTGGCGCCGGTGACGATGGAGATCATGCCGATGCTTTGGAGATGGAGATCAAAAGCACGAGTTGATGGCCATATCATGTCACTTATGATTTGCATGTGATGTTAATCCTTTTATGCATCTTATTTTGCTTAGGACGACGGTAGCATTATAAGGTGATCCTTCACTAAAATTTCAAGATAAAATTGTGTTCCCCCCGAGTGTGCGCCGTTGCGAAGGTTCGTCGTTTCGAAGCACCACGTGATGATCGGGTGTGATAGACTCTACGTTCGCATACAACGGGTGCAAGCCAGTTTTGCACATGCAGAACACTCGGGTTAGACTTGACGAGCCTAGCATGTACAGACATGGCCTCGGAACACGGAGGACCGAAAGGTCGAGCATGAGTCATATAGTAGATATGATCAACATGTTGATGTTCACCATTGACACCACCTCATCTCACGTGATGATCGGACTTGGGTTGGTGAATTTGGATCATGTCACGCTCGAATGACCGGAGGGATGTCAATTTGAGTGGGAGTTATAATTAATTTGATTAGGTAATAACTCACTTATCATGAACAATAGTCTAAAATGTCTTTGCAAATTTTTTGGTTGTAGATGGCTCGCGCAGTAGCTCCCCTGAATTTTAATGCGTTCCTAGAGAAAGCTAAACTGAAAGATGATGGGAGCAACTTTGTGGACTGGCTCCGCAATCTGAGGATCATCCTCACAGCTGCCCAAAAGGTTTATGTCCTAAATGCACCGCTAGGTGAACCCCCCGCTCCTGGAGCCTCTGCGGACGTTATGAACGTCTGGCAGACGCGTTCGGATGACTATTCGATAGTGCAGTGTGCCATGTTGTACGGCTTGGAAGGAGGACTTCAAAGGCGTTTTGAACGTCATGGTGCATATGAGATGTACACGGAGTTGAAGTTCATCTTTGAAAAGAATGCTAAGATCGAGAGGTATGAGACCACCGATAAATTCTTTGCTTGCAAGATGGAGGAGAATTCGTCTGTCAGTGAGCACTTGCTGAAGATGTCTGGGTACTATACCCGCATAGCTGATCTGGGACTTGTGTTCCCGGATGAGGCTATCATTGACAGAATTCTCCAGTCACTCCCTCCTAGCTACAAGAGCTTCGTGCAGCAGTATAACATGCAAGGGATGAACAAAACCATCGCCGAGCTGTTTTCGATGCTGAAAGTCGCTGAGGCAGACATCCAGAAGGAGTATCAAGTGTTGATGGTCAATAAAACCACCAGTTTCAAGAAGAATGGCAAGGGCAAGAAGGGTAACTCTAAGAAGGGTGGCAAAGCAGTTGCTAATCCAGTGAAGAAACCCAAGGCTGGGCCGAAGCCAGAGACTGAGTGTTTCTATTGCAAGGGGAACGGCCACTGGAAGCGGAACTGCCCCAAGTATCTGGCGGACAAGAAGGGGGCCAACAACAACAAAGGTATATGTGATATACATGTTATTGATGTGTACCTTACCAACTCTCGTTGTAGTGCCTGGGTATTTGATACCGGTTCGGTTACTCACATTTGCAACTCTAAACAGGAACTGCGGAATAAACGGAGGCTGGCGAAGGACGAAGTGACGATGCGCGTGGGAAATGGTTCCAAGGTTGATGTGATCGCCGTCGGCACGCTCGCTCTTCGATTACCATCGGGATTAGTTATGAACCTGAATAATTGTTATTTAGTGCCTGCGTTAAGCATGAACATTATATCTGGATCTTGTTTATTGCGAGACGGTTACTCATTTAAGTCAGAGAATAATGGTTGTTCTATTTATATGAGTAATATCTTTTATGGTCATGCACCCGAAGTTAGGGGTTTATTCTTATTGAATCTCGATAGTGATGATACACATGTTCATAACATTGATGCCAAAAGATGTAGAGTAGATAATGATAATAACACTTTCTTGTGGCACTGCCGTCTCGGTCATATCGGCGTGAAACGCATGAGGAAGCTCCATGCTGATGGACTTTTGGAGTCTCTTGATTTTGAATCACTTGACACGTGCGAGCCGTGCCTCATGGGCAAGATGACAAGGACCCCGTTTTCAGGGACAATGGAACGGGCAAGTGACTTATTGGAAATCATACATACTGATGTGTGCGGTCCGATGAGTGTAACGGCGCGCGGTGGATATCGTTATTTTCTCACCTTCACTGACGACTTAAGTAGATATGGGTATATTTACTTGATGAAGCATAAGTCTGAAACTTTTGAAAAGTTCAAGCAATTTCAGAGTGAAGTTGAAAATCATCGTAACAAGAAGATCAAGTTCCTACGATCTGATCGAGGGGGAGAATATCTGAGTTATGAGTTTGGTGATCACTTAAGAAAATGTGGAATTGTTTCACAGTTGACGCCACCCGGAACACCACAGCGTAATGGTGTGTCCGAACGTCGTAATCCAACCCTATTAGATATGGTACGTTCTATGATGTCTCTTGCCGATTTGCCACTATCGTTTTGGGGATATGCGTTAGAGACAGTTGCATTCACTTTAAATAGGGCTCCATCTAAGTCCGTTGAGACAACACCGTATGAACTGTGGTTTGGTAAGAAACCGAAGTTGTCTTTTCTCAAGGTTTGGGGTTGCGATGCTTATGTCAAAAGGCTTCAGCCAGAAAAGCTCGAACCCAAAGCGGACAAATGTGTCTTCATAGGATACCCAAAAGAAACAGTTGGGTACACCTTCTATCTCAGATCCGAGGGCAAAGTGTTTGTCGCTAAGAACGGGTCCTTTCTCGAGAAAGAGTTTCTCTCGAAAGAATTGAGTGGGAGGAAGGTAGAACTTGATGAGGTTATTGAACCTCTGCTTCAACCAGAAAGTAGCGCAGCACAGAAAGATGTTTTTGTGGAGCCTGCAGAGGTTGAACAGGAAGCCAATGATGATGATCAAGAAGCTTCTGATCAAGTTACTACCGAACCTCGTAGGTCGACAAGGGTACGCACTACACCTGAGTGGTATGGTAACCCTGTCTTGGAGGTCATGTTGTTAGACAACGGTGAACCTACGAGCTATGGAGAAGCGATGGTGGGCCCGGATTCCGACAAATGGTTAGAGGCCATGAAATCCGAGATGGGATCCATGTATGAAAACAAAGTGTGGACTTTGGAAGTATTACCTGAAGGGCGGAAGGCCATTCAGAATAAATGGATTTTTAAGAGGAAGACGGACGCTGACGGTAATGTCACCGTGTATAAAGCTCGACTTGTGGCAAAGGGTTTTTCACAAGTTCAAGGGATTGACTACGATGAGACTTTCTCACCTGTAGCGATGCTTAAATCCGTCCGAATCATGTTAGCAATAGCTGCATATTTCGATTATGAAATTTGGCAGATGGATGTCAAAACAGCGTTCCTTAACGGTTTTCTTAAGGAAGAGTTGTATATGATGCAACCAGAAGGTTTTGTCGATCCAGAGAATGCTGACAAAGTATGCAGGCTTCAGCGTTCCATTTATGGGCTGGTGCAAGCATCTCGGAGTTGGAATCTTCGCTTTGATGAGGTGATCAAAGCGTTTGGGTTTATACAAGTTTACAATGAAGCTTGTATTTACAAGAAAGTGAGTGGGAGCTCTATAGCGTTTCTAATATTATATGTGGATGACATATTGCTGATTGGAAACAATATAGAATTTTTGGATAGCGTGAAGGGGTATTTGAACAAGAGTTTTTCGATGAAGGATCTCGGTGAAGCTGCTTTCATATTGGGCATCAAGATCTATAGAGACAGATCAAGACGCTTGATAGGACTTTCACAAAGCACATACCTTGATAAAGTTTTGAAGAAGTTCAAAATGGATCAATCCAAGAAGGGGTTCTTGCCGGTATTGCAAGGTACAAAGTTGAGTAAGACTCAGTGCCCAGTGACTGCGGAAGATAGAGAAAAGATGAGTGTCGTCCCCTATGCTTCAGCCATAGGCTCTATCATGTATGCAATGCTGTGCACGAGACCAGATGTCAGCCTTGCCATAAGTATGGCCGGAAGGTTTCAAAGTAATCCTGGTATGGATCACTGGACAGCGGTCAAGAATATCCTAAAGTACCTGAAAAGGACTAAGGATATGTTTCTCGTTTATGGAGGTGATCAAGAGCTCGTCGTAAAGGGTTACGTCGATGCAAGCTTTGACACTGATCCGGATGACTCTAAGTCTCAAACCGGATACGTATATATTCTCAACGGGGGAGCGGTAAGCTGGTGCAGTTCCAAGCAGAGCGTGGTAGCTGATTCTACATGTGAAGCGGAGTATATAGCTGCCTCGGAGGCGGCGAAGGAAGGTGTCTGGATGAAGGAGTTCATGACAGATCTTGGAGTTGTGCCTAGTGCACTAAAACCAATGACTCTGTTCTGTGACAACACTGGTGCCATTGCTCTAGCCAAGGAACCAAGGTTTCACAAGAGGACCAGACACATAAAGCGACGCTTCAATTCCATCCGCGATTCGGTCAAGGAGGAGGACATAAACATTTGCAAAGTACACACGGATTTGAATGTTGCAGATCCGTTGACTAAGCCTCTTCCACGGGCTAAGCACGATCAACACCAAGACTCTATGGGTGTTAGATTCATTACCTTGTGATGCTAGATCATTGACTCTAGTGCAAGTGGGAGACTGTTGGAAATATGCCCTAGAGGCAATAATAAAGGAGTTATTATTATATTTCCTTGTTCATGATAATCGTTTATTATCCATGCTATAATTGTATTGATTGGAAACTCAAATACATGTGTGGATAAATAGACAGACTTTGTGTCCCTAGTGAGCCTCTACAGGACTAGCTCGTTGATCAAAGATGACCGCGGTTTCCAGGTCATAGACATGAGTTGTCATTTGATAACGGGATCACATCATTAGGAGAATGATGTGATGGACGAGACCCAAACGTTAAACATAGCTTTTGATCGTGTCAGTTATCGCTATAGTTTTCTGCATGTCAAGTATAAGTTCCTATGACCATGAGATCATGTAACTCACTGACACCGTAGGAGTGCTTTGTGTGTGCCAAACGTCGCAACGTAACTGGGTGACTATAAAGGTACTCTACAGGTATCTCCGAGGGTATCCGTTGAGTTGACATGGATCGAGACTGGGATTTGTCACTCCGTGTGACGGAGAGGTATCTCCGGGCCCACTCGGTAATACGTCATCTCAATGAGCTCAAAGTGACTAAGTAGTTGGTCACGGGATTATGTATTACGGTAACGAGTAAAGAGACTTGCCAGTAACGAGATTGAACTAGGTATAGAGATACCGACGATCGAATCTCAGGCAAGTAACATACCGACGAGACAAAGGGAACTGTATACGGGATTGCCTGAATCCTTGACATCGTGGTTCATCCGATGAGATCATCGAGAAACATGTGGGAACCAATATGGGTATCCAGATCCCGCTATTGGTTATTGACCTGGGAGTGTCTCGGTCATGTCTACATGGTTTCCGAACCCGCAGGGTCTACACACTTAAGGTTCGGTGACGCTAGGGTTGTTAGTGAGAAAAGTGCATGGTTAACCGAAGGTTGTTCGGAGTCCCGGATGAGATCCCGGACATGACGAGGGTCTCCGGAATGGTCCGGAGACGAAGATTGATATATAGGATGAAAGGTTTCGGAGTCCGGAAGTGTTCCGGGGAGCATCGGGAAATCGGCGGAGTACCGGAAAGGGTTTCGGGGGGTCCGGAAGTAGTTCTGGGCCTAATGGGCCAC
>LR738715.1:773463791-773481475 GCA_902687465.1 Secale cereale
CCTTGGCCGCCGCCCCCTCCCCTTGCCCTGGCCGCCGGCCCCTAGGGGAAACCCTAGGGCGCCCCTCACCTCTCCACCCCCCCTATATATAGTGAGGCAAAGGGAGGGCAGCAAACACAAGTTCGTGCCTCGGTGCTGCCCTCCCTCTCCCATAACATCTTCTTCTCCTGCGGTGCTTAGGCGAAGCCCTGCCGGAGTTCTTCTCCACCATCACCACCACGCCGTCGTGCTGCCGGTTCTCCATCAACCTCTCCTCCACCCCTTGCTGGATCAAGAAGGAGGAGACGTCCCCGAGCCGTACGTGTGAAGAACGCGGAGGCACCGTTGCTTCGGTGCTAGGATCTTCGGCGATCTGAATCGCGGCGAGTACGACTCCATCATCCGCGTTCATAACGCTTCCGCTTAGCGATCTACAAGGGTATGTGGATCCTACTCTCCCCTCGTAGTTGCATCTACTAGATTGATCTTGGTGAACGTAGAGAAAAATTTTTGTTTTCCATGCAACGTTCCCCAACACCACCGTCCACGAGGGCGGGGGCGCGCCCCCTGCCTCGTGGGCCACCTGGCAGCCCCCCGATGCCCATCTTCTGCTATATGAGGTGTTTTTACCTGCAAAAAAATTACAAGGAGGCTTTCGGGACGAAGCACCGCCGTCTCGAGGCGGAACCTTGGTGGAACCAATCTAGGGCTCCGGCGGAGCTGTTCTGCCGGGGATACTTCCCTCGGGGAGGGGGAAATCATCGCCATCGTCATCACCAACAACTCTCCCATCTTGGGGAAGGTTATCGTCATCAACATCTTCACCAACACCATCTCCTCTCAAACGCTAGTTCATCTCTTGTATCCAATCTTTGTATCAAAACCTCAGATTGGTGCTTGTAGGTTGCTAGTAGTGTTGGTTACTCCTTGTAGTTGATGCTAGTTGGTTTACTTGGTGGAAGATCATATGTTCAGATCCATTATGCATATTAATAACCCTCTGATTACGAACATGAATATGCTTTGTGAGTAGTTACGTTCGTTCCTAAGGACATGGGAGAAGTTTTGCTATAAGTAGTCATGTGAATTTGGTATTCGTTCAATATTTTGATGAGATGTATGTTGTCTTTCCTCTAGTGGTTTCATGTGAACGTCGACTACATGACACTTCACCATTGTTTGGGCCTAGAGGAAGGCATTGAGAAGTAATAAGAAGATAATGGGTTGCTAGAGTGACAGAAGCTCAAACCCTAGTTTATGCGTTGCTTCGTAAGGGACTGATTTGGATCCATATGTTTCATGCTATGGTTAGGTTTACCTTAATACTTCTTTTGTAGTTGCGGATGCTTGCAATAGAGGTTAATCATAAGTGGGATGCTTGTCCAAGTAAGGGCAGCACCCAAGCACCGGTCCACCCATATACCAAATTATCAAAGTAACGAACGCGAATCATATGAACGTGATGAAAACTAGCTTGACGATAATTCCCATGTGTCCTCGGGAGCGCTTTTCCTTATATAAGAGTTTGTCCAGGCTTGTACTTTGCTACAAAAAGGATTGGGCCATCTTGATGCACCTTATTTACTTTTACTACTTGTCACTTGCTACCAATTACCCTATCACAAAACTATTTGTTACCGATAATTTCAGTGCTTGCAGAAAATACCTTACTGAAAACTGCCTATCATTTCCTTTTGCTCCTCTTTGGGTTCAACACTATTACTTATTGAAAGGACTACGATAGATCCCCTACACTTGTGGGTCATCAAGACTCTTTTCTGGCACCGTTGTCGGGGAGTGAAGCGCCTTTGGTAAGGAAAAATTTATATAGTGTACTGAAATTTACTGTCACTTGTTACTATGGAACAAAATCCTTTGATAGGCTTGTTCGGGGTATCTTCACCCCGAATAGTAGAGCAAAGAGTTGCTCCTCAACCTACTGAACCTACTGAAAATGTTTGCTTTAAAATTCCTTTGGGTATGAGAGAGAAACTGCTAGCTAATCCCTTTACACGAGATGGAACATTGCATCCCGATTTGCACCTAATCTATGTGGATGAAGTTTGTGGATTATTTAAGCTTGCAGGTATGCCCGAGGATGTGATCAAGAAGAAGGTATTCCCTTTATCTTTGAAGGGAGAGGCATTGACATGGTTTAGGCTATGCGATTATATTGGATCATGGAACTACAACCGATTGAAGTTGGAATTTCATCAGAAGTTCTACCCTATGCATCAGGTTCATCAAGATCGTAATTATATATATAATTTTTGGCCTCGTGAAGGAGAAAGTGAAGGAAATATGCCCTAGAGGCAATAATAAAGATGTTATATGAATTTCCTTATATCATGATAAATGTCTTTTATTCATGCTAGAATTGTATTAACCGGAAACTCAGTACATGTGTGAATACATAGACAAAACAATATGTCCCTAGTATGCCTCTACTAGACTAGCTCATTGATCAAAGATGGTTATGTTTCCTAACCATAGACATGAGTTGTCATTTGATCAACGAGACCACATCATTAGGAGAATGATGTGATGGACAAAACCCATCCGTTAGCTTAGCACTATGATCGTTTAGTTTTAACTGCTATTGCTTTCTTCATGACATATATACATGTTCCTATGACTATGAGATTATGCAACTCCCGAATACCGGAGGAACACCTTGTGTGCTATCAAATGTCACAACGTAACTGGGTGATTATAAAGATGCTCTACAGGTGTTTCCGAAAGTGTTCGTGGTGTTGGCATAGATCAAGAATAGGATTTGGCACTCTGAGTGTCGGAGAGGTATCTCTGGGCCCTCTCGATAATACACATCATAATAAGCCTTGCAAGCAAATGACTAATGAGTTGGTCACAAGATGATGTATTACAGAATGAGTAAAGATACTTGCCGGTAACAAGATTGAAGTATGTATCAAGATACCGACGATCGAATCTCGGGCAAGTAACATACCGATGACAAAGGGAACAACGTATGTTGTTATGCGGTTTGACAGATAAAGATCTTAGAATATGTAGGAGCCTATATGAGCATCCAGGTTCCGCTATTGGTTATTGACCGGAGATGAGTCTCAGTCATGTCTACATAGTTCTCGAACCCGTAGGGTCCGCACGCTTAACGTTTGATGACGATCAATATTATGAGTTTATGAGTTTTGATGTACTGAAGGTAGTTCAGAGTGCCGGATGAGATCACGGACATGACGAGGAGTCTCGGAATGTCCGAGACGTAAAGATTGATATATTGGACGACTATATTCAGACACCAGAAGTGTTCCCGAAGATTTTGGATAAAACCGGAGTGCCCGAGGGGGGGGGTACCGGAACCCGCCGGGGAAGTATTGGGCCCTAGTGGGCTCTAGGGGAGAGAGAGGGCAGCAGCCAGGAGGTGGCGCCCCCACCTCCCAAAGGGTAATCCAAATTGGACTAGGGGAGGGGGGCGCGGCCCCCTCTTTCCCTCTCCCTCTCCCTCTCTTTCCTTCCCCCTCTCTCCTTCTTGGTGGACTCCTACTAGGAATAGGATTGGAATCCTATTCCTAGTAGGATTGCCTCTCTAGGGCGCGCCATAAGGGGCCGACCAGCCTCCCCCTTGCTCCTTTATATACGGGGGCAGGGGGCACCCAAAGACACAAGTTGATCAGTTGATCTCTCCCAACCGTGTGCGGCGCCCCCCTCCACAGAAACACACCTCGGTCATATTGTTGCAGCGCTTAGGTGAAGCCCTGCGATGTTAACTTCATCATCTCCGTCACCACGCCGTCGTGCTGACGAAACTCTCCCGCGAGGTTCTACTGGATCAGGAGCTCGTGGGACGTCATCAAGCTGAACGTGTGCTGAACGCGGAGGTGCCGTGCGTTCGGTGCTTGATCGGTTGGATCACGAAGAAGTTCGACTACATCAACCGCGTCACTAGACGCTTCCGCTTTCGGTCTACGAGGGTACGTAGACACACTCTCCCCTCTCGTTTCTATGCATCTGGTAGATAGATCTTGCATGATCATAGGATTTTTTTTTTGAAATACTACGTACCCCAACAGTGGCATCATGAGCCAGATCTATGTGTAGATGATATGCATGAATAGAACACAATGAGTTGTTGGCGATAATAGTCATACTGCTTACCAGCATGTCATACTTTGGTTCGGCGGTATTGTGAGATGAAGCGGCCCGGACTGACATTACGCGTACGCTTACGCGAGACGGGTTTCACCGCTATGAGCACTCGTTGCTTAAAGGTGACTGGGTCACAAGCACCGCTGGGTGACAAGCCTGTTGCAGGAGTAACCCCAGACGTTATGAATGTTTAGCAAGCTCGTTCTGATGACTACACGATAGTTTAGTGTGCCATGCTTTACGGCTTAGAACTAGGACTTCAACGACGTTTTGAACGTCATGGAGCATATGAGATGTTCCAGGAGTTGAAGTTAATATTTCAAGCAAATGCCCGGATTGAGAAATATGAGATTTCCAATAAGTTCTATAGCTGCAAGATGGAGGCGAATAGTTCTATCAGTGAACACTTGCTCAGAATGTCTGGGTACTACAATCATATGACTCAACTTGGTTGCAAAGTTGATGAAGATAGTGTTATTGATAGAGTTCTTCAATCACTGCCACCAAGCTATAAAGGCTTCGTGATGAACTATAATATGCAAGGGATGCAAAAGACAATTCCCGAGCTCTTCGCTATGCTCAAGGTTGCGGAGGTAGAAATCAAAAAGGGGCATCAAGTGTTGATGGTTAACAAGACCACTAGTTTTAAGAAAAAGGGCAAGGGAAAGAAGGGGAACTTCAAGAACACTGGCAAGACAGTTGCTACTCCCACGGAGAAACCCAAGTCTGGAGCAAAGCCTAAAACTGAGTGATTCTACTGCAAAGGGACTGGACACTGGAAGCGGAACTGCCCCAAGTATTTGGCGGATAAGAAGGTTGGCAAGGTGAACAAAGGTATATGTGATATACATGTTATTGTTGTGTACCTTACTAATGCTCGTAGTACTACCTGGGTATTTGATACCGGTTCGGTTGCTAATATTTGTAACTCGAAACAGGGACTACGGGTTAAACGAAGATTGGCTAAGGACGAGGTGACGATGCGCGTGGGAATTGGTTACAAAGTCGATGTGATCGCCGTCGGCGCGCTACCTCTACATCTACCTTCGGGATTAGTTTTAGACCTAAATAATTGTTATTTGGTGCTAGTGTTAAGCATGAACATTATATCTGGATCTTGTTTATTGCAAGGCGGTTATTCATTTAAATCAGAGAATAATGGTGTCGGGGTATTGGATCGACACCTATGGGATCACAAGAATCCCTACTACGGTTGTGGGGCGCGGGGTTGAGAGAAGAGCGGATCCAACAGTTAGCACACGGTTCGTTTACCTAGGTTCGGGCTGCAAAGATGCGTAAAACCCTACTCATGCTTTGGTGGATTATATGTTTGTGTTCTTCAGCTAGCTATGGGGCGTGAGGAGCTCCAAAAAGCCGAGTCGTGAGGAGTTCTAAAGAGCCGAATCCTTCTCATGGTCGCCTCGGGCCTCCTTTTATAGGGAAAAGGGGTTGCCACAGTGGCACATAGGAGGTGGAAAGGGTACAGTGATGTGAGGTTATCCCTCACATTACATGACAAGGCGCATTTAATGCGCCTAGCTTAGGTGTCCTTGCTTTATCGGGGACGGGGGAGACATCCATCTTGTCCATCGCCGCTCCTTCTTGTGTTGACACGCGCCCTGGCCAGCGATGCCTGAGACGCCATGTAGGCAGGAAGGCAGCTGAGGTGGCGCAATGGTGGGTCTTCCACGAAGATCTGCATGTCGCCACGCAGGTGCCTGCCCAGCTGGTTGGGTCGGCAGCTGCATGAGGCAGTGGAAGCTTAGTTGGCGTTGGCCTGATGGTGGCCCTGCGGATGTCCCCGGCAAGGGTCTTGCCGCAGCGCCTGCTGTCATCCCCGGCAAGGTGCTTGCCAGGGGTCTTGTGGTCCTCCTTGGCTGGGATCCCGCCAAGGGTGTTCGTCTTCTTAGTGTGTGTATCTGATCTTGAATGTCTTCACAAAGATCCGCATGCCACCACGGGGATATCTCCCGAATCCATGCCCCATGGGGGCAGTGCACTCAAGGGTGATCCGCTTCGTAGGCGTGGGGCGAGCTGTCGCGGCAAGGGTCTTGCCGGGGCTGCCAGAGCCGACCCCGGCAAGGATCTTGCCAGGGCTGCTGAAACTGGCTCCCGGCAAGGGTCTTGACGGGGGAAGCCGCTTCGTCCATTTGCTCTTTGTGGTCTTGTTCTTGGTGTTGGTCCAGTTCCATCGAGCTTCTGTCTTACCCTGGCTCACCTCCCTTGCCATGCTTGGCGTGGTGGTGCCCGTGGCTCAGACTGCCCGTGCACAGTTATAGGGGGTACAAAAAGTGTACCCCTCTTTTTGTACACCGACAGGAGCCCCCGGGCATGGGCCACACATAAGCGCGACGCGTTGTTGGGCTAGGCCCAGAACGGTGCGCGGGCAGGCGGGGCGGTTTTCACCATGGTGAGATTTTCCGCGCGCTGCGCCCCCCACGACCCGCGTGCATGGCACGGGGTGGAGGGGCGTGCGTGACGTGGGCGGCATGCGCGGGGCGGTTTCCGCAGGCATACGTCACGTTGCAGTAAAGAGGTGGCTTCGCGCCTTCCCCATAACCGGGGGGAGGCATGGAGACGCGGCCCATTTACTGAATGGGGCCGAGGCGCGGTCCTAAAGGCGTCCACTCCCCATGATCACAGGGTGGGGAGAGGTCGCCTCACCCGTCTCCTCAGTTCTGCACGTCTGCCACGTGCATCCCATGCGCCTGGGGTGGCAAACGATGGAGGCGGGAAACCGGGCCGTCGCTGGATGGGGCGGCGGGTCGGCCCCGGCTCCCTGCACCTTCTGCGTCTTGATTGGCCGAGCGGGGCGGTCGAGCCCCAGCCCCGCCCCTTTATAAAGAGCGGGAGGGGAGGGATGACGCCCCGCACTCTTCCATCTTCTTTCTCCTTCAGCTTCTGCTCCTCTCTTCTGTTTGCCATGGAGAGAGGAAATCCCGGTCCTTCAACGGTGGCGGCGAGGGTCGCCGCTCGACAACGCGTCCCTCCTTCTCCTGCACCCGCAGTGGCAGAGCCGTCCACGAGGGGAAGGGGGAGGGGGCGAGGCCGAGGTGCTCGGGGAAGAGGAGGACGGGGCGGCCCGCCGGCCTCGCCCCCGCTAGCAGCTCCTCCTCTAGTGGAGGGCCATGTTGGGGATGACCCTTGCGAGTTCTTCGTCAGGTTGCGGCGGCCGCCGCGCCGTCGCCTTCGTCTCCCGACTCCATTTGCACGGGAGATGGAGCTAGAGGGGCTGCGGGATCAGTGGCACGCGGGTCCGCGTCGACTTCCCTGCTCCTCATGTGATGTATCTTCGTCAAGGGTGGAAGACGTTTGCTCCTATCCACAGCCTGACGGATGGGCTCACTCTCCATTTTAAGTTAATGGAGGGTGGCCTTCTCTCCGTCAAGGTTTTCGGGCACTTTGGGACTCGTGCAAGGTGCTGTGTGGAGAGATCCTCCGATGACGAAGACTCCTCCTCGAACGAGGGTGACGAGGAGGACAGCGGCAGCGACGACGAGGGCGGTAGGCGGCAGGATGACGGGTCCGACTAGGTGTCGGGTGCCGCTCCTGGTGGTACCGGCGACCCCATCATCCGCGTCGCCGGCTCCTTGAACTTCTCGGGGCCGTCCCCTTGGCGGCTGGCGTAGGGAGGCTGCGGAAGAGGAAGAGGAAGAGGGTGGGCGGCAAGGTCGTCATGTCGGAGTATGCGGGCACCAACGCCTTCGACGCGTACTGACGTCCTGCCGCCTCGTCTTCGAGCTCTGCTTCCGGCGCCGCCATCACCATCCAGCCTTTGGGCGACCACCAAGATGTCCTCTTGGTGTCTTCTTCCGCCCGTAGCTCGCCTAGGCGCTCCTTTTGCCCTTCTCGCCTCCTTGACCTACCTCCTGAGGAGAGGGACAAGAAAGGCATTACGGGCATCTTATGTCTTTTTAGTTTGTAAGCCTTCGGGCATCTGTTAAATTTAGAACTTGTAATATCCTTGTTCATGTTTTTCATTCCCTATGGACTATACCTGAATGGAATGTTTTTAATGAAAAAAGGATGTCTGCCGGGTCATTTGTTTGTGGGTGAAACCCACGACAAGGAATAAATCCTTGATATCTTTAAGATAAACATTTTCTCGCCCGGCAACAGGCCTTGCTGTCTCCCTACTTCGCTCGACCTTTCTCACGCCTTTGGCGGAGGCAGGGATGAAGTGGGCTTAGGCTCCTCGTTTCATCCTTTCGCTGCCGCGACTACGACCAAACTTAGTCCCAGGAACGAGCACTAGGGCCTAGAGTTATGGGAGCATGGTAGCTTAAGGAAAAGAACGAGGTTTCACATACCTCAGTCCATAATGGAATGCATGATAAGGGATGAAGAACTTATCTGAAGCTGCAGCTCCCGGCAACCCTGGTTTGTCGTGGGTGAATCTTTGCTCTTGTAGCCCCCGGCAACACTGGCTTGCCGGGGCCTGAGTGCTAGTCTGTTCCTCTTTCTTCTCCCCAAGTGGCTTCGGCAAGGATATCTGTGCGTCCTGTGAACCAAAGGAGATAGAGGAAAGACAAAGAGATGCAAAACTCGACTTCTAAGCTAGGGGTTAGCCACCACTAAGCACTATCAACCCTAACCAAGGACGAGACTCGACTCAGCATGCATGTTATAACTTAGGGCGCCAGCGCTTCATTTATTTATGCTCAGGGTCTGCGCCTGGCTTTGTACAAAGGGTTACATGCCTTGTACAAAAGGGTGGCTTGCCCGGGGGGGGGGGCGGCAAGCCGTGCCTTATGGGTAAAACTTGCGAAGATGCTCAATGTTCCAGGAATTTCTCACCGGAATGGCATTTTCGATCTCCAGGCGGACTGCGCCAGGCCTGGTGACTCGTATTACCCGATAAGGGCCTTCCCACTTCGGCGTCAACTTGTTTGTATTCTTGGCCGATTGAACGCGCCAAAGAACAAGGTCGCCTTCCTCAAAGCTTCGGGCATGGAACTTTTGTCTATGGTAGCGGCGCAAGGACTGCTGGTAGCGCGCTGCTCTCACAGCCGCCCGAAGACGATCTTCCTCAAGGAGCGTTGCGTCATCTTGCTGCAGTTTCTCTTGCTTAAGCTCATCATGAGCGAGCACTTGAGGTGACCCTTATATGAGTTCAGTGGGGAGAACTGCCTCTGCCCCGTATACCAGGGCAAAGGGTGTCTGGCCGGTGGCTCGATTTGGCGTCGTTCTGATCGACCAAAGAACCGTCGACAATTCATCAATCCAGCGCCTCCCGCTCTTGTGCAGCCTGTCAAAGGTCTTTGTCCTTAATCCTCGCAGCACTTCAGCGTTTTCCCTCTCAGCTTGACCATTGCTTTGGGGGTGAGCAACGAAAGCGAAACAGACTTTGCTGCCGAGGTCTTGGGTATATTGCATGAAGGTGCGGCTTGTGAACTGCGTGCCGTTGTCAGTGATGACCCTGTTCGGTACACCAAAACGGCACACTAGTCCCTTGAAGAACTTGACGGCTGACAGAGCTGTGACCTTCCTCACTGCCTCCACCTCCGGCCACTTTGTGAACTTGTAGATTGCAACGTACAAGTACTCAAAGCCCCCGACAGCGCAGGCGAAAGGGCCCAGTATGTCGAGCCCCCAGACCGAGAAGGGCCAAGAGAGAGGAATGGTTTGAAGGGCTTGAGTTGGTTGATGAAGTTTCTTTGAATGAAACTGGCACGCTTCACACCTGGTGACCAGGGCCGTCGCATCCTGGAGGGCAGTGGGCCAGAAGAAGCCTTGCCGGCAAGGGCTCTTGACCCTATGTGGAATCCACATATGCCTCCATGTATCTCCGCCAACAGCCCCAGTCCTTCCTCTCGACGGATGCACTTCAATTTCACGCCGTTCGGTCTCTTTCTGTACATGACATCATCGACGAACTGGTACATAGCAAACCGACGGGCTACTTTTTCCGCTTCTTCCTGCTCCTCAGGAAGTTCCCCAGTCTGGAGGAATCGGTGATGTCTACACAGGCTTCTACTCTTGTAGACTATGTTGGGCCTCCAAGCGCAGAGGTTTGTAGGACATCAGCAATTTCCCTCAAGTGGATGACCTAAGGTTTATCGAACTCACGGAAGTAGAGGTTGAAGATGGTCTCTCTCAAGCAACCCTGCAACTAAGATACAAGAAGTCTCTTGTGTCCCCAACACACCTAATACAACTAGGAGTTGTATAGGTGCACTAGTTCGGCGAAGAGATGGTAAAATATGGATGATAGGAGTGGCAAAGCAATGTAATATAAATCTGTGATAAAAAGTGCAGCAAGCAAACAAGTGGTAAACGTGAGCACAAATGGTATTGCAATGGTGGAAATAAGGCCTAGGCTTCATCACTAGTGGCAACTCCCAACAACATTAACATAATCGAATCACATGATATTTCCCATAAAACATGCAAAGGGGACACACTCGGAGGTCATTCCTTCGTGGTCAAGAGAGGACGAGAATTATGTAGGACTACAAAAGCACACCTCAAAGTTCGTAGTTCTCAATCTAAGGATTTCCCAATGTCACCACGGCCATCCAAAGAGAGTCCAACAATCACCACAACATATCTAAAGGATAGTCAAAGACAAGCACCAAGAGACTCTCAATCTTCAATCAACACACAAGAGAGGAAATCACTCATGAAAATACTTTTCTAATCCATGTCCAATAGACCGCTGTCACCTTGGTCTCGGGGATTATACTAGATAAAGACAAGTGAGTACATAAATCCAATACATAGAGGAAGGGGAAACATCATGGGATCACCCTAGATTAACATAGCCTATGATCACAACGAAGATCACATCATGGGAGAGAGAATTGACCACATAGCTACTGGTAAGAACCTCAGCCCCGAGGAGGAACTACTCCCGCATCATGGAGGGAGGAAGCAACGTCGATGGAGATGAATCTGGGGGCACTTCTCCGTCCCGGCAGGGTGCCGGCGCAGGAATTCTGGTCCCCCGAAGCTTGATGGCGATGGCGGCGGAGATCGGAATTGCGTCTGGAGAAAAGGGGTCTGGAATCAGGGTTTCCGCGACACGGTGTAAATATATGCCAGAGGGGGGCATCAGAGGGGGTCAGGGGTGCCCAGGCGCCCCCCCGGCGCGGCCAGGGGGGGCGTGGGTAGGCCGCCTGGAGCCCCTGTGGGTCCCCTCCGGCCCTACTTTGGCCACATGGAAGCTTCCGGAACGCTGATTTTTTATATATTTTTCCCGGAATTTTTCTGGCAATTTACGTAATGGGAAAACCTGAAATACAAAAACATCAGAAAACAGAAACTGGCACTGGGGTGCACTGAGTTAATAGGTTAGTCCAAATATGATCAAAAGTGTATGGAAGTGTATAAATATCATAGCAATATCACCCAAAAGAGGCATGGAGCAAGCAGAAATTATAGATACATTTTGGACGTATCAACATCCCCAAGCTTAATTCCTGCTCGTCCTCGAGTAGGTAAATGATAACAAGAATAATTTCTGTGGTGACATGCTATTAACCATATAGGACTTTTCATAGTCATATGACAAAAGCTTACTGAGACAATGAATCTGTAGTAATTAAGTTGCCTCATGAGAAAATCACAAAGAACTGAAAGTTTTACAATATGATACTGAAACATCAAATAGATTTGTAATGAGCATGGTGTGCAAATATGATAAAGTGATATCTCGCTTGCCCCCTTTAGTGAAGCAAAACATAAATGCAGGGGCACCTCCAAGGTTTAAGTGATGACTAGATACAATGATTTCAGACTAAACAATATCACAGTCATGCAAAAGACAATGCTACTTTGGGACAATGCACATTACACTCAGAATGACAATCATGCTCTCAGTAGTTGGTGCTTTAATAAGAAGGTGAAGACTCTCGAACCGTGGCTTTTGTTGGCAAGGTTGAAAACCTGTAGTCGGAAACAAAGACAAAACATGTACCAGAGCTCTAGGTTTTAAAAACAGAGGTAATAATATTTTTTGTTAGATTATGCATGTTCCGTCAACGAATGCTAGCAGAAAACTCAATCACTTCTTGAGATGGACAAGTTTCGAGGAATGGCTCCCGAATGAGGACGATCACATCCTCTTAATCTCCTTTGTTTATCACTGCCAAAGTTTTCTGATTTCTCATGAATAAAGCGTGAAGGAGGGTTTGTTTGTTATATTAATTTTGAGCCGGGCGCACTCAATGCCAGTTCCTTCTCGTATTATGGGTTTGCACATTATACATGCAATCCCGGGGTGAAGCTTGTCCAACTTAAAAGGATCATGAATTAACTACTACTTCCTCGTGAACTTAAAATAGAGGCACAAAATAGGAATGCATTTTTTTGAATAATTTCGAGATGGTACATGCAAGTCTCCGTTAGGAATGGCAGGTAAATACCATGTAGGAAGGTATGGTGGACTCATATGGCATAACTGGTTTAAAAGAATTTGGATGCACAAGCAGTCAGTCCGCTTAGTACAGGTGGAGGTTAGCAAAAGACTGGGAGCGACCAACTAAGAGAGCAATGACGGTCATAATCATGCAGAGCGACAAAGCAACATTGAATCAGGAATGGAAGTTATATCGCTACTTAGAAACAAAAGATCATCAAGGCTTGACAGACTTTCTTTACAGTCTTAAATATGCGTGAGCATACGCCAAGTCAATAAAAATAAATTCTTGAAGGATGATATTACTAAACCATACCACATCATAAGCAAACAAATCATGTTGGTACTCCAATAACACATTGGAAACCCCCCAGCTATTTGAGACTAACCATAAGAAAACATGAACTACTAAGCACCATTATGCACGTAGCATTTTTATCATAGACATATCAACAAATGCAATAGAAGCAAACTCCCTTAATAAGATAAGCATGATAACTAAAGAGAGTTCAAGCAACCAACTAAACAAAAGCTCTTTAAAAGATAAGCATGAAAACTAAGAGTTGAACATGATAGTAGCTATTGAAAGACCAAGAACATACACAGCAAAGATAGACATGAAAAATTCTATGTTATGTCCTAGGTAGAAGTGGAGCGTGTTTCTCTCCCACACAAAGAAGCTGAGTTCCGACTCGTTATGAAAAGCTAAAGGAAACTAAAAAGGAAAACTAAAAGCAAGACGCTCCAAGCATAGCACATAACACATGAAGTGATAAAAATATAGTGGAACGAAGGACGAACTGATAATGTTGATGGAGAAGGGGATGCACGGGGGCATCCCCAAGCTTAGACGCTTAAGTCTTCTTGAATATTTCTTGGGGGTGCATGGGGGCATCCCCAAGCTTGAGCGTTTGACACTCCTAAATCTTTTTATCATCTTCCCTCGCACACTTGAAAACTCCCTTCATACATAACTCATCATAATCTGGTTAGCGAGGTTAGTACCCTTAATAAAATAATTGTTCCTTGCTGGAAATAAGGATATTCTTGAAGGTCTACTGTTTCTCAAGATTGTCAAAAGGTTTTTGCAAAGAAAAAGCAAGCTCAAGGTTTGCAAAATGAAGGAAAGGCAAAACAGGACAGAATCTGTGAAAAACAGAACAGCAGGTAGTAAATGATTTTTTCGGGGCACTTCTGCAACTCTAATCAAAAAACTCAGAACAGACGCATGAAAGACAATTGTATAGATCACGCTGTCGAAAAAATTCAGACCAAAAATATGATCTGGTGATTTTATACGAATTTTTCTGTCCAAGGACAGAATTTGTTTCCTGGACAGCACGTCACAACTTTTGAACTTTCTTGCAATCAGAGGCTACACTTGGCACAAAGTTGAAAAGTAAAGATACAATGATGATTCTACTGTAGTAACAACATCAAGACACAACAAAAGCAAAATAAAATTTTATTCATTGTGGGCTGCCTCCCAAAAGCGCTTTCTTTTATGCCTTTAAGCTAGGCATAAGACTTTAATGATGCTCTCGTAGGAATAAGAGTTGAAGAACAAAAGAGAGCATCAAGAAGAAAATACCAAACACATTTAAGCCTAACATGCTTCCTATGCATAGGAATATTGCAATAGAATAATTCATTGAAGCACAAAGCAACTGGCATAGGAAGGCAAAACAAGCATAACTTCAAAATATTCACCATAAAGAGAGGAAACTTCTTATTATTAAGATATTTATAACCAAGTCTCCCTCTCTCATTATAAATTTCAGTGGCATCATGGATGAACTCAACAATATAAGGATTACATAAAGCATTGTTACCATGATCCACATGCAAAAAGGTACTCTCACTCTCCACATAAGCACAATCTTTCTCATTGGTAATAGTGGGAGTAGGACTATCATAAACAACTTGAACACTATAGATTAATTGTATATTAGGAGGGTGGTGTTCAACAAGGGAGTAATTCCCTCCATGATTATGACAAGTTTCATAAGGATAATTTCTCCTTATGTCATAGGTACCTTTATAATCACTATAGATTGGAGTTATAACATCATCATGGTAGAGAAGAGCATTATCATTGCTAGCAACTATATTTGTAAACATGTTGTCTTTATTCTTACTAGCAAGAGAATTATCAATTATCACATCACTAGTGGGTAAAGGATTTGCAATCCTATCATCCCCAAGCTTAGAGCTTCCCATATCTTCACTTTCAGAGTTGGTACCAAAAAGATTTTCAAGATCATAAGTAGCATTATCATCATTTTCCCAATCACAATAAGTAACATGCATATCATAATCAAAATCATCTTCAATAGTACCTACGGACGTATCATCAAGATGATAATTAAGGCAATAAACTTCACCTTCTTCTTTAAACTTACAACCGTTAGGATAAAAGTTGATGGGATGAATATGCTCAGGCCAGGTTGATACCTATTCTTCTTCCTTCTTGCTCCTCTTCCTCCTCCTCTTCTTTTTCTTCTTCTTCACCTTATGAGGGGGTGGTTGGAGATGAAGCTTCTCCACATATCCTGGTTTATCATTAGAAACAATAGGGGAAACTCGGGAGAAACTCTCCTTTTTATTAGCAGAAATATAAGAGACATTTTTATACTTTGGTAAAGTTCCCTCTTTTCTAATCTTACTTATGTAATCATTTTCATGGCAATTAACAACACAATAGAGATGGCAATTTTGCAAAGTGTTTTTTATTCCTATGGCATCAACATCTAGCCATGAAGTCTTTTCTGATAACTCTTCACACATCAAAAATAACATAAGCTCATCATAAAGATCAGAGGTGATCATGTTATCACACAACTGGTTAACAGTTATGTTTTGAAAGTGCATGCATTGAAAATTAAAGTGACCCTCTATACGGCAAAGTTCACAAGTAAAAGGATAAAGGTCACACAATTCTCTAGCAATTTCATTTAAATCTCTGACCCAAGTGATTGTTCTTTCATGCTTATGTTGCTTACAATACTTCTCTTCTTCAATCATAGGCCTTTCACAAGGTCTATCCACTCCACAAAAATTAACATGCTTATATAAAACTTCATTTTTAGGAATTGGATCATGCATGTTGCAATCATTATGAACAATTTCATTTTCTTTGCAAATCTCTTTGAAAGGTTTATGATACTTGATCCAATCCTCCTTAGGCACATTAAGATGTGAAGCAAAAGATTTGAGGAAATCAACAAGGAGTTGAGAATCAAGCCCAAACTTAGCACTAAACTTATTAAAACTTGTAGTTTCAACAAAGGACTTAATGCAATCATAATCATAAATTATACCTGACTCTTTACCTTTGTCGATCTCCCAATCTTCAGTGTTGCGTTGAATTCTTTCAAGGAGTTCCCATTTAGCATCAATCTTTTTGTTTGTGAAAGAACCCATAGAGGAAGCGTCGAGCAAATCTTTATCCTGTCGAGAAAGCCTCGCATAGAAATTAGTAATAATCATATCTTTGGGGAGCCCATGGTTAGGACATTTTAGCATTAACGTTTTCATTCTCCCCCAAGCTTGAGCTATGCTCTCTCCGTCATGAGGATAGAAATTATAAACATAATTCCTATTCTCATGGACTTCATGAAGAGATAAAACTTGGAGTAAAAGAGAGACCGGATCTCTTCCCAATCCAGCAGGTGAGAGTCATCTAGTAGCCTATACCATTCCAATGCTTTTCCTTTCAGTGACAAGGCAAATAATTTCCTCATGACAAACTCCCTTGATACACCTGCAAGCTTAAATAATGAACATAGTTGTGATAGATATAGCAAGTGTTCACCGGGATGTTTGTCTCCTGCATAACGATTAGCCAAAACATAATCGATAATACCAGCTGGTATTTTAGAGGGCACAATTTCAGTAGGGGGAGGAGCAACCACCACAGGTGTGGGGCGTCTTCCCGCAAGCAACGATCCAATAGCAAGGTTGTCCATAAGCATAACTAGTGAAATAAAAACAAGAAACAAAAAGATTTAATTGCAAGATCTAAAGATATACCTTCAAGCGCTCACCTCCCCGGCAACGGCGCCAGAAATAGCTTGATGACTACACACGCTTCTACTCTTGTAGACTATGTTGGGCCTCCAAGCGCAGAGGTTTGTAGGACAGCAGCAATTTCCCTCAAGTGGATGACCTAAGGTTTATCGAACTCAGGGAAGTAGAGGTTGAAGATGGTCTCTCTCAAGCAACCCTGCAGCTAAGATATAAGAAGTCTCTTGTGTCCCCAACACACCTAATACAACTAGGAGTTGTATAGGTGCACTAGTTCAGCGAAGAGATGGTAAAATATGGATGATAGGAGTGGCAAAGCAAAGTAATATAAATCTGTAATAAAAAGTGCAGCAAGCAAAAAAGTGGTAAACGTGAGCACAAATGGTATTGCAATGGTGGAAACAAGGCCTAGACTTCATACTTTCACTAGTGGCAACTCCCAACAACATTAACATAATCGAATCACATGATATTTCCCATAAAACATGCAAAGGGGACACACTCGGAGGTCATTCCTTCGTCGTCAAGAGAGGACGAGAATTATGTAGGGCTACAAAAGCACACCTCAAAGTTCGTAGTTCTCAATCTAAGGATTTCCCAATGTCACCGCGGCCATCCAAAGAGAGTCCCACAATCACCACAACATATCTAAAGGATAGTCAAAGACAAGCACCAAGAGACTCTCAATCTTCAATCAACACACAAGAGAGGAAATCACTCATGAAAATACTTTTCTAATCCATGTCCAATAGACCGCTGTCACCTTGGTCTCGGGGATTATACTAGATAAAGACAAGTGAGTACATCAATCCAATACATAGAGGAAGGGGAAACATCATGGGATCACCCTAGATTAACATAGCCTATGATCACAACGAAGATCACATCATGGGAGAGAGAATTGACCACATAGCTACTGGTAAGAACCTCAGCCCCGAGGAGGAACTACTCCCGCATCATGGAGGGAGGAAGCAACGTCGATGGAGATGAATCCGGGGCACTTCCCCGTCCCGGCAGGGTGCCGGCGCAGGACTGGTCCCCCGAAGCTTGATGGCGATGGCGGCGGAGATCGGAATTGCGTCTGGATAAAAGGGGTCCGGAATCAGGGTTTCCGCGACACGGTGTAAATATATGCCAAAGGGGGGCATCAGAGGGGGTCAGGGGTGCCCAGTCGCCCCCCCCCCCCCCCCCC
>LR738715.1:773481544-773506659 GCA_902687465.1 Secale cereale
CCCCCCCGGCGCGGCCAGGGGGGCGCGTGGGTAGGCCGCCTGGAGCCCCTGTGGGTCCCCTCCGGCCCTACTTTGGCCGCATGGAAGCTTCCGGAACGCTGATTTTTTTATATATTTTTCCCGGAATTTTTCTGGCAATTTACGTCATGGGAAAACCTGAAATACAAAAACAGCAGAAAACAGAAACTGGCACTGGGGTGCACTGAGTTAATAGGTTAGTCCAAATATGATCAAAAGTGTATGGAAGTGTATAAATATCATAGCAATATCACCCAAAAGAGGCATGGAGCAAGCAGAAATTATAGATACGTTTTGGACGTATCAATCGGACGGTATGCTATGCCCACGCTGGAGCCTGGGGCTCGACGGCGAGGACTAAAGGCATTTCCTTCGCCATGGGAGCGGCTGTCTCGACGGAAAGAGCTCGTCGCTCCGCCAAAGCTAGCCGTCCAGTGGCGGGCTCAGTGTCTCTGGCAACATCCTTGCCGGCGGCTTCGGGGAGCTCGGCAGGAAAGTACTTGCCGGGCCCTGATTTCCTCCTCTTGTTCTGCTCTGTTGATGGATCAACAGATGGCTGAGAAAGCTGAAGCACAAAGGTACCTGGTTCCACAGGTAGCTTGAGGGCAGCGCGCTTTGATAGGTAGTCGACGATGTCGTTCTCCGCTCGGGGAACGTGCTCCGCCTGTATACCATCAAAGCGCTCTTCCAGCTTTCTCACTTCATCGACGTAGGCCTTCATCAACGGGCTCTGGTAATCTTTGTTGATTTGATTGACGACAAGCTGCGAATCGCCCCTGACGACGAGTTTCTTGATTCCGAGGTCTGCCGCGATCCTAAGACCAGCAAGCAGCCCCTCATATTCAGCAGTATTGTTCGTTGATACCTCCCTGGGGAAGTGCATCTGGACCACGTACTTGAGGTGCTCTCCAGTGGGCGCGACCAACAGTACGCCAGCCCCGGCACCCTGTAAGGAGAAAGCTCCATCAAAGTAAATGATCCAGTCGCAACTCGCCTCTTTGCTGGGGAGAGCAGTTTCCTGGACTTCTTCATCAGGCGTCGCGGTCCATTCTGCAACGAACTCCGCCAGGACTCGGCTTTGAATCGTCGAGGTACTTTCAAACTTGAGGCCAAAGCTGGACAGCTCCAATGCCCACTCTACAATTCTTCCCGTTGCATCTGGATTGTGCAATATCCGTTGTAGAGGGAGGCGAGTGACGACAGTGATCTCGTGCGTCTGGAAGTAGTGACGCAGCTTCCTCGAGGCCATAAGAAGGCCGAAGAGCAATTTCTGCACACCAGAGTACCTTGATCTAGCCCCCCTGCAAGAGGGAGCTAACAAAGTAGACCGGGTGCTGCATCATTTTCTTCCTTGGCTGCACTCCAACAAACCAGGTGGTCAGCGCCGCACTAGTGGCGCAGAGAGAAATTGACGGGGTATTGGATCGACACCTATGGGATCACAAGAATCCCTACTACGGTTGCGGGGCGCGGGGTTGAGAGAAGAGCGGATCCAACAGTTAGCACATGGTTTGTTTACCCAGGTTCGGGCCACAAAGATGCGTAAAACCCTACTCCTGCTTTGGTGGATTATATGTTTGTGTCCTTCAGCTAGCTATGGGGCGTGAGGAGCTCCAAAAAGCCGAGTCGTGAGGAGTTCTAAAGAGCCGAATCCTTCTCCTGGTCGCCTCGGGCCTCCTTTTATAGGGAAAAGGGGTTGCCACAGTGGCACACAGGAGGTGGAAAGGGTACAGTGATGCGAGGTTATCCCTCGTATTACATGACAAGGCACATTTAATGCGCCTAGCTTAGGTGTCCTTGCTTTATCGGGGACGGGGGAGACATCCATCTTGTCCGTCGCCGCTCCTTCTTGTGTTGACACGCGCCCTGGCCAGCGATGCCTGAGACGCCATGTAGGCAGGCAGGCAGCTGAGGTGGCGCAATGGTGGGTCTTCCACGAAGATCTGCATGTCGCCACGCAGGTGCCTGCCCAGCTGGTTGGGTCGGCAGCTGCATGGGGCGGTGGAAGCTTAGTTTTGCGTTGGCCTGATGGTGGCCCTGCGGATGTCCCCGGCAAGGGCCTTGCCGGGGCCCCGGCAAGGATCTTGCCGCAACGCCTGCTGTCATCCCCGGCAAGGTGCTTGCCGGGGGTCTTGTGGTCCTCCTTGGCTGGGATCCCGCCAAGGGTCGTCGTCTTCTTAGTGTGTGTATCTGATCTTGAATGTTTTCACAAAGATCCGCATGCCGCCATGGGGATATCTCCCGAATCCTTGCCCCATGGGGGCAGTGGACTCAAGGGTGATCCGCTCCGTAGGCGTGGGGCGAGCTGCTGCGGCAAGGGTCTTGCCGGGGCTGCCAGAGCCGGCCCCGACAAGGATCTTGCCAGGGCTGCTGAAACTGGCTCCCGGCAAGGGTCTTGCCGGGGGAAGCCGCTTCGTCCCTTTGCTCTTTGTGGTATTGTTCTTGGTGTTGCTCCAGTTCCATCGAGCTTCGGTCTTACCCTGGCTCATATCCCTTGCCATGCTTGGCGTGGTGGTGCCCGTAGCTCAGACTGCCCGTGCACAGTCATAGGGGTACAAAAAGTGTACCCCTCTTTTTGTACACCGACAAATGGTTGTTCTATTTATATGAGTAATATATTTTATGGTCATGCACCCTTGAAGAGTGGTTTATCCTTATTGGATCTCTGTCGTAGCGATACACATATTCATAATATTGAAGCCAAAAGATGCAAAGTTGATAATGATAGTGCAACTTATTTGTGGCACTGCCGTTTAGGTCATATTGGTGTAAAGCGCATGACGAAACTCCATAGTGATGTACTTTTGGAATCACTTGATTATGAATCACGTGGTGCTTGCGAACCATGCCTCATGGGCAAGATGACTAAAACTCTATTCTCCGGAACAATGGAGCGAGTAACAGATTTATTGGAAATCATACATACTGATATATGTGGACCGATGAGTGTTGAGCTCGCGGTGGGTATCGTTATTTTCCGACCTTCACTGATGATTTGAGCAGATATGGGTATATCTACTTGATGAAGCACAAGTCTGAAACATTTGAAAAGTTAAAAAATTAGAGTGAAGTAGAAAATCATCGTAACAAGAAAATAAAGTTTCTACGATCTGATTGTGGAGGAGAATATTTGAGTTACGAGTTTCGTCTTCATTTGAAACAACGTGGAATAGTTTCACAACTCACGCCACCCGGAACACCACAGCGTAATGGTGTGTCCGAACGTCGTGACCGTACTTTATTAGATATGGTGCGGTCTATTACTTCTCTTACCGATTTACCACTATCGTTTTGGGGTGATGCTTTAGAGATAGTTGCATTCACGTTAAATAGGGCACCATCTAAATCTTTTGAGACGATGCCTTATGAACTGTGGTTTGGCAAGAAACCAAAGTTGTCGTTTCTTAAAGTTTGGGGCTGCGATGCTTATGTGAAAAAGCATCAACCTGATAAGCTCGAACCCAAGTCGGAGAAATGTGTCTTCATAGGATACCCAAAGGAGGCTGTTGGGTACACCTTCTATCACAGATCCGAAGGCAGGATATTCGTTGCTAAGAATGGATCCTTTCTAGAGAAGGAGTTTCTCTCGAAAGAAGTGAGTGGGAGGAAAGTGGAACTTGATGAGGTAATTGTACCTTCTCCCGAATTGGAAAGTAGTACATCACAGAAACTAGTTCCAGTGATTCCTACACCAATTAGTGAGGAAGCTAATGATGATGATCATGAAACTTCAGATCAAGTTTCTACTGAACTTCGTAGATCAACCAGAGTACGTTCCACGCTAGAGTGGTACGGCAACCCAGTTCTAGAAGTCATGTTACTAGACCATGATGAACCTACGAACTATGAGGAAGCGATGATGAGCTCAGATTCCGCAAAATGGCTTGAAGCCATGAAATCTGAGATGGGATCCATGCATGAGAACAAAGTGTGGACTTTGGTTGACTTGCCCGATGATCGGCAAGCCATCGAAAACAAATGGATCTTCAAGAGGAAGACCGACACTGACGGTAATGTTACTGTTTACAAAGCTCGACTTGTTGCGAAAGGTTTTCGACAAGTTCAAGGAGTTGACTACGATGATACTTTCTCACCCGCAGCGATGCTTAAGTCTGTCCGAATCATGTTAGCAATTGCCGCATTTTATAATTATGAAATCTGGCAAATGGATGTCAAAACTGCATTCCTGAATGGATATCTCGAAGAAGAGTTGTATATGATGCAACCAGAAGGTTTTGTCGATCCTAAAGGTGCTAACAAAGTGTGCAAGCTCTAGTGATCCACCTATGGACTGGTGCAAGCATCTCAGAGTTGGATTATACGCTTTGATGAGGTGATTAAAGCATATGGTTTTATACAGACTTTTGGAGAAACCTGTATTTACAAGAAAGTGAGTGGGAGCTCTGTAGCATTTCTGATATTATATGTGGATGACATATTGTTGATTGGAAATGATATAGAATTTCTGGATAGCATAAAAGGATACTTGAATAAGAATTTTTCAATGAAAGACCTCGGTGAAGCTGCTTACATATTAGGCATCAAGATCTATAGAGATAGATCCAGAAACTTAATTGGACTTTCACAAAGCACATACCTTGATAAAGTTTTGAAGAAGTTCAAAATGGATCACTCAAAGAAAGGGTTCTTGCTTGTGTTACAAGGTGTGAAGTTGAGTAAGACTCAATGCCCGACCACTGCAGAAGATAGAGAGAAAATGAAAGTCATTCCCTATGCCTCAGCCATAGGATCTATCATGTATGCAATGCTATGTACCAGACCTGATGTGTGCCTTGCTATAAGTTTAGCAGGGAGGTACCAAAGTAATCCAGGAGTGGATCACTGGACATCGGTCAAGAACATCCTTAAGTACCTAAAAAGGACAAAGGATATGTTTCTCGTATATGGAGGTGACAAAGAGCTCGTCGTAAACGGTTACGTTGATTCAAGCTTTGACACTGATCCGGATGACTCTAAGTCACAAACCGGATATGTATTTTTATTGAACGATGGAGCTGTCAGTTGGTGCAGTTCCAAGCAAAGCGTCGTGGCGGGATCTGTGTGTGGAGCGGAATACATAGCTGCTTCGGAATCAGCAAATGAAGGAGTCTGGATGAAGGAGTTCATATCCGATCTAGGTGTGGTACCTAGTGCATCGGGTCAAATGAAAATCTTTTGTGACAACACTGGAGCAATAGCCTTGGCGAAGGAATCCAGGTTTCACAAGAGAACAAAGCACATTAAAAGACACTTCAATTCCATCCACGATCAAGTCAAGGAGGGAGACATAGAAATTTTCAAGATACATACAGATCTGAATGTTGCAGACCCGTTGACTAAGCCTCTTCCATGGGCAAAACATGATCAGCACCAAGACTCATGGGTGTTAGAATCATTACTTTGTAAATCTAGATTATTGACTTTAGTTCAAGTGGGAGACTGAAGGAAATATGCCCTAGAGGCAATAATAAAAAATTTATTTGTATTTCCTTATATCATGATAAATGTCTATTATTCATGCTAGAATTGTATTAACCGGAAACTCATTACATGTGTGAATACATAGACAAAACAATATGTCCCTAGCATGCCTCTACTAGACTAGCTCATTGATCAAAGATGGTTATGTTTCCTAACCATAGACATGAGTTGTCATTTGATCAACGAGATCACATCATTAGGAGAATGATGTGATGGACAAGACCCATCCGTTAGCTTAGCCCTATGATCGTTTAGTTTTAACTGCTATTTCTTTCTTCATGACTTATACATGTTCCTATGACTATGAGATTATGCAACTCCCGAATACCGAAGGAACACCTTGTGTGCTATCAAACATCACAACGTGACTGGGTGATTATAAAGATGCTCTACAGGTGTCTCCGAAAGTGTTCGTGGTGTTGGCATAGACCAAGAATAGGATTTGTCACTCCGAGTGTCGGAGAGGTATCTCTGTGCCCTCTCGGTAATACACATCATAATAAACCTTGCAAGAAAATAATTAATGAGTTAGTCACAAGATGATGTATCATAGAACGAGTAAAGAGACTTGCTGGTAACGAGATTGAACTAGGTATCGAGATACCGACGATCGAATCTCGGGCAAGTAACATACCGATGACAAAGGGAACAACGTATGTTGTTATGCGGTTTGACCGATAAAGATCTTAGTAGAATATGTAGGAGCCAATATGAGCATCCAGGTTCCACTATTGGTTATTAACCGGAGATGAGTCTCAGTCATGTCTACATAGTTCTCGAACCCATAGGGTACGCTCGCTTAATGTTTGATGACGATCAGTATTATGAGTTTATGAGTTTTGATGTACCGAAGGTAGTTAGGAGTCCCGGATGAGATCACGGACATGACGAGGAGTCTCGGAATGTCTGAGACGTAAAGATTGATATATTGGACGACTATATTCAGACACCGGGAGTGTTCCCGAAGGTTTCAGATAAAACCAGAGTGCCGGGGGGGGTTACCGGAACCCCCCGAGTAGTATTGGGCCCTAGTGGGCTTTAAGGGAGAGAGAGGGCAGCAGCCAGGAGGTGGCGCGCCCCCTCCCAAAGGGTAGTTCGAATTGGACTAGGGGAGTGGGGCGCGGCCCCCTCTTTCCCTCTCCCTCTCCCTCTCTTTCCTTCTCCCTCTCTCCTACTAGGAATAGAATTGGAATCCTATTCCTAGTAGGATTGCCTCTCTAAGGCGAGCCATAAGGGGCCGGCCGGCCTCCCCCCTTGCTCCTTTATATACAGGGGCAGGGGGCACCCAAAGACACAAGTTGATCAGTTGATCTCTCCCAACCATGTGCGGTGCCCCCCTCCACAGAAACACACCTCGGTCATATTGTTGCAGCGCTTAGGCGAAGCCCTGTGACGTTAACTTCATCATCTCCATCACCACGCCGTCGTGTTGACGAAACTTACCCACGAGGTTCTACTGGATCAAGAGCTCGTGGGACGCCATCAAGCTGAACGTTTGCTGAACGCAGAGGTGTCGTGCGTTCGGTGCTTGATCGGTTGGATCGCAAAAAAGTTCGACTACATCAACCGCGTCGCTAGACGCTTCCGCTTTCGGTCTACGAGGGTACGTAGACACACTCTCCCCTCTCGTTGCTATGCATCTGGTAGATAGATCTTGCGTGATCGTAGGATTTTTTTTGAAATACTACGTTCCCCAACATAAAGTATCGCTCAAGCTTGGGGGAGGCTTAAGTCAATGCTATATTCATGCCCCAATCATGAGCTCTCTAGAGAAATGATTATTCAAAAAAAATATGCTCGACTTTCTCTCAATAATCGCTCCATGCTCGATACTATTGGAGATATGCCCTAGAGGCAATAATAAAAGCATTATTATTATATCTCCTTGTTCATGATAATTGTCTGTTATTCATGCTTGAATTGTATTGTACGGAAACAGCGATACATGTGTGAATACACAGACCACAATGAGTCCCTGGTAAGCCTCTAGTAACCAGCTCGTTGATCAACAGATGGTCACGGTTTCCTGACCATGGACATGAGATGTCGGTGATAACGGGATCACATCATTAGGAGAATGATGTGATGGACAAGACCCAAACTTGAGCATAACACGAGATCGTATAGTTCGTAGTGCATAAGCTTTTCGGTGTCAAGTATTTATTCCTTAGACCATGAGGTTGTACAACTCCCGGATGCTGTAGGAGTACTTTGGGTGTGCCAACCGTCACAACGTAACTGGGTGGCTATAAAGGTACGCATCGGGTATCTCCGAAAGTGTCTGTTGAGTTGCTACGAACCAAGACTGGGATGTTGTCACTCCGTATGACGGAGAGGTACCTCTGGGCCCACTCGGTAATACATCATCATAATGAGCTCAATGTGACTAAGTAGTTAGTCACGGGATGATGGATTACGGATCGAGTAAAGAGACTTGCCATGACGAGATTGAACAAGGTATCGGGAATACCGACGATCGAATCTCGGGCAAGTATCGTACCGATGGACAAAGGGAATAACATACGGGATTGAGTGAATCCTTGACACAGTGGTTCATCCGATGAAGATCATCGAGGAACACGTGGGAACCAACATGGGTATCCAGATCCCGCTGTTGGTTATTGACCGGAGAGTGGTCTCGGTCATGTCTACGTGTCTCCCGAACCCGTAGGGTCTACACACTTAAGGTTCGGTAACGCTGGGGTCGTAGAGATTAATGCACGTGGAAACCCGAATGTTGTTCGGAGTCCCGGATGAGATCCCGGACGTCACGAGGAGTTCCGGAATGGTCCGGAGGTAAAGATTGATATATGGGAAGTCCAGTTTCGGCCAACGGGTGATCTCCGGGGGTCACCGGGAGCGTCCCGGGACCACCGGAGGGGCCCCGGGGGTCCACCTGGTGGGGCCACCCATCCCGGTGGGGCCCCGGGGGTCCACAGGGTGGGGCCACCCATCCCGGTGGGGCCCCCAGGCCGCAAGGGGATGTGTGCAGCCCTAGGGGCTGGCGCACCACAAGGGGGCCCCACCTCCCCATGCGCATAGGGATAAAACCCTAAGGGGAGGGGGGCCACCACTTGCCTTGGGGGAGGGGGACTCCTCCCTGGCCGCCGCCCCCCCTTGCAGATTGGATCTGCAAGGGGCTGGCGCCCCCCTGGCCCCCTATATATATGTGGGGGGGAGAGGGCAGCCGCTCCTCAGCCCTGGCGCCTCTCCCCCTCCCGTCACACCTCCCAACTCCTCCGCAGGGCAGCCCGGCGAAGCCCTGCTGCGATCTCCACTGCATCCGTCATCACGCCGTCGTGCTGCCGGATCTCTGATGACTTCTCCTCCCCCCTTGCTGGATCAAGAAGGAGGTGACATTGCTGCACCGTACGTGTGTTGAATGCGGAGGTGCCGTCCGTTCGGCGCTAGATCATCGGTGACGAAGAACGTGAAGAGTACGACTACTTCATCCTTGCTTCGTTGAAAGCTTCCGCACGCAATCTTCATAACGGTATGTAGATGCACTCTAAGTTACTCGTTGCTAGATGTCTCCATAGATGGATCTTGGTGAAGACGTAGAAAATTTTTGATTTATGCTACGTTACCCAACAGTGGCATCTGAGCCTAGGTTTTATTCGTAGCATCTTGGCACGAGTAGAACACAAAGCAGTTGTGGGCGTATGATCTTGTTCAACTTTCTTACCGTTACTAGTCAATCTTGATTCGGCGGTATTGTGGGATGAAGCGGCCCGGACCGACCTTACACGTACGCTTACGTGAGACTGGTTCCACCGACAGACATGCACTAGATGCATAAGGTGGCTGGCGGGTGTCTGTCTCTCCTACTTTAGTCGGATCGGATTCGATGAAAAGGGTCCTTATGAAGGGTAAATAGAAGTTGACAAATCACGTTGTGGTTTTTACGTAGGTAAGAAACGTTCTTGCTAGAAATCCTATAGAAGCCACGTAAAAACTTGCAACAACAATTAGAGACGTCTAACTTGTTTTTGCAGCATGTGTTTTGTGACGTGGTATGGCCAAGAACGAAGATGTGATGAATGATATATGTGATGTATGAGATTGATCATGTTTTTGTAATAGGGAATCACGACTTGCATGTCGATGAACTTGACAACCGGCAGGAGCCATAGGAGTTGTCTTTATTATTGTATGACCTGCGTGTCACTGAATAACGTCATGTAATTAGTTCACTTCGTTGCTAAACGTTAGCCATAGTAGTAGAAGTAATAGTTGGCGTGACGACTTCTTCAAGACACGATGATGGAGATCATGATGATGAAGATCATGGTGTCGAGCCGGTGACAAGATGATCATGGTGCCCCGAAGATGGAGATCCAAGGAGCAAGATGATATTGGCCATATCATGTCACTTTAATTGATTGCATGTGATGTTTATCATGTTTTTGCATCTTGTTTACTTAGAACGACGGTAGTAAATAAGATGATCTCTCACTAAAATTTCAAGTAATGTGTTTCCCCTAACTGTGCACCGTTGCTAAAGCTCGTTGTTCCGAAGCACCACGTGATGATCGGGTGTGATAGGTTCTAACGTTCACATACAACGAGTGTAAGACAGATTTACACACGCGATACACTTAGGGTTCACTTGACGAGCCTAGCATGTACAGACATGGCCTCGGAACACGGAAGACCGAAAGGTCGAACACGAGTCGTATAGAAGATACGATCAACATGAAGATGTTCACCGTTTTTGACTAGTCCGTCTCACGTGATGATCGGACACAGACTACTCGATTCGGATCGTGTATCACTTGGATGACTTGAGAGATGTCATTCTGAGTGGGAGTTCATTATAATTTGATTAAGATGAACTTAATTATCATGAACTTAGTCTAAATTCTTTACAATATCTCTTGTAGATCAAATGGCCCACGCTCAGGTTTCCCTCAACTTCAACGCGTTCCTAGAGAAAACCAAGCTGAAAGACGATGGTAGCAACTATACGGATTGGGTCCGTAACCTGAGGATTATCCTCATAGCTGCCAAGAGAACTTATGTCCTAGAAGCACCGCTAGGTGATGCACCCGCTCTCCCGGCGACCCAAGACGTTTTGAACGCCTGGCAGTCGCGTAGTGATGATTACTCCCTGGTTCAGTGCGGCATGCTTTACAGTTTAGAATCGGGGCTCCAAAAGCGTTTTGAGCACCATGGAGCATATGAGATGTTCGAAGAGCTGAAAATGGTTTTCCAAGCTCATGCCCGAGTCGAGAGATATGATGTCTCCGACGCATTCTACAACTGTAAGATGGAGGAGAACAGTTCTGTCAGTGAGCACATCCTCAAGATTTCAGGATTGCACAACCGCTTGTCTCAGCTGGGAATGAATCTCCCAGATGAAGCGGTCGTTGACAGAATCCTCCAGTCGCTCCCACCAAGCTTCAAGAGCTTCGTGCTGAACTTCAATATGCAGGGGATGGAGAAGTCCATTCCCGAGGTGTATTCAATGCTGAAATCAGCGGAGGTAGACATCAAGAAAGAACATCAAGTGTTGATGATCAATAAAACCACTAAGTTCAAGAAAGGCAAGGGAAAGAAGAACTTCAAGAAGGACGGCAAGCAAGTTGCCGCGCCTGGCAAGCCTGTTGCCGGGAAGAAGCCAAAGTATGGACCCAAGCCTGAGACAGAGTGCTTTTATTGCAAGGGAACGGGTCACTGGAAGCGGAACTGCCCCAAATACTTAGCAGACAAGAAGGCCGGCAACGTCAAAGGTATATATGATATACATGTTATTGATGTGTACCTTACCAGCACTCGTAGTAGCTCCTGGGTATTCGACACCGGTGCAGTTGCTCACATTTGTAACTCAAAACAGGAGCTGCGGAATAAACGGAGACTGGCGAAGGATGAGGTAATGATGCGCGTCGGGAATGGTTCCAAGGTCGATGTGATCGCCGTCGGCACGCTACCTCTACATCTACCGTCGGGATTAGTTTTGAACCTGAATAATTGTTATTTAGTACCAGCTTTGAGCATGAACATTGTTTCTGGATCTCGTCTTATGCGAGATGGATATTCTTTCAAATCGGAGAATAATGGTTATTCTATTTATTTGAGAGATATGTTTTATGGTCATGCCCTGCTGGTCAATGGTTTATTTTTGATGAATCTCGAACGTAGTGATACACATATTCATAGTGTAGATGCCAAAAGATGTAAAGTTGATAATGATAGTCCCACATACTTGTGGCATTGCCGCCTTGGTCATATTGGTGTCAAACGTATGAAGAAGCTCCATTCGGATGGACTTCTAGAGTCTCTTGATTATGAATCATTTGACACGTGCGAACCATGCCTCTTGGGAAAGATGACCAAGACTCCGTTCTCCGGAACAATGGAGCGAGCAACCAACTTGCTGGAAATCATACATACCGATGTGTGCGGTCCAATGAGTGTTGAGGCTCGCGGAGGCTACCGTTATGTTCTCACCCTCACGGATGATTTGAGTAGATATGGTTATATCTATTTGATGAAACACAAGTCTGAGACCTTTGAAAAGTTCAAGGAATTTCAGAATGAGGTTGAGAATCAACGTGACAGAAAAATAAAGTTCTTGCGATCGGATCGTGGGGGTGAATATTTAAGTCATGAATTTGGCACCCACCTTAGAAGCTGTGGAATTGTTTCACAATTGACACCGCCCGGAACACCTCAACGTAACTGTGTGTCCGAACGTCGAAACCGTACTCTGTTGGACATGGTGCGATCTATGATGTCCCTCACCGATTTACCGCTATCCTTTTGGGGTTATGCTTTAGAGACTGCCGCATTCACTTTAAATAGGGCTCCGTCAAAATCCGTTGAGACGACTCCATATGAACTTTGGTTTGGCAAGAAACCGAAGCTGTCGTTTCTGAAAGTTTGGGGTTGCGATGCTTATGTCAAGAAACTTCAACCTGAAAAGCTCGAACCCAAATCGGAGAAATGCGTCTTCATAGGATACCCAAAGGAAACTATTGGGTACACCTTCTACCACAGATCCGAAGGCAAAGTCTTTGTTGCCAAGAATGGATACTTTCTGGAGAAAGAGTTTCTCTCGAAAGAAGTGAGTGGGAGGAAAGTAGAACTTGATGAGGTGATAGTCACCCCTCCTGTATCGGAAAGTAGCGCAGCGCAGGAAACCGTTCCTGAGGTGCCTGCACCGACAAGGGAGGAAGATAATGATAATGATCATGAAGATACAGATCAAGTTACTACTGAACTTCAAAGGTCCACAAGGGTACGTTCCGCACCAAAGTGGTACGGCAACCCTGTACTAGAAATCATGTTGTTAGACAACGGTGAACCTTCGAACTATGAAGAAGCGATGGCGGGCCCAGATTCCAATAAATGGCTTGGAGCCATGAAATCCGAGATAGAATCCATGTATGAAAACAAAGTATGGACTTTGGTGGACTTGCCTGATGATAGGCACGCCATAGAAAACAAATGGATATTTAAGAAGAAGACAGACGCGGATGGTAATGTAACCATCTATAAAGCTCGGCTTGTCGCTAAGGGTTATCGACAAGTTCAAGGGATTGACTACGATGAGACTTTCTCTCCCGTAGCGATGCTGAAGTCAGTCAGAATCATGTTAGCTATTGCCGCATTCTATGATTATGAGATATGGCAAATGGACGTCAAAACAGCATTCCTTAATGGCTTCCTCGAGGAAGAGTTGTATATGATGCAACCGGAAGGTTTTGTCGATCCAGAGAACGCTAACAAGGTATGCAAGCTCCAGCGCTCGATTTACGGGCTGGTGCAAGCATCTCGGAGTTGGAATATTCGCTTTGATGAGGTGATCAAAGCGTTTGGCTTTATACAGACTTATGGAGAAGCCTGTATTTACAAGAAAGTGAGTGGGAGCTCTGTAGCATTTCTCATATTATATGTGGATGACATATTGCTGATGGGAAATGATATAGAATTCTTGGAAAATGTAAAGGCCTATTTGAACAAAAGTTTTTCAATGAAGGACCTTGGAGAAGCTGCTTACATATTAGGCATCAAAATCTATAGAGATAGATCGAGACGCCTCATTGGTCTTTCACAAAGTACATACCTTGACAAAATATTGAAGAAGTTCAATATGGATCAGTCAAAGAAAGGATTCTTGCCTGTTTTGCAAGGTATGAGATTGAGTAAGACTCAGTCGCCGACCACGACAGAAGATAGAGAAAAGATGAGTGTCATTCCCTATGCCTCGGCAATAGGTTCTATCATGTATGCCATGCTGTGTACCAGACCTGATGTGAACCTTGCCATAAGTTTGGTAGGGAGGTACCAAAGTGATCCCGGTACGGAACACTGGACAGCGGTCAAGAACATCCTGAAGTACCTGAAAAGGACTAAGGATATGTTTCTCGTTTATGGAGGTGACGAAGAGCTTGTCGTAAAGGGTTACGTCGATGCTAGCTTCGACACAGATCTGGATGACTCTAAGTCACAAACCGGATACGTGTATATTTTGAATAGAGGGGCAGTCAGCTGGTGCAGTTGCAAGCAAAGCGTGGTGGCAGCATCTACATGTGAAGCGGAGTACATAGCTGCTTCTGAAGCAGCGCAGGAAGGAGTCTGGATGAAGGAGTTCATCACCGACCTCGGAGTCATTCCAAGCGCGTCAAGCCCGATGACTCTCTTCTGTGACAACACTGGTGCTATTGCTATTACCAAGGAGCCCAGGTTTCACAAGAAGACCAAGCACATCAAGCGTCGTTTCAACTCCATCCGGAATTATGTTCAGGATGGAGACATAGATATTTGTAAAGTGCATACGGATCTGAATGTAGCAGACCCGTTGACTAAACCTCTTTCACGAGCAAAACATGATCAACACCAGAACTCTATGGGTGTTCGATTCATCACAATGTAACTAGATTATTGACTCTAGTGCAAGTGGGAGACTGTTGGAGATATGCCCTAGAGGCAATAATAAAAGCATTATTATTATATCTCCTTGTTCATGATAATTGTCTGTTATTCATGCTTGAATTGTATTGTACGGAAACAGCGATACATGTGTGAATACACAGACCACAATGAGTCCCTGGTAAGCCTCTAGTAACCAGCTCGTTGATCAACAGATGGTCACGGTTTCCTGACCATGGACATGAGATGTCGGTGATAACGGGATCACATCATTAGGAGAATGATGTGATGGACAAGACCCAAACTTGAGCATAACACGAGATCGTATAGTTCGTAGTGCATAAGCTTTTCGGTGTCAAGTATTTATTCCTTAGACCATGAGGTTGTACAACTCCCGGATGTCGTAGGAGTACTTTGGGTGTGCCAACCGTCACAACGTAACTGGGTGGCTATAAAGGTACGCATCGGGTATCTCCGAAAGTGTTTGTTGAGTTGCTACGAACCGAGACTGGGATGTTGTCACTCCGTATGACGGAGAGGTACCTCTGGGCCCACTCGGTAATACATCATCATAATGAGCTCAATGTGACTAAGTAGTTAGTCACGGGATGATGGATTACGGATCGAGTAAAGAGACTTTCCATGACGAGATTGAACAAGGTATCGGGAATACCGACGATCGAATCTCGGGCAAGTATCGTACCGATGGACAAAGGGAATAACATACGGGATTGAGTGAATCCTTGACACAGTGGTTCATCCGATGAAGATCATCGAGGAACACGTGGGAACCAACATGGGTATCCAGATCCCGCTGTTGGTTATTGACCGGAGAGTGGTCTCGGTCATGTCTACGTGTCTCCCGAACCCGTAGGGTCTACACACTTAAGGTTCGGTAACGCTGGGGTCGTAGAGATTAATGCACGTGGAAACCCGAATGTTGTTCGGAGTCCCGGATGAGATCCCGGACGTCACGAGGAGTTCCGGAATGGTCCGGAGGTAAAGATTGATATATGGGAAGTCCAGTTTCGGTCAACGGGTGATCTCCGGGGGTCACCGGGAGCGTCCCGGGACCACCGGAGGGGCCCCGGGGGTCCACCGGGTGGGGCCCCCAGGCCGCAAGGGGATGTGTGCAGCCCTAGGGGCTGGCGCACCACAAGGGGGCCCCACCTCCCCATGCGCATAGGGATAAAACCCTAAGGGGAGGGGGCCACCACTTGCCTTGGGGGAGGGGGACTCCTCCCTGGCCGCCGCCCCCCCTTGCAGATTGGATCTGCAAGGGGCTGGCGCCCCCCTGGCCCCCTATATATATGTGGGGGGGAGAGGGCAGCCGCACCTCAGCCATGGCGCCTCTCCCCCTCCCGTCACACCTCCCAACTCCTCCGCAGGGCAGCCCAGCGAAGCCCTGCTGCGATCTCCACTGCATCCGTCATCACGCCGTCGTGCTGCCGGATCTCTGACGACTTCTCCTCCCCCCTTGCTGGATCAAGAAGGAGGTGACGTTGCTGCACCGTACGTGTGTTGAACGCGGAGGTGCCGTCAGTTCGGCGCTAGATCATCGGTGACGAAGAACGTGAAGAGTACGACTACTTCATCCTTGCTTCGTTGAAAGCTTCCGCACGCAATCTTCATAACGGTATGTAGATGCACTCTAAGTTACTCGTTGCTAGATGTCTCCATAGATGGATCTTGGTGAAGACGTAGAAAATTTTTGATTTATGCTACGTTACCCAACAGATACTTCTTGTACCGGTTCTTTTATGATGAAGACCATTGAATTTAAATGGGATTTATTGGAAAGAATTAAACACAACTTTGAAGATTGGGATCTCGACGAAGGTAAGGAGTCAGGTATAACACCTAAGTTTGATTGTGTTAAATCTTTTATGGATACCGATGTTTTCCGTGAATTTAGCACTAAATATGGACTTGACTCTGAGATAGTAGCTTCTTTCTGTGAATCATTTGCTACTCATGTTGATCTCCCTAAGGAGAAGTGGTTTAAATACCATCCTCCCATTGAAGTAAAAGTAGTTGAACCTGTTATAGTTGAAGAAAAGACTATCACTTATAACGTTGATCCGATTGTTCTACCGCCTATATTGAGAAACCACCTTTCCCTATTAGAATAAAGGATCCTGCTAAAGCTTGAACTGTGGTTCGTAAGAGTAATACTAGAACACCTACACCCTCTGAGCAAATTAAAGTTGAACCTAGTGTTGCTATGGTTAAGGATCTCTTGGTCAATAATATAGATGGGCATGTTATTTACCTCCAGGACGAAGCTGCTAGAATCGCCAGACCTGATACTAGGAATAAACATAGACCTATTGTAGGCATGCCTGTTATTTCCGTTAAAATAGGAGATCATTGCTGTCATGGTTTATGTGATGTAGGTGCTAGTGCAAGTGTAATACCCATTTCCTTATATGAAGAAATTATGCACGATATTGCACCCGCCGAGCTAGTAGGTATTGATGTTACTATTAAGCTTGCCAATAGAGACACTATTTCACCAGTTGGGATTGTTAGAGATGTTGAAGTGTTGTGTGGGAAAGTTAAATACCCTGCTGATTTTCTTGTTCTTGGTTCCCCACAAGATGATTTTTGCCCCATTATATTTGGTAGACCCTTCTTGAATACTGTTAATGCTAAGACAGACTGCGAAAAAGATATTGTTACTATTGGAGTAGGGCATATGTCTCATGATTTTAACTTTGCTAAATTTCGTAGACAACCCCATGATAATGAATTGCCTAGTAAGGATGAAATTATTGGTCTTGCTTCTATTGCTGTACCTCATAACGATCCCTTAGAACAATATCTGCTAGACCATGAAAATGATATGTATATGAATGAGAGAAGGGAAATAGACGAAATATTCTTTAAACAGGGACCCTTATTGAAACACAATTTGCCTGTTGAAATTCTAGGGGATCCTCCTCCACCCAAGGGTGATCCCGTGTTTGAACTCAAACCATTACCTGATACTCTTAAGTATGTTTATCTTGATGAAAATAAGATATATCCTGTTATTATTAGTGCTAACCTTTTAGAGCAGGAAGAAGAGGAATTATTGAAAACTCTAAAGAAGCACAGTGCTGCTATTGGATATACTCTTGATGATCTTAAGGGCATTAGTCCCACCCTATGCCGACACAAAATAAAATTGGAAAAGGATGCTAAACCGATTATTGATCATCAACGACGGTTAACTCCTAGGATGAAAGAAGTGTTAAGGAAGGAAATACTAAAGCTTCTAGAGGCAGGTATACTTTATCCAGTTGCTGATAGTCAGTGGGTAAGCCCTGTCCATTGTGTGCCTAAGAAGGGAGGTATTACTGTTGTTCCTAATGATAAAGATGAATTTATCCCGCAAAGAATTGTTACAGGCTATAGGATGGTAATTGATTTCTGCAAATTAAATAAAGCTACTAAGAAAGATCATTACCCGTTACCTTTTATTGATCAAATGCTAGAAAGGTTATCCAAGCATACCCATTTTTGCTTTCTAGATGGCTATTCTGGTTTCCCTCAAATACATGTGTCAAAATAGGATCAAGAAAAGACCACTTTTACTTGTCCCTTCGGTACCTTTGCTTATAGACGTATGCCTTTTTGGTTTATGTAATGCACCTGCTACCTTTCAAAGATGCATGATGGCTATATTCTCTGATTTTTGTGAAAAGATTGTTGAGGTTTTCATGGATGATGTTTCCGTTTATGGAACTTCTTTTGATGATTGCTTAAGCAACCTTGATCGAGTTTTGCAGAGATGTGAAGAATCTAATCTTGTCTTGAATTGTGAAAAGTGCCACTTTATGGTTAATGAAGGCATTATCATGGGGCATAAAATTTCTAAAAGAGGTATTGAAGTTGATAAGGCTAAAGTTGATGCTATTGAAAAGATGTCGTGTCCCAAGGACATCAAAGGTATAAGAAGTTTGCTTGGTCATGCTGGTTTTTATAGGAGGTTCATTAAGGACTTCTCCAAAATCTCTAGGCCTCTGACTAATCTCTTACAAAAAGACATTCCTTTTGTCTTTGATGATGACTGTGTAGAAGCATTTGAAATACTTAAGAAAGCATTGATCTCTGCACCTATTGTCCAGCCTCCTGACTGGAATTTACCCTTTGAAATTATGTGCGATGCTAGTGATTATGATGTAGGTGCTGTTCTAGGACAAAGAGTTGATAAGAAGTTGAATGTTATCCAGTATGCTAGTAAAACTCTAGACAGTGCCTAGAGAAATTATGCTACTACTGAAAAAGAATTTTTAGCAGTTGTATTTGCTTGTGATAAGTTTAGACCTTATACCGTTGATTCTAAAGTAACTGTTCACACTGATCATGCTGCTATTAAATATCTTATGGAAAAGAAATATGCTAAACCTAGACTTATTAGATGGGTTCTCCTTCTACAAGAACTTGATTTGCATATTACTGATAGAAAGGGAGTTGAGAACCCCGTTGCAGACAACTTGTCTAGGTTAGAGAATATTCTTGATGACCCAGTACCTATTGATGATAGCTTTCCTGATGAACAATTAGCTTCCATAAATGCTTCTCGTACTGCTCCTTGGTATGCTGATTATGCTAATTACATTGTTGCTAAGTTTATACCACCTAGTTTCACATACCAGCAAAAGAAAAAGTTCTTCTATGATTTAAGACATTACTTCTGGGATGACCCACACCTCTATAAAGAAGGAGTAGATGGCATTATTAGACGCTGTGTACCTGAGCATGAACAGGAATAGATCCTACGCAAGTGTCACTCCGAAGCTTATGGAGGACACCATGCTGGAGATAGAACTGCACATAAGGTACTGCAATCTGGTTTTTATTGGCCCACTCTCTTAAAGGATGCCTGTAAGTTTGTCTTGTCTTGCGATGAATGTCAAAGAATTGGTAATATTAGTAGACGTCAAGAAATGCCTATGAATTATTCACTTGTTATTGAACCGTTTGATGTCTCGGGCTTTGATTATATGGGACCTTTTCCTTCCTCTAACGGATATACACATATTTTGGTTGCTGTTGATTACATTACTAAGTGGGTAGAAGCTATTCCAACTAGTAGTGTTGATCATAACACCTCTATTAAGATGCTTAAAGAAGTTATTTTTCCAAGGTTTGGAGTCCCTAGGTACTTAATGACTGATGGTGGTTCACACTTTATTCATGGTGCTTTCCGTAAAATGCTCGCTAAGTATGATGTTAATCATAGAATTGCATCCCCTTACCACCCACAGTCTAGTGGTCAAGTAGAACTGAGTAACAAAGAGCTGAAATTAATTTTGCAAAAGACTGTTAATAGGTCTAGAAAGAATTGGTCCAAGAAACTTGATGATGCATTATGGGCCTATAGAACTGCATATAAAAATCATATGGGCATGTCTCCGTATAAAATGGTTTATGGAAAAGCATGTCACTTACCTATCGAACTAGAACATAAGGCATATTGGGCTATTAAAGAGCTCAATTATGATTTCAAACTTGCCGGTGAGAAGAGGTTATTTGACATTAGCTCGCTGGATGAATGGAGAACCCAGGCCTACGAAAATGCCAAACTGTTTAAAGAAAAAGTCAAAAGATGGCATGACAAAAGGATACAAAAGCGCGAGTTTCACGTAGGGGATTATGTCTTGCTATACAACTCTCGTTTAAGATTTTTTGCAGGAAAACTTCTCTTTATATGGGAAGGTCCTTACGTTATCGAGGAGGTCTATTGACCCAGAGCCATAAAAATTAACAGCTTCGAAGGCACAAATCCGAAGGTGGTGAACGGCCAAAGAATCAAACACTATATCTCAGGTAATCCCATAAATGTTGAAACCAATGTTATTGAAACCGTAACCCCGGAGGAATACATAAGGGACACTTTCCAGAACGATTCAGACTCCTTAAAGGAGGATGTATGTGGTACGGTAAGTAAACTGACTCCAAAACAGTTCTAACGGCAATTTTTCTCCGTTTTGTAATATTTAGAAAAGTAGAAAATAAGAAGCAGTCCGGAAGGGACACGAGGCGTCCACGAAGGTGGAGGGTGCGCCCTACCCCCCTGGGCATGCCCCCTACCTCGTGGGCACCTCGTGTGTCTCCGGACTCCGTTTTCTTGCATGTTACTTCTTTTAGTCGGTAAAAATTCATTATATAATCTCCCGGAAGTTTTGACTACCGCACCACGCAAAAATCTTCTGCTTTTGTTTCGAGCTTGGTTTCTGACAGATCTAGATCACCATGACGTCTTCAAGCACCCCCAAGGACAAGTTCTTTGAGAAGGTCATCAACCCCTACCTTGCGGAGGTGCTGCAACACCCTCAAACCATCGAGGTGCGTGAGGGGGTGCTGCACATCCGCGATGTTGAGGGACCAAGGAGGACCGGAAGCATGGAGACAAGACTCAAAGCCATGGAGCAGCAAGTTTTCAAGTGCCAAGGTATGGTGGAATGAGGACTCAATGCCAACCACATGATGATCATGGAGTTTACCAACAACCACAAGCTAGACGCCAAGACCATTGGGGAAGCCATCTTCAAGCTCCACGAGAAAATCGAGCACCTCCAGGCCCAGATCTATGACCTGCAAAACCAAAACTATGAGTATGAATATAGATTCAAGAGGATGAGTTTGGCTGTAGATTTGAGGATCCCGGAGACTCGATCATCCTTCTACGATGGTGAGCCCATGCCTTGGAAGATGGACGACAAGCCTACATCATCAACAACTCCTTCATCACCATCTCCCAAGAAAGAGACACAATCACATGGGTATGGGCACTCCCCTTGGAAACTGCCAAGCTTGGGGGAGGTGCCCCGGTATTGTATCATTATCACACTCCTATCTTTACCGTTTTTCTTAGTTCGATCCTTTTGGTAATATCTTGATCTAGTAGAATAAAGTTTAGTATGATCTAGTTGTGAGCTTTGCTTTATGATCTTTATCTTTCTAATCGAGTCCGTGAGCTATATATAATAAAGATTAGTTTTAGGGCAAGGGCTTGATTATCTCACTATGATCATGAGATGATAAAAGAAAATATAAAAAGAATCAAAGAGATCATATTGATCTTATGGAAAGTAATGACTTCACATATAAAGAGTATGATGAATAAAAATTGTTGAGGGTTGACAAACATAGTTTTGGTCATCGTTGCAATTAATAGGAAGTAAAAAAGAAAGAGAGGTTTTCACATAAAAATATACTATCTTGGACATCTTTTATGATTGTGAGCACTCATTAAAATATGACATGCTAAAGAGTTGATGTTGGACAAGGAAGACAACGTAATGGGTTATGTCTTCTTATATCCGAAATAAAGTATATTGTCATGGATCATCCAACATGTTGAGCTTGCCTTTCCACCTCATGCTAGCCAAAACTTCTCGCACCAAGTAGGGATACTACTTGTGCTTCCATACATCCTTAAACCCAATCTTGCCATGAGAGTCCACCATAACTACCTATGGATTGAGTAAGATCCTTCAAGTAAGTTGTCATTGTTGCAACTCTCTAAAATATGTATGATCTATTAGTGTGGAGAAAATAAGCTTTATAAGATCTTGTGATATGGAAGTAATAAAAGCGATGGACTGCATAATAAAGGTCCCTATCACAAGTGGCAATATAAAGTGACGTTCTTTTGCGCTAAGATTATGTACATCCAACCATAAAAGCACATGACAACCTCTACTTCCCTCTGCGAAGGGCCTATCTATTATTCTGACCTTATAAGAGTCAAGGTGAAAATCACCTTTCCTTTTTACATTTTATCCTTTGGCAAGCACATTGTGTTGGAAAGATCCTGACATATATACCCAGTTGGATGTAAGTTATCATGGTCTATTACTGTTGACATTACCCTTGAGGTAAAAGGTTGGGAGGCAACATTATAAGCCCCTATCTTTCTCTGTGTCTGATTAAAACTCCATACCTGTAAGTATTGCGTGAGTGTTAGCAATTGTGAAAGACTAAATGATAGTTGAGTATGTGGACTTGCTGAAAGGCTCTTATATTAACTCTTTCCGATATTACGATAAATTGCAATTGCTCCAATGACCGAGATCATAGTTTGTTAGTTTTCAATGAAGTTTCTGATCCATACTTGACATTGTGGATGGATTGTTACTTTATCATAAGAAATCATATATATATATATATATATATATATATATATATATATATATATATATATATATATATATATATATATATATATATATATATATATATATATATATACAGCCGGTCTATTCTCATAACATTATGAGAATAATATCCACATAGAGGTGCAGCAGGAAACATTCATCTAGCATCGTTTCTGGCTAGTTTCACTGATTTGTGCTGGTTTATTCGCGCTTGCGCTGATTTAATTTGCGGTTAAGCACTGAATTCTGCGAGAAAACGACGGAAATACTTGGATTTTGGCGGATCTACGTCCGTTCGTCCGCCTTTCTCTGTTTCTCTGTTCTCCCCAGTGCGGATCGAAATTGCTGCGTTTTGTTTGTAATGTTCTGTTGTTTTCGACATTTACGGGCTGCTTTTGATCTATCCGTATAAATTGGAGCGGATTAAGTTGTTATTTTGGAAGAATTTTAAGTTTTCTGTCCACGGTTTTTTGCGGCGCGACTGGCTCTGGTCGTTTATCAAAAGATGTTCTTTGAGTTTTTTTGCATTGTATAGTTGTTAGAACTGCATCGCATGCTATGTGTTTCGTCTGTGAATCGCGGTCAAGAGCGGTGGACTGCAGTAATATGCAAAGGCGTGTTGAATTTTTTGTAGTGCGGCGAACTGCATTAATATGCAATGCGAGCCTGTATGAACTGCATCACAGCCACGGTTGCGTGGTGGTACTAGTTTTATAAGTTTTTTTGATTGGTCAAGCGAGGCGGACTGCTTTTTTTGCGTTGCTTCTGGTGTATTTTATTTTATGAGAATTATGAGCATAAGTGAAGTGCTCTTTTTTATATATAGTTTTCCATGTGCAGCAGCAATTGAAGAACTTGCATTCTGGAAACCCCCACCGAGCTTTTCCTCTTTTTTAACCCACATACGGAACTATAGTTTTTTGAATAAAAGAGCACTGCATCAAACTTCTTTAACATGAGCAGTTTTTGTGAAAGAATTCTCTATGTGAACTGCTCTGATAGTTTTGTTTTTTTATGTGTATCCTAGCTACATCAGCGGTTTTGAAGCAATGTACATAATGAAAACAGAGTACTGAGAACTGCATATATTTTGATAGATAGAAACTACGGTTCTGGGGTCATAATTAACATACTACATCATGAAGCAAACTAACGCAACATAAGCAAACATTGTCCGAAAGCAAACTAGAACGAAAGCAAACTAATCTACATATGCAGAAGGAAACTAAATCGAGCACTTGCGACAGGAATCGTTGGGTTTCAGCATCTGTCCTGCTTCACCAGTTCCACCCGTTGGAGTTGGAGGTGGAAGTTGATGCTCCCTTGCCCCACGGCTTCCAGGAAGACCTCGGGCGTTTCCTGGTCTTCTCTGTTTCAGCGCGCGTGAGGCCTTTCTTCATGGTGCTGATTCTGTTCCATATCTCGAACGTAGCGTAGGCGTCCTTGGCAGCATACTCGACGTGTTTGGTGCTGAGAATGGAAGTCCACAGGTTGTGGTCGTGGTCTGTCATCTTCATCTTCATGTCTGCGTACTCGTCGTCGATGATCGCATCAGCTACATCGCCCAGCGAGTCCAGTGGCTTCGTTCCATCAGGCACCCTCCAGTTCGTCTGGATGTCGACGAAGTTGGCGACGTGGAGGTTGCAGGCTGCGAGCTTCTGCTTGTCCTGCTCGATGGCGAAGCCAGCGAACTCGAACCTAGGGAAAGTGAACCGCAAGTTATACCTTTCCGAACTGCATACACGGGCATATAGAACTGCAACGCGTACTCGGCAGAGAGAATTGCTTACCTTGGGTCGTCGAGGAACGTGTCGAAGGGGGCACATCTCTCGCCCAATGTACCACATACCTGGAAAACAAGCACTGGCTGGTACTTGCCGATGGATAGTTGAACCACAGCCGCCCTGCGGTGGTCGGGTGTGTACTCCACGTCGATGCCGACGATCTTCTGGCGGCACCGCTGGAGATGTGTCTTGAATTCTTCGACGTACGTCGCCATGGCGGCGACGTCGGTGGTGTAGATCACCTTCAGCTTCGTGTTCCCATGCGCATGCACGGCGTCGTAGGTCCTGCTGAACCCCATTGCTGCAAAGAGGACGAAGAGGAGGAGGAAGGGGCAGCGTCGTGTGTTTGTGCGGACGTTCTGTTCGATGGAGCGCGGGATTTAAATGGGAGCGGCAGTAACTTCTGCCGAGGCCACGATCTCGTCTCCCAACCGTGGTGGCGATCGTGGGTTCGTGATGATCGTTGCAGTTCGTGCGGCGTGCAACCGCCGGGATAGAGGATGGGTGGCGGGCGCGGGCGCTTCGGCCGATAGTGGGCGCATTTATTTTAGGGCAGGCGAACCGAATCGTCAGCCGTAAGCGAACTGCATCGCTTCAGAAGCGGAATCGTCCGCCGTAAGCGAACTGCAACGCTTCAGAAGGCGAGGCGGTTTTCGGTAAGCGAACTGCATCGTGTTACAACACCGAGACGTTTTTTTATTTTTTTTGTCTATGACCTGTGGGCCTGTCGGACGGTCTTTTATTCATTAAGTCTCTCTTTCAGCCTCCTTCCCCGCCTCCACTTCCCTCTCCCCCGTGCTCGCACAGA
>LR738715.1:773516311-773534955 GCA_902687465.1 Secale cereale
CCGCCGGGGCGCTGGCGCGCTAGAAGGCGGGAAGGGGAGGGGGAGGACGCGGGGCGCCGGCCGCCGGGGCGCTCCCGCGCTAGGAGGCGGGGAGGGGTGGGGGAGGACGCCGGCGTCGGGGCGCTGGCGCTAGGAGGCGGGGAGTGGAGGGGGAGGGGTGTTATGAGAATAAGGCCTTTTGTTAGGAGAATAAGGTCTTAAGGGGTGTTATGAGAATAGACCCACCCTATATATATATATATATATATATATATATATATATATATATATATATATATATATATATATTGCTGTTATAAGAATGATAATGATGCCCTCATGTCCGTATTTTATCTTTATCGACACCTCTATCTCTAAACATGTGGACATATTTTTCGATATCGGCTTTCGCTTGAGGACAAGCGAGGTCTAAGCTTGGGGGAGTTGATACGTCCATTTTTCACCATGCTTTTATGTTGATATTTATTGCACTATGGGCTGTTATTACACATTATGTCACGATACTTATGCCTTTTCTCTCTTATCTTACAAGATTTACGTGAAGAGGGAGAATGCCGTCAGCTGGAATTCTGGGCCAGGAAAGGAGCAAACATTGGAGACCTATTCTCCACAACTCAAAAAGCCCTGAAACTCCATGAAAGTCCATTTCAGAAAATATAAAAAATACTGGCGAAAGAAGTACAGGAGGGGGGCCACCCACCGTCCACGAGGGTGGGGGGCGCGCCCCCTGCCTCGTGGGCCACCTGGCAGCCCCCCGATGCCCATCTTCTGCTATATGAGGTGTTTTGACCTGGAAAAAAAATCACAAGAATGCTTTCGGGACGAAGCGCCGCCGTCTCAAGGCGGAACCCTGGCGGAACCAATCTAGGGCTTAGGCGGAGCTGTTCTGCCGGGGATACTTCCCTCCAGGAGGGGAAAATCATCGCCATCGTCATCACCAACAACTCTCCCATCTTGGGGAAGGTTATCTTTATCAACATCTTCGCCAGCACCATCTCTTCTCAAACTCTAGTTCATCTCTTGTATCCAATCTTTCTATCAAAACCTCAGATTGGTGCCTGTAGGTTGCTAGTAGTGTTGATTACTCCTTGTAGTTGATGCTAGTTGGTTTACTTGGTGGAAGATCATATGTTCAAATCCATTATGCATATTAATACCCCTCTAATTATGAACATGAATATTCTTTGTGAGTAGTTATGTTTGTTCCTGAGGACATGGGAGAAGTCTTACTATAAGTAGTCATGTGAATTTGGTATTCGTTCAATATTTTGATGAGATGTATGTTGTCTTTCCTCTAGTGGTGTCATGTGAACGTCGACTACATGACACTTCACCATTGTTTGGGCCTAGAGGAAGGCATTGGGAAGTAATAAGTAGATGATGGGTTGCTAGAGTGACAGAAGTTTAAACCCTAGTTTATGCGTTGCTTCGTAAGGGGCTGATTTGGATCCATATGTTTCATGCTATGGTTAGGTTTACCTTAATACTTCTTTTCTAGTTGCAGATGAAGGAAATATGCCCTAGATACAATAATAAAGTTATTATTTATTTCCTTATATCATGATAAATGTTATTATTCATGCTAGAAGTGTATTAACCAGAAACTTAGTACATGTGTGAATACTTAGACAAAAAGAGTGTCCCTAGTATGCCTCTACTAGACTAGCTCATTGATCAAAGATGGTTATGTTTCGTAGTCATAGACATGAGTTGTCATTTGATCAACGGGATCACATCATTAGGAGAATGATGTGATGGACAAGACCCATCCGTTAGCTTAGCACTATGATCGTTTAGTTTTACTACTATTGCTTTCTTCATGACTTATACATGTTCCTATGACTATGAGATTATGCAACTCCCGTATACCGGGGGAACACCTTGTGTGCTATGAAACGTCATAACGTAACTGGGTGATTATGAAGATGCTCTACAGGTGTATCCGAAGGTGTTCGTGGACTTGTGGTGTTGGCATAGATCAAGAATAGGATTTGTCACTCCGTGTGTCGGAGAGGTATCTCTGGGCCCTCTCGGTAATACACATCATAATAAGCCTTGAAAGCAAATGACTAATGAGTTAGTCACGAGTTGATGTATTACGGAACGGGTAAAAAGAGACTTACCGATAACGATATTGAACTAGGTATTGAGATACCGACGATCGAATCTCAGGCAAGTAACATACCGATGACACAGGGAACAACGTATGTTTTTATGCGGTTTGACCGATAAAGATCTTCGTAGAATATGTAGGAGCCAATATGAGCATCCATGTTCCGCTATTGGTTATTGACCGGAGATGAGTCTCGGTCATGTCTACATAGTTCTCGAACCTGTAGGGTCCGCACGCTTAACGTTCGATGACGATCAGTATTATGAGTTTATGAGTTTTGATGTACCGAAGGTAGTTCGGAGTTCCGGATGAGATCACGGACAAGATGAGGAGTCTCGGAATGTTCGAGACGTAAAGATTGATATATTGGAAGGCTATATTCGGACATCAGAAAGGTTCCGAGTGGTTCGGGCATTTTTCCGAAGTACCGGGAGGTTACCGGAACCCCCCGGGAGAAGTTATGGGCCTTATGGGCCATAATAAGGAAGCTGAAAGTGCAGTATATCGACTAGAGGGGGGGTGAATAGAAGATTTTTATGAAATGCTTCAAAACATGGAAGTTTCGAAGACAAAGGATAAATCCAATCCTATTTATATGCAGTAGAAAGTAGACTACACTAGACAACCCATAGTCAGGTATTCAATAAAGTGAAGGAATGAAGACTAATAGCAGCTAGGCAGTAAGGATCAAGATGGAAGAAGGAATGAAGCCAATCAGAACAAGTTGTCACACAGTGAAGTCAATCAGATAAGGCAGGCAGGCAATGACTTCACAACATAAGACAGTAAGTAAAGGGAAGGAAAGGATAGAACCAGTAGCTCGGGGAAGACAGTGATTTGTTAGACTAGTTCCAGTTGCTGTGACAACTGTACGTCTGGTTACGGAGGCTGAGATTTAACTCAGAAGACCGCGTCTTCACCTTATTCCCCTTGAGCTAAGGACACCTAGTCCTCGCCCAATCACTCTGGTAAGTCTTCAAGGTAGACTTCCAAACCTTCACAGACTTCGTTCACCGGCGATCCACAATGACTCTTGGATGCTCAGAACACGACGCCTAACCGGCTGGAGGAAACACAGTCCTCAAGTGTAATAAGTATTCAGGTCACACAGACAGAAAGACTTCAGTTATGCCTAACACTCTTTGGCTCTGGGTGTTTTGGCTTTGTCCTCGCAAGGATCTCTCTCTCAAATGCTTCGGAGGTGGGTTGCTCTCAAACGACAAAAGTCGTGCAATAACTCTGAGCAGCCACCAATTTATGGTGTAGGGGGTGGGCTATTTATAGCCACTGGGCAACCCGTCCTGATTTGTCCTAAGTGACTCTGGGTCACTAAGGAACTGACACGTGTTCCAACGGTCAGATTTCAAACACTCGCACGACAACTTTACTTGGGCTACAAGTAAAGCTGACTCATCCAACTCTGGATAAGATTTTCTCTCATTATCTTCGCTCGAAACATAGGATTTGGTTGATCATCACTTCAGTCACTCTGACTTAGTTCACTTGGACCCCACTTAACAGTACCGTGGTTCCTATGACTCAACAAATAAGAAAACAAAACATCTAACTCTTCACGCTCCATAGTCTTCACACAATGTCTTCTCTTGTCATAGTCTTCAATAAGATTATCTTCATATACCACCACTGTTGTCAATGTCTTCATACATTTTTAGGGGTCATCTCCGGTAGGTAAACCGAATCAATGAGGGACTACTACCTGTGTTATCCTGCAATTCTCACAAACACATTAGTCCCTCAACCAGGTTTGTCGTCAATACTCCGAAACCAACTAGGGGTGGCACTAGATGCACTTACAATCTCCCCCTTTTTGGTGATTGATGACAAACTGGTTGAAGTTTTCAACGGGGATAAAAGTATGTGAAATTGTAAAGGATAAAGGTATTGTCTTCGTAAGTAGCAAAAGGCTCCCCCTGAAGATGTGCATATAGTTGATTTGCCTTTGAATGCAAATGCACATGGCAGGTTGTACTTGTGGAGATCCTCTTCAACTTATGAAGACAATTCATCATGCACAATTGATATGTCGAATATAATGATATGGATAATGAGAAATGGACGTCTGCAAAAATGACTAAGTGCGGAATATAACGTAGCACATGCGGAATTTATCATCGCATTACAGAGTAGCAGAAAACATAGCAGACGACCATCAGTTTAAGTGTTACAACTCAAAGAACCAAATGTAGCAAAAAAACGAGAGTTGTAAACACTAGGCAAAATATAAAGCACCCGCCCATATGGACCCGCTTGAAGACTATCAACTCATACGCTTCTCCCCCTTTTGTCAGTAAGGACCAAAAAGGTTTGAAGACATAGAGCCTATACTCGTTCCCAGTTGGAGCAGGAGAGGATGCTGGGTCGGCGTTGGTGTTTGGCGGTGCAGATGTAGTTGGTGCAGTGTCGACACGCACTGAAGGAGGAGGCGGTGAGGTAGCATCATCTTGATCATCTATCACCCTGGCGTCAACTGTTGCAGCGGAGGAGGAGTAGTCAGAGTCTTCAAGAGATGGAGTTCGACGCAGAACAACATTCGTTGGAGGTGTGTGGTCAAACTTGAATCGTTCTGTGAAGCCGTCGTCTTGAAGACCCGCTTTAGCACTCAGCAAACTTAAACTCTTCCATGACCTCCGACAGGTTTCATGTGAAACAAAGGCATTCTTGGTGGCAAGATTGCGAATGCGATTGACGTCCACCAAGAGGCTTTGCATCTGATGCTTCAGCCAGTAATGATGCTTACCCTATATCTTATGGAGGGCAACCAAAAGCTCTCGGTTATTGAGAACACGAGAACGCTTCTGAGGCCTTTGGGCAATGGTGCTCTCAGTGGCTTCAGTTTTAGCATGTCGAGGTAGACGAGTACGGCCAGCCAGAGGATAAACGCGAGAGACTACTGGAACTCCTTCAATTTGCTGAGTGAAGCTCTGGTTATCAGCGTTGTGAAGACTAACAGGCTCTTTGGCAGGCTCTTGGTATACAGCTTCAGCTGACATATCAACCTCTGGCAAGAATATATGATGGTTGCGAGCAGAAGGCTGATAGGTGATAGCTGAATGAAGCTTGATGAGGCGCATAATCCATGGAGCATAGAACTTGAGACCAAACAGATCAGAGCCAGACACAGCCAACTATCGGATGAAGAAATCTTGAGCATTGAAGCTGATGCCATTGAAGATATAGAAGAACAATGTCTTCATTGTGCCTTCAAGCTTGGCTGATGAAGAATGCCCTTTGACAGGCCATAGAGTACGCCTGATGATATGATAGATGGTTCGTGGCAGACACTCTAGGTCTTCAACAAAGAATTCCTTTGGATATTCGGCATCGCTGGGCAAAGGCTTCATCATGCTCAGCATTTGGCTCATGTTGGGCTTGCGCTTCTGAAAGATGCTCTCCAAAGCTTCATTGTGTAGTTGACAGCCAGGTTCATACAATTCTCCTGGAGTGGGCAGGCCAGTAAGCTCAATGAGATCAAAGGCTTTGGCTTCATGATGGACATTGCCTGTCATCCACTCAAGGACCCATGTCTTCGGATCCCTGCTGTAGCCTTGAATGTGGAGGGTTGCATAGAATTGCAGAAGCAGCTCTTCATTACAATGCTCCTTGTCAGTCACAAAGTTGAGCAGGCCAGCATCACGGAAGCAATCAAGAGCTTCCTCAAGACACGGCAGTCCAGCGATAGCTTCAGTGTCAAGACGCATATGAGGGAAAATGCACCCTTGATCATAGAGTACTCTTGAGTAATAACTGCGCTGCTGATGGCTCGAGAACCTATCTAACGATATTCTTGGCTTGGAATAGGGGTTCTTGGTGCTGTCAAAGAATGTGTTGTGCGCAGTGCAGCTATTGCCATTGAAGGACCCTTGAGAGGTGGCAATACCTGGAAACCTTGGCAGTCTTGGCTTAGGCTTCTGAACCTGAGGCCTGTGCTCAACATGATGGTCCAATTGAGGACCAGCAGCATGCGGTCCAGCAGCAAGTGGTGGAGTCAGAATGGGCCATCGGACATAGATGAGCTGATCATCTTGGTTGTAAGCTTGCTCAATTGTATGGGGCCTTGGAGGCGGAACAGAAGCAGAGGCAGTGGCTTCAGGCTACTGATTTGCTTCAGGTGCAGCACTTGCTTCAGGCTGCTGATTTTCTTCAGGTGCAACACTTGCTTCAGGCGCCATCACTTCAGGCACCACTATGACTTCAGGTGCCACATTGGCTTCAGCCATGACCACGTCATTGGCTTCAGTGTTGGTGGTGGCAGCCTCTGAATTTGTAACCTCCACTTCAGGAGCTGGAGGGTTGGACACATTCTCCTCGAGAACAGGGGGTGTGGCAGCACGTGTTTCTTCTTCTTGTGGTTGTTCTTCTTCGGCTGATGCAGCCGGAATATCTTCAGCCGCTTTATCTTCAGATTCTGAGAGGTTCACAGTAGGAGTAGCTTCAGGAACTGATTGTTGCTCTTCTCCTTCTGGAACACTTGGGGTGACGGCTTGAGGCCTTGGTCCTTTGCGAAGCCTACAAAATGCTGGCGACGCCTGAGGGAATGGAGTTGGTTGGGCCTCAAAATCTTCATCTTCAAGCACCGAACCGTGACTTGAGTTGGGGGAGTTGCTGGTGTATCTTGTGGGTGATCAGCCCACGAGTCATCCTGTGCAATTGGCGTCAATGAATGACCAATGTTGATGCGTTCGCTGTTCGTAAGAACAGGCGAAGATTCCACGTTATACTCGATCTGAGGGAGGACTTCATCATCTTCAACATTGTCATGAGGACCAATGTCTTCAGCTGCGGTGGGGTCAACAGCTGGAATGTTTTCAGCCTCTGTGGGAGCAGGCTCATGAACTATCATGCGACGTTCTTGGTGTGTAGATGCGGGACGAGCAACTGATATGGGCTCGACAAAGATGGGCTCTGTGGAAGCAGCCTTGTCCTTCTTTGTCTTGTGCTTCTTGGTGGGTGGAGCATCATCAGTTGTTTGCTTGCGCTTGCGAGCTTCAGCTTCAGCCACCTTTGTCTTCTTGAGCTCTGAAGCAGCTAGGGTGACCTTAGGCTTCGTGCCAGTCATGCTAGCAGGGAAGACAATGCTAGGCATTTCTTGCCTGGATTCTTCACCATCGGACACAGGTTGCTTCTTCTTCTCCTTGGCAGCCATCCTAGGGTCAATGCCAGGACGCCCAAGGGCCTTGCACTTTTCAGCTTCATTATATGCTTGAACGCATTTGGCAGCCAAGGCCTTGATTCGCTCACGAGAACCTTAGGCTTCTTCACGCCTCTTGCGAAAGGCTTCCTTGAGCTCATGCATAATGACCTTGAAGTTCTGGATCTCTTGGACGCTGAGCTTGTCCACATGCTTCTTGAACTGAGCCTTTTCAAAATCAATATTTTGCTTTAGCTCAACAATTCTCTGAGCAAGAGCTAGCTCAGAAGCAATGAATCAATGGAAGGAGACGCTGAGGCCAACTGGAAGCGGCATATCGTCGAAGCTGAGGTTGGGGGTGTCAAACCATTCATCAATGAAATTGTTGAGCACTTGCACGTCGAAGAGCGACAAATCATTGAAGATTTCTGCGTCTTGCTTGCTCTTGATCAATTGCTCCAGAGCATCGTCACCTAGATCTTCATCGCTCGAGAGATCAATGGCTTCATTGGCAGTCTTCAGAACAGCGTCAGGAGTGAGAGCTGGACTGGGGTTGTGCAAGGGCTTCTTCCTTAGTTGTCTTCTCTTGGAGATGCGAGAGTGCTCCTCAGACTGCACACTTGGTGCTGGTGGAGCAGTGGCCAAAGGCTTCACTCTTGAAGCAATTGGTGGAGTGGTCTTCAAAGACTTGGATTTCTTCTTCTTCTTCTTGGGCTTCAGAGTTGCAGGCGCTTCATCAGAATCAACGTCATCTGCCGTTTGATCCACATCCGCCCCTTGAACCCTGATGTGACTGATGAGGCCTTCTAAGTTGTAGAAAGGCCCAACCAGGTTTGGTTCAGCTTCACGTGTGCCATCAGCACGGGGCGCAGAGGGGCCAAGATTGAAGTCCAATTCCCAGTTCTTCTTGTTCTCTTTGGCTGAGTTCTTGGCATATTGAAGATTGCGCTTGAACAAATTGTCGTCGCGACACGAGAGCAGAGAAGAAGGATCAACATCAGCAGGTTGAGGCCCTCTGACCATGCATAGGTAGAAGCCTTGAGCAATGGCTTCAGCTTGAGTCTTGGGTGGAAGATTTTTGTAGGTAATATCTCCCCATGGACGCTTGATGGCATTCTTTTCAGCATACTCTTGGGTCACGAACCTGTACTTGAACCACTGTTCAGCCCAATATCTTCGAATCCATTGGATTCGTGTCTTCCTCTGATTGTAATCCTCCTCTGGATCAGTCTTGTACATCTCACTTAGATCAGGAGGCAAATCTTTAGACGTGTTGCCACGACGCTGTCTGCCACCCTTCCTAACTGACTTGTCGGTTGCCATTGGGTTCAATCTGAAAGGCTTCAAACTGAATGGCTTCAATACTGGCAAATGCTTCGGTCTGCTGGTCACACATGAACTGGCTTCAGGAGAGTGAATATGACGCTGCAAGAATTCTGCAAATGAATGCAGACTATGAGAACCAAGGGATTCTCCCACGGACATGTACATGTGACAGCATTAGAGATGCGAGAGAAGGGGAAGAGGTCATATGCATTCTCAGAAGTTTTTGAAGATAAATCAGTTTAGAAGACTTTGACCTCATAGCGCGAAGACATTCACTTATATGATGAGAGTTGGTTCCAGATTTGTACAAATTCATGAATAGGTACAAGTGAGGAATCTAACTATGTTTGAAGCATATGTGAATGTTCTAGGCAATATATGAGATGCATACATGATAGATCTATATATGTGTAGGCAGAAACTTCTTGTGGTAAAAGCGATGAATCTTTCTGGATCAAGAAGACGGTAAAAGGAGAGTTTAATTTACCACACGATGAACTGCTTAGACAGAGAGGAGTTGGATGCCCAACAGTTCGATCTTCCGTGCCCTAACTTGGCGATGGAGGACAACTACGACGACAGTGGAGTAGACGATGTCCGCGGCCGGTGTGAGACGGCATCGACGAGGTCGCGGCAGCGAAGCGCTTCGTCGCCGGCGTCGTCGAGAGCTAGCGGAGGCGCTAGGGTTGGTTGAGGTGGAGAGGTGGTAGAAGAATTTTTGATCGTGATGGGACGTGCATTTATAAAGATGGGAGACGGCACAGCGCAATTACGCAGGTGCCCTTGGCGGTTCACATCTGAGGGACACGTGGCGGACATGTAACACATTGGGAGTTGTTCCACGATCCCACGTACGCCACGACTGTTGGAGTGGTCGTTCCGGCTTCTCCGGGTTTCAGGCATAAAGGATGGAGCATTAAAATCAGATGTAAAGTTTGTCTCCGTATCTTCTGCTGACAAGGACGCAGAGAAGATACTCGACAGTTCCAACAGAATGCATATGATTTGGACAGACAGAGTTTGAGATGAGAGAGCATAGAGAGGTCAGGGTCCGATCACATTCACTTAGTTCAAAAGATTCAAATAAGAAGACATAGCTATAAGTGAATGCTGTAGAGGACAGAACACAAGTCTATATATATATATATATATATATATATATATATATATATATATATATATATATATATATATATATCCTATATGAAGATAAACCAAGTGTGAAGACTTTGCAAATTTAACGCCACGAGAAACACTTCAAACAAAGATTTGGTGGTGGCGTTACCCACCGTATAGGAAGTATGAGACCCAGACACGGCGCACAATTATCATGGTGCTCCGAAGTCAAATTCCGCGTTAATGTATTCACACTTAGAATGTAAGTCTTCATTGATTGAAGATATACTTTACTTCGTGTGTTGCACATCTAAGTCATCAAAATGCATAAGTGTTAGGATGTGTGCCTGATTACAGGACATTTGAGGATTCTAAGATATTTAGCTCACACCGTAACTTGCAAAACCTTTTCTCATCCAAGGGCTTTGTGAAGATATCTGCCAGTTGCTCTTCAGTGTTAACGTGTATGATATCAATATCTTCCTTCATGACATGATCTCTGAGAAAGTGATGACGAATTTCAATGTGCTTTGTCTTCGAGTGCTGAACTGTGTTGTTGGCAATCTTGATGACGGTTTGATTGTCGCAGTAGAGTGGCACATGCTTCAGATGGACACCATAGTCCTTGAGTGTTTGCTTCATCCAGAGAAGCTGAGCGCTGCAAGATCCAATAGCAATGTATTCAGATTCAGCAGTGGAGAGTGATACATAGTTCTGCTTCTTTGAAGACCAACAGACAAGAGATCGTCCTAGAAAGTGACATGTGCCTGATGTAGACTTGCGATCAACTTTGTCACCAGCATAATCAACATTTGAGAATCCAACTAGATCAAACTCTGAGCCCTTTGGATACCATAATCCTAGTGTTGGGGTGTAAGCTAAATATCGAAGTATTCGCTTCACAGCTAAGTGATGTGACTCCTTTGGTGCCGCTTGATATCGAGCACACATGCAAACACTAAGCATAATATCTAGCCTAGATGCACATAAATAAAGCAAAGAACCAATCATGGAGCGGTATACCTTTTGATCGAACTCTTTACCATTGGCGTCGGGACCCAGATGGTGTTTAGCTGGCATAGGCGTCGAGTACCCTTTGCAGTCTTGCATTCCAAACTTCTTCAGGCAGTCTTTGAGGTACTTCTCTTGAGATATGAAGATGACGTTGCTTTGCTGACGAATTTGAAGACCAAGGAAGAATTTCAGCTCATCCATCATGGACATCTGATATTGCTCTTGCATCATGTGACCAAACTCATCACTGTATCTTTTGTCAGTGCAGCCGAAGATAATGTCGTCCACATAGATTTGGCAGACAAACAGTTCATCATCATATGTCTTCGTGAAGAGTGTGGGATCTAGGGATCCAGGTTTGAAGCCTTTGCTCTTCAGGAAGTCTTTGAGTGTGTCGTACCAAGCACGAGGCGCTTGTTTGAGGCCATATAGTGCCTTGTTGAGTTTGTATACCATATCAGGACGTTTTGGATCTTCAAAGCCAGGTGGTTGTGCAACATACACCTCCTCTTCAATCCTTCCATTGAGAAAGGCACTCTTTACATCCATTTGATACAGAAGTATGTTGTGATGATTTGCATAGGCTAGCAGTATAGGAATAGCTTCAAGTCTAGCCATAAGAAGACTTCGATCTCCAGTCATATGATTTGTGCATCCGCTGTCCATAATCCATTCTGAAGACTTTGGTGTCACTCCCTACAATGCAATTAGGAGGATAGGCTTCACCAAAAGCCATTGTGAAGCATAAACATTGGATTATGAAAGCTTAGGTCCAAGTTAGGACTGATAAGATGATTAGCAAGTGATTCATGAGCAGAATGGATAGTAAATCATTTGGGCATTTGATCTTATGCCCTACAAGTGTTTTAGGTCCCCAGCAATAACATCGGACGCTTTTGGTTTTCGGCTGGAGACCTTTCCCTGCAAGAGAAAGTCATTTCTTCTTAACCACCCACATCTTTAGGGGTGGCTTAGAAGCAATGAGTCTAAGAGCAGCATCTGAGAATTTTGGCTTTGGAGCCCTAGCAAATAGTCTTGCAGGTGGAGAATAATACTCATAAGAATAAGCAGAAAAATTCTTTGTTTTATGAATATAGCGGTTCGAGGAAACACGCTCATATTCATGGGTCTGAGTATGATTTCCCTGCAAAACATTGGCGTTAGGGTGACTCAGGTGAGTTCTTTGTCTGTATGAAGCCTTAGGACCATACGAAGCCTTTGGTTTGGGGTTTGTCTTCTTCCCAGGTGGAGTCATGATAACATTTGCTGGAAGTTTCTCAAGACAACCTTTGGGTACCCAGATCTTCTTCATAGGTGACCCGTTCCTGCAGTTAGTACCAATATACCTGGCAAACACTTCACCATTTTGATTCTTAAACAGTTTATAGTTTGCATCAAAGGATTCATCAATGATAATAGGATTAGCACAAGTGAAGCCAGATAGGGTAGATGGATCCACTGAAGGTTCCTTTGCAGCAACCCATGTGGTTTTGGGATACTGCTCAGGCTTCCAGTATGAACCATCAACATTCATTTTCCTGTCGAACCCAACACCCTCTTTCCTAGGGTTTCGGTTCAGTATCTGCTTTTTGAGGACATCACATAGAGTCTGATGCCCTTTGAGGCTTTTGTACATCCCTGTTTCAAGCAAAGTCTTCAACCTAGCATTTTCATCAGCAATAGTAGTGGTATCCTCAGCAGAGGGGTTAGTTACCACATCAGTAGTTGAAGATATTGCAACAGTGGCAGCAGTAGAACATTAAGCAACAGATGTAGTGTTATCACGCTCAATGCATTTTAGACATGGTGATTCAAATCCTTCCTGAGCGGAGCTGATCAGTTGTGCGCGGAGTGACTCATTTTCTTTTTGAAGATCTTCATGAGCCGCTTTCAATTTCTCAAGTTCTCGCTTCCTTTGAAGGTAATCGTGGGAAAGCTTCTCGTGAGTTTTTGAGAGCGATTCATAAAGACCTTCAAGTTCCTCGTACTTAACATGAAGATTTTTTATGTCTTCAATTAAGGACTGAGAACGGGTCATTTTCGCGTCCAACAGGTCATCACTTTTGTCTAACAGTTTTTGAATATGTTCCATAGCTTTCTGTTGTTCAGTGGCAATTTTAGCAAGTGTTTTGTAGCTAGGTTTTGATTCACAATCAGAGTCATCTTCACTGGACGTTTGGAGGTAAGCATCACGTGATTTTACCTTGGCACCGCGTGCCATGAAGCAGTAGGTGGGAGGAGAGTCATCGTCCTCATCATCAATGTTGGAGACGGGGCCATTGTCTTCAGTGTTGAAGATGGACTTGGCAACGTAGGCTGTGGCTAGAGCCAGACTTGCAGCACCAGAATCAGAATCCTCCTCAGACTTCACCTCTGCTTCTTCTGAAGCAGACTCCTCCTCTGAATCCATCTCCTTGCCAACAAACGCACAAGCCTTGCCAGATGAATTCTTCTTGTGTGATGAATACTTTGATGAAGACTTGGAAGAAGACTTTGAGTATTTCTTCTTTTTCTTGTCATCAGAATCATATTCCTTGCTCTTCTTCTTCTTCTTGTCATTGTCCCACTGAGGACACTCAGAGATGTAGTGACCAGGTTTCTTGCACTTATGACATGTTCTCTTCTTGTAGTCATGGGTAGAAGCTTCATCATTTCTTGTGCTGGATCGTGAAGACTTTCTGAAGCCTTTCTTCCTAGTGAATTTTTGGAACTTCTTCACAAGCATGGCAAGCTCCTTTCTAATGTCTTCAGGATCATCAAAACTGCAGTCAGATTCTTCTTCAGATGAAGAAACAGCCTTTGCCTTCAAGGTGCGAGATCGGCCATAGTTGGGACCATAGATGTCACATTTCTCAGATAGCTAGAACTCATGTGTGTTGAACCTCTCAAGTATATCAGACGGATCGAGAGTCTTGAAGTCAGGGTGTTCTTGAATCATCAGGGCAAGGATATCAAATGAGCTGTCAAGTGATCTCAGGAGGGTCTTGACGATTTCATGCTTGGTGATCTCAGTGGCGCCAAGTGCCTGAAGCTCATTTGTGATGTCAGTGAGACGATCGAATGTGTGCTGGACGTTCTCATTGTCATGTCTCTTGAAGCGATTGAAAAGATTGCGGAGGACACTGAGCCTTTAATCTCTCTGTGTTGAGACTCCTTCATCGACCTTTGAGAGCTAGTCCCAGACTTCCTTTGACGTTTCCAGGGCACTTACACAACCATACTGTCCTTTGGTCAGATGACCACAAATGATGTTCTTGGCCGTTGAGTCTAGTTGAACGAGCCTCTTGACATCAGCAGGGGTGATACCTTCACCAGTCTTGGGAACGCCGTTCTTGACGACAAACGAGAGGTCCACGTCAATGGCTTCAAGGTGCATGCGCATCTTATTCTTCCAGTAGGGATATTCGGTGCCATCGAAGACGGGGCACGCAGCGGAGACTTTGATTATCCTTGCAGTCGACATAGCTAAAACTCCGGGTGGTTAAACCGAATCACATAGAACAAGGGAGTACCTTGCTCTGATACCAATTGAAAGTGCAGTATATCGACTAGAGGGGGGGTGAATAAGCGATTTTTATGAAATGCTTCAAAACATGGAAGTTTCGAAGACAAAGGATAAATCCAATCCTATTTATATGCAGTGGAAAGTAGACTACACTAGACAAGCCATAGTCAGGTATTCAGTAAAGTGAAGGCATGAAGACTAATAGCAGCTAGGCAGTAAGGATCAAGATGGAAGAAGGAATGAAGTCAATCAGAACAAGTAGTCACACAGTGAAGTCAATCAGATAAGGCAGGCAGGCAATGACTTCACAACATAAGACAGTAAGTAAAGGGAAGGAAAGGATAGAACCAGTAGCTCGGGGAAGACAGTGATTTGTTAAACTAGTACCAGTTGCCATGACAACTGTACGTCTGGTTAGGGGGGCTGAGATTTAACTCAGAAGACCGCGTCTTCACCTTATTCCCCTTGAGCTAAGGACACCTAGTCCTCGCCCAATCACTCTGGTAAGTCTTCAAGGTAGACTTCCAAACCTTCACAGACTTCGTTCACCGGCGATCCACAATGACTCTTGGATGCTCAGAACACGACGCCTAACCGGCTGGAGGAAACACAGTCCTCAAGCGTAATAAGTCTTCAGGTCAAACAGACAGAAAAACTTCAGTGATGCCTAACACTCTTTGGCTCTGGGTGTTTTGGATTTGTCCTCGCAAGGATCTCTCTCTCAAATGCTTCGGAGGTGGGTTGCTCTCAAACGACAAGAGTCGTGCAATAACTCTGAGCAGCCACAAAATTATGGTGTAGGGGGTGGGCTATTTATAGCCACTGGGCAACCCGACCTGATTTGTCTGAAGTGACCCTGGGTCACTAAGGAACTGACACGTGTTCCAACGGTCAGATTTCAAACACTCACACGGCAACTTTACTTGGGCTACAAGTAAAGCTGACTCATCCAGCTCTGGATAAGATTTGCTCTCATTGTCTTCGCTCGAAGACATAGGATTTGGTTGAGCATCACTTCAGTCACTCTGACTTAGTTCACTTGGACCCCACTTAACAGTACGGTGGTTCCTATGACTCAACAAAGAAGAAAACGAAACATCTAAGTTTTGGCGCTCCATAGTCTTCACACAATGTCTTCTCTTGTCATAGTATTCAATAAGATTATCTTCATGTACCACCACTGTTGTCAATGTCTTCATACATTTTTAGGGGTCATCTCCGGTAGGTAAACCGAATCAATGAGGGACTACTACCTGTGTTATCCTGCAATTCTCACAAACACATTAGTCCCTCAACCAGGTTTGTCATCAATACTCCAAAACCAACTAGGGGTGGCACTAGATGCACTTACAGAAGCACACCATCCCACAAGGGGAATAGGTTTGGGGCGGGGGCTTTCCTTCTCTCCTACTCCTCCTTCCCTTCCTCTCCTACTCCTACTAGGGAAGGGAGGAATCCTACTCCCGGTGGGAGTAGGACTCCTCCTAGGCGCGCCATAGAGGGCCGACCTCTCCCCTTCCTCCACTCCTTTATATACGGGGGTGAGGGCACCCCATACAGACAAGTTGATCATTGATCTTTTAGCCGTGTGCGGTGCTCCCCTCCACAGAAACACACCTCGGTGTATCGTTGCAGTGCTTAGGCGAAGCCCTGCGCCGGTAGCTTCATCATCTCCGTCACCACGCCGTCGTGCTGTCGAAACTCTCCCGTGAAGCTCAACTAGATCAAGAGGTCGTGGGACGTCATCGAGCTGAACATGTGCTGAACGCGGAGGTGTTGTACGTTTGATGCTTGATCGGTTGGATCGCGATGACGTTCGACTACGTCAACCGCGTCACTAGACGCTTCCGCTTTCGGTCTACGAGGGTACGTAGACACACTCTCCCCTCTCGTTGCTATGAATGTAGTAGATAAATCTTGCATGATCGTAGATTTTTTTTTTTGAAATACTACGTTCCCCAGCAGTGGCATCATGAGGCAGGTCTATGCGTAGATGATATGCACGAGTAGAACACAATGAGTTGTGGGCGATAATAGTTATACTGCTTACCAGCATGTCATACTTTGATTCGGCGGTATTGTGAGATGAAGCGGCAGGGACCAACATTACGCGTACGCTTACGCGAGACTGGTTTCACCGTTACGAGCACTCGTTGCTTAAAGGTGACTGGCGGTTGTCTGTCTCTCTCACTTTAGCTGAATCGAGTGTGGCTACGGCTCTACGCCCGGTCCTTGTGAAGGTTAAAACAACACATACTTAACGAAAAATCGTTGTGGTTTTGTATGCGTAGGTAAGAACGGTTCTTTCTAAGCCCGTAGCAGCCACGTAATACTTGCAACAACAAAGTAGAGGACGTCTAACTTGTTTTTGCAGGGCATGTTGTGATGTGATATGGTCAAGGCGTGATGAGTTATACATTATTGTACGAGATGATCATGTTTTGTAAAGTTATCGGCAACTGGCAGGAGCCATATGGTTGTCGCTTTATTGTATGAAATACACACTCGCCATGTAATTGCTTTACTTTATCACTAAGCGGTAGCAATAGTCGTAGAAGCAATAGTTGGTGAGACGACAACGATGCTACGATGGAGATCAAGGTGTCGCGCCGGTGACGATGGTGATCATGATGATGCTTTGGAGATGGAGATCAAAAGCACAAGATGATGATGGCCATATCATGTCACATATTTTGATTGCATGTTTTGTTTATCTTATTATGCTTCTTATTTTGCTTAGTTCGGCGGTAACATTATAAGATGATCCCTTACAAAAATTTCAAGGTACAAGTGTTCTCCCTGAGTATACACCGTTGCGAAAGTTCATCGTGTCGAGACACCACGTGATGATCGGGTGCGATAAGCTCTACGTTCAAATACTATGGGTGTAAGACAATTTTGCACATGCAGAATACTCGGGTTAAACTTGACGAGCCTAGCATGTACATACATGGCCTCAGAACACTGGAGAGCAATCATATAGTAGATATGATCAACATAAGATGTTCACCATTGAAAACTACTCCATCTCACGTGATGATCGGACATGGTTTAGTTGATTTGGATCACGTGATCATTTAGATGACTAGAGGGATGTCTATCTAAGTGGGAGTTCTTAAGTAATACGATTAATTGAACTTTAATTTATCATGAACTTAGTCCTGATAGTATTTGCAAATTATGGTGTAGATCAATAGCTCGCGTTATAGCTCCCCTATGTTTTGATATGTTCCTACAGAAAAACTAAGTTGAAAGATGTTAGTAGCAATGATGCGGACTAGGTCCGTGATATGAGGATTATCCCCATTGCTGCACAGAAATATTATGTCCTTGTTGCACCGCTAGGTGACAGATCTATTGCAGGAGCAGATGCAAACATTATGAACGTTTGGCAAAGCTCAATATGATGTCTACTTAATAGTTTAGTGCACCATGCTTTACGGATTAGAACCGGGACTTCAAAAACGTTTTGTACACCACAGAGCATATAAGATGTTCCAAGAGTTGAAATTAGTATTTCATACTCGTGCCCGTGTCAAGAGGATGAGACCTCTGACCGTACTTTGCCTACAAGATGGAGGAGAATAGCTCAACCAGTGAGCATGTGCTCAGATTGTCTGGGTACTACAATTGCTTGAATCAAGTGGGAGTTAATCTTCTAGATAAGATAGTAATTGACAATGTTCTCTAGACACTATCACCAAGTTAGAACTTCGTGATGAACTATAATATGCAAGGGATGCAAAATTTTATTCCCTAGCTCTTCGCGATGCTGAAATCGGCGAAGGTAGAAATCAAGAAAGAGCATCAAATGTTGATGGTTAACAATACCACTTATTTCAAGAAAATGGCAAAGGGATAGAAGGGGAACTTCAAGAAGAATGACAAGCAAGTTGTCACTCCCATGAAGAAACCCAAAGCTAAACTCAAGCCTGAAACTAAGTCCTTCTACTGCAAAGGAAATGGTCACTGGAAGCGGAACTGCCCTAGATACTTGGCGGATAAGAAGAATGGCAAAGTGAACAAAGGTATATTTGATATACAGATTATTTATGTGTACTTTACTAGTGTTCATAGCAACCCATGGGTATTTGATACTGGTTCAGTTGCTAAATTTAGTAACTCAAAACGAGAGTTGCAGAATGAACAGAGACTAGTTAAAGGTGAAGTGATGATGTGTGTTGGAAGTGGTTCCAAGATTGATATGATCATCATCGCACACTCCCTATACTTTCGGGATTAGTGTAGAACCTAAATAAATGTTATTTGGCATTTGCGTTGAGCATGAATATGATTTGATCATGTTTGTTGAAATACAGTTATTCATTTAAAGTCATAGAATAATTTTTATTCTGTTTACATGAATAAAACCTTCGATGGTCATACAGCCAATGAAAATAGTTTTTTGGATCTCGATCGTA
>LR738715.1:773538256-773554724 GCA_902687465.1 Secale cereale
GGGGGGGGGGGGCCTTTCCTTCTCTCCTACTCCTCCTTCCCTTCCTCTCCTACTCCTACTAGGGAAGGGGGGAATCCTACTCCCGATGGGAGTAGGACTCCTCCTAGGCGCGCCATAGAGGGCCGGCCTCTCCCCCTCCTCCACTCCTTTATATACGGGGGTGGGGGGCACCCCATAGAGACAAGTTGATCATTGATCTTTTAGCCATGTGCGGTGCCCCCCTCCACAGAAACACACCTCGGTCGTATCCTTACAGTGCTTAGGCGAAGCCCTGCGCCGGTAGCTTCATCATCTCCGTCACCACGCCGTCATGCTGACGAAACTCTCCCGTGAAGCTCAACTGGATGAAGAGCTCGTGGGCCATCATCGAGCTGAACGTGTTCTGAACGCGGAGGTGTCGTACGTTCGGTGCTTGTTCGGTTGGATCGCGAAGACGTTCGACTACATCAACCGCGTCACTAGACGCTTCCGCTTTAGGTCGATGAGGGTACGTAGACACACTCTCCCCTCTCGTTGCTATGCATCTAGTAGATAGATCTTGCATGATCGTAGGATTTTTTTTGAAATACTACGTTCCCCAGCAGCGGATGCTTGCAATAGAGGTTAATCATAAGTGGGATGCTTGTCCAAGTAAGGGCAGCACCCAAGCACCGGTCCACCCACATACCAAATTATCAAAGTAAAGAACGCAAATCATATGAACGTGGTGAAAACTAGCTTGACGATAATTCCCATGTGTCCTCGTGAGCGCTTTTCCTTATATAAGAGTTTGTCCACGCTTGTACTTTGCTACAAAAAGGATTGGGCCATCTTGCTGCACCTTATTTACTTTTACTACTTGTCACTTGCTACCAATTACCCTATCACAAAACTATTTGGTACCAATAATTTCAATGCTTGCAAGAAATACCTTACTGAAAACTGCCTATCATTTCCTTCTACTCCTCGTTGGGTTCGACACTCTTACTTATCGGAAGGACTACGATAGATCCCCTACACTTGTGGGTCATCAAGACTCTTTTCTATATCTAGTCATGATCATTATATATAGGCATCACGTCCGTGACAAGTAGACCGAAACGATTCTGCATCTACTACTAATACTCCACACATCGACCGCTATCTAGCATGCATCTAGAGTATTAAGTTCATAAGAACAGAGTAACACCTTAAGCAAGATGACATGATGTAGAGGGATTAACTCAAGCAATATGATATAAACCCCATCTTTTTTATCCTCGATGGCAACAATACAATACATGCCTTGCTGCCCCTGCTGTCACTGGGAAAGGACACCGCAAGATTGAACCCAAAGCCAAGCACTTCTCCCATTGCAAGAACTATAGATCTAGTAGGCCAAACCAAACTGATAATTTGAAGAGACTTGCAAGGATATTATAATCATACATAAAAGTTTTCAGAAAAGAATCCAATATTGTTCATAGATAATCTTGATCATAAACCCACAATTCATCGGATCTCGACAAACACACCGCAAAAAGATTACATCGAATAGATCTCCTCGAAGATCGAGAACTTTGTATTGAGATCCAAAGAGAGAGAAGAAGCCATCTAGCTAATAACCATGGACCCGAAGGTCTGTGGTAAACTACTCACAACTCATCGGAGAGGCTATGGTGTTGATGTAGAAGCCCTCCGTGATCGATGCCCCCTCCGGCGGAGCTCCGGAACAGGCCCCAAGATGGGATCTCACAGGTACAGAAGGTTACACCGGTGGAATTAGGGTTTCGTGGATTGCCTCAATGTTTTCAGGGTATGAGAGTATATATAGGCTGAAGAGGCACGTCAGGGGAGCCAGAGGGGGCCCACGAGGGCGGGGGCGTGCCTACCCCCTAGGCGCGCCCCTGCCCTCATGGCCACCTCCTTTGCTTCCTGGCGTGTACTCCAAGTCTTCTGTGTTGATATTGTTCCAAAAATATGTGTCCCGAAGGTTTCATTCCGTTTGGACTCCGTTTGATATTCCTTTTCTGCGAAACACTGAAATAGGCAAAAAAAACACAACAATTTGCACTGGGCCTTGGGTTAGTAGGTTAGTCCCAAAAATAATATAAAAATGTATAATAAAGCCCATTAAACATCCAAAACAGAATTATAATAGCATGGAACAATCAAATATTATAGATACGTTGGAGACGTATCAACCACCACTGCCTATGGTGGTAGAGGTAAATTCTCTAATGAAATTCAATGACAATGATAATCCTCACAATAGCACCCTAGCCAATGCCTTCATGAGTTTGAAAATTACATTCAGAAACAAGATCACTTCAATACTAATGTTACGAAACAATTGAAATACAATTCTGATATGATTGCTCGCTTGAGTGACTTGTTATTTAGAATTTCAAATGATGTTAGAGGTGTTGGAAAACATGCTTCTATGGTTCAAACTCAATTAGAACAAGTTGCTAAATCTCAAAGAGAATTTCTTGATGAAATGAATCATAATATGCATGACTTTGTTGTTAGAGTTGCAACTAGAGGAGGTAAAATGACTCAGGAACCACTTTATCCTGAGGGACACCCAAAAAGAATTGAACATGATTCACAAAGAAATAACACCACTGCACCTAGTCCTTCCAAAAGAAAAAGAAAAAGAAAAATGATAGGACTTTGCATACTTCTAGTGAACCTAAAATAGAAAAAGCTCCTGATAATGATAATGAAACTTCTATCTCCGATGCTGAAACTCAATCTGGTAATGAACACTCACTTAATGATAATGAAAAAGATAATGATGAGGTTCGCAAAGACTATCAACCAATCAATGATAAAAAACCAGACAATGATGTTGAGATAGAACCACCAGTTGATCTTGATAACCCACAACCTAAGAAAAAAAGGTATGATAAAAGAGACTTCATTGCTAGAAAACACGGTAAAGAAAGAGAACCGTGGGTTCAAAAACCTATGCCTTTCCCACCCCAGTCAACTAAAAAGAAAGATGATGAAGAATTTGATCGCTTTGCTGAAATGCTGAGGCCAGTCTTTTTGCGTACTCGCTTGACTGATATCTTGAAAATGCCTCCTTATGCAAAGTATATGAAAGATATCATCACAAATAAGAGAAAAATACCGGAAGCTGAGATCTCCACTATGCTTTCTAATTACACTTTTAAAGATGGAGTACCTAAAAAACTTAGAGATCCGGGTATACCAACTATACCTTGCTCTATAAAAAAGAATTATGTGAAAACTGCTTTGTGTGATTTAGGAGCTGGTGTTAGTGTTATGCCTATCTCCTTATATAAAAGACTTGACTTGAATAATCTCACACCTACTGAAATATCTTTGCAAATGGCTGACAAATCAACTGCCATACCTATATGTATCTGTGAGGATGTGCCCGTTGTTGTTGCTAACGTTACTATTTTGACTGACTTTGTTATACTTGAGATGCCCGAGGATGATAACATGTCGATTATCCTCGGTAGACCCTTCTTGAATAATGCATGGGCTGTTATTGATTGTAATAAAAGCAAGGTCACTTTTCATATTAATGGTAATGGGCATACGGTGCACTTTTCGACGAAACAATTCCAAGTAAATGGTATTAATGTTATTGAAAAATCTCCGATAATCACTATTGGAAGTTTTCAAATACCTCTACCCCCTGTCAAAAGGAATTATGAAATGCTTATTGTTGGGGGCATTCATATCCACATTGAGGTAACTTGGTGATTTACGAAAGTTCTTCGGTTTCATGCTAATCAAAAGTGGTTGTTAATAAGACCTGATCAACCTTATTAATGAATCATTTTTGAGTAGCATGAAGTTGATGAATTTAATAAGCACTACCTTCTATCCTTACCTTTCGTTTTCGGTTTTTATTAGACAAATAAAATAAAATAAAATGCTTTGTCTATTTTCTGAATTTCCCGTGCAATAAAAAACTGACCAAAATATAAAAGTTCTCAGAATGCCCTAAAAATTTAATACGCTTTTTTTTTGAATATTTCTGAATTTCTGGTGCAAATAATACCAGAGGGAGGTGCCCCAGGTGGGCACAACCCACCTAGGCGCGCCAGGACCCCCAGGCGCGCCCTGGTGGGTTATGGTCCCCACGTGGATCCTCTCACTTATCTCTTTAGCCTACATCATCTCTTACCTCCAGAAAAAAATCTCCATTGCCATCTCTCCCGTGTTCTTGAGCTCAAACCCGCGGATTTCGATCTCTTTGCTCGAAGCTCCGTTTCCGAAACTGTTTCGGGGGATTGTTGCTTGGTATGTGACTACACCATTTGTCCAATTAGTTTTTGTTTTAGTGGTTTATACTTTGCATAATTAGCTACTCCTGGTGCTGCTGTAGATGTGCTTGCATGTTGAATTGTTAGAGTTCTAAGTAGTTTGAATGATTGCTATGGCTTCTACGTATCCCTATGAGTAGTTGCTAACAATTTTATAAAGTTTTGTTGAAAAATTATTGTCACCCCAAACATTTTATTTTCAGAAAATTGTACGCGGACATGATGAACCTATTTGGAAGGAGTTCTTCGAGGAGACGATCCTCGGGGGCATCTTCTAATGATAGTTTTGCTCGCCGATCTTATGTTGAACCAAGTAAAAGTTCCACACGAGATGCCGCCACCAAAACATGCTTATGGCCTTATGAGGATTATATGGTGTGTGTGGGCATTAAGGAGGAATTTGAGCAATGTGTTCACAATGCCGGCCTCGGTCCCTCCCTTTCAAATAAGTGTGAACAACGCCAACTTCTCACTGAATCATTTGTTAAAGGATTTAAATATTTTTCACGAGAGTCTAGGGTGTCGTTTATGCTTTATGATAATCCATTTACTATCTCACTGGAGAATTTTGCTTACCATTGCAAACTGCCATTTTGGGGTTCGCTTGATGAACCACCGAAGGCTGAGTACGAATCTCTCTTGAATAGTCTCTGTTACGGTGAAAGGAGGGGAGTGATACAAGGTAGAATAAAGAGAATTCATTTTCCCGCAATTCAGTACTTTGCATTATTCAACGGGAAATGCATAGTAGGCAAGCAAGATTGTAGTACACTTTGTGCTCCGGACTTGAGCCTCATTCACACCGCTCTCACTGGTGAAAGGAATTATAACCTTGGAGCGATTGTTGCATGCAGACTTCAGCATAACGCTAACAGTGGCTGGTTCTATGGTGGAATTTATGCCACGCATTTAGCACGAGGGCTTGGTGTCTCACCTTTGCCCTTTGATCCTATCCTACCCACACGGTACTTAGATTTTGGCATCCTGAAAGATCATAAAATCCTGAAGGGAAAGATTCATGATTTCACTTATAATCTAATGTTTACCTCAGCATTTTTTATGGACACATATTTGCCTGCGCCTACTCTTTTTGACTATAACAACAAGAGAAGATATTTTGTTCTTGAGAGCGAGGCCCGAGCTCACAACGCAGCAGTGGTGGCGGCACGGCAGGCCGGGGCATCCGCACCCAGAACCTCTGTGAGCTACCACACTGACCACTATCCAGGCTACTGATCGATTACCAACTTAGGCCAAAAGCCTAAGCTTGGAGGAGTACGTGTTTTTCACTGCCATTACATTCATGACCACTTATCATTCTATTGTCGGTGTTCACACTCTTTCCTTGTATCATTCATGCTTAAATTTATTTTCTTGCTTTCTTCTTGTGAGTTTGAAAAACCTTAGAAAAACAAAAAAAATTAGTTGTAGTCAATTTACTTTCTATGCATGCTTAGTGGTAAGATTAAAAAGAAAATCCAAAAAGATTACCTTGTTCTTCTTTTGCTTGTTGGGAGCTTTCCCATGTAAATAGTTTTTCTCGTTTTTGCTTTCCCTCTTGTCACCCACGCGATGAGAGCAGACACCCCACAATAGCACGACGATGCAACACAGGTGAAATCATAGCCACTTGTCGCATGCTAATGAAGGCACGGCGTTTTAAGAGCACGGGAGGGGGGGGGTTGAAACGTATAGTCTCATCCCGGTTATGGAGGGTGTGTTGAGCGAACATAAATGGTGGGCTCTTTCACACACCATTAAGAGGTTGAACATTTTTTTGCTTTTGCATTTTCTTTCTTTGTTTTCTTTTATCATTTTAGTTTTTTTCTTTTCAAATTCATGCGTGGGCTCTTTCACACACCATTAAGAGGTTGAACATTTTTTTGCTTTTGCATTTTCGTTCTTTCTTTTCTTTTATCATTTTAGTTTTTTCTTTTCAAATTCATTAATATTATTTGAAATCTGGGAATATTGTTCAAATCATTGAACATTTTCTATAATTCATAACATTTTTTCTGCCTTTTCATTTTCGTTTTTTTATTTTAGTTTTTTATTTTCAAATTCAAGAATATTATTTGAAATTTGGGAATAGTTTTCAAATCATTGAACATTTTCTGTAATTCATAACATTTGTTTTCAAAATCGGAATGGATATTTTGAATTTAACAACATTTTTTGCATTCACCATCAAATTTTGAAATATGGGAACATTTTTTGAAATCTAGGAACATTTTTTTAAATACATGATCATTTGTTGGGATCGTGAACATTTTCCAAATTCGTCAATATATTTTTTATAAGACATGTAGCAGGCTGTAGCAAGTTTCTCTCAGGTCGAAAGTCATATTCTGCTCGCGAGCTCATTTGAGCTTGCGATGATCAGTAAAATCATAAAATGAAAAACATAAAAAAAATTCCCAATTTTTTATATGATTAATTTTGAGAAATGTTTTAAGTGCTTGCAAAGTTCAGCATGAAATCACATTCGTGTAAGTCATGGCAACAAGTACAAAATCAGCACTTCAAAATGCTTTCGAAAATAACACTTTTGGAGCATCGATTTTTTTTGCCATGACTTCCGCAAATGTGATTCTTTGATGTATTTTTGTAAGCACTGAAAACTTTTCCCAATGTTTGCCCCATAAATGTTTTAGAGTTTTTCGATTTTTTTGGGAATTTACTGTTCGCCGAGCTCATTTGAGCTCGAGCTCAGAAGCTCTGCGTCCCTCTCAGGTGAGCTTTTTTTTTCGAGGGTACGCCAATGGCGTACCTTAGCTTTATAGAAGGTAGAGTAATATGTACAAGAGATTACAAATGCTAGCTAGGAGTCACATATCGACCCTAACTCCGCCTCCACTCCACTCCCTAGCTATACACGACTACTCTATTATGGTTTGTCCTCCGAAAGCTCCTGCTGTGGCCCAAGTCCTGAGATCATCAAAGATTGCGCCTGCAGTATCCCACTCGCTCTTGATCATGCCCGTGCCGAAGACCCTCGCGTTCCTTTGCTTCCATAGCGTCCAGCAACTTAACATCACGAAGGTGTCAAATCCTTTCCGAGACTTCTTCTCTATATGCTTTCTCGTATCCGTCCACCACTGCACCAATCTTGAGTCATAGTTTGGGCAGAAGCCTGCCATCAAACCTATCTTGGTCAGGCTGCATGACCACACTTGCCGCGAGAATACGCACTGTAGCAAGATGTGGTCAACCGTATCCTCCTCCTGGTCGCACAAGTAGCATTTAGAGGTTTGGTTTTGAAGTCCGTGTCTGGTTCTCCTGTACGAGGTCCACAGGCGATATTGCACGGCTAGCCACATGAACAGCTTGCTTGTGAGTGGTGCCCAACATTTCCATATGGCTTCGAAAAAATGGAATCTGACTCCTCCTTCGCATAACATCTTGTACGCAGACGAAGTGGTGTAAACTCCAGACGTGTTCCAAGCCCAGATGGGTCGGTCCTCGACCTGATCATCCAAATGGACTTCCAATAGAATCTCCCTGAGGCCAATGAACTGGCTAAGGCCCTTAGTGCAAAGGTCACCTACTACGTCGTCCATCCAAGAGTGCATGTTCAGAGCATCACGCACAAGTCTCCTGTTAGCCACTTGTGTCCGTACCTTTGCCACCAGCAAGGGGGCGAGGTCTGCTATGGTTGCTCCATGGATCCATCGGTCTTTCCAGAACAAGATCTTTCTCCCCGATCCGACATGCCATTTTACTAGGCTCCGAAAAGCTTGATCCACATTTTTATCCGGGCCTAGACTTAGACCTTGCCATGGCCGGGAATTATCTGTGCGTCTCAGCCATTCCCATCTAAGTCTTAAGGCGATACCGTGCTTCTGCAGATCCATAATACCCAGGCCTCCGAAGTGCTTGGGCCTGCACACTCTGGCCCATGAGACGACACATTTGCCTCCATTCACCGCATCGGTTTCGGCCCAGAAAAAAGCGCGGCAACCTTTGTCCACTCTCTCTAGAGCCCATTTAGGCGCTTCCGCAATCATAAGGTGATGTGTAGCGCGTGCCCTCATTACTTGATTGACGAGAATTAGCCTCCCCGGCCTTGTCACGAGTCCCCTTTGCCATCCTGGCAGTATGTGGAGAGCCGTGTCAAAAATCGGCTGCCATTCCGACCTTTTGAGCTGCTTGATGCCAAGCTGGAGACCAAGATATTTGCATGGGAAAGTGTCTATTTTCCATGGCAGGGCTGACTGAACAAGCTATACGTCCTCATTCTCCGCTCTGATCATGATAGCCGCAGATTTGGAGAAGTTTACTTTGAGCCCGGATGCTACTCCAAAAATGGCGAGAATATCCTTGACGCACATGAGATCCGACCAAGTTGGTTTTATGAAGAGCACCACATCATCCGCATAGAGTGACAAGCGCTGCATTGGGCTGCATCCATTAATGGTACTAAGCACTCGTGCCTCATGCGCCTTGGTGATAATTGTCGTGAGCACGTCCATGGCAATGACAAACAACAGGGGGATATCGAGTCTCCTTGTCTCAGGCCTTTAGCATGCATGAACTTACCGCCAGCACATCCGTTCACTAACACTCTCGAGCTGGCGGTGGTGAGGAAGATCGCAATCCAAGAGATCCAGCGCTCCGAGAAGCCCTTGGCTCTCAACACCTCGAACAAAAACGGCCATGCCAGCGAGTCGAATGCTTTGGTAATGTCGAGCTTGAGCATTACACCTTTGGCTTTCCTCCTATGCATCGTGCGCGTCATTTGTCGAACCAAGAGGAAGTTGTCATGCAAACATCTACCCTTGATGAAAGCGGACTGATTCGTCTGAACAAGCTCTCCCATGCGCGGCCTTAGCCTGGCAGTCAGCAGCTTAGAAGCAATCTTGGGCATACTGTGTACAAGGCTAATCGGTCGGAAGTCGGACACCGTGCTTGCCTCCGGGGTTTTAGGTATAAGAGTGATCAGTGTCTGGTTTAATCTTCCAAAACCCCTACCATTGCCAAGAAAGAACTTGTGGATCACAGCTATAAGATCCGCCTTGATAACCTCCCACGCCTTTTGAAAGAAGATGCCAATGAATCCATCCGGCCCAGGTGCTTTGTCCGAAGGCATGTCCTTGATAACCGCCCAAATTTCCTCCTCCGAGAACACTCAATCTTGATCTGAGAGGTCAACGGCCGTGACGCCAAGCCCCTCCAGGTCAAGCCTGAATTCACGTGCCCTATCCCGACCTAGCAGATCCTTGTAAGCTTCATAGAATGCATCCTCCTTTCCCTTCTGGTCCGTGATGGTGCGCCCATCAATGCATAATGAAGGGATGTAATTTTTCATGCGCCTCCCATTGGCTACCAGGTGAAACAACCGCGTGTTGGCATCTCCTTCACGCAGCCAAGTGATTCTGGACCTCTGTCGCGCAATAGATCTCTTGAGAGACGCCAGCCCAAGCACTAGCTGCTTTAAAGTTTTCCTAAGCCATCCCTCCTCCCTAGTCAGGGCACGGCTCTCCTGGGCGCTGTCGAATCGCGTGATGACAATGTTCGCAATCGCAATTTGCAGCTTGATGTTGCCAATCTCCTTTTGCCCCCATGTAGCCAGAACACGTGCAGTGTTACGTAGCATGATATCTAAGCGCAAGAAAGGGTCAGTGATGTCTGGGTCGCAGACCCATGCTTCCTTAACAACGTCCAAGAAACCCTCCATTTTGACCCAGAATTTTTCAAAACGGAACCTTCTCCTCGCATGCATGTGCTCCTCAAGAGCAAGATGAAGTGGGCAATGATCGGAATGTTCGGTCGATAACGCTTGCAGTAAACACTCCGGATGGTCAAGCTCCCAATCCACGGAGACAAAGGCCCGATCTATCTTTGTGAGCGTGGGCGTCTCCCTTTCGTTACTCCACGTGAACTTGCGTCCGTGCAAGAAAAGCTCCTTGAGCGCGTTATCATCTACAAAGCGTTTGAACTTCCCCATCATTCTTCTGTCAAGGTTGGCGTTGTTTTTATCTGTCGCATAGAGAATGAGGTTGAAGTCTCCCATGATAAGCCACGGCCCTGGACATAAGGATCTACGCTCCGAGAGCTCATTGAGGAAGTTGATTTTCCGCTCATTCTCCTGGGTCCGTAAACAATGGTGAGCCACCATGGCACGCCCTCCTTGGGCGAAACGTATGCCGAGATGCTATGAGTGTCATTGACATAATTAGACAATAGGACCCGTGTGCTGTCCCATGCCACAAAGATACCACCTCTAGTATCCGACGCCGGTAAGTAGGTAAAACCATCATAGTTTAGACCCAAGCATTGCGTGATTACAAAGGTGTCCACCACCTCAAGTTTCATTTCTAGAATACAAACAATCGCCGCACGAGTAGAGTCCATGAAACTCATAAGCGCCTTCCTTTTAGCCGGGCTATTAAGACCTCTAACATTCCAACAAACTAACTCCAATGCGTTGAAAGACATCTGGATGTTATGTCTCCAACTCCATGGCACCAAAGTGCCAGCTACGCCAGGATCGGCGCGTCCATCACTGCCTCCTCCATTAGGTTTAGTGGTATCGCCTTCCCGAAGATCGCCGCAATGGCCCTCAACTGCGGTTCCTGTAGAGGTGAGTCGAAAACATCACGTAGTTGACCTAGAGCATCTTCAGAGACCGCCAAATCATCACAGTCCAGACCTAGAGTTTTCATAAGAACTGTTTCAACTATCGAGGCCTTCGTCTTCCTGGAGCTGGAGGCGCAGACCGAGCGAGTTGTGCGACGTGGAGTGAACGGGTCTTGACCTGGCTTGACCCCTTCAGTCCTTCGAACTCCTTGAGCAGCGGCGGTGCTAGTTTCTTCAGCAACCCAGCACATAAAGTCTTGATGTTACTGAGCGCAGCAATTTCTTTCGCGGAGAGGGATGCCTCATGGCGCTGGGTGTTGTAATCACCAGATGCCTCTACATCGCCATTACGAACAGCTTCGTGCATGCATGCATGTGTTCCGGCTACGTTGGGCTCCTCCAGAATCGTGCCCAGCTCCTGTTCACAGGGCCCAGGCCCTTGCAGGCATGCATGTGCTCCCGCCGCAGTGGGCTCCTCGAGAGTCGTGCCCAACTCCTGTGCACTTGGCCCAGGCCCCATCACGATATCGTTAGTCTTTTCCGATATTACCGTTGTCGCTATCTGGAGCGCCTCATCGATTGGTGCCCAGCCAGCAGCAAATTTGCCCAGCAGCGGAGCCAGAGGACCCACCTCCCCCACCTTGTCAACACTTGCGCGGGAAAGTATAGTGGCGGCCCTCACCAACTCAGTAGCGGGCAGGACGACGGGATATGAAATCTCCAAAGCGGCCTCGGGGCGCGTCACCACCAGATGGTCAAAAGTCGCCTTATCCGGGCCCAGCAGCCCTGGCGCAGAGGCAGTTGCCTTATCCGGGCCCAGCAGCCCTGGCGCAGAGGCCGCCTCCTTGGTCACCTGGCATGGTGGGGTCACACAGCGCCTGCCTGGATCTTCTGCGGCAAAGCGCACCACCGGCACAACGGAGGCAGACCGCTCCACCGGATCAGCTGTAGCAGGCCACACCTCCGGCGTAACATGGGTCACAACTACCACATCTCCCTGGCATGGTCCAGGCACAGCGGCCGTGGAGACCACGGGGGCACTGGCCGGCATGTCCCTGCGGCGAGACATCGGTGGCAGCCGCCAATGCAACGGACCAATTCTACCAACCAAGGCCTGTTTGTAAGTAACTCCATGCGTACCACTGCTTGGCGCTCCGCCGCGGTGATCGCGAGTGCCCCTCGACCACGGTAGGACGCGCCAATCTCCCCGGCCAGAGAAGTCCCCGGAGCTCTCCGGCAAACCACTCTGCCCGCTCCCATCAGAGCTGGGAGACCTGAACCAGCGCTCCGGACCCTCGTGCTCACGCAACCTGCCGATGTGGATGAGAATTTTGTACTCCAGCAGTCCACGGCTCGTCGACAACCTTGCAGCAGGGCCACCATATTCCTCCGGCTCTGGCACCCAAAGCCGTTTTTCAACTGGCACAACATCCGGATCAACGCACCATGCTCGCAGCTTGAAGAGGGAAAGATTTTCACGATTCTCAGTCTCCGGGGCCAAGCTCTCCACCAGACACGATGAGCTGAGGAGCTCGGCTGCCGTCTCCGTCGTCCACGCATGGGATGGAATGCCTTCGATCATGAGGTCGACTTGGGTGCGCATTACCCTAGACACTGTTTGCGCCTGCTTCAGCCAAGGCTTGAGGAACAGCTTGAAGTAACCATACTCGATAGTGCCCGCCGCCAACGCCTTGTTACGCAGCTCCGGCGAGGCGAAGATCACCAGGAAGTCCTCGGGATGGTACTTGTGGACAGAGAAGCAATTGAGGGGGATGCGCAGTGCAGTCGACACCCCATCCGTCGCTTCTCGACAGGACACTTGAGGCCGGGTGCCACCCACGTACGCCACCACCGCCAGCCGCAGCCGCTGCTCAAGATCCTCCATTTCCGGAGTCCTTCGGAGCACGCAAATGGCAGGAGGCGCGATCTCAACAGCCACCGCAGATGCCTGCCTGAACCCCACAGGTGCGGTGTCGACCGGTACTGGCGAGGAGCGCTCCAGCGGAGCGGTCTGCCTAGTCACCGGCGACAGCCTGTTCGTGGGTCCGGCCTGCATCGATTGCTGTGAGCAGCGCGCAACCTTGGCCACTGCCTCCCGCCGGAGATCTTCTTCCGACCTAGGACTCCGCGGCCTCTTGCACGCCGTAGAGATGTGTCCTTCCAGACCGCACCTGATATAGAGCGGCGGAAACTCGCAGTCTTCCCGACGGTGACCTTCTCGGAAGCAAGCGAAGCAGAGACCAAAGAGGTCCGCCGGAATTTCTCTCCTTTCCAGAGACGACGTCGGCGAGCGCGGCCGGGATCCACTCTCCGCGGCCAGCTTCCGAAGCGCCTTCCTTTTGCGCCAGAGCGCCTTGCGGGACGGCCCCGGCTTGCGCCAAGGCGCGACGGAATCCGCAGCAGGCCCCTCCATAGCTGGAGCCGGCGCACCTCCAGCGTCGGTGGACACGGCGTCAGATCCCGACGAACCTGACAAGCCCAGGCCAGAAACGATCGGTCGCAGCCGCGTCGACACCGAAGCAGGGCTGGCTGGACCCGGATCCATGGCGGGGCCGGTCCTCAGGTCGGGCGCCGCGGGAGGGGAGGGAGGGGAGGTCTGGGCCCGGGCGACCGCAGGCAGGGAGGGGAGGTGCCGGAGTTAGGGGGCCGCCGGCAGGAAGGGGAAGGTGGACGCCGGGGCCGGAGTGGCCGCCGGCGGGGGACGGGGGGAGGAGCGGGGCTCAGGGGTCGCGGGGCTCAGGGGTCTGGGCCTATAGCACTACCTAGCCTCCTCAGGTGAGCTTCTATGTGTTAACTTTTCCTTTCTTTTTTTCTTATCTTGCTGCTGTAGACAAATAATGAACGGTTCTTTTTGTGTGTAACAATGCTGAACTGTCGTGTTCTAATCGCCATTTCTGTAACAGTTTGAAACTTTCAAGCTTTCAGTACTTCTGTATTGATAGCACAGTACTCCCTCCGTAAATAAATTTAAGAGCATTTATAGATCACTAAAGTAGTGATGTAAACGTTTTTATATTTCTTTACCGAGGGAATAACATGGAAATTGCTGTCAACTCGTTTAGTTGCAGAGAGGGAGATCCTAGCCTGCACTGCACAACATCCTAAATTACATACAAATTCCATTAAAGCGGCAAGCTTTGTACACATTTCAAGCATGCTTACAAGGTGTTCACTGACAGTAAATTCGTCATCCATGCAATGCAAAACAAATCATCTTTGCACCCTCGAGACAGAAGACCCAAAATGCACTCCGAAGCTTCAGCTGCGGCAGCTCGCGAAATGGTGGCCATGGCCATGGGGTGCCGCTTGCTGGTGCGTGTTGGAATATCTGTAGTTATTATGTACAGGAGGTGCGGCACATGCAAACCGATTGCCGGTGGAAGATGTTTTCGTGGCGCGCGCGCAACGCTCAACGCGCTTCCGACTGCTGCTCTGATCGACGAATGGCACTCGGTTTGCTCACCGCCTCACCGCCGGAAGATCTATATAAGCTTTGATGGGACACCTCGTTGTACGCCCTCGCTTTCTTCCAATCCTCCCCCAACTTCTCCATCCAAAGATCACCAAAAATCCACTGCCATGGCCGCGCAGATGAGCCCGCTCCGCCGGTGGAAGCGCTTCTTCGGCGCCTTCGACACCGTCGACGCCGCCATCGAGGCCGCCGACCCTGACATGTGCCGCGACGAGCTCCGGCGCGCCAGGGGCGACGTCTTTGAAAGGCTCTGCAACACCGCCGACAACGGCAAGGCGGAGAAGCTCTGCGGGGTTCTCGACGGCTTGATGGCAGAGTCCCTCGAGACGCTGCGGTTGACTCCGGTGACGCCCAAGGTGCTTGCCACCACGGACCTCGCCAAGGCCGTCCGTGCGTTGCAGAAGCACGAGTCCGAGCGGGTCCGCGTCCTCGCCAGGGGCATCGTGAGCGGGTGGCGGGCGTCCGCCCTGGACGACCTCGCCGAAGACAACTTCGACGTGCCTCAGCCCAAGGAGACCGTCGAGCAGCAGCATGTCGGCGCAACGACGACGGAGCGGCCTTCTTCCATCGAGATCGATCAGCAGCATGCCTCGGCCGATGTTGGCTCGAAGAAGAAGAAGAAGACGGTGGAGATCAGCAGCAAGGCGTCCGGTCTCGCCGTCGGCATCAATATGGCGAAGCCCAAGGAGGTCACCGCCCGTCCGCATGTCAATGTCTCGGCCGATCCAGACGCCAAGGCAATGGAGGCCGCAAAACGCAAACTCCATGAGAGGTACCAACAAGCATCGGACGCGAAGCGGCAGCGCAGGGTACAGCTCGTGGAGGCGCCGGAGATGGTGAAGCAGAGGCGGGAGAGAAGCCTGGCCGGGTGCGCCAGCTCGATGCTCAAGAGAACCTTCTCCGTCAGTCACCACACCACCGGGCAGCTTCACGGGGTTTAGCAGGCTAGGCAGAGTTGAACTGGTTATCAATCTGTAAAACTGTAGAAACCATTGTAATCGTTGCATGTCGTCTTGTAATCGTTGCATGTCGACAGAAGAAACCATTTGTAAACTGCTGATCAGAAAATTAAACAGAGCATGACCAATTCAGATGATGCAAACTGTAAAACTGTAGAACTGCTGTTGATCATGGATGATCAATTCAGATAAGCATCAGAACTGCTGCTGCTCATCATGGTGATGTAAAACTGTGTGTGACAGATGCAAACCAATTCAGGTTTATGTAGATAAAATTCCTAGTTGTATGATCTCTTGATGGTCTCTTAAAATTAAAATCAGTAGATGAAATTCCTAGTAGTTTGATCTCTTCATATGCAAACCAATTCCTTAAAATTACCATTAAATTCCTAGTTGTATGATCTGTTGAGATGCAAATCTGCAAGTTTACTGGAGTATACAAAGATTGCTGGAGTATTGTGTTGAAACCTGCAAGTTTCAGGTTTCAGTAATTCGTAGGAATTCATAGGACGCCGTTACCCCCGCGTAGTTCACCTTGTCGCCCGCCCTACCAGTACGCCTCAAAGCTCCCCCCTTTTGCCTGATCCTATGCTTGTGGGTTCACTGACGGTGCCAGTGCCGGAGCTACCAATATAAAGTTGGGCGGGCCAAACTGAAATTGACGCTTGATCTAGGCTGAAATCTTGTAGTCCTATGTATTCATGGGGTGATCCTATGTATAGTTTTGTAGTTTTACTAAAAATCTGGGCGGGCCATGGCCTATTCGGCCACAACGTAGCTCCGCCAGTGGACGGTGCCACCCTCCGACGGCAGGTGCAGCCCCGCCAACCTCTTCCTAACATCGTGGTTCCAACCAGAATTGGCCTCTTCATCTACGATTCCGGATTTGGCGGCTATGGGACCGCTCAGCTTCAGGCCAGGGAGAGATACCTCCTCGGCTTGCCGGTGCTGGCAGCGACGGCACCCGCGGGTGTCGCTTTCCTTCTTGAAAGCGCTGCCAAGGCCTTCAGCTGTGCCCCTCTTCGAGCTCAGGGGAAACCCTAGGTCCGGATCTGCCGGATCGGATTGTGACGGTGTCTCGGCGTCGTCTTCCTTCCCAGAGGCACTATCTCGCTGGCTCGCGGTGTCCCCGGTTTTGGCTCGGACGATGTTGGAGTTCTTGTTGATTTGGCATCACCCTTTCGATCTGG
>LR738715.1:773554865-773580880 GCA_902687465.1 Secale cereale
TGTGTGTGTGTGTGTGTGTGTGTGTGTTGAAACCTGCAAGTTTCAGGTTTCAGTATGATAATATGATCTGGTTCGGTTAGAGAAAAATTCAGTTAGATTTTGTAAATGGACAGATCTTGCAAATACCATAGTCAAGTATACCTCCAAATTTTGTAAATTCAGTTAAACTATCAATAGGTAATCTGTACTCCAAAATGTTAGCAATGCTCCTCCACTGAATTTAGTTGATCTTTGTTAGCAAATATTTCAGTAAACATGATACTCCTAAAATGCAGTTTGCTTTCAGGTTTCAGTTTACTAGAAAAGGTGCCATGTCACCCATTTCTTGTTTGGCTGCCATGTTAACCAAACTAGAAATGGTGCCATGGCACCCATTTCTTGTTTGTCTGCCATACTCTTGTCTGGCGGTTATGGTACCATGGAGTACACATCTTTTGTCATTGATAGCGGCAGCACATAACTATGGATTTGAACTTGATGTGCCTCAAGAAGAAGATGAAGATGAAGCTATTGATTTGAACTTGATGCCTCAAAAAGAAGAAGATAAAGCTATCGATTTGAACTTGATGTCTCAGGAAGAAGCAGAAGAATATGAAGCTATTAATTTGAACTGGATGCCTCAAGAAAATGAACAAGCTCAAGAAGATGAAGCGGGTAATCCAAAAAGGAAACAATGGTCAGATAAGGAGAGGCATGGTGCTTACTTTGCTTTGCTAGTAATCAAGCTCAGACATGGATCTATTCAACTTGAGGACAAGCTGCTAGTCTTAACCCTGTTGAACATACAAGGTACTATATGTTGAAAGAATTTGGCAGACGCCAAAATGCAGATTGCCTTAGGCCAAGAAGTGGATGTATCAAACAAGAAGAAAGGAAGAGCTGGCCGAAAGAGAAAAGAGACGGATCTTTCAAGGACCTTGACAATCCCACTCAATAAAATAAGGACAGTTCAAGCTCTGGCATGATCTCTAGGTGTGGCCCGCTCGACCCTGCACAAGCATTTTTAGTTGAATGAGCTCAAGCGCATCACAAACATTATGAAGCCTTAGTTCAAGCCAACGAACAAGATTGCAAGATTGAAATTATGTATGTCCAAGCTTGATGAGCATTGGATCTCAACTTCCCGGCCTATTTTCAAGCGAATGACCAACATGGTGCATATAGATGAAAAATGGCATGGCATGCCTAGAGTGAAAAATAGTTACTATGTACTTCCAGGAGAACCTGAACCCAAGCGCACCGTGCAAAATACCAATAGCATTGGGAAGGTAATGTTCTTAACTATCGTGGCTAGGCCTCAATACAATGATGATGGGGACCTAACATTCAATGGAAAGATTGGTATTTGTGAATTTGTCGAAGAGAGTGAGGTAGTGTGAACAAGTCATAACAGAGTAAGGGGGGCGAGAGAGCTGAAATCAGTGAAAGTAACCAGACCTGTGTGCAGAGATTATCTCATCAGCAGAGTTATCCCAGTGATTCAAGATAAGTGGCCTGACGATGACGAGGGAAGAACAATCTTCATCCAACACGATAATACGAGGCCTTATGTCCTTCTTAATGATGAAGCTTTTCGAGAAGCCGTGGGACAAACTGATATAGAAATTCAATTGTGACAGCAAGCCCCAAATAGCTCCGAGTTCAATTGTTTGGACCTCTACTTCCACAACTCTCTCTCCAGTCTCTAGCCGACTGCAGATCACCTACAAATATCCAGGAACTAGTACATGGTGTGGAAGAGGAGTTTGAGAACTATAAGGACCACAAGCTGTTCAAAAGCTTTGTCACATTGCAAGCAGTTATGATTGAAGTTATGAAAGACAAAGGAAGAAATCAGTATAAGCTGCCACACTTGCACAAGGATCGTCATCAGAATGATGGAAGAGAAGCAATCAATGTATATTGCGATGGTCAACTAGTTGCTGATACCAAGGCCATTATAGAAGAAATGCAATAGGAAAGGGAAAGGAAGAAGTAGCTAGAGAAAGGAAAGGAAGCTCTAGTGATGCTCTAGGAAAGGGAACTGCATGTCATGTGTATGTCTTGTGTATTTGATTATAGGAATATTTTGGCAATAATGGATTTATTTGAATTATTTGATTTTATTGAATTTATTTGAATTCTTCTGATTTATTTGAATGTCTTGGAATTATCTGAATTATTTTTGAATTTGTATGATTTATTTGAATTGATTTTGAATTTGTTGGATTAATTTGAATTATTTCAATTAAACTGGAATATTGGAATAATTTCAATTAATTGGAATATTGGAATAATTTCAATTAATTGGAATTATTTGGGTTAATTTGAATAATTTGGATAAATTTGGTCACTACATGGCCAGTTGAAGCAATATGCTAACTATTCCATGTTCACTACATTACTCCATTAATTTCCATCTATATACGTATACTCTGGATAAGATTGAATTTGATCAAATATGAATTTATTTTAATTCAAACAACAACAAGGCTCTTGTGAACAACCTTGTTTGGACAAATAAAGGTTCAATACACCCATGTTAGGAGTACCTTCATTATGGAGATGTATTCTGACAGTACTAGTGGAGAGAGAGATGTATTCATACTCCTATGTACCAGATCTCCAAGAACAAATCAAGTGACGGTTCTTATAGGAATTGAGAACACAAGAATAAAGCATGATTGAATATGCATAAAGAGGACATGATCATGATCATGACACCTTTGCAAAACCAAATAGCCATGACTGGACATGATCATGATCATGACACTATAGTGTGCTTGAGAATTGCTAGAGTTACAGTCAAATACAGTCAAACAAGAATGCAAGCAAGCAAATTCATTCACAAAGATAGAAAAGAGTAGTCATTTTTGCTAAACTTTACAGTGCATACTTAGCGGTTCAGTTAACCACTCGAGGCAGAGTTTAGTACAGAGCTAACCACTCAATAGCATTCCTCTCCAGAATTTCTTCAGCTATATATGTACAGAGCTGGTATACCTTTCTAACCACACACATATTTACAGAGGTGAAGCATATCTCTATGTACAGAGCTGGTATACCTTTCTACATATATGTACACTACGTTGACCACGTAACATAAAGAAGGACGTCTTGATCATGTACAGAGCTGGTATACCTTTCTACATATATGTACACTACACACATATTTTATTGATTTTATTTAAATTAACGAGGAATTACTAAAGCTTCACACAGATCGCTCATAAACGAAATGATGAATGGATGATCAGAGGCTAAAACCAGAGCCTCAGCTCCAAGTCCACCTCGCCGTTGCCCACGGGAGCCGCTGCCTTCTGCGACCCACCGGCACGGCCGCCGTCGACTTGAGCGCCAGGTGGCGGTGCCTCGGACTCGCGGCGGCGGTGGACGTTCATGTGCCCTCCGAGCGCCTGTGCGGTGTCGAAGCCCCTCTTGCAGAAGCGGCACAGGTAAGACTCCTGAGCCCGCCTCGCAGCACTGTCCTCCGGCGAGCCCGCCTTGCCGACGCCGCCCCCCTCCATTGAACTCCAACCTTGCTAGCCGGAAGCTGGTTGATTCGTGTGTGGTGTGAGTAGCAAGTGTGGTGGATGGGACTTGTTGTGGTTGGATGCTTGGATGGATCTTAGGAACGCAGCAATGGCGGTATATATAGCGGTGGAGGCTGTGTGTGTGTAGTGTGTGCTGCGGGGGGAGTGCGCATGCTGGTCGGCGGCCATTGCCTAGCTTCAGGGAGCGGAAGACTGACCAGGCCGGCGGCCATTGCCGGCCTAGCTAGTTGGCAAATATAGCGTGGCGGTGCATGGGTGGGAATGCCGGTGCTGATGGGTAGGAATACCGGCCACCTGGATTTGATCATAGCAATACACTGTGTACGTACATGCATTGCTTCCCGGCATCCATTTCCTTTTCCAAGTAAAATCCTTTACTCCCCGCAAAAAAAAGTAAAATCCTTTACCATGCAAAACAAAAAAGTAAAATCCTTTGTTCGATGCAAAAGAAAAGTAAAATCCTTTGATTACGAGGCACGCATGGACGCGTCATTTATTTGTGTTGTGATTCATGAATGAACAAAAAAAAGAATAAATTATTATTTGTGCAAGAAAAATAGTTACCTAATTGCATGAACACGCACCGCGGAATTCTACGACTTATGAGTTATGACATTGTCTGCCGCACGCAAGGATGACATGTGTTCTTTTCTTCAGGTTAATAATGTTTTCGCTGCATTGTTAAGAATTATATTTCGGCATGGAGACGAGATTAAGAATTATATTTCCGCATGGATATGAGATTCACAAAATGTATCTTCCACTAAAGAAAGAATTTATAGAGGATGGTAGAAGCACACAAGAGTTTAACCCAACACACATTTACATATTAAGGGCATGTTCGGTAGTTGGCTAGCTTTCAGGTCCGCTAAATCTGCGCTAGAGCTGGGCCGAATGATTTTGCTCCAGGAATGCCACCGCCAAGTGACTCGATGGGTTACGTACTGGTTTGCTCAGGCAGGTTAGCCTGCTGGGCCGTGCGAAAAGCTAGATCGAGCAAGCCAAACAATTTTCCATTGATCACCATCCATGGAAGAACGTGGCATCAAGAAATAGAAACGAGATTTGCAGATCCAATGAAGCCGTAGAACATCTGAACATGCCCTAAGATACGTATAGACAAAATAAAGTGATATCCAAAGGTTCACAAGTCAAATAGATCAGTGGTCATGTGGACAATGGAAAAAGTAATTAAAAATGCATTCAAGTCAATGGAGATGCCATTGTCTTCTTCCTTCTGCATCCACCGGCACCGTGCTATGGGTAGAACTCGACGTCACTTATGGACATTTGGATCACCATTAGAGCCGGGATAACACTCTTGTAGCGGTTGGGAAGTCGCCGCTACAAATCAGAAGACACCGACAGTCGCTGTTTATTAGGAAATCGACACCCCAAGAAGAAAATTCCATAGAGATCCTATATAATGACCCAAGTCAGTCCAAGTGGAATTGGGGTACACAAACCTCACAAGCCCCCCAACAAGGCTGAGGATAGCAACCTTCAGCAATCGGAGCTATAGTTCAAGGAGTAAGATGCCTTGTTTCTTGCTCCACAAGACAGCGGCTCCAAGCAAAACCCACAGAAGGAAAATCCAGAATAGGGGATAGACCATCCCCCCACCCCCCGGCGCGCGGGCCGCCTCCTCGCAACGATGCCAGTAAGCACCACTGGAACAAGGGTGAGGCCAGAATGACATATTCCATGACGACGACGATGCCATGGTCTCTCCATGGACTGCGGGAGGCCGAAATCTAAACTTAATCCTAACCCTACCACCGTCGAGTTGAAATAGCAGGGTTCATGTCCCCCTCCCCCTAGTGTCGAAGTAGTGAGTGGTGCGAGAGGTGGGGAGAGGGTAGATCAATGTTGCCGCCCTGTCTCCTAGGGTATCGTGGGAGCCGTTGTTTGGCCAAGTAGCATGGGTTCACCCACGAGACATGAACATAGCATGCAAGACATACATATTATCTCAACAATTTATCAGCGCACCATAGCACACTAAGCTCAGTGAGATAATAGAACAGTACTCCGCCCATGAAAAATACAATAGAGAAACAAGAAACCAACCAAGTGTATGGCCGACAAATAGACAACATAAACAAAATGACGTAGCAAGCCACATTTCTACTTTTAGTATAGTACTAAAAAGGGTCAAACATAAGTATTCCCTTGAATTGGACACAACTCGGCTTAGCTTCACTTGCACGGAATTCAACTAGATGTGTTCAGGATAATCAAAGAAAGGAGTTGGTTACTGGACAAGGCTTGGGCTTTGGTGACCTAGGTTTGAGTCTCATATCTCACAATAAAATCTTCTCAAACTACCCCCGGTTTGAGCAGTTTTCACCAAAGGAGTGAGACCCATTTTTGAGCCAAAAAATTGACACTACTCAATAGCCTCAACATCTTTATGACATATGGGCCAAGTTCTGTAAGTTGTTCATAAAGTTATTGTTGGGGAACGTAGCATTTCAAAAAAAATCCTACGATCACGCAAGATCTATCTAGGAGAAGCATAGCAACGACCGGGGAGAGTGTGTCCATGTACCCTCGTAGACCGAAAGCGGAAGCGTTTAGTAACGCGGTTGATGTAGTCGAACGTCTTCTCAATCCAACCGATCCAAGCACCGAACGTACGGCACCTCCGCGTTCAGCACACATTCAGCTTGATGACGTCCCACGAACTCTTAATCTAGTTGAGGTCGAGAGAGAGTTCCGTCAGCACGACGCCATGGTGACGGTGATGATGAAGTTACTAGCGCACGGCTTCGCGTAAGCACTACGACGATATGACCGAGGTGTGTAACTGTGGAGGGGGGCACCGCACACGGCTAAGAAATTAACTTGTGTGTCTATGGGATGCCCCCTCCCCACGTATATAAAGGAGGGAGGGAAGAGGAGGGCCGTCCACAAGGGGAGCACCCAAGGGGTGGAATTCTACTCCTAGCAGGAGTAGGTTCCACCCTTTCCTAGTCCTAGTAGGAGAAAGAAGGGAAGGAGGAAGAGGGGAGAAGGAAGGAGGGGGGCGCCGCCCCTTCCTAGTCCAAATCGGACCAGCCCATGGGGGGCGTGGCGCCACCCCTTGAGGCCCTTCTCTCCTTTCCCGGATGGCCCATTAAGGCCCACTACTTCCCCCAGCGAATTCCCGTAACTCTCCGGTACTCCGAAAAATACGCGAATCAGTCGGAACCTTTCCGATGTCCGAATATATCATTCCAATATATGAATCTTTACCTCTCGACCATTTAGAGACTCCTCGTCATGTCCGCGATCTCATCCGAGACTCCGAACAAACTTCGGTCATCAAATCACATAACTCATAATACAAATCATCATCGAACGTTAAGCGTGCGGACCCTACGGGTTCGAGAACTATGTAGACATGACCGAGACACATCTCATATTGGCTCCTACATATTCTACGAAGATCTTTTATCGGTCAGACCGCATAACAACATACGTTATTCCCTTTGTCATCGGTATGTTACTTGCCCGAGATTCGATCGTCGGTATCTTCATACCTAGTTCATTCTCGTTACTGGCAAGTCTCTTTACTCGTTCTGTCATACATCATCTCGTGACTAACTCATTAGTCGTTTGCTTGCAAGGCTTATTATGATGTGTATTACCGAGAGGGCCCAGAGATACCTCTCCCACATTCGGAGTGACAAATCCTATTTTTGATCTATGCCAACACCACAAACACTTTCGGAAACACCTATAGATCATCTTTATAATCACCCAATTACGTGGTGACGTTTCTTAGCACACAAGGTGTTCCTCCGGTATTCGGGAGTTGCATAATCTCATAGTCAGAGGAACATGTATAAGTCATGAAGAAAGCAATAGCAATAAAACTAAACGATCATAGTGCTAAGCTAACGGATGGGTCTTGTCCATCACATCATTCTCTAAGGATGTGATCCCGTTCATCAAATGACAACACATGTCTATGATTCGAAAACATAATCATATTTGATCAACGAGCTAGTCAAGTAGAGGCATACTAGGGACACTCTGTTTTGTCTATGTATTCACACATGTACTAAGTTTCCGGTTAATACAATTCTAGCATGAATAATAAACATTTATCATGATATAAGGAAATATAAATAACAACTTTATTATTGCCTCTAGGGCATATTTTCTTCAGTTATGCCCACAAAACCATGTCGCTGGGCCAGAGCCAGTAAAATTGAGAACTACGATGGAGATTCCCAACCACTAGTGTTTATGCACTTAAGTTTGATGCAATTTGTGCAAACCATAATGTTGTCTAAAAATTGTACTAATATATACTCCCTCCAACCCAAAATAAGTGTGTCAACTCTAGTACAACTTTGTACTAAAGTTAGCACAAAGTTAAGACACTTATTTTGGGACGGAGGGAGTACTTATTTTGGCCTATTATCAAACAATGCTAATTTTTTGAAAACTGTGTGCACTTTTTGAAGGAAATATGCCCTAGAGGCAATAATAAAATTGTTATTTATATTTCCTTATATCATGATAAATGTCTTTTATTCATGCTAGAATTGTATTAACCGGAAACTTAGTACATGTGTGAATACATAGACAAAACAGTATGTCCCTAGTATGCCTCTACTAGACTAGCTCATTGATCAAAGATGGTTAAGTTTCCTAACCATAGACATGAGTTGTCATTTGATCAACGGGATCACATCATTAGGAGAATGATGTGATGGACAAGACCCATCCGTTAGCATAGCACTATGATCGTTTAGTTTTACTGCTATTGCTTTCTTCATGACTTATACATGTTCCTATGACTATGAGATTATGCAACTCCCGAATACCGTAGGAACACCTTGTGTGCTATCAAACGTCACAACGTAAATGGGTGATCATAAAGATGCTCTACAGGTGTCTCCGAAAGTATTTGTGGTGTTGGCATAGATCAAGATTAGGATTTGTCACTCCGAGTGTCGGAGAGGTATCTCTGGGCCCTCTCGGTAACACACATCACAATAAGCCTTGCAAGCAAAAGACTAATGAGTTAGTCACGAGATGATGTGTTACGGAACGAGTAAAGAGACTTGCCGGTAACGAGATTGAACTAGGTATAGAGATACCGACGATCGAATCTCGGGCAAGTAACATACCGTTTTGACAAAAAGAACAACGTATGTTGTTATGCGGTTCTGACCGATAAAAGATCTTCGTAGAATATGTAGGAGCCAATATGAACATCCAGGTTCCGCTATTGGTTATTGACCGGAGATGATTCTCGATCATGTCTACATAGTTCTCGAACCCGTAGGGTCCGCACGCTTAACGTTTGATGACGATCGGTATTATGAGTTTATGAGTATTGATGTACCGAAGTTAGTTCGGAGTCCCGGATGAGATCACGGACATGACGAGGAGTCCCGAAATGTCCGAGACATAAAGATTGATATATTGGACGACTATATTCGGACACCGGAAGTGTTCCGGAAAAGTTTCGGATTTATCGGGATTGCCGGAGGGGGTTACCGGAACCCCCTACGAGAGGGGATGGTCCATAGTGGGCCTAAAGGGAAAGAGAGAGGCAGCCCATATGGTTGGCCGGCGCCCCCACCTAGGGTTCCTAGTTGGACTAGGATTGGGGGGGGGGGGCGCCACCTCTCCTATTCCTTTCCCTTTTTCCTTCTTTTGGTGAATCCTACTAGGAATAGGATTGCAATCCTATTCCTAGTAGGAGTCCACTCCCTAGCCGCACCAGGAAGGGCCGGCCGGCCTCCCTCCCTTGCTCCTTTATATACGGGGGCAGGGGGGCACCCAAAGACACACAAGTTGAATTGTTTTAGCCGTGTGCGGTGCCCCCCTCCACAGAATCACACCTCGGTCATACCGTCGCGGAGCTTAGGCGAAGCCCTGTGCCGGTAAACACATCATATCCGTCACCACGCCGTCGTGCTGACGAAACTCTCCCGTGAAGCTCAACTGGATCAAGAGCTCGTGGGACGTCATCAAGCTGAACGTGTGCTGAACGCGGAGGTGCCGTACGTTCGGTGCTTGATCGGTTGGATCGCGAAGAAGTTCGACAACATCAACCGCGTCACTTGACGCTTCCGCTCCCGGTCTACGAGGATACGTAGACACACTCTTCCCTCTCGTTGCTATGCATCTGGTAGATAGATCTTGCGTGATCGTAGGAAAATTTTAAAATACTACGTTCCCCAACAGTGGTATCAGAGCCAGGTCTATGCGTAGATGATATGCACGAGTAGAACACAATGAGTTGTGGGCGATACTAGTCATACTGCTTACCAGCATGTCATACTTTGCTTCGGCGGTATTGTGAGATGAAGCGGCCCGGACCGACATTACGCGTACGCTTACGCGAGACTGGTTTCACCGTTACGAGCACTCGTTGCTTAAAGGTGACTGGCGGGTTTCTGTCTCTCTCACTTTAGTTGAATCAAGTGTGGCTACGCCCGGTCCTTGTGAAGGTTAAAACAGCACATACTTGACGAAACATCGTTGTGGTTTTGTATGCGTAGGTAAGAACGGTTCTTGCTAAAGCCCGTAGCAGCCACGTAAAACTTGCAACAACAAAGTAGAGGACGTCTAACTTGTTTTTGCAGGGCATGTTGTGATGTGATATGGTCAAGACATGATGAGTTATACGGTTTTGTATGAGATGATCATGTTTTGTAAAGTTATCGGCAACTGGAAGGAGCCATATGGTTGTCGCTTTATTGTATGAAATGCAATCGCCATGTAATTGCTTTACTTTATCACTAAGCGGTAGCGATAGTTGAGGAAGCAATAGTTGGCGAGACAACAACGATACTACGATGGAGATCAAGGTGTCGTGCCGGTGACGAAGGTGATCATGACGGTGTTTTGGAGATAGAGATCAAAAGCACAAGATGATGATGGCCATATCATGTCACATATTTTGATTGCATGTGATGTTTATCTTATTATGCTTCTTATTTTGCTTAGAACGATGGTAGCATTATAAGATGATCCCTTACTAAATTTCAAGGTATAAGTGTTCTCCCTGAGTATGCACCGTTGCGAAAGTTCGTCGTGCCGAGACACCACGTGATGATCGGGTGTGATAAGCTCTACGTTCAAATACAACGGGTGTAAGCCAGTTTTGCACACGCAGAATACTCGGGTTAAACTTGACGAGCCTAGCATATACAGATATGGCCTCGGAACACTGGAGACCGAAAGGTCGAGCGTGAATCATATAGTAGATATGATCAACATAAGATGTTCACCATTGAAACTACTCCATCTCACGTGATGATCGGACATGGTTTAGTTGATTTGGATCACGTGATCATTTAGATGACCAGAGGGATGTCTATCTAAGTGGGAGTTCTTTAAATTAATATGATTAAATTGAACTTTAATTTATCATGAACTTAGTCCTCGTAGTATTAGCATATCTATGTTGTAGATCAATAGCTCGCGATGTTGCTCCCCGTTTATTTTTCATATGTTCCTAGAGAAAACCAAGTTGAAAGATGTTAGTAGCAATGATGCGGAATTGTTCCGTGATCTGAGGATTATCCTCATTGCTGCACATAAGAATTATGTCCTTGATGCACCGCTAGGTGACAGACCTATTGCAGGAGCAGATGTAGACGTTATGAACGTTTTGACAAAAGCTCGATATGATGACTACTTGATAGTTTAAGTGCACCATGCTTTACGGCTTAGAACCGGGACTTCAAAAACGTTTTGAACGCCACGGAGCATATAAGATGTTCCAAGAGTTGAAATTAGTATTTCATACTCATGCCCGTGTCGAGAGGTATAAGACCTCTGACAGTACTTTGCCTACAAGATGGAAGAGAATAGCTCAACCAGTGAGCATGTACTCAGATTGTCTGGGTACTACAATTACTTTAATCAAGTGGGAGTTAATCTTCCAGATAAGATAGTAATTGACAAAGTTCTCTAGTCACTATCACCAAGTTAGTAGAACTTCGTGATGAACTATAATATGCAAGGGATGACGAAAGGAATTCCCAGCTCTTCGCGATACTGAAGTCGGCGAAGGTAGAAATCATGAAAAAGCATCAAGTATTGATGGTTAACAAGACCACTTGTTTCAAGTAAAGGGCAAAGGGATAGAAGGGGAACTTCAAGAAGAATGACAAGCAAGTTGTCACTCCCGTGAAGAAACCCAAAGCTAAACTCAAGCCTGAAACAAGTGCTTATAATGCAAAGGAAATGGTCACTAGAAGTGGAACTGCCCTAGATACTTGGCGGATAAGAAGGATGGCAAAGTGAACAAAGGTATATTTGATATACAGATTATTGATGTGTATTTTACTAGTGTTCATAGCAACCCCTCGGTATTTGATATTGGTTCAGTTGCTAAAGAGTAGTAACTCGAAGTGGGAGTTGCATAATGAACATAAACTAGTTAAAGGATGAAGTGACGATGTGTATTGGAAGCAGTTCCAAGATTGATATGATCATCATCGCACACTCCCTATACTTTCGGGATTAGTGTTGAACCTAAATAAGTGTTATTTGGTGTTTGTGTTGAGCATGAATGTGATTTGATCATGTTTATTGCAATATGGTTATTCATGTAAGTTAGAGAATAATTGTTGTTCTGTTTACATGAATAAAACCTTCTATGGTCATACACCCAATGAAAATAGTTTGTTGGATCTCGATCGTGTGATACACATATTCATAATATTGAAGCCAAAAGATGCAAGGTTAATAATGATAGTGCAACTTATTTGTGGCACTGCCGTTTAGGTCATATTGGTATAAAACGCATGAAGAAACTCCATAATGATGGACTTTTGGAATCACTTGATTATGAATCACTTGGTACTTGCGAACCATGCCTCATGGGCAAGATGACTAAAACTCCGTTCTCCGGAACTATGGAGCGAACAAAAAGATTTGTTGGAAATCATACATACTGATGTATGTGGGCCAATGAGTGTTGAAGCTCGCGGCGGGTATCGTTATTTTCTGACCTTCACTGATGATTTGAGCAGATATGGGTATATCTACTTAATGAAGCACAAGTCTGAGACATTTGAAAGGTTCAAAGAATTTCAGAGTGAAGTAGAAAATCATCGTAACAAGAAAATAAAGTTTCTACGATCCGATCGTGGAGAAGAATATTTGAGTTACGAGTTTGTTCTTCATTTGAAACAATGTGGAATAGTTTCACAACTCACGCCACCCGGAACACCATAGTGTAATGGTGTGTCTGAACGTCATAACCGTACTTTATTAGATATGGTGCAATCTATGATGTCTCTTACCGATTTACCACTATCATTTTGGGGTTATGCATTAGAGACAGCTGCATTCACGTTAAATAGGGCACCATCTAAATCCGTTGATACGACACCTTATGAACTTTGGTTTAGCAAGAAACCAAAGTTGTCGTTTCTTCAAGTTTGGGGCTGCGATGCTTATGTGAAAACACTTCAACCTGATAAGCTCGAACCCAAATCGGAAAAATGTGTCTTCATAGGATACCCAAAAGAGACTGTTGGGTACACCTTCTATCACAGATCCGAAGGCAAAATATTCGTTGCTAAGAACGGATCCTTTCTAGAAAAAGAGTTTCTCTCGAAAGAAGTGAGTGGGAGGAAAGTAGAACATGATGAGGTAATTGTACCTTCTCCCGGATTGGAAAGTAGTACATCACAGGAAATTGTTCCAGTGATTCCTACACCAATTAGTGAGGAAGTTAATGATAATGATCATGAAACTTCGGATCAAGTTTCTGCTGAACGTCGTAGATCAACCAGAGTACGTTCCGCACCAGAGTGGTACGGCAACCCAGTTCTGGAAATCATGTTACTAGACCATGATGAACCTACGAACTATGAGAAAGCGATGATGAGCCCAGATTCCGCAAAATGGCTTGAAGCCATGAAATCTGAGATGGGATCCATGTATTAGAACAAAGTATGGACTTTGGTTGACTTGCCCGATGATCGGCAAGCCATCGAAAATAAATGGATCTTCAAGAGGAAGACCGACGCAAACGGTAATGTTCCTGTTTACAAAGCTCGACTTGTTGCGAAAGGGTTTCGACAAGTTCAAGGAGTTGACTACAATGAGACTTCCTCACCCGTAGCGATGCTTAAGTCTGTCCGAATCATGTTAGTAATTGCCGCATTTTATGAAATCTGGCAAATGGATAACAAAACTGCATTCTTTAATGGATTTATTAAAGAAGACTTGTATATGATGCAACCAGAAGGTTTTGTCAATCCTAAAGGTACTAACAAAATGTGCAAGCTCCAGCGATCCATCTATGGACTGGTGCAAGCATCTCGGAGTTGGAATATACGCTTTGATAAGTTGATCAAAGCATATAGATTTATACAGACTTGTGGTGAAGCCTGTATTTACAAGAAATGAGTGGGAGTACTACAACCTTTCTGATAAGTATATGTGAATGACATATTGTCGATCGGAAATGATGTAGAATTTTCTGGAAAGCATAAAGGAGTGTTTGAAAGGAGTTTTTTCAAAGAAAGACCTTGGTGAAGCTGCTTACATATTGGGCATCAAGATCTATAGAGATAGATCAAGACGCTTGATAAGACTTTCGATGAGTACATACCTTGATAAGATTTTGAAGTAGTTCAAAATGGATCAGTCAAAGAAGAAGTTCTTGCCTGACTTGTAAGGTGTGAAGTTGAGTAAGACTCAAAGCCAGACCACGGCAGAAAAATATAGAGAGAATGAAAGTCATTCCCTATGCCTCAGCCATAGGTTCTATAAAGTATGCCATGCTGTGTACAAAACACGTTGTGTACCTTGCCAAGAGTTTGACGGGGAGGTACAATAGTGATCCAGGAGTAGATCACTGTACAGCGGTCAAAATTATCCTTAGTAATTGGATGACTAAGGAAATATTTCTCGATTATGGAGGTGATAAAGAGTTCGTCGTAAAGGGTTACGCCGATGCAAACTTTGACACTAAATCCAGATGACTCTAAGTATCAATCTGGATGCGTATTGAAAGTGGGAGCAATTAGCTAGAGTAGCTCCATGTAGAGCATTGTAGACATAGAAATTGGCGAAATACATAGGGATCTGTATATGACAGACCCGTTGACTAAACTTCGCTCACAAGCAAAACATGATCACACCTTATTACTCTTGGGTATTAATCACATAGCGATGTGAACTAGATTATTGACTCTAGTAAACCCTTTGGGTGTTGGTCACATGGTGATGTGAACTATGGGTGTTATTCACATAACGATGTGAACTATCGGTATTAAATCACATGGCGATGTGAGCTAGATTATTGACTCTAGTTCAAGTGGGAGACTGAAGGAAATATGCCCTAGAGGCAATAATAAAATTGTTATTTATATTTCCTTATATCATGATAAATGTCTTTTATTCATGCTAGAATTGTATTAACCGGAAACTTAGTACATGTGTGAATACATAGACAAAACAGTATGTCCCTAGTATGCCTCTACTAGACTAGCTCATTGATCAAAGATGGTTAAGTTTCCTAACCATAGACATGAGTTGTCATTTGATCAACGGGATCACATCATTAGGAGAATGATGTGATGGACAAGACCCATCCGTTAGCATAGCACTATGATCGTTTAGTTTTACTGCTATTGCTTTCTTCATGACTTATACATGTTCCTATGACTATGAGATTATGCAACTCCCGAATACCGTAGGAACACCTTGTGTGCTATCAAACGTCACAACGTAACTGGGTGATCATAAAGATGCTCTACAGGTGTCTCCGAAAGTATTTGTGGTGTTGGCATAGATCAAGATTAGGATTTGTCACTCCGAGTGTCGGAGAGGTATCTCTGGGCCCTCTCGGTAACACACATCATAATAAGCCTTGCAAGCAAAAGACTAATGAGTTAGTCACGAGATGATGTGTTACGGAACGAGTAAAGAGACTTGCCGGTAACGATATTGAACTAGGTATAGAGATACCGACGATCGAATCTCGGGCAAGTAACATACCGTTTTGACAAAAAGAACAACGTATGTTGTTATGCGGTTCTGACCGATAAAAGATCTTCGTAGAATATGTAGGAGCCAATATGAACATCCAGGTTCCGCTATTGGTTATTGACCGGAGATGAGTCTCGGTCATGTCTACATAGTTCTCGAACCCGTAGGGTCCGCACGCTTAACGTTTGATGACGATCGGTATTATGAGTTTATGAGTATTGATGTACCGAAGGTAGTTCGGAGTCCCGGATGAGATCACGGACATGACGAGGAGCCTCGGAATGTCCGAGACATAAAGATTGATATATTGGACGACTATATTCGGACACCGGAAGTGTTCCGGAAAAGTTTCGGATTTATCGGGATTGCCGGAGGGGGTTACCGGAACCCCCTACGAGAGGGGATGGTCCATAGTGGGCCTAAAGGGAAAGAGAGAGGCAGCCCATATGGCTGGCCGGCGCCCCCACCTAGGGTTCCTAGTTGGACTAGGATTGGGGGGGGGGCGCCACCTCTCCTATTCCTTCCCTTTTTCCTTCTTTTGGTGAATCCTACTAGGAATAGGATAGGAGTCCACTCCCTAGCCGCACCAGGAAGGGCCGGCCGGCCTCCCTCCCTTGCTCCTTTATATACGGGGGCAGGGGGCACCCAAAGACACACAAGTTGAATTGTTTTAGCCGTGTGCGGTGCCCCCCTCCACAGAATCACACCTCGGTCATACCGTCGCGGAGCTTAGGCGAAGCCCTGCGCCGGTAAACACATCATATCCGTCACCACGCCGTAGTGCTGACGAAACTCTCCCGTGAAGCTCAACTGGATCAAGAGCTCGTGGGACGTCATCAAGCTGAACGTGTGCTGAACGCGGAGGTGCCGTACGTTCGGTGCTTGATCGGTTGGATCGCGAAGAAGTTCGACAACATCAACCGCGTCACTTGACGCTTCCGCTCCCGGTCTACGAGGGTACGTAGACACACTCTTCCCTCTCGTTGCTATGCATCTGGTAGATAGATCTTGCGTGATCGTAGGAAAATTTTAAAATACTACGTTCCCCAACACTTTTTAATAATTATTTTACTCTAATCTTATTTTTATTAATTTTCTTATTTAGGGCACTACCAATGCCCTTAATCCATTCTACCTTGGAAAATAAGTTTGTTTTTGTTCCTTTTCTATATACTACTTAAATGTTGCGTGTTGCTATGGAGAATGCCTATAAAAAAATATTACTTATGATTAAGTGAATAATGCTTGATTTAGACATATACACATCACATCGCAAATTTGTATATTAGCCACTTGATCAAACAATCAATGAACAATTATTTGATACCATGGTGATATAATTTCTCCTTCACCCAAAGGTCCACGGGAAGAGGAACCACCGTATCCTCTATCGTTTTCTTCACCAAATCAGTAAGATCTAACATTCCTAGAAAAGATGAATATGCATGAAAATCGAGGTGAGTGTACAAATTTATCGCTTACTCGTGACTTGCCTCCTTTGCCTCCAGACTTCTCCACTAGACATTGAGCAACACAATCGCTCCAATGATCATCCTCAATGATTTTTCCATCTTCCTCGACTATGATTGTGTGAAGCTTCTAAAACGTGGACTTTCAAAATGATAATAAACATGAACATTGATGAAAGGGAGCCGTTACAGCACGACCATGTCTAGACACTTTCTTCCCATGCCACCTCACTAGGTGTCTTCCCCCTTTCTCTCAGCCCCATCACCCCCTCCTTCCTCATCCTCCCTTCTTTATCCTCCTTCCCTCATCGCATGTCCACCATACCTTCTTTGTAGCCAAAATCAGTTCAGACTTGATTGCAGAAAAAATTGGTGGATTGGATGAAAATACGTAAACACTAAGTTTATTCTATATCTGACATGAGGAGACGGAAGTAGATTCAATCGACACACATGAAGGTTGCAACTGCACACAACATCTATGCAAATGCCTAATATGAATACATGCCACTGTTCTAATGCCAACCAAAGACCACAACAACCATCAAACATCACCATAGAAGGGGGAAACGCCTGCACTTCAAGAAATAGATATATGCGTCGCAAAAAGAAAATCGGTAAAATTTCCCTAGTCTTTTTTTTTAAGTTGGTAGAATTGGCAATTTTTATTATTCATTGATGTGGTTAGAATTTATAGAAGATGTCATCAAATTAAAGGGAAAGGTACGATTTGATCCATAACAGTCGGACCATAACCATAGTCTAGTCTAAGATTCCTAGCCGCGTGAATCAAATGCATGCAAGTAGATGGGTTGCACACCTAAGTCCCTTCATTTTAAAACTGGACAAAAAAGCCACCCCGAGAAAAGCCGAGTCTAATTTTGTGACTTTTATGGTTTTTGGTTTTTGGTATGGTATGAAATCTAAAAACCATTTATTTCTAGGGCATGCAAACTGCGTGCTTAGCTTAATAGAAGGAATAAGGTAAATACATAAAATGCAGACAAGCTTCCACCGCAGCCCGATGAGTAGCAAACCTCACTTGACGCACACAAAACAACACAACCCCAAAGGACATGTCCTAAACTTTCTAACAAAACGCGTCTCGACCAACACCGGTCACCTCCAAAGAACAATAACTCCAACTAGACTTTCCTTGTGGAAGCACCAACCAAAATTGGAGGCCTAAATGAGTCAGCGAGTGGATGGTGGGACTCAGTCAGCCCCAAAAAAGTCGCCATCTTGGACTCACCCATGATGGCTATATTGAGCCCCTGAAGATCAATCCAGAACAGCGGCAAACACCACATGACATAACATAGAACCTCCAAGGTGTGCCTCCAAACACGATGCTCCTAACAGAGGAACGACGTTGAGAACAGCGCCACCGCCGGTTCTGATCCTAACCTAGGCTTTCGCCCGAAGACAACAATCCAAGTGAGAGAGAGCGAAATGTTGATACACCACAATGACGCCTCCAAGGAGGGGGAAAAGCACCCATGGCCCATGGGCGCCATCGCCGCTAGCACCGACTAAAGAAGGGTAAGACCTTCATCTGTGTCGTCGCACATCTGCATCCATGTCCACCAGAATTGGGCAACACTGTCCATGTTTGTTCACTCCATTGCCGCTGCAGCATCTCCCGAACATAATCCCATCGCACCAAGCACAGCCAGGAGTCAAAGGCTAGAGCAGCCATGCCGCCATCACCTGCACCATGCAGAGTTGACCAGCCGAGCAGCCCAAACACCCGGTGATCGACATTGATCCCTAGTCACCATCTCTCTTTCCTTCTAGGCGGGGTCGCCATACTCCGCACCTCCTATGAGCACATAATCATGCGCCGAGGAGAGAGCGCCAAGCCATCCGCTGAGGAGGACCACACCGTCACAGCCGCCACCGCTACTGGAAGATCGGGCGCCCTCGAAAGAAGAAACCCTAGACCATGGCGTTTTCTGCTGATCACTTTCACGATCACCTTTGTAGCGAAATGCTCGCTGATGGTACCATGTGTGTTGGTTCACTCGGCATCCTTGTGGTGGCACTAGGAGTGTGTGTTTTTTATTGTTCCTTTTGTAACTAAATTTCTTATGAGGTTTGTTCTCATTTTGCGTGCTTGTACACATTGGCTATATATGCATCTCTGAGGCGGAGGTGGATTATTCTGTGATGTTCTCTTATACTCTCTCCGTTCCAGAATATAAGGTTTATTAATTTCCGTGCATGTCAAATATTTAAAAGTTTGACCAAGACTATAGAACAAAATAACAACATCTGCAATACCTGATAGATAAAATATATAACTACTTTTGTATGATGGATCAAATGATATAAATTTCGTATTGGTGGATATTGATATATTTTTCTAAAAACTTGGCTGAACATGCACTCGTTTGACTTAAAAAGAAACTTTGTGAAAAAACAAATACATGTTACATAAAGGAATGGAGGGAGTATATATACATGCGCCCCTAAAATACAAATATGTACATACCCAAGAATTTATAGAAGCTTCTATGAGAAAAATATATAATTCTTTCTTTAGGATTCTTATTATAGCAGTCCTAACTGAAGCATATTAACTAAAAAAATCCTCTTGTGAGGAAGAAGGTCGGCAAGCTATTCGATGGCAAGGAACTCCGCGAGCACTAATGCTTGCACGCACTAGGAAAGTTTGGTTCGCTTATATTACACAAAAGTAGAAAACAAACGTCGTCTGAAATTCATCCGTATTTTTTCAAAATTGGTATGGGTTTCTTTTCTCTTAGGATTGGCGATCCAGCAAGTGAGCCGAATATAGCCGATGGGGTGAATATACTTATAACCATGCTGCATGTAGGAATCAGATCATAATTCCCACGTATTAATTTGTCCAAGTATCAATACCATTCCTGTGGAGTAATATGTATCACACACATGCTTGACAGATCCATATTACATATTGGAGAGGAGCGGAGAAGCATATCTATATGTACACTACGTTGACCACTTATACCCACACACATATTTACACGAAAGATAAAGAAGAAGGATTGCTAAGGCATCAGCCGGGAGAGACGGTAAACGAAATGATGAACGGATGATCAGAGGACACAGGCTAAAACTAGAGCCTCAGCTCCAAGTCCAGCTCCTCGTTGCCCACGGGACCCGCTGCCTTCTGCGACCCACCGGCGCGGCCACCATCGATTTGAGCGCCAGCCGGCGGCGCCTCGACCTCGCGGCGGCGGTGGACGTTCATGTGCCCTCCGAGCGCCTGTGCGGTGGCGAAGCCCCTCTTGCAGAAGCGGCACAGGTGAGACTCCCGAGCCCGCCTCGCAGCGCTGTCCTCCGGCGAGCCCGCCTTGCTGGCGCCACCTCCCTCCATTGAACTCGAACCTAGCTAGCCGGAAGCTGGTTGATTTGTGTGTGCTGTGAGTAGCAAGTGTGGTGGATGGGACTTGTTGTGGTTGGATGCTTGGATGGATCTTGGGAACGCAGCAATGGCGGTATATATAGCGGTAGAGGCTGTGTGTGTAGTGTGTGCTGCTGTGGGAGTGCGCATGCTGGGCGGCGGGCCGGCGGCCATTGCCTAGCTTCAGGGAGGGGAAGACTGCCCAGGTCGGCGGCCATTGCCTAGCTTCAGGGAGCGGAAGACTATCCAGGCCGGCGACCATTGCCGGCCTAGTTGGCAAATATAGCGCGGCGGTGCATGGGCGGGTATGCCGGTGTTAGAGCATCTCCAACAACGGCACAAAAAATCGGCGCTCAAAAAAAGTTTTAGTGCGCGCCCAATGCATTTTTAGCGCGCCGGACCCAACATTGCTTTAGCAGATGCCCAAAAACGCGCGCCTAAAAAATCACGCAGTGTAAATTGTGAAGCGCGCGCAATCCGGCGCCTCAAATTTACAGCTTTAGATGGCGCTTTTCAGCGCGCGCCCAATCCTTTTGCGCGCCCGCACTATTTTACAGCTTCTGTTGGAGCTGCCCGGCGCCCAAAAAACTCGAATTTTAGCGTGGAGAGCACTTTTTGGACGCCTGTTGGAGATGCTCTTAATGGGGCTGTGAGAGACTGGTTTACATATATAGCTCTACCGGCCACCTGGATTTGATCATAGCGTACGTGCATTGCTTGCCTGCATCCAATTTCTTTTCCAAGCACGCATGGACGCATATATTGTTTATCTACCATTCTTAAGAAGTTGCTCCCCACTACTCCCTATTCTTTCAACATGCACACTGTCCACATCAGCGATGTGCCACGTCGTTGCAAGCAGTCCATGTCATCAAATATGTCCACATAAGAAAATTATTTCTCTCTCTGTACCGACGCTTCATACCCACTATCTTTTAATGTGGAAGATGAAACCAGGGCCTCTCCATCTTCCATCCACTATCCCATAGGCCGTTCATTTCTCACATGGGCCCTTTGCTTCGTGTCCATATAATGAGCCTGCTCTCACCTCTGTCAAGTTTCAATCCATCGAGCCCTCTCTCCATTCAGAAAAATTCCAGTCCTTCCCAGGTGGGGTGTGGCTTCTGGGCGGCAATCGCCGGGTCATAGCTCTCTCTGGCTTCGAAATGATTGCTGGTCTGCCTCGGTTCTGGCCCCACACCAGTCATTGTCCAACAAAAGAGAGAGGACCCGGTTCGGGATCCCAGGCGATGCGGATGGCGAGGAGATCTTCAGCGCGCGGCGGCGGCGGGCGGGGGTGGAGGTCACGATGGTGATGGAGCTAGAGGCAGCGGAAGGGGAGTACAACGTCATCATCGTCAACCGCCCCGACCAGGCCGGCCTCGGCTGCGACCTCTGGCGCAACATCTTCGAGTTCGACCTTCGCTCACCCGTGGCGGTGATCCCCTCCACATCCTGTCCCGTACTTACTTAAGTTACCATCTCGCGTCTCTCAAGTTACTGCATGCATGCTATTAATCATTAGCAGCTCTGGCCGGAGGGTTACTGTACGCACGCTGTTAATCATCAGATTCCTCTTTCTCCCGAACAACCGACCTGACTCTCCTTTCAGCTGCAGAGGAACAACCTGGTAGCGAATATTATGAGTGCTTTTGCTTCAAGACCTGAACAGACCAGCAATTGCAAGGGCTTCAATCTGATGTGTCATACCAGACAGTATTCCTCTACCTGCATATTCCCACGAATCCTATTTCTTTCAAACATATGTGCCTTTCAGGATTCGCTTCTATTATTTATGTTATGTTCAGCCTTTTGCCATCTAATGCAAGGCGTGTTAATTCTTATTTATATCTCGCAGCAGTCAATAATGCATGCTAAATCGATTTGTTTTTTCAGTAACATTTATGAGGAAACTATCCTATTAATTTTTGCTGATGGCTACAGGATGTGGGATTATTTCTGACAGTACCATGCTTCAATATCTGCATCTTCCAAATTCTTGCAATGCTAATGGCTGCAGGGTGTGCCATTATTTCTGTATCAAGTAGTTCACACGAAATTATGCTTCTACATCATATATCTTTGTTCCAACTGTTCCAGTATCATGTGGTGATGGATTGAGTGTTGTACGGTACAATAGATTGGCATGGAACAATGAAAAGGTAGCTTTTTCAGTTCGAGACAACTACCCTCTTTGGTGATTTAGAGTTATAAATTTATATATTTCTCTATTGTTCCTATCAAGAGTAGATGGTGATGCTGTTCCAAGCAATAAAATAAAAGGAGCAGGCATTACCTTTTATTCTGCCAAGGTTAAATTTGGAACCAGGATTAACTTTATCGTACATTAACAATTCCTCTCTGTTTTAATCAGTGCAATTTCATGTTAGTTATTCCAGGAATATCTACATGGATGATATCTATACCATCTCTGAATCTTTATTCATAAGAAAGAGTGCGAAGCTAGCAACTTAGGCTAAGGTGTGAAAAGATTCTCTAATGTACCTAAAATGGTACAAGATGATTGCATTTGTACTTCAAACTCAAAAATTTACACAGGTGATTCGTTGCCGCAAAGCACAACGTACTTGGCAAGAGATTACCCTTTTCGCTCTTCCTATATTACTCGATACGTGTTCATGTATTTATTTAGAAATATAAACAAGTGTACCCGCAGCAACGCGCGGGGTATCATCTAGTTTCCTATATATTTGTGTTGCGATTCATGGATGTATGAATTAACAATTTTCTTGCGAGAAAAAGAATTAACTTTTTTTTTTTAGGCAACGAAAAAAAACTAATTGCATGAACACGCGGCATTATCACGTGGATCGACATGCATGAGTGCGGCCTTCTAAGACTTCCTAGGTTCTTGGCCACGCCCAATGAAGAAATGTGTTCTTTTCCTCTGGCAGGGCCGGGCCCATGATTGTGCTAGACTGTACGGCCCGCACAGGGCCCATGACATTTAGGGGCCTCAAATTTTTTATAGGCCTAGTTGAGTCAACAGGCCGAAAGGCCCGGATAGCATCGCATCGCTTGGGTCTCTACCGATCGTTCCCACGATCTACAGGCGTGAGCGCAGGAGCAGGACCCCGATCTACAATACTAACCCTAACGGCGCATCAGCCAGCCCGCAGCTGCAGGCTTACGACGCAGCAAAGGACGGGTGGCAAGGTCAGTAACGCTGGGAGGCACGGCAGCAACAACAGCAGGTGAGTAGGACAGGCACATCCGCACATGGTTGTGTTCCGGTGACGCGCGCGCTAAATCAACTTAACCAAATGAATCTTTAAATTAACTAATCAAGAGCACTGACTTCATCCTTCGGGACAGATGCTAGGCCGCTCGTTGGCACTTCCCCTCTTCTTTTTTCAATCATAGTAATACTAATCAAGGTGCATCGTCTTCGTCAATCTATCTGGGTGTGATGGCATCTCGCCTCCAGGCTTTTCGTCACTCCTTCAGTCCATCTTGCCTTGACAACAAACAATTCTACCAGGCAAGTTTTATATCCATGAATTATACAATCTCAGTTCTACAAATAGTTTGTTGCGAACTGTTTGATGTGTATTCGTTTAATTTTGTTCATCATTTAGATGGTTCTATATTAATTGGTCTAGACGTCTCGTGTACCAAAATTCAAGTTATGTCCTCAAAAAATCTATCTAGAGAATATGAATCTGGTTACTAGAAACATAAGAAAAGAAACAAAATGACGATTTAATTCAATATCGTAAAGGAGCTATAGATAAACTGATTATAGTTTTATTTTTCTAAGAAAGTAGGCCTCATTTTAGAGTTTGGCACAGGGCCCCGAATTTCGCCGGCCCGGCCCTGTCCTCTGGTCAATAACTTTTTCCTGCTGCGATGTTAAGAATTACATTTCCACATGGAGAAGAAATTCAGAAAATGTATCTTCTAGTAAAGAAAACATTTACGGAGGATGGTAGAAGCACACAAGAGTTTAACCCCACGCATTTTCATACAAAGAAAGTGATATCCGAATGTTCACAACACAAACGGAAGTGGTCATATGGACAGAGGGAAAAGTAACTAAACATACATCCAAGTCAATGGGGATGTCGATGTTTTCTTCCTCCTGCATCCATCGGCGCCATATTGTGGGTAGAACTCGGTGCCACCTATGGACATCTAGATCACCATCGGCGTCGGGATAACATTGTTGTAGTGGTCGATCGGTCGTTGATGTAACCACTAGACGCCGACAGTCACGATTCTTAATCAAATCCCCTTCTGAGAGAAGGAAAATCCAGAGAGAGCCTAAAAAATGTCGCAAGTTCGGCTAGACGGAGTCGGCGAACACAAACCTCACACGCCCCCCGACAAGGCCGAGGCTTGACAACTTCACTGGTCACAACTAGAGCAGAAGGAGCAAGGCACAGAATCTAGATTTAGGGATAAACCACCCCCGCCAACATTCCTCCCTCTGAGTGATGCCAGGAAGTACCACCGGAATGAGGGCGAGGCCAGAACGACTTATTCCATGCCGACGGCGACACCATTGTCTCGCTACCAATGATCGAAGGCCAAAAACTAAATTGAATCCTAACTCTACCACCATCGAACTGGGACATTAGGGTCCCTATCCCCCTCCTTTTATTGAAGCGGCAAACGGAGGGAGAGGGGCCGGGGGAGAGAGTAGATTAGCGTTGCTACCCTGCCTCCTAGGGTACCGTGAGAGCTGGTGTTTGGCTGAGCCAACTGGGTCCACCCGCTAGACATGACCATAGCATGCAAGACATACATATCATCGTAACAGTCTAACGGTATAATAAAGCACACTAATCTCTTATTGGATAGCACACAGTACACTGCCCATGAAACATACAATAGAGACACAAGAAATGTCTCAAGTGTATGGCCAAAAAAAATATAATAAATGAAAACAGTGTTGCAAGGCACGTCTCTACTTCTAGTATAGTAGTATAAAGGATTGAACACAAGTATTTCCTTGAATTTGACAACAAATGAGCCTAGGTTCAATCGTAGGGAATTCAAATAGATGCGTTCAAGATCATCAAAGAAACCATTTAGTTACAAGGCCAGGGTTCGGTTTGAACCTAGTGCTTTGGTGAACTAGGTTTGAATCCCATATCTCACAATAATTTTCTCAAACCACACTCACAAAATGAGATAGATTTTTCAAAGCCAAAAAATTGCCACAACTCTATTGCCTCAATTTTTTTTGTGACATATGGGACAAATCCTATATACCTAAGAGAATGATCGCCTCTACTTCTAATTATCTTAACATGCGTGCTTTCACATCATCAATATTGTTGTAGCCATTTGATTTACTATCTTGATACACAAGCATCCATTTGATCTACGCATGATAATTCTTTATCATGCAGCATTCGATAGTGCATTCTAAATGGATCTTAAATTACATTCCATTTAATCTTGACATGCACAATTTTTCATGTTAAGATTTTTTTGCTCATGCAGATATTTCTCACACGTTGGAAAACCTAAATACTAAATTAGTATTCTGCACAATATTAGGAACTATATATAGAAATCTGCGGCAACTCAAGAGGTATCGTCTAGTTCTATATGTTGATCATGATAAAATCAAGAACTCCCCATCACCAGGCCTAATAAAATCAAGAAACCCCCCCCCCCCTATTT